>CM053757.1:10434166-10455252 GCA_028658305.1 Pachyuromys duprasi | reverse complement strand
AAGGAGGCTGGGATGTGTCTATGAAGGAGGCTGGGGTGTGTCTATGAAGGAGGCTGGGACATGTCTGTGAAGGAGGCTGAGGACATGTCTGTGAAGGAGGCTGGGGCGTGTATGTGAAGGAGGCTGGGGTGTGTCTGTGAAGGAGGCTGGGACATGTCTGTGAAGGAGGCTGGGGCGTGTCTGTGAAGGAGGCTGAGGACATGTCTCTGAAGGAGTCTATGACAGGTCTGTGAAGGAGGCTGGGGAGCTCTCAGTAAAGGCCCTTGCACACTTGATGTATTCACACTGGCAGTGTTATGCCCAGATCTTAAGGTCCCCAAAGACCAACAGAAACAGGACCACATATGCAAGAGCAAAGAGCTTTATTCAGGTTTAAGCTCGGCCTCTCCCTTGTCACCAATGCAGTGGACCAGAGAGGAGAGCCCCAAGCACCTACATGTAGGGTTTTTATTGGGATTTGAGCAAGAACCTGGAATTCTCAGCTTAGAAGTTACATGATTGGATGATATTCAGCAAGGGCAAGTATGTTACAAAGTGGTTGGCTAACTAACATAGCTAACATTGAGTGAGCTATCTATAGACCTCAGGAATGTTAGGTCAGTGGGCTGCCCAGCACAAATGCCCCACCCCGAGATAAGATACCTTCCCACTCTCATGGTAACCTCCAGGGTATTCCTTGGGTAGGGAATTTTATGGTTTTCTTATTCCTGGAATTGGTGACCTATGGCCTAGTTCCTGGGACTGATGACTTTTAGGGGGAGGGGGTCAAGCCTGCTCCTTTCATGCCCTCCTTGAAGAGGATACAATCTCAAATCTTTGAGATGGGTCCAAGGGCTGGTATTGAGACTTTTTTAAATGCTAGGCATAACCGTTCAGGGGGGCAGAAAACATGAGTAGAAGAGACAGAACTAAGGGCCAATTTTCTAGTATATAAACTACCGTTATAGAAACCCATTCCTTATGTCGGGGAACACCTTTTGATTAGCATTTCAGCCTGTTAGATAGGATAAAGGCCGATGAATTTCTCTTCTTCTGTAGCTGCTTCAGGCTGATATTGGGGAGGAGCTATTAGGAACCCAGGAAGACTGAAAGGCTAGTCAAAAGCTAGGCAACAGGGCACCATCTAATTAGCAATCCAGTTGAAGAGACAGGGAGCCATCACATAGGCTGGACTGGTTTACTCCAGCTTTCAGCAAGTCCAGATTTCAGCTTGCAATCCATAGCTGATCCCTGAATGGAGTCTGCCAGCCAGGTGAAAATCTGCTGAGACAAATTCAGACTAGAGACAGAAGTTAAAATTTGTCTAGTAATGGGGGAAGTGAGGAATCCCAAGACCAAGGGAAAACTCATCTGGGGTCCATTTGAGCTATGGCAGATCCAAATCTTCTGACTTTTTTGATTTCCTGAAACTCCTATGAATTTTAGTTTACAAAAGGCAGGAGATTAGTACCACATTGTATTGAGACCCATACTTTAGGGAAAGCAGGTAATAAATGTTTACAAGACAGCAGGAATAGACTCATGCCATTAAGACCTAGTAAAAGCTATGGCTTTTGGGTCAGAGATATACACATTAGACAGAGATGTTTTTAGCGTAATTAGAAGCACCTGTAAGTCTGTCTCCAGAGGACAAGCAAAGGGAAATGAAAATCTCAAGCTTGTGACTGGATACTAAGCAGCCAGTTCCATCAGCTTATCAGAACTCGAATTATCAATGTTGTAACCCTGAACTTCTGAAATCTTATAACAACATAAGTACAGCAATAGCAGAGAGAGGGGGAGAACTCTGAAATATCTCCCATTTTTAATATGCCTTAAATTATTTTCTTATATCGTTACAACTTGCATTCACATGCACCTACTTAGACCCTCCAATCTTCCTCGCAGTTATCAACCCTGAAACATCCTCCTAGAGTCTCAACTTTTTTAGATCCTCATAATTTAAACTTTCATATCCTCAGACCTTACATAAACTTTATATCTTTCTATCCAGTAATTCACCATAAGACACAGGCAGTTAACATGAGGCCTGTGGGCAAGGCAAACCTCTTCGTCTTTCTACATAAGAGATCTAGTACCTAGCAGTTCTAACTAGCTAATGAACTGACCAGTGAACTAACCATGGGTCTAATTGTCTGCTCTTTAACCGTAAAGCTACCATTAGCTTAGCTTAGCCATCAATGTGATCAGAGACCTGAGAAGGATAATTATAAGCTAAATGAATCTATGTACCAATCAAAATGACAGAAATGACTAGTCAGTCCACCACCTAGGCAGCTGCACCTGGCTCCTGTTGTCTCATGGCATCATGAGCAGAGGCAGTCTGGCCATTAGGCACAGAAGATGAGAGACTGATTTCACCTTGCCTTCAGCAACATGAAACAATGACTCTCCAGGTGGCCACAGCTTTGTCCACAGTTTAGGCTGGGCCCTAGTTGGACCAGTTGGGGCAATCTTGCCCAGTGATTAGCCTACCACAATCCAGAGTTGAAATCATCTGTTATTGTGCCCAAATCTTCTCAGAGAAGATACTTGGGAAGTTACTGCCAGGTTTTGGGACCCTCTATCATAATAAGCTTACACATGTTAAAATGCCATATTGCACAGATCTCTGACAAACTTGAATGCCAGCATATGAGTTATTCTTTGTCTATCTTTAGTTATCTGCTCAAAACTGCATTCTGTAAAACAGAGTGTTATAATCTCTAATTCTGGCACATTGCTTAGATAAGTGTTTTAGAACCATATCTATTTCAAGTAGATCTACATAGGCAAACTTTGTAGTTACCCATCCTAGGATTAACCTTGGAAAAACATAAACAAGAGACTAGGTAAAGCTCAATCTTGTAACCAACTGCAGTCATTAGCATAACTTAAATATATTTCTGAACTAAAATCAAAGCAAAACTTTCAATCAACTACAGTTTATAGAGGGGCTGGCAAATTTTGCTGATCACACATATCATATTATTAAGACTAAACAGTACAGAGCTTAAAGAACAGAAGTTTCACTTAGCACTAAACAGGGAACTGACCACATCTGACAGCCCTCAATAAATATGGCAGTAAACCCACCGGCTCCACCCTCTTTATCCCTGAACCAACATGGTGGCGAGCCAAGAGTTGTTACAAGCCGTGGCTGGCAATTTAAAACATAGCCATCAGATGTCGCTGATGGTGTTGCTGCCTCCCATGGTAGAGCACTGTGGAGCATTTGCAGTTTCTCGTAACCAAGTTCTGACATTGTAATCAAATAAGTTTTAGGACCAACTGCATAATAGAGCAGTATAGAACAATTTTAAAACTGTACTTGAACAATCTTGGCCATACCAAACCTGTCGGCCAGAAAGAAACACCATTAATCTGTTTTTCAGGAACTGGCAAAAACACAGGCAGCCAGTGTGTGTGTGGGGGGCGTGGTCTCTGTCTTAAGTGGCTGGTTTAGCAGCTGCTTTAATATTTACATCTCAGTGGGAAGACTGGCTTTACCAGGCTTTCTCCAGAGTCAGGGAAGAATTTGTAAGTCCATTGCCTTTTGTTTTGTGACAGCAGGTGGGATAGCTTGTCAAAACCACACCTCTTGTTTCACCTCCTTGTGATTTTAACTCATTGTGTTGGGCTGTTTAAAATAAAGCAAGGCTGGCTGGCAGCGCACCTGCTTGGTGTCTTGGCTGACTAGTTTGTCATGACCGCCAGAGCCTCTCGGAAGGTCCCATGTGTTGTGTAGTTTATTAATTTCAATCATCACTCCTGACTCAAGAATTGTTCGACTCTGCTGGCAGGCCCCAGCAAGCCAGGCACATTTCAGATCAGCCTGTTAATCTGAATAGATGTTCATAAACCAAGGTTGAATCACACATATAGCATGCCACAAAAACACAATCTTGAAATATATATATATATGTATATATATATATATATATATTCTATAAAGACATTATTGTAAAATACCTGGTAAACTTAAAAATGTTTCATAGCCTCAAACACATTTTTAGAAGAAATCTGTTTTTGCAATATCAAAATAAAGTACCCTTTGTAGGAGTGAAGTCACAAAGCATAACTATAATTTTAAAAGTCAAAACCAAATTTTACCAGTGTAAAAATTCAATCTTTAAAATCAATACCAATTAAAAATGAAACTTGTCTTCTTAGTCTAAAAGGAGATAGGATGATAAACAGAATTCATTATGACTAAGAGGTTCTGAAATTTTTTTGCCTTGTATGGCATGGTGGAGTCACATCACATGGCAAGTCACATGGTTGCTATTTAAAAACATGTGTTTTTAAAGATATTGCAAACACATATGCACACATATATGTTTTTAAACAAGAGGTTGAATTTAAACTTCAAACATATCTAATAACCGTTAATCTACAACCAAGACATACAGAGCATATTAACCATTTCAGATCAGTCAGAAATAAACTTGTAATGGCCGTACATACATTTAAAACAGACAAAATCTTCCTTACTTAATTCAGCTGTAATTTCAAACACTTTGTTATCTGTTGAATCTATAGGAGTTTGCCACTTGCTGGCAGTGTTGCCCCCTGGGGTACCACACCCTCCAGCCATCCCTTGGTATGCCTCCTCGCCTTTGCCCTCTCATGCTGACCTCCGGAACAGAAGTGTCCATCACCACCATTCTTCCTCCTGGAGGCCAGGCTTGTATACCCACGGCCATTGTTGGTGCCCTGCCTGCCTTCCCAGCAGGCTCTTTCCCACCCACAGCTTAAGGCTAGAGGAGCAGAGCTTGTGAACCATGGCTTGAGACACTCTGCCAGGGACCTGAGGCTTGTGCTTGAGCCCCCATGACCCACAGCTCTGCTGGCCTAAAACTAAACTCAAATTTTACCCATGGTTAAATCAATTTAAGAAGACCCACCATAAAACAACACGGACAGGACATTCAGGAACAGACACAAACGTTCCTAGGGAAAACTTGGCGGACCAGAGAACCGAGGCAATACCGTTTGCTGGATCCAGAATCAAAGAACCAATTTGAGAGCTTCCAGGCTCTCCCTAAAACCAAAACCAATGAGAACTGAGGTTCTCCCAAAGACATGACAAGAACATCTTTTGTACCTCGGGCCGTGGGATTTACAGCTCATCCGCCAACCCCAAAGGCCAGTTCCAACTCCTTTTGCAAAAGGAAACCAAAACCAAGAAAGCAGACACCAGAAACAAGAACACAGACACAAAGAAGAACAAAACATAAACTAATATCCTTGAGACACAGACAGACACGGAACGCTCACTTATTGACTGGTGTTCAGCTCCATGTGCTAGGAGTCCTAGGGGGTCTTGGGGATCCCTGACAAACCCCCAAATGTTATGCCCAGACCTTAAGGTCCCCAAAGACCACCAGGAACAGGATCACATATACAAGAGCAAAGAGCTTTATTTGGGCTTAAGCTCCGTCTCTCCGTCGTCATGAACGCAGTGGAGAGGAGAGCCCCAAGCAGCTACATGGCAGAGTTTTCATTTGGGGTTTAAGTAAGAGCCCAAATTCTCACTTAGCAGTTACATGATTGGATGGTATTCAGCAAGGGCAAGCGTGTTACAAAGTGGTTGGCTAACTAACATAGCTAACACTGAGTGAGCTATTTACAGACCTCAGGAATGTTAGGTCAGTGGGCTGCCCAGCACAGATGCCCCACCCTGAGATAAGGTTCCTTCCCATGCTTGTGTTTACCTCCAGGGTATTCCTTGGGTAGGGGGTTTTATGGTTTTCTTATTCTGGAATTGATGACCTATGGCCCAGTTCCTGGGAGTGATGACTTTTAGGGGGAGGGGGTCAGGCCTGGTCTTTTCGGGGGGCAATAGGAGTGCAGTGAAAGCCATGACATCAGCAGTGGGCAGCTCAGCCCTCAACACTGTCAAGCACATAGAAGCCTCCGGATTAAAGCAAAACCAAAACCAAAGAATACTCCCTCCTTTCTTCATTAACCTCAGTGGTTCTAAATGGATTCATGTTCTTGAAATCAAAGTGTGCCTCTCGTATCGAATTGCTTTCATTATTCAGTTCAGCAACCACCTGGAGCTGTATGCTATCTCCTCCCCCCCCCCCCCACATCCCCACCCCCTGCTTCCAGGGACAGCCTGGACATGGTTCATGAGGCCAAGCGCTGTGACTCATCTAAGCGTCTCTTCTCTGGGTAAATATCTGTTGGGCTTTCCATGTTTTCATCATAGCTTATGACCCTGGGTCCACTGTTACCAGTGGCCTTCTTGGGTCCCCTGCACTGCCGTAGTAGTGTTCAAAGCAGCTAACTTTATGCAAAGCTTCTTTAGCACATAGGCCTGGAAACCAGCCTGTCCCTGCACAGGCTCTGGCTGTGGTCTGCTGGGGCCCTGTGTTAGGTGTTGGAGCACATGCAGAGGAAGGCCACACTGTGAGGCAGGAAGCATGGGGACATCCCTTCACAGATGATGACTTAAGGGCCATGGACTAAGTGGCCCTGCCTCTTAGCAATCTACTCCATGTTCCAGTACTTCCTCCCCAGTGACCAAACCTCCAATCACAAGACATTCAAGCCATATTACCTGTGACCTTCTCTGGGTTTTCTCTAGAGTGTAACTGGAATTAGTTGCTTTTCTTGTTGCTGTTACAAAAGTAACTTTAGGAAGGAAAGGTTGCCATTGGCTCAGTGAGGGAACACAGCCCATCATGGAGGGAAAGGTAGCAGGGGTGAGCAGCTGGGACTTTGAACTTGCTCACATCTTGAAGGAACAGAAAGCAGAGTGGACAGGGAGTTGGGGCAGGCTCTAACCCCTCAAGACCCATCTCTAGCGATACTTCCTCCGGAAACACGCTGGCTGGCCATCAGGAAGGACCTCATTGTAAGAAAGCAGCCTGCCTTGTGTCCTCAGCCCAACTATACAACCCATCCAATGCTGCCATTTTTCATAGAAAGTTCTAGAAGGATGGTAATGACGAGTCCAAGAACATGAGAAGGTGGCCATGGCCCCAGTGCCTGTGTGTCTGACTCTCTCTCCTCATCGGGAGCCTCTCAGCACGGCTGCTGCCAGCCCTGAGATCAATGCCCTTCTGTGACAGAGCTGGCTGCTGAGCCCAGCTTCATCTGTCAGGATGGCTCTCAGGGAGCCATTGGAGATGAATCTGTGAGCGCCATCTAACAGCAGTTATCAAGATGGGGTCCAAGCCCTTCGGAGGACTCATAGCACAAACTGGCCAAGGCATATATCTAAATAAAAGCTACCTTTGAAAAGATTATTTCAGACATTCCCTTTTCTCTGTGCTTTATAAATAGTGTACCTGACTATATTTTGTCATTTCTGAAGCTTATTCAACAGCCTTCTACTGAGAGTTTACACTCCTAAATTTTGCTAACAAGGACATCTGATCAAGAAAATTCAGTTTGGACATGATGATACACGTCTTTAATTCTGTCACTCCAGAGGCAGAGGAAGGAATATCTCAGTGAGTTTGAGGATAGCCTTGTCTAAATAGCAAGTTCTAGGACAGCCTGGGCTACATAGGATCCTGTTAGAGAGAGAGAGAGAGAGAGAGAGAGAGAGAGAGAGAGAGAGAGAGAGAGAGAGAGAGAAGAAGGAGGAGGAGGAGGAGGAGGAGAAGGAGGAGGAGGCGGTGGCGGGAGGGCTTCAAGGAACTGATCTCACAGTAAGGCTCTTTGGAGTCTCTGTCCCTACCTGCCCATCTCAGCCAGCGCTGTCCTGGGAGCTCGAGTCAATCTCAGAACTGACACTTGTGTCGCGAATGCTGTCAAGTAGCATGTACGATGGCTTTGTATGCGTGTTCACGTGTGTAGGATGCATGTGCATGAATGTGACCTGTGAAGGCCAGAAGACATCTTCAGGTATTATTTATTTGTTTATGTATTGACAATGGGGTCTCTTTCTGGCCTGCCAAGAGTTTTGTAAGTAGACTAGGCCAGCTGGCCAGTGGCCTTGTTGGCATCTACCTGTCTCCAGCTAATGACATCACACCCAGATGGAGTCTAGGGAATAGGACCTGGGTTCTTGTGACTGTAAGGCACAGGCTTTACCAAATGAGCTCTGTCCAGCCGCTATATGATGGCTTTGGTTCAGGGAGTTGTGAGGCATAACATCAGAAAATTTAAAATGTCTACTCAAACCTTGCACAGCTTCTCGCAACCTCACTGACAATGAACATTGTTCTGCTGGTTCCTGGCTTCACTGGAGCTTCTTACTGTCTATACTGAGTTGGTTCACTGGCCCCAATATTCACTTGACCTCTTAGGAAAGAACAAAACACTAGACCCCAAGAGCATCACACCTGTACCAATGAAACACACAGGCAGAGGGGTACTGCTTCTTATGTGGTTTTCTGGGGCCAGGAGTCCCCAGCTCTGCATCATTTCACAGTTGCTTTATATGATGGTGCTATTGTGAGTAAGTAACAGGTCATTAGGTCGGCAGGAACCTGAGGAGGCTCACATGTGACTCTGTGAGTGCTCTTGAGAAGATTGTTATGACCCGCCTCCTTACCCTGCCTTTGCCTCTGCCTCAGAATGTTGCCACTTCCTGATGCCATTGCTACCTACCAGGATCTGACACAGCAGAGAAATTAACACAGGCACCGTCCTTAAGCACCAGAAAGCAGCAGCTGAAAAGATCTCTCCTGAGGCTCCCTGGGAGAATGATGGTTTTGAGCCCTGATATAGGTTCTAGGATTCGACTCCCAGGCCTGTGCAAGAGCTCTCAACCACCTAGCCAACTCCCCAGGTCTTACTGGGTCTAACGTTCATCTAGCCATCCAACCAACATGTACTTAGCGCTGTTCTGGGAGCTGAGAATCCAGGAGAGTGAACCAGAATGTTCACCTTTCTAGTGGTGGAGGGATGTGGGAACAAGTTGCTACGTTAGACACATGAGTGTCTGAGGGTGATTGTCAGGCAGGAGTGTGGGAAGGGCCACCTCATCAGTAGGTTATTAGAGTTGTAAATGGTGTAACCTGTAAGCACCTCAATGATAGCATAGCAATCTAGAAGACTTTCAAGAGCTCAGACACAAGTGTGGTGATCACAGGCCAGGGTTTCCCAGCCTTTGCACTACGGGCACGATAAATTGTCCCAGTTGAAGGAATGGCTGTCTTATGTGGCGTGGATGGCTCTCCTGCATGCTATAGATTAACAGTACCCTTCCTTCACACACACACACACACACACACACACACACACACACACACACACACACTCACTCACTCACACACACTGATGTGACCTGCACAACAATCCTGAGGGAGCTCAGCATGCTCAGCCAAGAGATATTAAGAGGTTCTTAGGGGAGAGTAGCTGAGGCTTGTGCAAAGATCCACTGGCAGTTGTGAAATAATTTGCATGCATGAGCATTAGTACCTGGCTCATATTAGACAAGCCTCCTCTCTCTCTCTCTCCATCTCTGCCTCTTTCCTTCCTCCTCTTTCTTCTCCCATTCCCTACCTCCTCTCTCTTTTATTTCCTGGCAGGGTATCCTATGTAGCCCAGGCTAGCCTCAAACTCTTTATTCTCCTGCCTTTGGCTTCTCAAATGATGGGATTATAGGCATGCACCACCATGCCTGGCAGTGGGCTAATTTCTGATGAGTACACACCCAAAGGCAAAATTGCTGAGTTGCAGACTAGTTGACATTCGTCTCTCAAAGCACATGCACCACCTCCCCAGAGATGGAAGAAAGATGGGAGCTGGACCAGAGAATAGCTGGAAGGCTGTTAGGGTCCTGGGTGAGGGCTATAGGCCAAAAGAGATGGAGTGGATTTGGGCTTACAGTGCAGTTGGGTTTGGATGATGTGTGGCTTTCTTTTGGGGGCCTCTGTAGCACATGGCCAGAATATGCAGCTTAAACTTACAGTGGTTCAGCTGCCAGCCCCTCTGGAATCTACTGATCCAGATTCAAGGCAGGGGCTTCCCTGGATCTTCCAGCTTCCAGTGTTAGTCAAAGTTCTTGGTGTCCCTTGACACATAGTTGTGTAACTCTATCTTCATGTGCCACACTTGTATTCCCTTCTCTCCTGAGAATGCCAGGCACTGGATTTGGGACCTATTCAAACTTCATCTTTACTCACTACATCTGCAAAGGTGTGTAAGAGTGCACACCTTTGTAAGAGTGTAAGAGTCTGGTGGTTTACAGCAGTTTAGAGCAATGCTGAAGGACCTGCTCTCCAGGTGTGAGAAGCAGAACCAAGGACTTGGCTGAGGCCTTGATGTGGTGGGAAGAGACAGCAAGGAGGGAAGTCCACACAGATTAAGCTTTAACTACTGGCTTCAGATCCTTGTCATAGCATGGGAGGCTGCAGGCACAGCAGGCCCATGGCCTTGATCTTTGTTTGAGTGAGGCAGCTTGAGGGTCATTTATACCTCAATGGAGAGCATCTATGTTGGTGTGTGAAGACTGATTGTACAAAGCCCTGGGTGAAACTGTCCATAGAAAGTACAGACAGACTGACCCTGTGCCATCATGGGGCTTCATCACTATGACTGTAGCCATTTTGGTTCAGGCCCACCAGCCATATCATCTGTTTGTTGCTGTCGTAAAAGAATCTCTGTGCAAAATCAGGTTGACCATAAACTATGTTTATGTTCAGTGAGAAACTCTGTGGTCTTGTTGTTTCTGGAAATTCTCCAACCATAAGTACCCAGCTGCCAGGCACACTTTCAAGGTTAGGTAGAACTGCTTGTGTAGTTAACAAAAATAACTTGAATCAGAGCTGACCATCTTGTTCCACTATCCTCCCCTCTATATGAGTTAATTGTGGGTTTTGCCTTTATAATCTAATTCTGAGAAGCACTCAACATCAGTTTGGCTTCTGAATCCACTGTGTCCCTGGTCATGATCAGTCTTGGGGTGTGCATTCAATAAACCATATCTAAGATCAGTGTCTGCATGATTTGTGTGGCTATTCTTGGACTATCACACACAACATTGTCATTCACACATTGTCAGAGGAAGCACAGGCTGCATTTCCAGACACAGCCCTTGTACTGCAGAGATAAATCAAAATTGTGTTGTATGTTCGGAGATCTGGGCAGAGTCACCCGCTTGTCTCATCTAACTCCTGTTAATGGGACAGAAATGCCTGTGGGTTTCAGTGTGTGAAGATGGTGTACCAAACCCTACATCAGAAAATGTTAGTCCTGTGTCCATCTTGGTTTTGCTTTCTGGGAGGGCTGAGCACCATTCACAGGAACCTTTCTGGAGAGAATCCTGATGGAGACCCTGGGTTCTGGAAAGCTCTCAGAAATCCTTCTGCTGCTGGTAACCTTGACCTGGGAGAGTCTGCCAGTAGCTCCTCTTATGAAGTAAACTAAGGCATCATTGGTAAGGATGCCAGGCCTGCCCCCAGAGTTTGCAGCTGTCTGGTAGGAACCTTAATGCCAATGAGTCTGAGGCCAGCATGTGACATCCACTCATGGAACACCTGCCTGGCCAGATGTCAGCTGAAAATGCAATGAACAGTCAGGACTTTCAGACTTTGCCCATGAGATACATAGTTGAGAACCAGAGGTTCACACGACACTGTCATGGGCAGCTTTGTAGAGAAACGGAGGAAAGATGACTGTGCCCTTTAACTGAGTGGGAAGCAAAAGGGGAGCTGGTGTCAGTGAGCACCCCCTGCAACAGTGAACCAACCCATGCCGCCCTCACCCTCTAGAGCAGCTGTTCTCAACCTGTGGGTTGCGACCCCTAAATGACCCTTTAAAAGGTCTTGCATATCAGATATCCTGCATATGTTATAATTCATAACAGTTATGTAGCAAAATTACAGTTATGAAGAAACAACAAAAATAATTTTATGGTTGGAGCCGTCACCAGAACATGAGCAATTCTATTAAAAGGTCACAGCATTAGAGAGGTTGGGAACCACTGCTCTAGAGCGAGAAATGGCAGCCATGAAGCTGCTTAAACTTCAAATGATATATAAAGAGATGTAAAGAGACTGCTATAACAGACTTTGGGGCATGCGGTCCTAAGTAGGATGTCTTCATCAAAGACCTGGCCTCAAGGCTCAGGGACAGGAGGAAGAGAAATTGTAAGAGCCAGAGGTGATGAAGAACTCCAAGGAAACTGTGTCTTCCAGACTCCAGAGCTGATGAGCAAATGAACTTGCAAACTGTGGCAGCATACAGGAGATCCACACAGGTGGGGTCCCATTGCTGAGATGGGGGAAGGGCTCCCATCCCTAATAAAGCAGCTACCTGTAACTGATATTCAATGGAATCTCGTGAGTGCATTAACCACACCTCAGAGCTGGCCTGTGCCCATGAGCAGTGGGCCAGCAGAGTGAACCCTGTGGTATTTGTAGACTTTTTGTCTAAGGTTTGGAGGGGTGTGTATGTCTTAATTGGTCTTTTGCTTGTTTTTTTTTTTTTTGTGGGCATTTGTTTTGTTTTTGTTTTAAAGACTGAAAGCTAGGTGAGTAGTAAGGTAGGCAGGATCTGGGAGGAATCAAGGGAAGAGAAAAATATGATCAAAATATATAAAAACTATTGTTGCAAAAATAAGAGACTGTTGCAGATGCAATGATGGTTGCTTGGAGGATTAAAGGTTGAAGTTGGATCTGATAGATGAATGAATAGGGCACAGAACGCAGGATGAACCAGCACATGCAAAGGGCCTAGGACAGATAAAGATGTGGCACACCTGGGGACCTGAACAGGAAGACACTGTGGCAAAGGAAGTAAGGTGAGAAAGGCCTAAGTGAAGCTGGAAAAGCAGCCTCAGGCCAACACCTTGTGGTAGAGACGGGGTTAGTAGGAGCAAGAAGGGCCACACAGCTCCACACACCTAAGCAGGTCCCACTGGAATCTCAAGGCCCGTGATTCTGCTGTGTGGAGTTGTGTGGCCCTCCCTGCTCCTTCTGCTGTGCTCTCTGCCCCTGACTTCCTCAGTACAGTCCCAGCACAGGAGAGGGTATGGGGAAAGCCTAGTTTAGACGTCAGGAGCAGATGCAGTGGCTGGTTGCAAAAAGCAGTCCTGGGGTGATGATGCTACTTAGGATCTGTTAGTTCCAAGGTGGGTCAATGTCTTAAGCTGACCTCTGAATGGATAGACAGGTTGTTACTGTGGCTAAATTCAGCATCATGAGTCTCTTCAGGTAGGTTTCTGTTTACCAGGACCTCACTTAATCCATCCCCAAAGGAACTATGTCAGGCAAGGGCATCTAATGCCTGTTAATCCTAACAGCCTGAATCAGTTCAAAGGCCCCCACCCTGCTGACTATCATAAAATCCACTTGATTTTTCTGCCATTTTGCTTCTCCCCAATCACACATACATTCTGAGGGCCTTCGCAGTTTGATTCCCAATAAACCTTACTTTCTACCCACTGAGTGGTCTAGTTCACAGTTTCATTGCTCCCTCACTTCTGGGACTCACTGGAGACCAGGAGCCGGGAGTTGAAGCCCATGGCTGAGAGCATAAAGACCATCAGGGACCAGAAGCCACTACCATGCACTTTCTCCAATGACTAACGTGGCTCCTGGACAAAAGCCTCTGGTGTTTTGACCCATGGGGACAGGGGTGGGGCAGATTTCCCAAAGCCAGACCAGCTAGAGAAGGCTGTGTCCTGCAGTGTCTGGTTGATCCCCAGGGTGACCCTGGACACTCTTGGATTTACAAATTCAAAAGCCTGTGCAATCAGGTCTTGTACTGATGCCTAGTCTTACCTTCCTTGGAGGTCCCTGATCCCATGAAAAATGTAGGTATAGTTGTATAGGAAACACTGGGAAGAAGTCAGAGGGAACTTACACCTCTTCCTCACTTACTTGTTTCGTGACTAAGTGGACAGAAACCTGTGATGGGGATGGATGATTTTTTTTTTCTATGTGGGATTGTTATTCTACATTCTACTTCAACAAGATCAAAGATCATTCTAATACTGCAAGTGACTGTCAATGTTTAATTCAAACAAACTGTTGATGGCTGAACCACATCTTGATATGTATCGTATCACCTGAAGTGATAAGTGAACCTTCTAAACTTTAGAGGTGTTCTTGTGATGTGCATATAGTTCATTGAAATCTCAATTGTCAGTAAGAGACAAAGAAAGCACAGAAAAGAGGGTCTAATTTAGAAAATGCCATTTTAATCCCCTCACTGAAAAGGCTTCTCTCAATCAGATTGTAACAAAATCCACAGCTTATTTCAAAAGAAAAATTTAATACAAGAAATTTTAGAAAATTAAACATATTTGTTTAAAAATTCTATTGTGTAAACCTTAACATAAGAGGGGAGTCGGGATACCACATGCTCAGACTTCTGGGCTGTTTGTACCCACAGGCACCAGCATAGGGCTGTAGCAACCACAGAGCTTTCCAGGGTGGATGGAGACAGCCAGAGCCTTTGCCCCATCTGGAGGGCCCAGCTCTCGGGTGCTCTTCCCAGGTGTTCAGCAACCCTATGGCTCCTGTGCAAGCACTGTCACTTGTCCTATGTCGCAATTCTTGCTGGGGCTTTCCAATTCATCCTGATGAAAAAACACACAAAGAGACAGACAAACCTCCATGTGGACAAGTGGCCTCCCCCTGGGGGCAGAGCTGAGCAGGTTGCAGGTGACGGCTGGAACAGGTGGTGAGCAGATGTCTTCAGGGCAGGAGAACACAGCCCCAGTGTGGTGTGGACCCAACGCCTCAGCACAGCAGCCACTCCAGGACTGCCGATGCGTACTCTAGCCTTCCCACTCACTACCTAGACTTTACTTCAGAAACATGATGGAGAACATGTGTCACAGCAACAGGAGGCTGAACTTTTTGGCACAGAAACATTAGATAAAATATACAGTGCTACAGTTGTGCAAAGTTAGTGCAGAACCAACCTAAACAGCAAACATTTAACACTAGTTTTAGTGAAATAATGCACAATATTTAAAGAATGTTCATTACAATAGACCTTGTTTGTAAGGAGGCACCTGCCTTCTGACAGCTCCCAGGCCAGTGGGAGGCTCTGGGGAGGAGTTGGGGTGGCAATGTCCCTACGTGGGGGTGTTGGGCAATCAGGACTGTTATTGCCATGGACATGAGGCAGCTCCTTCTTGTGTGCCTCTCAAACCATGCAGCAGGGCAGAGGTAGGGCACCCAGCTGAGACCGCTCCTGGATCCAAGCCTCTAACGCCCCCTCAGCTGAGCATATTGGGAGGTGCTAAAGCGAGGGAGTCTGGTGGCGCTCCCTGGAGAGCAGGGCCCGCCCTCTCCTGAGGGCCATTTGTGTCTACAGGTTATACAGACACACAGAGCTGGGGTAGATGGGGCAGGAACCAAGGCCCATGACCCTGTGATGTGGGCCTCAGGGCAGGTGAATATTTCTAAGAATGAAGTTTCAGCAGCCACAAGAATACCAGGGCCACAGTCAGGTTCAGGGTTAGGAAGCAGTGTCCTGTAGAGGCGGGGTTGGTCAGACCCACCGGGTGGTCGTGGCTCTGCACTCCTCCTGGACTCTGAGCCTCAGATCTGGGGAGCATTGTGAGAACAGTCTTCCACCACCTGACCCTGCCCTGCACAGCTATGCCCAATTTCCAGGGGATCACATGCTCTTGTGAGGTAATGAGATGGGCCACCTGGAGCCAAGAGTAATTGCTGAGTTTCTGTGGAAACAGTGTGGGCAGGGCCAGGGTGCGGCTTTAGTGGAGAGCTTCTGTCCACACTTGCAAGGCCCTCGTGTCAGTCCCCAACATGGGGGAACAAGGGAATAGCAAGCAACCAAAGGTCCCACATGGCAGAGTTGGGCAAATTTCCCGTAATTAGTCCTTGGAAACCAACCATCTACTCTGGATGTTTGCCTGCCTGTCTTCCCCCCTCCCTCCTTCCTCCTGTGCTTTAGCTGCAGAGTCTGGATGTGAAGATGGTTCTGTGTGCTGTGCCCAGACTCGTGGTGGCATGTGTTTGGACCGGGTGCCCCCAAGGCCTGCTACTCAAGACTGGGCTGTGGAGATGTGGGAGGTGGCAGGGTCCTTTCCGTACAGAACATGATGGAATCTGAAGTGTCTCTGTGCTGACTTCCCCAGCTCAGGAGGTGGAGTCGGGGCTGCTGGAGCCTCCTGGGGCCTTTTTGGCTACTAGGTCCGGATGCCCGTACTCTGAGTATGGTGTTCATGTGGAGCCCATGGCATCTTAGGCAGACAAGAAAGGAACCATGTTGGCTTTCTAGGACCCTTGGGTCCTCCCTTCCCAGCAAGCTGAAGAGGGATCCTGCTTCTTCAGCCATGATGGAGGGCAGGTGTGTTCTGCTTTACCTGTGTACAGCCCACCTGGCCAGAGGTCCCCTCCAGAACTGGAGCAGTTCAGGCCTCTCCCTGCACTCTGATTTCCCCTCTGGCTTCTAGGGGACTTTCCCCAAGGTTTCCATGGCTGGAAAAAGTCCTGCTTCCCCAGACCACTTGCCAAGGCCTAACTTTGAGCTGAAGCCCTTCTGAGCCCATGTTCAGGCTGCGGTCACCTAGGTAGTTGCTCCTGGAAACTCCTTGGCAGGCAGAGAAGTCCACACTGCTTGGTATGTGGTCCTTTCTGTAGGCTCCTTCAAGCTGTACCCAGACAGCAAGGAGGTTCTGACCTAGTGAGACAGACCATGACAGTGTGTTCTGAGAGTCAGAGGGACCCAGGATTGGTGGCAGAGGAAGGCAGAGCTGCAGAGCAGCTGGATCTTATTCTACCCCACGCCTGAGAGCCCTGCGGATGGTGCCCTGAGATGAGAGCAATAGGAGAACGTCCTCCCGGGGAGCCACAGCATTTTGCTCCCACTGAGGTGTGTTAGGGACAGTTTGTGCTAAACATGTTCAGGGAACAATCACTCTCTTTTTGGTTCTGGCACTTCGTCTGAGCTCCTATAGGGCTGGCCTTCCACAGTAATAATGCCTAGAGCCAAGTCTCCGGTGACCTGAGGTCACAACAAGGGATGTACTCCTCAGGGTTTCCAGGCTGCTGCTGAGGGCTGTGCCGGATGGGTGGATCCCTCAGCTCTGACTAGCTGTCCTTGCTGGGACAGCCTCAGGTTTCTTGCATGAATGGTGCTTCCTGGAGCCAGCCCAAGGAGGGAGAGATGAGTTCTTCAAGGACCAAAGTCACTGCCAATGCCTTTGCTAGGTCACTAGATGATGTACCTGGAGAAGTCACACCCATACCAGCCATGTGGCAGTGCTGTTGGGTGTCTAACCACCACAGGGGCAAGAGGAAGGGCAAGGAGGCCCCATCCACAGGCGCAGGCAATTGGATCAGGAGATCCAAGAGTGTAACAGTCATTCTAGTTCCCACAGGGGAACGCGTCATAGGTGGCATCAGAAGGACCCTTCTGCCTATGTGTCGCGCATCTCAACCAGGGGTCTGGGCTCAGCCTGACACACACGGTCCTGCTAGCAGAACTGGAGGAGGTGAGAACCATCCCTGGCCACTCTGAGGGTAGTGACAGTGTCCCCACCTGTGTCTGTCCAGTGAGCAATGCCTTGCTCTAAGGACAGAGACCCAGCAGTTAAAACCGACCAGTTTAATCGGGTGGCATGTGGCAGCAGGGAGGGTGTGTTCTCTCTGGGGACATGGCCATCCTGCCAAGGTGTCCAGGGCCAGCTTCCATGGCTAGGTTGAGCACAGAGATTCCACTGAGGTCAGAGGTCACCACTTTGAGGCTCCACATTGCGAATCTCCCTGGGGTGGCCTCGGGACAGCTTAGGGAATCGAGAAGCTACTTTGGGCCTGCTGTTCTTGTTCAGTGGTTCTCCAGGTGGGGTGATGTCCCTGAAAGACAAGAGGAGACTTGATGAAGTGGTAGTTTAAATGCAAATGTCACAGGCAGGGACAGGAGCCACACGTGAGACCAGCAGAGAGAATACTGGCTGGTTCCAACTGGTCAGATACTCATATCGTTGATACATCTCCCACTTCGTAAACAGCCTGGAAGGCCCACTAGCCACTAACCTGGGCGGTGCCTGTGGGAGCCTGTTTTGAGGCTGTCAGCCAGCTCACCAGCCAGGCACTCTTCATCTTCATGCATCATGTTTCCCCTCATCTCCTAGCAAAGCCTCATCGCACGGCCAAAGAGAAGATGCCTCCCAGATCCCTTCATCCAGGGCTGCAACGATGGCTCTGTCCTCTTCAGCTATACCTCTTCAAGATGGGGCAAAACCCTTTTCCCATCAAGTTCTATAGAGGATGAGGAGGCAGACGCCATTGAGGATGTGCTTAAAATGGGGACATGTTGAAATGAGGGGGATGGGTCAGCTCCAGCAAGGGTCTTCCAGGCAGAGGTGGTAGCAAAGGAGAATGAGGACGCCCTGGCCAATAGTGATAGATAGAGGGCTTTATGGGGACAGTGGCCAGGGTACCAAAACAGGTGTATGAGAGGTGTGCAGGGGACCCCTCTACAGGAAGAGTCTAAAGCTGCTGTGGGTGCAGTGGTGCCTGCCTGCTATCCTAGCATCCCTAGGATGTGGCTGGAAAACAGAAGATAATCAAGAAAGTCTGGGAACATGACTACATGTCCTAATCCCAGCCTTAGGTGGATGACTCTCCATGATGTCACTTCCTATGATAACAAGGCTGATGCTGAGCCCAGTCCCTCTGTTCAAAAAGGCCTCAATGTTAGCTCAGCCTGTGGTTCTGGAGGTCTAGCAGCGAGTCCACGCACTGATCATCAGCCCTGGGTTTACAACCTCAGCCTGGGCTCTGGCCACATGCCCTGGGCCATCCACTCCACGTAGCAGGAGGAGGGTGTTTAAATACCTCCTGACCTTGTATATCCTGAGCAATCCTGTAGCCTCCTCATTCTCCACTGGGCAGTTCCTACGATTCCTCAAGCTCCTCGGCTTTCTCAGGACAGTGCTGGCTGTGCAAACCAGCAGAGCTGGAGATTTTCTTGTTCAGTGTGCTAGCATACTGCAGGCAAAGCTTTACATATATCCAGCCACCTCCCTATTGGCTGTCTTCACACAGTATTACAAAGGTGAGCAGCTGTGACACAGACTGGGTGATCTGCAGAGCAGCAACCACATCAGCAAAACCCTGTCTCCAGCCTGCTCTCCAGAGAGCCTGGCAGCCGGCCTCCACCTCCAGGCAAGGAAAGGGCACAAGAGGGCGACCTCAAAGCCCACTTGCTATTCTGCTGCTACAGAAGTGGAGACTTGGCTACTGCCCTTAGCTGCCTCACTCAGACCTGGGGAGCCCCATGAGGCGGGAAGTGAAAACAGACTCATAAGACAACAGCCTGTGTCACACAGGAGGAGGCTGAGCTGATACACTTGGGGTCTGATCCCAGCACCAGGGTCTGTTCTGGGCTCACAATAGCAACAGTTCTCAGCCCAGGTGTGTTCCAGAGCCACCAGACTTCAAACATAGTGCTCAAGCCGAGCTGCAAGCTTGCTGGAAAGCCCAGGGAGAGCAGGTGGTTCTGGAAACACAAGGACCAACTGATTCGAGAACAGTTCCACTGATTGCTGGGGTTAAGGTGACTTCCTGGTGGGCTGGCAAACTATCTGAACTGTGAGAAGTGATTTCGGATTCTGTCTAAAAGAGGCATGCCTGTCATGCTGGGAGGGTACTGGGCACTTGAGAGTGCTTTAATAGCAGCTGTGTGGCACTGTGTCTTTGTTCCAGACTAGGCCTCACCTAAGGAGCAAAGCTCACTGTAGGAAGCCCAGTCCTGCAGCCTTCACCTGAAGCCCGGCCCAGCGGAGGAAACTCTCAGAGCAGGCAAGGCCACCCACTCTGCCTGCACCACTCACCTCAGTTACTTCCACTTAAATATAGTGAGTACTTTGGAGCCTCCTTCCCTGGCTCCCTACCAGAACAAGGCTATTAGAACATGAACATTCAGACAGAAGGTGGCCCATAAAGACCTCTGCACTTTCCTCAGGAGGCAAAGGAAACGTGGCCCAAGAGCTTGTTTCCTCTGTCTCCACTATCTCTCCTCTTCAGCCTCCAGGTACTTTTGAGAAGTGTTACTTTATTTCATGATTTCAGGGAATAGGTTACACAGAAAGTGGAGCAATTTAAACGCAAAAGCACAGAAGTGAATGGCGTGTGCGTGCCCCAGCCCTGGCCTCAGGAAGCAACTTTTGTTGTTGTTGTTGTTCAGAACGTATCTTTCTAGAACTACCTATTGCACTGCGTGTATGTGTGTGTGTGTGTGTGTGTGTGTGTGTGTGTGTGAGAGAGAGAGAGAGAGAGAGAGAGAGAGAGAGAGAGAGAGACAGAAAGACAGAGAGAGAGACAGAGAAAGAGAGAAAGACCTACATACTTGTTAATTCTACAAGTGGAAAATATGCCCCGTAATGCCTCCTGCTTCTCATGCCAATGGTATATCACTGAACTTCTCTATGCTGCTTCATGGAGATTGGCCTGGCAAAGGTCAGGCCCTGTCATGTTTGTGGCTCTGGGAGGGCTGTCCCATGGGCCCTGCTGCGGCTGGTGTGTAGCTGAGTGTACTGTGGTCGTTAGCCTGTGGCAGTTCCTTGGGCTCTACTCTGAACTTCTCCTTGTGGTCTGGGGATGAGCCCCAGGGCTTTGTGCACACTAAGCAAGTGCCCTCCACGAAGCCAGACCTTAGCCTTCTAGGTGTTGATTCTGCTCCTCCGCCACAGGGAAGAAGGAAACATGGCCTGCTATCCTAAAGCACAGGGATGTGAACTTTTCTCAATGGACACCTGACTACAACTGGCCAGTCACTGCCTGTCACCCCAGAGTAGCATCCAGGACATGAGGGCCAGGCCCTGGGTCTGTCATAAGCAGCATTGTCCTCTCTCCAGACATGCATGCGTGTCAGGAGGGCTGTGACAATGAGGAGCACAGGCTTTGGGGCCTGGTTCTGGGTTCAAAGCCTCTGTAGCAGGTGCGAAGATCTAAATAGAGACAGGTACCAAGTGTCTCAAGGAGTTTGGCACCTGCTGATACTGAAATCCAACATGAGCATGATGAGGAAGTGCCATGAACAGTCCAGAGCCCCATGCAAGACTTCTATCTGTAGAATGGCAGAAAAACACTTAAAGAAATGCTCAACTTCCTTAGCCATCAGGGAGATGCAAATCAAAACGACCCTGAGATTTCACCTTACACCCACCAGAATGGCTAAGATCAAAAACTCTAGTGACAATGCATGCTGGAGAG
>CM053757.1:10408651-10433666 GCA_028658305.1 Pachyuromys duprasi | reverse complement strand
CCCAGCCTCCTTCACAGACACGCCCCAGCCTCCTTCACAGACATGTCCCAGCCTCCTTCACAGACACATTCGTCCCAGAGGCAGTGCCAGTCGCCAGGCTCAGGCACAGGAGGTTGTCATCACCCATTGTGGGAAGTGTCAATGCATGCCCAACCTGGTGGGGGTGTGTATTGCCTATTCATGGTTTCATATTGCATACACATGTAATAAAATATCATCCTGGGCCTCATAATTACACCAATTATGTATTGCTGTTGCAACCCAGCTGGAGTTTGATGCTCATTAATGCTTATGATATGTTTAAAACAGTCTTTCATTGTTGGGGTATACAGAGACTCAGGAACCCAGGAGCCATGAAGCTCTGAGGTGAGTCCAGGTGGAAGAGTCTGCTGAGACGTGGGAGCTCAGGAGCCACACAGCTCTGAGAGGAAGCCTCCACACAGCTCTGAGAGGAAGCCTCCACACAGCTCTGAGAGGAAGCCTCCACACAGCTCTGAGAGGAAGCCTCCGCAGCAGAGACATCGCAGCCCTGAGGGAGGAGTGAGCTGAGCTGGAGTGCTAGGGTAACAGAGCTGCTTCACTAATCCTCTTCTTCAGCACTGCAGCTCCCGGCTGAGGGTCCCCAGCTAAGGTGAGGAGACCAGGAGCCTCCTCCCCGCTCCATTTCTTTGCTTCTCGGCTTCTTCTGCAAATGAAAGAGATTTAGTTGGAGGTACAAACCCAGGGTGACTGCCTCTGCTCCTGGGAGAATACAGCAGGGAACTGAACCGTAAGCAAGGCTTATATAGGATGTCTAAGGGAATAGAACTTTCCAGGGTGGAGATTTCCAGGGCAAGGATTGGTGGGATTTCAACTCCGCGCTTGGGGAGCTTGGGGATTGATGGGTGTTTCTATTCTGGCATTGGTAAGATTTTTCTTATAGGGCAGGGTCTGGGCACTCTCCTGACTCAGGGCTGGGGATGACAGTTGCAGCCATTAGAAAATGACCATTAGGGAAGTCCAGGAGCAGGGCCTGGCTGCTGGAGCTCTTCAGGAAGGGGCCTACACACTCTCCTGCCTTGCGGGTTTACAAAGTTTACAAAGGGAATCCATGGCAGGGAATGCTTCCCCGCCACGTGAATCATTGTGAACAGCCAACATTACTAGGACCCATTCCTATGCCCAGATTTTTTTTTTTAACATGGGTTCTAGAATGAAACTCCTCTCTTCTCGAAACCTATTTCCCCACCTTCCAGATTCCTTTAATGTAAAATTGGCCAAACACAAATACTGTGTAGGTGGCAATACAAGCCACCTTAGCTAGACTAAACAGGAACCTCTTGTTTTTGTTTGGTTGGCCTTCTGGTACTCGGATGGAAGAGTGTCCAGGAAACCCACAACTCCAAGCCTGCAAATCTGAGGGCTGGGAAGGTATCTCAGCTCTGAGATGGGACAATGTCCCAAGGGTATCCTGAGACACGGGAGCCCGGGAACCTCACAGCTCTGGGAGTATTTATTTTTTCTCTTAAAAGAGATTTATTGAAGGGAAGAACCCAAGAGAGAAGGGATGAATGCAGGAATGGCTGCCTCTGCCCCAGGGAGAAGGCAATGGGGAAGAGGGGGGGCAGCCTTTATCTTTTAAGGGGCAGAGCTTTGATTTGCAAAGTGTGGGTTGGAGGGATTTCAAGTCCTAAATTGGGGGACCTCAGGGATTGGTGGGCTTTCCTGTTCAGGGATCGGTTGGAATTCTTGCTCAGGAATTGATGGGGTTTAGTGGGAAGCTCGGGGATTGCTCAGTTTTCTGGTTCAGGTATTGGTGGGGTTTTGTCCAGAAATTTCACCTCAAATTTGCATAATCTGGGATGAGTCCTACTGAGGGGCTGGAGATGGCGGTTACAGAGGTCTGGGGGAGGGGAAAGCTGGGCTGCTGGAGCTTCCTCAGGCAGGGGTCTGGCCACTTTTCCGCCTTGAGGGGTTATAAAATCTATAGAGTGTCCACATTTTTACAAGGCAGGCTGAGGCTTGGGATTGCTTCAACTTGGGGCACCTGCTGCAGTGGGCTTGGGGTGTCAGGCTGCCTCGGCTGCAGTGTTTCAGAGCCATCCACTCTTAGGGTCTCTGATCACCACTGTTCTGCTTCTTGTATCTGGTCGCTGCATGGAAACCCTTCTGTTAGCGTGTATTCTCCAGCTTTCAGGGCTCTAAGCTGAACTGATGGTGTGGAAGGTGGGCGTGGCTATTGCTGTTATTTTCATGTGTTGGGTTGGTTGGCCTGCCTTCCTGCACTTGGATGGAAGGGTTTCCAGGAAACCCACAGCTCTGGGGCCACGAATCCAAGTCACTTGCTATGAGGACTGGGAAGATCTCCTAGCTCTGCGTAGGACAGTGTCTCAAGGGTATCCTGAAGCACCGGAGCCCAGGAACCTCACAGCTCTGAGAGGAGGCCTCCTCAGAGACCAGAGGCGTTGCAGCTCCCAGTGGATCTGACCTAGGCCCTCTGCATACGTTATGGTTGTGTAGCTTGGTCTTCTTGTGGGACTCCTAACCGTGGGAATGGGGCATGTCTTTGACTCTGTTGCCTGCTTTTGGGACTTTTCCCCTCCTGCTGGGTGGCCTTGTTTAGCCTTAATACAAGGGGGGCGGGGATGCTTAGTCTTACTGCAACTTGAAGTGCCATGGCCAGCTGATATCCCTAAGAGGCATTTTCCAAAGGGAAACAGAGGGAGTTCGGGGAGGGGTGTGCGGATTAGTGGAAGGGAAGGAGGGAGGGGAAACTGCATTTGGGATTTTGATATATGAGAGAAAAATAAATGAATAAAAAGTAACTATCACACATGTATTCAGGCAAAACACAAAAGAAGGTCCACATACCCAGTCAGAGAAAGCATGCTGGCTCCTCACTTCCCCTCCAGTAAGGTAGCCATTACCAAAAAGATGGGCGACTAACCCGCCAACAGCTGAGTGAATTGACACAAATGTGCCATTCTGATCCCTCCCCCTCAGTTCAACACAAATGAATCCCAGGAACACTGAGCTACTGAAATGAGTCTGGTACTGAACGAAAAACTGTGTAATTCCCACTTAAATGTGGCATTTATAAAAGTTAGAATAACAGAGATGGTGAGGAGAAGAGGGGTTAAGATAAGGCAGCAGAGAGGGAGTGGCTGTCTAATGTAGAGCGCTGAGGAGGAGGAGAGTCAGGCGGAGCTGTGGGCCGATGCTATGAACACGCCACAGCACTGAACTGCATCACCTACAACAATCCAGATGAACTTTGTGTCACATGCTTTTCCATAATTATTTTTTTATTAACTGCAACAAAAATGTCTTTCTGCTAAAAACTAAAAAAAAAAGAAAAATACAGCTAAGAGTGAAAGCAACTAAAATAAACGGGTACATACGCTGGTAAGCTGGAAGTTATGACAAAAATCAGGTTGCCCTTTGACATCTGCTAAGAAAGACCCTAGAGGGAGAAGTCACGTTAGCTAGGAGTGGATGGAAGAGGGTGAGACAGTGACCACCAGGCCAGTGCTGTGAGATGTTAGTGCCAGGGAGGGCATGAGATGGTCAATGGTGCCACGAACCCCAGTGCACTTTGACGTCGTTTAAAAGGCTGAGTTCTGAGCTGAAGGATCCCAGATCTCTGTGGCAATGGCCTCAGCAGGCAGATGGAGAGTCTCTGCTCCTCTCCAAGAAAGAGGCTCTTGGACTGTTCAAGCAGAGGAGGGCTACCTGCTATGTCCCATGTGTGACGGAGTGCAGGGTAGGGCAGGGAGAGGTGCTGGCTAGTGCAGAAGGGTAAGGGGTAAGGACGAAAGCAGTGGAGAAGCTGATCCGAAGGCTGTCCCCACATTCTAAGGAGGTTCAACACCATTCTTCAGGCAATCAAGAACAGAATGACATCAAAGACTCTTTGCTTAAAAAAACAAAAACAATTCAGTGGCCAGACCTAGTGGTGCATGCCTTTAATCCCAGCATCAGGAGGCGAAGGCAGGTGGCTTTCTATGAGTTCAAGGCCATCCTGGTCTACATTATAAATTTTAAGGTGGCCAGGACTACATAGAGAGACACTGTTTTAAAGAACACAATAAGCCGGGCACAGCGGCGCACACCTGTAATCCCAGCACTCAGGGAGGAGGAGGCAGGTGGAGCTCTGTGAGTTTGAGGCCAGCCTGGTCTACAAAGCAAGTCCAGGACAGCCAGGGCTACAACAGAGAAACTTTGTCTTAAGAAAAACCAAAAACCAAACAAACAACCACCACCAACAACAACAAAAAACAAGTCATGGGTCAACAAGATGGCTCAGTGGGTAAAGGTACTTACTTCAGTAGCCAGGAAAAAGCCACCGAAACAAGAGTCAAGTCCACAGAGCTGTGCTCTGCCCTCCATACCCCTTCCACACAATAATAATAAAACAAGTTCTAAAACCTCACTTAGTCAGTTGGGTGCAGTGGCACATGCCTATAATCCCAGCACTCTAGGAGGCAGAGGCAGGCGGATCTCTGAGAGTTTGAGGCCAGCCTTGTCTACAAAGTGAGTCCAGGACAGCCAAGGCTACACAGAGAAACCGTCTCAAAAAATCAAAATAAATAAATAAATATTGATTGATTGATTAAAAAACAGAAAGAAACCTTACTTAGTCTAGGAGTCATTGGAAAACAAACAAATATATTGGATTTCTGTAAAACTCCAGACTGGACAAATCAAAAAAATCAGAGTCCGCACTCAAGACGATTGTTTCTATGATCTGGAGTTCAGACATGCTTTATGTATATAAGTAGACTGAACACTCTCAGCAGTAGGGCAGTGGGTTTACAGGTTAGAAAGACCAGCGGCCTGGATGGCCCCTCTCAGTTACGGGGCAGCATGGGAACCAGAGCTAATGGGTTCCAAGCGCTGAGCTCATTGCTTCTCCCTACGCTGTGTGTCGCCTGGTGTGGCTCCCCAGTGCCCACCCCTGTGGAGAAGGGACCAAGATCCTCTGCGGAGAACAGCTTCCTCTCAGTTATCACCAGATGCGAAGGTGGAGGGGCCCACGAGAACCCACTGCCCGGTGTGCTGCCATTTCCTAGCCATGTTTACATTTTATTCAAATATTCTTATTAAGTTTCTTTTGTGTGTATAGGTATGTGTGCACCCTGTGGATCCTGGAGATTAAACTCACATCCTCTGGCTTGGTGGTAGGTCCTTTTACCTTCTGATCAGTCTCACCGTGCCCTTTCAGCCCTTAAAAAGTTCTTATTGTGTATGTAGGTATGTGAACATGGAATTACTGTGTGTCTATTACAGTATGTGGGTGGGTGAGTTGTCACATATATGGCACATGTATGGAAACTAGAGAACAACTTTTTGGAATTGGTTTTCTCTTTCCACCTTATGTGGGTGGGGCACAGGGATGGAAGCCACGTGGCCAAGCTTTCGCAGCAAATGCCTTTACCTGCTGAGCCACCATGCAGACCCCTCCCTAGGCACTCAGTTCTCACAGCGGCTGGTGAAGTAGAAGGGGTCACCAGCACCCTACAAACAAACCCAGACACTCCCAAGGATGCGTAGCTGGGAGGCAGCAGGGCCGGGTTACAGAATGAGTGTCCTTCCAGGGTGACCCTGTGATGTGTGGGAAAGGCCACCAGGCAGGGCGTGGACTCTCCTGCCTCAGTCTCCTCTCTAAAAGGACTGCAGGTGACCCCCAGGGATCTGTTGTCATGAAAACATATTCCTCAAGACCAAACGTACATTATTTGTGTCTGTGTGTGCTGAGTGTGTGTGCATGTGTGTGGAGGCCAGCACACAGCTCTGAGTACAGTTCCTCTGGTGCCACCTCTTTCTGAGTCTCCCTGGCCTAGCGCTCACTCAGCAGGCCAGGCTGGCTGCCTCCCAGAACTGAGGCTACAAGCAGGTGCCACCAAGTCTGCATTTTCTTGTGGGTTCTGAGGACCGAGCTCAGGTCAAGGCAAGCCCTTCACCAATGCGTTCCCTTCTCAGCCCTGCAAACACATCCTGACCCTTCCTTTCTAGGCACACTGCATGAGCTGTGCCCCCGAGGCCAGTGCTGGGCAACCCTGGGTATCAGACTCTCCCTGGCTGGCTTCTCTGTGCATCTCACATCTAAGCTGTAATCTTCACCCCGAAGGCCCGGGAGACCAACAGTTTCATGCCCTACATAATGAAGCACACGAGGCCTGTCCAAGACCACAGAGTAATTCACGTGCAGGCAAGGGTTGTCTCTGGGCTTGACAGAGCATTAAGGAGCCCGTGTTGACCAGGCAAAGGGCAGTGAGGAGAGAGGCAGCTGTACTTGGGGAGCATTTTGAAGAGCTGGCCCACCGCCTTCCTGTAAGACTGGAGGTGGATTGCAGGTGAGTCTGATCGAGGTAACAGGCTGCTACATTATGTAGTCCAGGCTAGCTTCAAACTCTCAACCCTCTGGCCTCAACCTCCCCAGTACTGGAATTACAGATGTGCTAGGGGAATTTCCTTATTCTGCTTGCTGCCCATTCTGGGACCTCACACAGCTAATTTTGCTTCCTCAGCTAGTGAACACCCTTTGTGCCTGTCTCCCTGGGGCCAGCTCTGAGGCCTGGACCCCTCACCCTTTCAATTAGCAGCCTGTTTTTTCCATCTTGGAGAGACTGTAAAATAATCTTGCCCCTGGCTCCCAGCGCAACTGGAAAGCTGTCCCTTAGAGAACTGCTTGCATGCCGAGCCCACCTGTGGCTAAGAGGGAACCTCCTGCCTGCTGCTTACGACGCCCCATCAGCAGATGGCATTCCTTGTCATGCTCCCCTGAAAGTCCTTTCCATGAAGGGAGGAGTCCTAGGAGGAGACCACATGCTTTGCCGTATACAGACAAGGCCCTGCTCCTTTGACGGGGCTCAGGGTTGAACTCATACCCGGGAATCAGCCGCTGTTCCTAGAACAGCCTGGATCTCCAGAGCTGCCCTGTAAGCAGACAACACGCTGGGCCTCACTCTGCAGAAAGAACTGTCTCAACAGCATGAACTCTTCACTGAAAAATAAACAACCAAGAGCAGCCTGGGCACTGGCCTGCTGCTCGTCCTCCTCAGCTCTCGATGTGACCTGGCCCAGCGTCCCCTGGCTTTTGCTCCCTTCTATTTCTGCCTATTTCTCAGGCGACACTCCACCTCAGATCTCTAAACATTTATAAGCAAATCCATTCCCAGAACTCAGTGAGACAGCAGGGGCTACTCCAGGCCTGGGCCACCTGAGACATGGGTCCACTTTGTCTGGGTCTTCTCACAGAGCAGTGAAAGGAAGGGGCCTTCCTACCTCTCCTAGAACACTGCCCTCCACCAGGGTGGAATGGGGAGCTCCAGAGATCCTAGAAGAGCCCTGGGGTCAGCTGGGCTTGAGCCAGGTACCTTAGGAGGGGCGAAGTTCCATGAGCCACACTGGGCTGAGCCACTTACAAGAACTGCTCAGGCCTGGGCAGGAACAGGGCTTGGCCTCCACCAGCTGGGTGGCTCCATGCCAGCCCAGTAAGGCAGAGCTGCTACTGGGGCCTGGGGATCTGCATATTCAAGGCTTCGAAACACCTCCCAGCCCTGCCTCAAACACAGGTAGGCACAGGAAAGCTTGAGGACCCTGCCCCTGGATCCGGATGCCCACGAGCCTCTTTTCATGACAAAGCCATGTGGGCTGGGTAGACCCCTTCTCTGTGTGAGTGAGGATGGGTACTCATGCTCTCATGAGGAGCTGCCAGGTCTTAGGAATGAACCACAGTGAGTTGATGGCATCCAAATGACCGTCCCCTGCAACCCTGTGTCCCCTGGAAGAGCAGCAAGCTCTCCTAACCATCGTGACATCTCTCCAGCCTCTCAGCCGGCATTGTTCCTGGTGTATATACCAAAAAATTAGGAGCTTACCCAAAACCAGTTTTAATTTTTTAATTATTACTGTCTGTGTATGAGAGAGAGAAAGAGAGAGAGAGAGTCTGCTCTATTGCTGTGATAACATAGGGCGCTGAGCAGGCCAGCTCCCTCTTACTAACCCTGGGCTTTGCTGTTCCAGGGGGCCTGGGGACCAGGAAGCCCCAGGTCTTTCTGGGTCTCAGTGTGTGCACAGCACCCAGACTTTGCGTCATGCTTGGGCTGCCACTCAGGTCCTCACACTTGTGTAGAAAGCATTCTGATGTGTCTGGACTCTCTACACCACCAAACCCGCCACAGCGATCGAGACGAAATTCCTATTTGCCCCCATTAACTTCTTAGTGGTGTTTTTGTTTTGGAATAACTTTTTCTCTCTATGAAAGCTGCAAAGGCGGTGTAGGGAATGCTGGCACATCCCTCACTCAGTTCCTTCAGATAGTCATCCCTTACCCTACTGTGGCACATTACCACTTAATGCTGACGCTTAGCACAAAGGGAACGACAGGCTTCTTTTGGAATTTCATCAACTTGTTGGGTGCTGGGGCTTGTGCCTGTAACGTTAGCCCTCTGGGAGGCCCAGGCATTGGAATATATGAAGATATGGCAGCATGCAACATGCATGGTATAAGATTTATTGTAGAAGGGGGAGGGGCCAGAAGGGGGGAGGGAAGACCAGCTGCCCCCGGGGAGACAGAGAGAGGGAAGCTGAGGAAGTGACAGAGAGAGGGAAGCTGAGGAAGTGACAGAGAGAGGGAAGCTGAGGAAGTGACAGAGAGACAGTAGTTAGGAGTGGCAGGCAGGTTAAACTCCTGAGCACCTACCTGGTGAGCCCCTGGCACACACAGGTGGTGACATTGGATGTCATCAGGACTCTAAAGGCCCCTGAGGGCAGGCCAGTTGAATCGCCTGCACGCATAGCACTAGGTAAAAGACTCAGAGGTTCAAGGCCTTCCTGGATTACTGAGTGAGCTGAAGTGAAAGGTTCATGATGCTCTCGCTGAAACCCTCTCTCTGACCCACGACCCAGGCTAGGACCCCACACTATATCTGCACACCTGCACTTTGCCACTTCACCACCCACACAACACTGCACGATGGTATGACAGGATCATCTCCCAGACAGTAACATAACATGTGGCTCAACTATGGTTATTCCACTGTGTGCTGTTGGGATGCAAATCTGTTTCCTTTGAATATATTCTTTGAAATGAAGCCAATAGGTCAAAGAGGCCCTGACATATGCTTGCTTATAATCTTCTCAATCAGATTTTTGCAGCCACATCCAAAATACACTGTTCAGTGGACAGCCCTCAAGGGATCTAAAATTAAAGGGTGTCCCTAGAGAAGCAAGACATTTACATGGTCCCAAAATGTCTTGCCACACGTAGTTTTCGTTGCCAAGTGGAGATACCATTATCACCAGTGGAAATACCAGGCATGTGCCACCTTAATTAAGTGATCAAAATGTGCGACAGCAGGAAGACACACTGGCAAAGAGAGACTGGGTCAGTCTCTGTTCTTCCTGCTGGGGTGTGAGACAGGAATCTGGTAATGAGGGAAAGGCAGGCCAACCCGCAATGAGAGACATGCTGCACAGTAATTGGCTTGGAGCCTTCACAAATGCCAAGGTCAAAAAAGGTGGTGTGAGGCCGGGGAACATTCTAGATGAAGGAAGATTAAAGGCAGAGGCCCCTGAAAGAAAAGAAGGGCACTGTCCTGGAGCGGGGCCTGGCCCAGGAAAGAAATGTATATTCTCTGGCCTGAGAGATCCTGCTGGGAAAGGTGATCAGTGTGTGAGATGCTGATACCCTGTGCCTGTTAATTTCCTAGCAGATAAACACAGGCTGATTATGGGGTGACTTCATCCAAGCAAAACATACACCAGGCAATTAAGAAATAAGCAGAAAATAGTGGGCATCTTATTCAAATGGCCCATAAAATAAAATGTACATTCATAAGTCATAAATCACATACTAGTGTGTCTAATGTGCATTTACATAACATTGCAAGTGTCTGTCAGATAAAGCATGGCCAGTAAAAAGCTCATGTTGGAAAAGGCATTCAACTATCCTTTCCAAATGAGAACAGATCTGAGCCTCCTGTGGCCCCTGAAGTAGACTGGATGCATTGGCTGCATTGGCTGCCCATACGGAACCGATTTCCTGGGCTCTTGGTACCCACTGAGGGTGGCTGCAGTACGGGGCAGAAAATCTAACCCCAGAAGAACAGGGCTGTGAATAATGGTTTGCCTCCAACCCTAGCATCTGAGAGGCCCAGGTAACTGGATCACAACTTCCAGGAGAGTTTGGGCTACATAGTAAGGCACACTCTCAAAAGAGAGAGAGGAGAGCTGGGCATGGTGGTGCACGACTGTAATCCCAGCACTCAGGGAGGCGGAGACAGGCAGATCTCTGGGTGTTCAAGGCCAGCCTGGTCTACAAAGAGAGCACAGCACAGCCAAAGCTACATAGAGAAACCCTGTCTCGAAAAACAAAACCGAAAACCAAACAAACAAAACAGAGAGAGGATGAGGGAGATGGCTCACTGGGTAAAGGACCTGCTATGCAAAGATGAAGACCTGAGTTCAAATCCCCAGCACCACTGATGGAGACCGGCAGATTCCTGGAGCTCACTGCTCAGCAAGTCTGACCAATTAGTAAGCTTCATGTTCAGTGAGACTCTGCCTCAAAAAATAAAGTGAAAAGCCATCCAGGAAGACACCTGACATTGATTTCTGCTTTTACACACATGCAAACATGTCTTCATATCTACATGAGCACATACATACACTACACACTAAGGGAGAAGCAGGGCTGGGAAGGAAGCCCCGGGGTTGGCAGGCTGGGCACAACTAGGCTCTTGCACAGACAAAATCTGACAGTAGCTGTTGAATGATAACAAAAACAAGCACATATCCCTCAACCCACTCTTGAGATTTTGCGTTAAAAACAAAAGCACCAATCAACAAAAACAAAGCAGTTGATGTCATGGAGGAAGAGGGTAGGACATGGGTCATCAGAGGCTGGGAAAGGCTGGGGTGAAGGAAAGACAGAGAAAATGGATACCAGGCACCAAGGGTAGAGAGAGGAGGACTTAGCCCCATATGTGCCGGCACAGCAGGATGACTACGGTGACCAGAGATTAGCTGCGCATTTTGGACTAAGTTCAGTGCTTAAGGCAAGGGAAAAGGTCATCACATACACAGTGTACATCTATCCAAATAACAGTGGGCCCCATAAATATGCATATTTATGTGTCAATTAACAAACATCCACAACTATCTACCACTTGGATGTAAATGATTTGTTTGATGTAAAAAGCAGTCTACACGTGTTTTATACTAACAGCTGTGTATATCTTACGCGACAGAGGTATGGGTTCAATTGTCTAACTGGGAAGCGTTCCCAACGGACCCTGCAAAGCAGGCTGGGAGCTGGGTTGAGGAATGGGATTAAGCATCAAGAGGCAGGTGAGAGTGAGTCACTTTCCATTTCTGAGACTAATTTGGAATGGGGTGTGTGCATCCCCACCAGCCATCACCCATCGTGGGAGGCATTTCCTTAGTTCTCCAGCTCTGTGGATGACCCCAAGCCTGGGCCTGTGACTCTAGTACCATTTTCAGACAGTGAAAAGAGGCAGAGGAGGTATAGAAGCCACGGCTGTGTGCTAGTGAGGGCCAGAATGGGTGTGAGTGAACAGACAATATCAAATCCAAGCCCTGGAATACTCTGACCAAGACTGGACTTTACTGTCTTTGTCTGTAGACGCAGTTGTGGCACATCACAGATGAAGGGAGTTCATGGTGGGGACATTCAGCATGAGCTCATTTCTGTAAAAATAAAGGCGAGTGACAGTCACCTTGTGGCCGCCTCCGCTCACTTGAGGCCAGCTTCTCCATTATACCCAGTGTGCACCAGGCCAAGGTCTACTAGGATGGAAAAAACAAACTGTGAACTTTCAGCTCCACGAGAATGTTTGAATATATAACAATAATTATGTCATACCAGTTTTATACTAATAGTATATCAGTGAGATCATAAAGTATTTTAAGTTCTTTTTTTATGGAGAAAGGGCATAGGGCTCCAACCACAAGACATACAGAGAGGCCACGAATTAGACTAAAACATGAATCCCGTGAATGTGCATTACATCATTGTTTTATGGGGTCTGAAGCAGAAACTAAGAGGCAGGCAGTCCAAGTAACCTTAGGAGTTAGTGAGGTGGTGATGTGAGGCTCCCGGCCCTGCACACTGTCACTGGTCTCAGCAAGAACTCCCAGAGGCCTCCCGCCGTGAGTCAGGCATTGTCAGCTGCCTCAGCAACACGCCTCAGAGCCAAAGAAGGAGGCCCGGTGAAGTGTCGGGACAAGGCCCACATCTTCTGTCCTTCCCACCCTGAACCAAATTAGAAAGAAGAGGCAGAGGATGGAGGGGAGGGGAGTGGAAGAGAAGAGAGGAGGAAGGAGAGGGAGAAGGAAGACAGGAAGGAATGAGAGGAGGGAAGGGGACATGAAGGATGGGAACGGCGGAAGGGAGGCTTTAAAAACGCATCTGTTTGTTTTCTGACATCAAAGTTTCTGTGCAGGAAAATATGAAGAACAAAGAAAATTCTCCTTAGTGAGCCTCTGCATTCAGAGACCGCTGCTTCACCTGATGGGTTATCTCTTGCTCTTCCGTCATACTGGGAGTCTAGGAGTTCATGGAGTCTCCTGGTTGCCTGGTACCTCCCAATGTCTTCCTTGTTTTGTTGTGGAGACCTGGCAGAAATAAGGCAAGAAAGGGTCTACGGGCCCATGGTTCCAGGGTGGAGGTGGGTATGGTGGTGATGGTCCATCATAATAGATAAGGAAGTCAGGGTGGTGGTCATAACATGTGACAGAAGCTAGCTCACTGAGTGGTAGGCCAGGAAGCAGAGAGCAAGGACAGAACTGGAGACAGCCAATAACCTTCAAAGGCCCATCCCATTTCTGCCAGCTAGGTGCCACTTCCTAAAGGTCCCTTGGATATGACCATCACTGGGAAACAAGTACGCTAAACATGAGCTTGTGGGGACATTTCTGATTCAAACCATAAGACTTAGTGGGCTTGCTAAATATACAGAGTTTGGGGCCGGAGAGATGGCTCAGTCAGCAGAGTTTGCCTTGCAAGTATGAGGACCTGAGCGAGATCCCCAGAACTCATGTTTAAAAACAAAGCCAGGCATGATGGTACTCACTTGTAATTCTCCTGTTGAGGAGATGGAGACAGGGGCTTGTGGGCCAGGCAGCTTGGCTTAGTTGGTGAGTAACAGGCCAATGAGAGACTCTGCCTCAACAAACAAAGAGGGGTGGCTGGGAAGGTGGCTCAGTTGGTACAGGTGCTTGCCATGCAAGCATAAGGACCTGAGTTCAAATCCCCAGCACCCCTGTAAAAGCTGGGCATGGCCATTTCTGCCTGTCCCCTTGGGGACAAAGAGAAGATATACAGAGACAAGTACCATCAGCACTCAGTGACCACTAAGTCTAGCTCCGAACACATGAGTTCCAGATTTAGTGAGAGGCAGAAACCTTGTCTCAAGGGAATAAAATGGAGAACAGCAGAAGAATCCTGGCATTCTCCTCTGGAGTTTACATGGGCATGTGTACCTGGACACATGTGTGCATATGTGTGTGGGGACACACACAGAATAGTAAATAAAAAGCAAGGTAGATGCATCCTTAGCAAGCACTCCTGAATTTGACTTCTGCTTTCCACATACATGCACGCATGTACACATACACTATCATACACATGTACATGCATGCACCAACACATAAGCAACTGTACAAAACAAGACAAAACAAAACAAAATTTAAAAAACAGAAATGTAGTTTGTCCGTGCATCCCATATTTATCACTTACTAGTCTAATGTAAACATTTCTCATCGTTTTGGGCCCTTGTTTCAGTCACATATGTGAGCATGCATTATTCATTTTACCCACATTTTTGTTTTCTAAAAATGCTTTTGGCAGCCAGTCTCATAACTCTGACTTATAACTCATGGGTGGGGATCTGTCAGGAGGACACACTGCAGGAGCTAAAGGAATGTTCAGACTCTCAAAGACACCCGTGGATACCCCACACCTAGAAGCCGAGCAGCAGAGAGCCTGTCTTGGCAACTACACAATTTCCAATGCTAAGTTACTGACATTTATTGAAATTAAAAGTAAACTTAACATTTGGTCCAGCAATTCTGCGACCAGGAACTGGGTTTCTATGCAGTTCCCTGCACTGGAAGCAAAGCCAGGTGATCTGAAATGCTCACGGAGGATGGGTGCCCACCAACATCCCACCACACCATAACAAAATGATGTCACAGCTCCTGGGACGTCACAGGAAGCGTATAGCAGCTCTCTGCCGAATGACACTGAGAGGGTCCCCACATGTTTTATTAACTAGACCGAAAAAATGTGCGTGCCTGTGTTTTAAAAATAGATTCTTAGGCTTGGGTATGCATAAAATATTTCTGGAAGGCTAAGACTGAAAATCGTTATGGCTTTCAGGGAGGTGGCCTTGGAAGGCTGTGATGCAAAAGGAGGCTATATATCGGCATCTATATCTGTCTATATCTTCTGCTGCTGTTTGAGCACTTTGCCATGTGGGTGAATCATCTGCTTTAATTAAAACGAAAGCAAGTGAAGCGATGGGCTGGAACCTTGAGTGGGGTGCAGAGGCGAGACAGGTGCGGTGGGGGGTCTGCTGGTGTGGTGAGCACGATGGGGGCTTGGCACCGCCACCTGAGTAAACCGGTGAGCGGGAGGCCTCTGCATGTCCGTGGGAGGTGCCTGCTGCCAGCCCTTGCTGCCAAGGAGGGCATGCCTGCTAAGCAGGCGGCATGTCAAGCTCCTGTCCTGCCCCTGGTTTCCACATCAGCTCCAGGGGCTTCACGGGAAGCGATGTAGGGCAGGCAGGAGGCTTAGCCTGCAGCTCCCCAGCAGCCCACTGCCCTGCCAAGACCTTCAGCTCTGCCAGTGCCTTCCAGATTCGGAGCAGCTACAGAGCTCCGAAGCCTACACGTGGCCAGCCTGAGGTGATGGCTGCTGTGGAAGCTCACAGGGTAGAGACAGCAAACTGCAAACCTGCTGCTACCACAAGCTGCGTGGCTTTGAGGGGGCATGTAACTCCTCTAAGCCATGGTCTCCTCACAGGTAAGAAGGAGTTGATAGGCTGAGGAGGCAGCTCAGTGGGTAAGTTGTTGGCCATGTAATCATAAGGACCTGAGCTGGAGTCACCAGAACCCACACAAAAGCCAGACACAGCAATGCAGATCTGAAATTTTGGTGTTCCTAAGGCAAGAGAAGCCGAGACAGGGAATCTCCGGAAGCTCTCCGCTGAGCTAGCCTGGTATAGGCACAGCTAACAACAAAAATACACTGCCTCCAACAGGGGTGAAGGTGAGAAGCCATTCCTGAAGTTGCCCTCTGACCTCCACAAGCATGTTGTAGTGTGTTTGCGTCTGCATTCACACACATGCCGCACACAAAAACAAAAATGTGGTATCTATCTCTAGGAACCTAAAGTATTGCAAGTTCATCCATAGGAGGAGCACATCCAGTGTTCCCTACTCGTTTCGCTGACAACCTAGTATGTGCCAAGGCCTGAGTTTTAAGCATTGGAAATTGAAAAACTTTAAAACAAATAGTATATATACATATATATATGGTTTTTGCTCTTAAGCAATCTATAGTCTACCAAAATGAGTGATATATAATACTTAATAGTTTTTCCATGCTTCCAGAGTTATATCTTATTTAACTTGTATCATAACTCTGTGCAGCAGTTATTACTACTCATGTTTTATAGATGAGGAAATGAAAGTCTCAGGAGGATAAGGGCTGTCCACAGGGCTCTAGAGGAGGCTCCTGATGATGAAGTTAATCAGCTGGGCTCTCAAGAAACAACTAACAGGCTCTTTCATTGCAACCTTTAGGATGGAGGAGATCTGCCACCTAATGCAGGGGCATCATGCGATTAAATATGAGCCATGTCCACCATGTGGGCCTTTCAGGACACAGGAAGTAGAACCAGGAATCTCACTTTCCAGGGTCTCATCTTGTCTTCCATTCTGTCTTGTTCTTCTCCTTCTTCAGGTTGCCTTCAGAGCATTGGGCAGTGGCCGTCCTTAGTCCCAGATAAATGCTGTCTCCATGAGCGGACCAGCCCAGTTAGAAACAAGACAGTCTAGAGGAGAATCTGATTGGTCCATGTATCTATTGCAGACAAATCAGCTTTGGCCAAAGAGCTAGGGTCTTAGAGCTTTCTTGTTCTTATAGATGATACAGGTCAGAAGGGCCAGGGTGGCCATGTCCTCCCTGGGGCTTCAGAAAGAAATGAGAATTTCTAGAGACAATGCAGAAATGTATACAGAAAAAAAAAAAACGAAGCTTTTTCTTTACCTAACCCTTGTCCTTTCTGGATTAAATATGTAATTGCCATCATACTTGTGTGGTGCAGAATGTTTTTAGAAAGATCAACAAATGTTACCTTGAAAAATAATAACAAACAGAAAAATAAAAAACAACCTTGGGCTGTTCCATGGTCTTTTCATATGAGAGAACAGTAAGCCAACACTAGCCTGGAAGGAGAGCTGGGGCGCTCTCAGGGATTTCATAATTTTTTTTCATTTTATTTTGTGTGCATCTATCTATCTATCTATCTATCTATCTATCTATCTATCTATCTATCTATCTATCTCATACATACACACCTATGTACACACACATATAAAGGCAGGTGGATGCCACAGTGCACATACGGAAGTCAGAAGATGATTTTCAGGAGTCAGCTCTCTCCTTCCCACTAGGTCCCAGGGATCAGAATCACGTCCTCAGGCTTGGTGTCAGGCACCTTTACCCACTCTGAGCCATCTCACTGGCCGATAGAGTTTCTTACTATATCTGAGTCCTGTATTCAAGCATCTGTGAATGTGGCCTTTAGGGAAATAAAATCTTTGTAGATGAGATTAGATGAAGTGAAATGGGGAGAAAGTGAGTCAAATTATGTCCAGTAAGTATTCCTGTAAGACAGGTCTCCACACCCTTGGCCAGGGCTCCTCATCCTCAGACATCGTGACATTCTGAGCTGTATCATTCCAGGTTGTGGGGGTCTGCCCTGTGCATTGTGGGATGTTTAGCCACTCTCCCAAGTTTACCGACTTGAGTTAGTAACAGTGTCTTTCCCCAAGTTGTAACAAAGGTCTTTGATCATTAAGTATGCACGGTAGGGGAGGAGAGTTCAGGGTGTTTGGATGAAATGACCTTGTATCGCCTATGTGGGTGCTAATCCCAATGACTGGTAGCCTTTGAGAAAGCTGGGGGGGGGGGCTCTGAGCTTCACAGATGCTGGGGAGAACCTGTTGTGAACATGCAGGTGGACACAGAGGTGAGAAGTGATGCTTTTGCGGCCCGCAGCAGAGAGGAGAGGCTCAGGCCAGAGTGCCCTTACACCCACAGTTTTTTTAGGTCTCCAGTGTGGGCAATTTATCATGGCTGCTTCAGGACAGCACCGCATATCAGTAGATGTTTGCCTAGCTTTCCAAAACAAGCTAGGTATGAAGAGTTCAAACACACAGCGACTGGGGACAGCTCACGTTCATGCCACACACATCAGTGGCTCGCAATTCAGTTCCAGACTTTGTAGCTCTCCATAGCTTCCTTTAACCCTCCAGAGCCTGGTCTGCTCAGAGGTGAAGGGAAACCGACTGAAACACGTGGGGGGAAGGGTGTGGGCAGATCAGGTAGGACTCTAGCTCGATGACTTCTCTATTGGAACTGTTATCACAGGGCTGACCTGTACTGTGTGGGTGTCCTAGTTTGGGTTCTATTGCTGTGAAGGGACACCATGACCACGGCAACTCTTAAAGGAAATATTTCTCTGGGGCTGGCTGACAGTTTCAGAGGTTTAGTCCATTATCATCATGTTAGGAAACATGGCGGCATGCAGGCAGTCAGGGTGCTAAAGAAGTAGTTGAGAGTCTTACATCTTAATCCACAGGAGACTGTGACACACTGGCCAGACTTGAGCTTCTTAGACCTCAAAGCCTGTCCCAAGTGACACACCTACTCCAACAAGGCTGCACCTCCTAATAGCGCCACTCCCTATGACCGAGCATTCAAACACTTGAGTCTAGGGGCGGAAGGGGAGGCATTTCTTTCTGAACCACCACAGGGGGAGGTGAGAAAATGTGCAGGCACCCAGAATAAGAGGAGATGGATTAGGTGACTGCTGGCTGGTTGCGGCTGCCTAGTTAAAAGAGGCTTTGCAATGAAACGGGTTAAGGAATGCTTGTGTTTAAAAGGGATTACTGCAGGACCTCTCTGGGTCTTGAAAGTCTTGCTATCGTGAGTGCTGTGCTGAGAGAGCACGGACTGTTTCTCACTATCAAATCTCGTTTTCTTCTGGGAACTTCCTGTGGTGAGGACAACAGTGCAGAGAGCTAGGTCAGATGGAGCAGGAAGGTGGAGGGGCGTAAAGATCCGCCACGTCAGTGTGGATACCATGGGGTAAGACGAGCCTGTGCATTGGCAGTGATGACCACACTGCACAGCAGCTGTGCCCCGCCCACTCTGGACTCTCAATGAGCTCCTGAGGAAAGCTATGCTGCTCATGGCAATGGGAAGTCAGGTCAGGACACTGCACGTAGAGGCCTGGGAACAATGTCAAATTATATAACAGCCTCTGCTGTGGTTCGGAAGCTAGGCCTTTCCTGGCGCCTTGGAGGAGAGGGATGATAGCATTTTTGAGCTGATTCCTTGGGACCCAGTCTTGTCCCATGTCATTGGAAGTGTGCATTTCAATGGAGGAAAGCTCTTTTCTGACTTTGCGGACCCTCCAGAGACTGGCCTTGTCAACTGATTTTGTAAGCTGAGCTAGGACTGCTGCCAGAGTTGTGACAGGCAGGTGGCCAAGCTGGCCAGGATATGGGCCCTAGATATATTCAGAAATCTGCTCAGAAGTGGCATGCCTTGGTTTCCTTGCCATGTTGATTGCTTTTCTCATTGCTGTAACCACATAGTTAAGAGAAGCACTTTGGGGAAAAAGGGTCTATTCTGGCTCACAGTTTCAGGGAACCACAGTCCACCATGGCAGAGAAAGTGCTACAATGAGCATGGGTCAGTCCACAGCCTGGGAGCTTGCAGTATGGCGTACTCATGTCTTGGGGGACCATGAAGCAGAGTGCAAAATCTGGAAGTAGTGTGAGTCTTTAGTGGCCTATGTTCACTTGCCAGGCCCACTGGTAAAGGCTCCACAGCCTTTTCAAACAACCCTGCCAGATGGAGACCATGTGTTCAAACACATGACCCTCTGGAGGACCTTTCCAAGTGAGATCTAGCACTTACCTTAACAGGGATAGGCCCCACCACAAGCACACATACACACCGGGATAACAGCTATGCTGATGTTGACCATTTCCTATGTTCAGCAATGCTACTCATTCTACATGCATCACTGACCCTCCTCAGCCCAGTGCATCCCAGCTGGTCCCCTCCCCTGACACTGAGTGATCATAGACATGTTTAGTGTTACAAACGGTAGCACTGCTGGACCCCACAATGAGGTCAGACCTCATGTCAAGGAACGAGCCAGCTCACAGTGTCAAGAGGGCTGAGGATGAGGAGCACAGATGTAAAACACAGGCTATAATTTGCCTCACCTTTCCCCTATGTCAGGAAAGTTATCTGACTGGAGCCCAGTATACCTGAACACTGCCCCTTGGGTTGCACAAGGCCAGTACACCTGAACACTGCCCCTTGGGTTGCACAAGGCCTCTGCAAAATGTGTTTGATGCTGACTGTGACAGAATGCAGCGCTTCCTGCCATGCCCTTTCCCACCTCTCCTCTTGTTCATCGTTTTTCTTCTGTACTTGGAAATGCTAGGCAAATACTTACCAGTGAGATAACTCTTCAGCCCCATCACCCCCTTTTGTCTTTTTAAAACATTTTTGTTTTTCTTTATTCTTTTCTCATACGGCACAACCCTGCAGCAGTTTCCTCTCCCTCCACTACACCCCGTCCCCCAACCTTTCCTCTCTTCCAGACCTGCTGCTCCTCCAATTCCCTCCAGAAAAGAGCAGGCCTCCCAGAGATCAGCTGAACACTACAACACAACTATTTTTGTCTCAGGGGTTTTCTAACTTGCGCAGGCTAGCCTTGAACTTGAGATCCTCTTGGCTCAGCCTCCTGAGGCGCAGGGACCCGTCTCACATGGTGTGTGTCTATCATTCTGAATCAGTCGACAGAGCTGCTGGTGTTCATGGCAGTTGGTAGGAAAGCTGGGCAGAGCATCAAGAACAATCACACTGCTGTCCCTGCCTCCAAGACCGTGGGTTCCATTTGGTTTCCTGGAACTCATTTTACACTCTCTCAGTAAGTGACAATAACAGCAATGACTGTAGCTGCCTGGGCATTGTGACTGTTGTCATGTGACTGATACGTGTGCTAACAGTTTGCTCCCCAGGGTGGTGCTCTTGGGACATGTAGGGCCTTAGAAGGCAGGGCTAGCGAGAGCTTTTCCAGATATTAAAGTTGTGCTCTTTAAAGAGCTCTTACGACCATGGTGACCTTTCTTCTTCTGTTTTGTCACTGTCTCCAGATGAAGGACTTTGCTCCCCCACAAGCTCCCATGCTGGTCTGGCTTACCTCAGACCAAAATGTAATTGGGTCATTGAACCACAGGCTAACACCTCCAAAAGTATGGGCCAGAATAACCCTTTTCTCTTTCTAAGATGATCATCTCCCGTGTTTGTTACAGTACTGGAAGCTGACTGACACACATTCATAGCCACTCTGTAAGCCAGGACTCTCCTAGAACGAATAAATACTGAGTGGGAGGAACTCAGCTAACGCCAATGAGAAACTGAGGCAGGACTGAAAGCTAGGCTGGGCTGCTGCCAAGTCTGCACCGCTAACCTGGGCCACTCTGCTTCTAGAAGCAAGAGAAAGCCATCGTGAGATTTAGGTTGAATGACAGGACTAGCTATGTGCAATGCTGTCGGCAGGGAACACAGTTGACCATGTATTTGTGACGCCCTTGGGAGTATCTCCCAATCTTTGAAAGTCTCCATCAACTTTGACTTCTTCTAATTGAATCCACATTTCCTCAGGCAAAGCATTCAGGATAAAAATCACATTCAATTTAATCTTCATTTGCTTTTTTGCTACCATGGTAGCTTTGGGATGGCCCTGGTAGCAGCAAATGCACATGGCTTTGGCTGTGCCATGAGCAAAGCAGGCTTTAAGGGGCCAACTCCAACAGTCCACCCTGCAGGCAGCAAACAGCAGGTGATTCAGTGGCTGGGGAACTCAGCCACCTGCCTGGGGCATGCTGGGATGCACAAAGATGCAGAGCCTAGATGAGATTGATCCTTCTCAGTCTGAGGAGAAAGTTCTGGGCAGCTGGCTCTTTTGAACAGCTGTGTTGCTGGATGTGCAGTCTGTGTAGCAAGCATCCCAGCTGTGTGGCCTTGGGATCTTCTTTCTCTGCCGCACCCAACAAATTCCCTCCTGACAAAAGGCACCACAGTGCTGGGCTACAAGTCACAGAATGGTTGGCTAGAAGTTCCCTAAACAGGGACATATGCTCTGAGTTGGGATGAGTGGACTGGAGGTAGGGGCCTCTTTGGGACAACATCTTTGCAATTTTTGTCTTGGTTTGTTTTCTTTTTAAAGTTGCATAAACAACCGGATCATACTCAGAATAGGGAAGGAATGTCCCAAGGACACATTACTCTTTAGCCCAGGGAGGGAAGGTTCGCCCAGAGCTGGGTCGCGCCCATGTCCAGCCCGCCACAGTGTAATCCATAGAGCTCTGGGTGGCATGGGTATTGTTGCCCTGCAAACCCTACCATTTGCTCCTGTCCCAACAGTGGCCCCTATAGTTCCTCTCACCTGAGGACCTTTCCATGGGCTTCTTTGTCTCGAGCAATGTGTCATTTGCACTTGTTTGTCACTTCCTATGTGCCCAGCTAGGGATGCCTGGCTAGTTTGACACCACTACTGTCAGACTGCAACTATGCCGGTTGTGACTGATATGACTTCCCTTCAGAAGTGGCAGCTGGAAGGTAGGACTGCTCCTCCACCCCCCCTATGGTCTTTCCCTATGGCTCAGACTTCTTCATACAATGACTCAGACGTGGAAGGTGCCAGCTCTTCTTCAGACAGGATCCAGCATGCTGCCACAACCATATTCCATGCCAGAGACGACACTCTAGGGTAGGGCTGTCCAGCCTATGAACAGTGAGAGCAGTGGTTCTTAGAGAGCAGGCTGTGAAGGTTAGTGGTATTGTCTTAAAGGAAACCGGCAGCTTCCAAAACAGATACATAATAAGCCCTTGGAGTCACTGACACAGGACATACCCTGCTGATGATAGGCACCAAGCCCACCTTCTTCTGCCAGACAGTGGTCCATTCTGAGAGCCAGCGTTTTTCTTTACAAGGGCCATATCTCCAAGGAATAGCGTTTCCTTTTATTCATTAGGTTTTGAATCTTGAGTTAGTAATGCCAAGGTAGGAGCACTTGAATTTGGGTCAGAACATTTATTTCTTTTTGTTTGTATGTATGCGTCTGTGTGTGCATGGGGAGGGGTGTCTGTGTTTGTGTGTGTTGGGGGTGAGTGCATGTGAGCGCAGGTGTCTGTGGAGGCTAGAGGAAGGCATCAGAGCCCCTGGAACTAGAGCTATAGGCACTTGTCTGCACTGAGATTGGGATTCCGGTTCTCTTACGCACAGTGCCGTCTCTCTAGCGTCAGGACTGTGATCCATACCAGGCAACAGGTGGCAAAAGCTTTGACAAATCCCTTCTGGTGGGAAGCTTCCCACCTGGAAAATACCTTATCCTAGATAAGAGGTACAAACATTTCCTTCTGCAGGGCGTGGTGATGCACACCTTTGATCTCAGCACTTGAAAAGGCAGAAATAGCGAAATTCTATCTTAGAACAAACCGCTCTAGGCCAGCCCGAGCTACATTGTAAGACCCTGTCTCCAACAGACAAACAATGACAACAAACAAATAGTTTCCACTTGGACAAGATTTCACCTAGCATACGGTCTGCATTCCAAAGCATCAGGAAGTTGCTCTCATGATGATGATGAGTCACATCATGCCACGGCAGGTGGAAAAGCCCACCTGGTAGGCTTTAAGTCACAGTGAGCCACAAAGTGGGAAGGGCACCTCATTACAAATTCTTTTCCAATCTTTTTGACTCTATTGAAGGACATTTACTCTTTTGGAGGGAGTAGTTAGAATAGCTGCTAAACCATTAAGTCCAAATATCTCAGTGGTTCAGCTCAGTCTGATTTTGCTTCTTGCGCATGTGTTACTTCCTGCAGCCAGACATCCAAGTACCATCTATCTAGTAACTACAAGAAACCCCAGCTACACTCTCATAGCTTTGCTGACGGGCAAAGGAAGAGGGAGCTTTCCATAGGAGATTGCATGGAAGGCCTCAAAATAGTCTATATTGTTCTCCTCCACATCGTTTTGGCTGAAGGAGCCATGGGGCCTTATGGAGAAAACGGGGACTAGAGGTGAACTCTGTAGTGACTCCGAGACAGTACAGCCATCAGCACTGGGGAGGGATGCTTGCCAGCCCTTACGTTTCAGAACATATAGGAAGCAACGATGGTATCTTTCCAGAGTTGTTGAGTCTCTGGAGTGGCTGTGCCTACATCTCCATTGCTGGCTTCCACTCATCTATGGTTTTACCTTCTGTGGCCAACTGCAACATAGCATGTCAAGGAGAAAAATCCCAGAAAGAATTCATACATTTTAAAGAACTATCCTCTATTGTTCCAATTATTTTATTAATTAGTTATTACTAATCTCACTGTGCTATTATAGGGTAAGCTTCATCCTAACTTTGTGAAAACGGAAAGCAGCACATCACGGCATTTTCTGTTAACCTGCAGTTTAGGGAATCGGAGGCTCTTGGGTTGTATCTGTTACAAGTAAAGGAGTCAAAGTAACACAAACTCTCTTTATTAATAAATATCTTTTAAAAAGTGCTTGCTGTGGGCTGGGGATGTAGGCCCAAGGGTGGAAAGCTTGCCTAGCCGTGGGTGTGTTGGTACACACCTGTAATCCCACCCAGCATTTGGAAGGTAAAGATAAGATCAGGAGTTCAAGGTCATCCTCAGCTACATAGCAAGGGTGAAGTTATCCTCGGCTACGTAAGGCTCTTAAAAACAAGAGTGGCTAATGTGGCACACATGCACACACACAGGCAATGACAGATGAATGACATTTGGAAACTATGTTTCTAAGGTAATGATGCCAACGATTTTGTCTGCAATGATTGGGATGTTCTAGTCTGCGTGAATACAAATGGTCACACGCTCCCACAGTACGGGCTGTTAGAAACAGCTCTTGGGTGACACCCACAATTGATAATGGTTGCATATGCAGCCTTGAGGAAGACCAGAGGTAAGTCGTGCTCAGACAGATTTTTTTTTCAAGATTTTATTTGTTTTTATTTTATATGTCTGGGTGATTTCCTGAAAGTATGTCTGCGTACCATATGTACTCAGGCCAGAAAAGGGTATTGGACCCCTGGGACTGGTACAGACAGTTTCGAGCCACTTTGTGGGTGTTGATAATTGACCCCTGACCCTCTGGAAGATGTATTAGTGCTCTTATTCTCAGCCATCTCTGCAGCCTGGCTGAGGTAGATTTTTAATGTGTGGCAAGGACACTGGTAGAGGTGACGGTGAGATGCTACTTATTGGCCATCACTAAAGTAGAGTTTCTTGTTTTTTTGTTTGTTTGTTTGATTTGTTTCTTTGTTCAGACAGGGTTCTCTGTGTAGCTCTGGCTGTCCTGGAACTCACTTTGTAGACCAGGCTGGCCTCAAGCTCTGAGATCCACCTGCCTCTGCCTCCCCAGTGCTGGGATTAAAGGTGTGCGACATTCCAGCTGGCATTAAAGTAGATTCTCTTCAGTTTCTCCAACCAAGAACCATGTATGGATATGACCTAGAATCCCGCTCAGATGTGGCCCATGGTAGCTCAGTGTCCAACTGAAGACCCTAGTAAGGGAAACAGGGACTATTTCAGTCATGAACTCCATGACTGGCTCTTTGACCCTCCCCCATACACGCCAGGGAGTAACAGCCTGGCTAGATCCCAGGGGAGGACA
>CM053757.1:10362521-10408551 GCA_028658305.1 Pachyuromys duprasi | reverse complement strand
CCCAGGTTACAGTCTTCTGTTAGGAAGTATTAGTTTCTGGTTTCTATGCTCTGGGGTAAACCCTGTGCTGTCAGTTCCTTCTCACCAATCATGGGGTGTCAGTGGCTGAGGCTGACGGGAGCATTTCCCACATGTGCACGCACTGCCCCAACTCTGAGGACTGCAGCCTGCTGAGCAGTGAGTCACCATCTCCTCCAAGAAGTCACCTGTTGGGAGGCAGGGGATCATTACTGACGGCAAAGGAAGGACCCCCTCTGCTTAATGTGGGGCTGAAGTGGGAGGCAGAAATAACCTTTCTCCATGTCACTGCAGAGGTGGGGCGAGCTGTCAACGGCCTAGGTTGTCTTGGAAAGGAATTCATGGGTTCTGCTGGGGAGAAAAAGTCCAGACATGGCATGTCCTCCTCTCCCTACACAGAGAATCTGAATGTCAGAAGGTTGGAAGAGTTCCGGCAGATGCCCCTTCCTGTCCTAACGTTCCTGCCAGGCACGGCGGGACAGGTCACTGTGCTGAGCCTGGGTGGCATTTCAGACAGCTTTATAATTACACTGGCTTCAATTGCCAGTGACCTTTTGGTCTTCTCCTTTGGGAGCATGAGGCTCTTATCTTTAGTCCAGTACTGTAATCAGCATTTTCTCTTCCCTTCTTCTGGCCCTGTTAGATTTGCACTATAGCTCTGGACCATCTGGGCAACTTGCTCTGTTCTTCAGCTTCTCGGAAAATCCCTAATGTCCAGACTTCACTGCTGACCATCTAGAGCTCTGAGGGACAGCCCTGCATCCCTGTACCTAAGGCTCTCCACTGCGGACAAAGTTGTGAGCCAAGAGCTGAGGCTTCTCTCTTCCCTTTCCTCATCTCTCTGGATAATTCATCCCCTAGGGACCTCCCAGTCTGTCCCCACCTCGACTACTCTCTCCCACAACCATAATTGGCACTCAGAGATCATGGACCTCGGGTTACAATTGTGGTTCGTACGTCTTTCACCTTCAAGCCTGCCCTGGCTGCTCTCTACTTCCTGATACTCATGTTCCGTGTGGCCTCTTCCCATTGTTTCAGAGTGGGTTTCTGTGACAGAGCTGGTGGTGTGGCACTTTGAGGTCAGGTTTGAAAGACTGTGGCTTTCATCACGAGAGTCTCTCTTGGACCCCTGGTTTTGGGGACACCCAGCCATCATGCCCAAAACATTCAAGCATCCTGGTGTGAGATGCACATGGTGAGGACACATGCTAAGGACCATATGTTTTTTTTTAATTTATTTATTTTTATCTCAATCACAGGTTAGGTACTTTGGACCATATGTTTGATCTTGGTAGTGGATTCTTCAAGCTTTCAGATGACCAAGCAAAACTTTATGAGAGGACCTGAGCCAGAACCACTCAATTGTAAGAGCACCTCAGTTCACTCTGAGATCCTTCACCTCCAGAAGTGTGCAGAGTACTTGTAAACGTTGGTTTACGGTATATACGATACACAGTGGCATATAATAATGATATATAATTCCACATAGGGTGCTCCATTAGAAGCATAATCATCTTTCACACAGGATGCTCCATTAGAATGGAAACCATGACTACTGCTGTTCTCCAAACTGTACATGCAAACATCTAGGGTATGGGGATCACTCAAGACACGCGTGCACACAGACATACCTTATACATATATTTACATGTATATGTAGATATGCACATACATACATAAACACATCTTTCGACTTTGTCAACCAACAAACACTTCCTTGTGTGTGTGTATTTGTATGCATGCATGTTGCTAGTATACAGGTGCACATTTGTATGGATGTAAGGATGCCAGTATGTGAACATGTGTGTAGAGGCCAAAGGAAGCCTCTGCCATTGTTTCTCAGCACTGCCTGCATTTATTTCTGGGATACAGGCTCTGTCATTTTTCATGTGGAGCACTCTGACTGAGCTACGACGACTGGCCAGCAAGCCTCAGGGACCAGCAACTCTGCCCGTGCAGTGCAACTTTGGCAACTGAAGTTTTTGCATGGATTTGAGTCTTCACACTGTGGCAAGAACGCTCGTGACTGAGCTGCCTGCTCAGCCCAACAAGTACCTTTGAGCATCTGTGAAGGACAGGTCGGGGTGGTGTGCGACAGTACTGTCCTCGAGGACTATACTAGAGGGAGTTGAAGACCAACGTGAGAGGGTACTGCGGTGGTGGCGTCCAGATGGAGCAAAGGACCAGAGCAGATGGAGTTGGGTAGAGGCAAGTCAGTTGTGAGCAAAGGGGTTTGTGTTCCTGGGTCTGGTGTCTGGACTACAGAAACACCCTGGACCCACCAGATTTTTGTCCCAGGTGGTAAGCACAGGACCTGTGGGAGAAGGCATGGTGGCAAATCACCTGACTCAGGGTGTGGGAGCTGGGAGCAGCTGCCTTCAGTGGGAGTTCTCCAGCGTAGGCCCTTGCGCCTTTCTCATGGGCAATATGATGGAGGAACTGCCTCTGGTGTCTGAGTTCTTGCTGTTGCCTGCATAGCTGGATGAGCTGTCATCATCAGCTTCGGGGTCCACGCCTGCAAATGCAGGGCAGGAGAAACAGGTGCACTGGATTCCTGTGCAAATTAAACAGGTCGTGGATGTAAAGTTCAGAGCACAGCGCCTGCCACTTGGCAAATGCCATTGATGGCTGTCACGATTCTTCACTGCAGAGAAACTGATTTCTGAGTCCAGGCGCCCTTTTCCTTTTGAATACTTTTAATGAAACTTCATACATGCTGGTATGTAGAAAAGCACTTACAGCGAGTACTCAGGACAAGCCTACCTCCACCCCCACAGACCTACTCTACTCTACTGCAGACCCAAGTCTATGCAGCCACATCTTCCTTCATCCTTCATCCTGTCACTCAAGCCAGAGTGGGCTTTGAAAATGCAGCTGACTTTGAGTCATTTCTGTTCCGATAAGCAACCTCTTACACAAATCCCTGTAAATTACCCCAGCAAAACCACTGATTCCCCAATCTGGACTTTGGTCTGTTGTCGGTTCCCCATCCAGGAGGAGTAGCTTTCTTCTGACCTCTCCCCAGGAATAGTGTCACACACAGAGCTCTGCGTGAGCCTGAGGCTCCCAGTCACTGCATAGCACACTGTGGATTCTCATATCTGCAGACAGACATCTCTGCAGAACCCACGGCTGGATCAATAAGACAGAAATACTGTGTGGACAAGACAGCTCATAAACCCAGGCATCAACTCATGCTACAAATGGCCTCAACTTTGAGGAATGGGAGAGTAGATTCCATTTGACAGAATAAATGCCACTCAACTGGAAAGCTCCTGACATAATAAAAATGGGATGGGCTTTGTCTTTTTAAACGCTCAGGCAGGAATGGCCAATCAGAGTACGAAGCCTGTCTTTACTGCTCATTGCCATCACCTGGGAAGTGGTTGCAGCATCATATGTGTGCCTCCGTGAAGTACCACATCCACCAAGCAGGGCAGTCCTGGGCTCCTGCCACCTCTCTGTGAGTCTGCGCTGTCTCTGGGAAGCTTCAGGCAGGGCTGGACCCAGGTGCTTGGCCTGGTCTCTGACCTGTGCTGTGCTCCAGTTTCTGCTGCCGTGGCTTCGTTTACTGGTAGACTCTCCCAGGCATGCCCCCAGCTCCAAACATGCATCGTCATTGCAGCAACCCCAGCCAGAAGGATGCTCATTGTTATCACACTTCCAGGATTGTGTCTCTGTGGTTGGACCTGTTCATAGTGCCATAAATGGCTGCTGGCGTGCGGTCAGAACAGTGGCCCCATGACACATTCCTCTTCCTTCCATTTCCACCACAAGAAAGCCTAGGACAGAAAGAACCCATCCAAACAACCCGACTACAGCAGAGTGAGGAAGGCTCTAAAGTTTGCAGGGGCGATAGATGCTACACAGGTATAACCCATCTTCCTCCTCAGGTGGTCATTTTCCTTGAAAACTAAATCACTTTGGATGACGGTGAGACTAGCGGTGGACAGAAGGCAGGCTGTAACCAGCTTCCAATGTCTTCCGCAAAAAAAATAAAAATAAAAAGAGCTGGCAGGTGACTTGAGTGAGCCTAAGTGTGTGTGTCTGTGTGTGTGCATGCATGTGCATGGGGAACAGGGAATTGTTTGCTGAATGGTAGCACCCACAAGTGCAAGTGGTAGAAGAGGGACAATGAGAAGAGAACCCAGGGAACCAAGAGACCCCCAGCTCCCTCATGGATACCATGAAGGAGGTATGACAGCTTCTCAGGGGCAACTGTTGGCAGATGTGGTGGTGGAGTATGTTTAGTCAGGGTCAAGGAAGAGGCTGTAAACGTAGCAGGAGCAGGAGGGTGCTGGAGCGGCACATGCTGGCAACCCCAGCACTCAGGAAATTTAGGCAGGGGGATTATGGAGGTCAACCTGGGCTATATTGAGGGTCAGCCCTGGCAATGTAGTGACAATCTGTCGCAAAAAATGGAAAACCAAAAGCAGGGACAGAGATCAGGCAGTCATGTAAGGCCATGCTGAAGAGGTTAGAGAAGGTGTCTTAGGGTTTCTCCTACTTTGAAGAGACAGCATGACTACGGCAACTCTTGGTTGGGGCTGGCTTACCAGTTCAGAGGTTTAGCCCATTGTCATCAGGCTAGGAAGCATGGTAGCATGCAGGCAGACATGGTGCTGCAGAATTAGCCAAGACTTCTACATCTGGATTGGAAAGCAGCAGGAACAGAGTGACCCTGGGCCTGGCCTAAGCATCTGAAACCTCAAGGCCTACCCCCAATGACATACTTCCTCCAACAAGACCATGACTCCTAATCCTTTCAAATAATGCTTATGGGGCCTTTTTTCATTTAAATCACACAGAAGGCAACACTGTACAGCAAAGGGATCTTGGTGGTCCCCTGCTGTGTGCCTTGTCTCTTACTGAGACACAGAAGCAGCAGCAGTGCAGTCAGCTTGACAATCTGACAGTAATTAACTGTTAGACATTTCCCTCAGAGGCTCAGAGAGACCATGCCAACAGGAGATTCAAGCTATGTCTGATTTTCTACCTTTAAATAGTCTATTGTGAAAGTTATCAGTAGTAGCTCATATTCTATCTGCTGTAAGCCATCGGATACTGAACATTTTTCTTTGGTTGGGTTTGATTCCACAACAATGGACAGTATCCAGGGGCTCCAGGAACAAGACAGTTGGGAAATGAAGATGAATTCTAATTTCTGGTTCCTCAGGACCTGGTGCTGTAGCCTTTGGAAAGCCCCTCCCTCTCTGAGAGTATGTTAACAATTATTTGCCCTGTTGGGGAGATGTTGACAACTGTCTATACAACATCAAAAAGCTTGTTTTCCTAAGAGGTAATTAGAGCATCTCAGTGGGAGAACCAGTTCAGAGACTCTCCCTGCCCACAGACCAGGCAGTCGACACTGTGACAGGCAGGCAGGGGCTGCTGCTAATTAGAGATGACGTCAGCATCCATCCTGGGCTGGGAGGAGTAAATAAGCCACTGGCGCTTTCTTTTCATCTGTGTGGAGTCCCTGCAGGTGGGAGCTTGGCCCAGAAACCCCTCTGCTGGAGGTCTTTCAGGGAGCTTGTGACTTTGTTGCTTAAAATTCCTTGGAGAGGAAAAAAAAACATACTTAACTGAATTGAATCATTAAATAGATTTATCCCGGATGCTAGAGATAACTTTAGGAGACCAATGTGCTAGCAGGGAGACGCTGAGGCCTGCTCGGCAGCTTGCTGTTCAGTCCCATCCACTATTGCAGGCTGGAGCCTGCAACATGCATGGTCCCAGTGATGGAAGAACTGTCACAGGGATGGTGGGGGGTGCCGGGTGCCATCCTCCCTAGTTGTGACTCTCACCTCTAGCTATTTATGAGGCATGTGATGAGTTCCCTACTGTCCCTCCATCTCAGCTTCCTCATGTGGGCACAGCACAAGCCCCTGCTTGGGGAGGGTTGTTTTCAGGCTTCAGTGAGCTCTTACGGGTGACACATTTAGAAGAGGATTTGGACACTTAACTGACATGTCCTTCATCCCCTAATAGGAGTGATTTGCTCTGGTATTTTTTCCCTGTGTCTGTGTGTGTGTGGAGTCCAGTGTAACACTTGGAGCAGCAATTCTCAACTGTGGATCGTGGAGACAAACCTGTCTCCAAAATTATTTATACTACAATTCATAACAGTAGCAAAATTACAGCTATAATGTAGTAACAGAAATAATATAATGGTGTGGGTCACCACAACCTGAGGGCTTGTCACATGCATGAGTCGCAGCGTTAGGAAGGTGAGGACCACTGCCTCAGGGCGTCATCCTCAAAACCACCACCTCTTGTCCCTGAGGCAGGGTCTCCTCTGGTCTGGAGCTCACTGATGAGCCCTGTGCACCACACGTCCTCTCCTCTTGGCTGGCACTATGCACCATCGGACACAGCACACATTGCCACTGTGTGAACCACGTACCCAGCCTTTTCTGCAGGTGTTGAGGTAACTCGGGTCCTCGCGCCCGTGAGTCAAGCACTTCACCCACGGAAGTATTTTCCCAGTTTCAACAAGTCTTAGTCCTTTGAGGCTGAATTATAGAAAGATATATGCCTGTAATACAATTGGTTGCACTTGCCTCTCTCTCCTTCCCTCTCCCCTTTACCCACCAGAACGCCCCTTGTCACCTCACCAACAATGGTAATGTAGGCATTCAGGCACGCAATATTCTTGAGAACAGCTTGGAAGCCTCAGTTTGTGAGTGCGGGTACTGCTCCCTGCAGCTGCCCTGCTGGGCTCCCTGAGCGTCAACCACAGGAAGCTGGGTGGTAACCAATGCCCGTATCTCCTGTGAGGCACAGGCCTGCACAATGAACAAGGAGTGATGTGTGCTCAGGAATAAACTCCAGAAGATCTCGTGGGGGTGGTACTATACTGTTCATTTTATGCAAAGAAGAACTCAAGCCCCAGAAACAGGTCGCTACTATCTCAAGGCCACCCACAGGGTCACAGTGAGAGCAGGGCTAGAACTCAGCTCATGCAAGCCAACGCCATCCGTTTGTTACTTCCCTCTCCTGTCTGTGCTTTTCTATCTGTATTTCTAAAGCTCTGCTATTAAAGAGAGGCCACTGGTGGCAAAGTGCATTGTGGTTTCAGAAACAACAAAATGTCAACAAAAGCCTGCACCTTAGGGTTAGGAAAACAGACTGTCATTGACATGACTTTCTTCACATGGTGTCTGTTATATGAACAGCTCCAAGCTGAGCCAGGATCAGATGCTCTGGACCCTACATCAGCCTGTGGCCCAGTGTTAGGTAGGGGGACCTGGATGGCTTAGTGGGTGGCAAGTTTGGAACTGGAGATGATTCTGTAGTCCCAGCTACTAGAAGGCTGGGGCAGGACTGCAAATTCAAGGCCAGTCTGGGCTACAGTATGAGTTCAAGGCTACCCTGGGCAACTTAGGAGACTGAAGATACAAGGTGAGAGCAAGCTCAAAAGTGAAGAGTTTACCCAGCATGCCAGGCATGGACCCAACTCCCAATACCACAAAAAAGCATTGGGTCTGTGGGTAAAGACTGTCATTTGAGTGAACCGTGTGTGGAAGCTAGTCTAACTCAGTATGGACTGTAACCGGAAAAGGCCACGGGAGGCTGGCTCTGGATAGGCCAGGAGACCTGAGGCCACTGTCAGCCTCCTCTCAGCAGCTCTCATTCTCAGGTGCAGCTCTGAGTCCTGCCCCGGCGTCTTTTCTGGGTACTGTGGCCCATGCATCTGCTCTTCCCTTTGGAATGATCCCCATCCCCCACCTCATTCTCTTGGCTAAACTTACCACCGTGACTTTCTCAGACCACGCTCATTCAAAGCTCCCCGTAACACTCTTCCTGCTACCGAACCGAGAAATCTCCAGGTTACAGGACAAGCAGAGAATCTGGCTGACAAGGTCTTGGAATGGGCAAAGCAGAGGCAGATGGGGCATTCAGGAGGCTACAGCAGGGGCTCGATGACATGTTCTGATGTATTGAGTTCTCTCTTTAACACAAACTGTTTCCTATCACCTCCCACAGGGTCCACCGTATCCCTATTTTACAAAAGAAGTCAAAATTTGCAAAGGTTAGTTGGCCACAGGAATAGAGTCAAGAGCCTGACTCAGGAGCCCTGGCTGTTTAGTGCAGTGTAGAGGTCCAGGGAGCTGTCCTGGGAGTGATGGGAGGCGAGACACTAGAAATAGGTCTACATTTCTGACATAAGGCCTATGGTGGGGAATGAAGCCACTCATCAAGAGGGAGAGAAACAAACAAGAATGTGATTTTGAGGGGAGGAAGTAAATGGTGTTTTGGAAAGTGTGAGATTCCTTTGGACACTGTCATGCTGTGTGTTCAGCAGAGGCTCATCTTGTCCTAAAAGAGACAGGTTATATTACAGTCATCCTAAGCTCCTGAGGTCTCTCAGTGTGGAGGTGGTCCCCAGGGGTGGAAGAAGGAAGGAGGGCTTCTCGGACCCACAGGCATCAATATTTGAGTTGTCCCTTGAAGTCAGAGATGTGCTACCCAGTGTACTTGGTGCAGGGTTCCACACCTACTTGGTAGACATCTGTGGGATAGTTCATGGTGTGGGGGGACAGTTCACTCAAGTGACTGCACAGGAAGTCAACAAATCTTCATAGAGAGGGCCAGGTGGGGAACACTGTAGCTACTGCTGCTCCCCCGTCAAGGGCTCATACTGTTCTCCCGCCAGCAGAAGAGAGTATTCAATCTTCAGAGCTCTTTAGTAAACTGGTGATAGCCACAGCACGTCATTCATGGGGCTGAAGGGTTTGATGTCCAAGTTTTCTAAGTGTGTGTGTACTTGCAGAAGCTGCTTCTCTCCTTCTATCACATGGGATCTGGAAAGTGAAATTAGGTGGCTAAGCTTGGTAGCAAGTACCTTTAACCTCGATACCATTTCACCAGCATAAGTTTGCTAGTTTTTTTTTTTTCTTTTAAGAGTGAGTAAGTCTTTTAAAGGTAAGCTGAGATGGACCCATCTACCATCTCTGAAGGCTTGAAAGGGCATCTTGGAGGACCAAGATTTAAATGACAAAGGCAGCTCCGTTCCCCTCCATCAACGCTGAAGCGCATCATTGCTAGGCACAGAGGGTGGTGGGGATTTGGAGAAAGTCAGATGCCACCAGTTCTGTACACTTGGTGGCCTCTGCCCAGTGACAGAAGGGAACTGTGCATAAAATTCCTGCCTCCTCATGGAGCGAGTGCTTCTGGGAGATTCACTCACAGGGCTGTCAACCAACTGCTGCATCAGCTAGGGCACCTCTACATTCGCACTTGGTACCATCCCTCCTCTGTTCTTCTTTGTTCCTGTCTTCAAAAGCATACACTCTCTCCTAAATCCTTTCTTTCTTCTCTGAATGGCTCTTCTCCACCAATGAACATGTCCCAGAATATCCTAGAGCCACTGGATTGAAAAAGTTCAGGTGTTGTTTTTCAGTTGCAAAGCTTTCATTTGTATTCCTCAGATGAGCTCCCTGATTTTGAGCATGTATTCCTTACAATACATATTCCGGTATCCAAGAGTAAGAGTTCCAACGCTGGGGGCACCTTGGGCTGTCTTTTCCTTTGACAATGACTTGAGCTTCCCCGCCCCTGTCAAGTACTCTAGAGTTGTGTCTTAAGCACTGTGACGCTGTTGTGTACAGCAGCTGGGTTCTGTTATGGTCCTCTGAAGAATGCTGAGGTTTTGCCTTAGTAGTAGAACAAGATTAAACTCATACTGTAAATGCATTCCCTGTTGCTTGCTTAGCAGTTAGATTGTGTCCAACAGCTTTTGCTGCTTTACCTGTTGGCTCTCACATGCTTTGGGGCAAGGCAGACATTTGTGTAAAGTCAGTGTACATATCAGGGGCTTTCATCCCTGGCCCTCTTCCCTCTGAGATTCTTCACTTAGTCTCTGTGGCCCATGCATCTGCTATTCCCTTTGGAATGATTTGGGCTTCTTTGTCTGGTTTCTTTAGTCTAAGCAACAGCAGATATTTGCAAAAATACTATATATCTTTGATGCATTGCTTAACAATAGTGGTTTGTCCTCAGGGCAAACTCTTGGTGAGGGAGAAGGAATATAACTCATTCCCACGCCAATTCTTCTGTAAGTTTGATTTAAAAATATTTTGTTTCAAAATAGAATCTATTGTAGTACTTAAGCTATATAATGAGATAATATAAGGTACACATTTTTGCTGTGGCTGGAAGAGGAAATGTCTGCTCCCCACCTAGCAACACTGTTCTGGATGATTACAGAGGTGGGATCCAGATAGAGTGACGACCAGCTTTTGAGGGTTATGTCTGCTCGTTTCTTCTCTCTGCTTTCTGTTTGACATGAGGTGAGCAACCTCTGCTGCATGCTCTTCTCCCTGTGAAGTTCTGTTTCTTTGTAAGTCCAGACCCAATAGTGCAAAACTATGAACAGAAACCCATGAAACTATCAGCTGAAAAAAATATTGCATTTCCTTGTTCTCTCTCTCTCTCTCTCTCTCTCTCTCTCTCTCTCTCTCTCTCACACACACACACACACTGAGATGGGAGACATCATTTGTATCATGTCATCTCTTTTCCTCCTGGCAGTAAGGACAGCTGTAATCTATGCATGGGGCAGAAGTTCTCACGAGATTCCAAATTGTTTATTCTACATATTAGCAACTCTAAATTCCTTTATACCTTCTCTCTCTCTCTCCACCCCCCGGAACATATAGTTTTGTTGCTATATGTTTTTCACTCTTGTATTTCCGTGTGTGATGTGCCTGCCAAAGTGTATGTGCAGGCATACAGAAGTCTAAGGCTGACGCTTCATGTTTTATGTTGAGGTGGGGTCTCTCAGTTGAAGCCAGAGCTCATTCAAACAGCTACTGTCACTGCTAGCTTGAGAAGCAGACATGGATGTAGGGCCTGATATTTCAATAAGAACTTTATTCTAAAAAACACCACAAACGAGGAAGATTAACGATAAAGATGCCTAATAGAATAATAAAAGGTCACATCACTGTTTGATCAAATTTATTTACACATTAAAAACATAAAGGGAAGACTCATTTAAAGCACTGTGAAGCCACCAAGCTTTAAGATAAGGAAACAGAAACTGACTGAATAGAGAACTGGTAAAAGCTGGTAGAAGCTTTTCTGTAAAAAAAATGCTGTGATTACTTTTTAAAAATGCACATACACAAGATTGCGTACACATGCCTCTGTGATGACAGCATTTCATGGAATTACAGATTAAAAAAATCACAAACTGAGTACTCTCTTTCCCCTGTGCAGCCAAGTTGCTACGGTTATGTGAGAACTTCCCCTCTCCCCTCCGTGTCTGTACAGAAATCATCGCTAGAACCTGCTCCTAGCTCAGGACAATTCCATCCTTAACTCTGACTTCAAAGTCGTGGGAAGTGCTGCTTAGTGGGCAAGAAGGAAGAGTTCAGGTACATGACAACCCTGTTTCTGCTGCCTCCTCTTCAAAGACTTTGCTTTGGACTCTAAAGTCTTGAACTGTGTCATGTTGGCAGCATCTACAGTTTTGAGGAAAATGTCCTTGGCATTTGCTAGGGCTCAAAACTAGTCTTTTGCCTTGTGGTTTTCTATCAGCAGCTGACACTAGCCTAATGCAGAAAGTTGTTTAAGATATGCAGTATGCCTTGTTTGCTAGACACATGTTGTACTACTCCCCCTGACTTATATCCTCCCCAACTTTAGGATTCCCAATACACTTGTAAAAAATGCAGTTAAGATGATCAACCCCCAGCCCATCCTCCTTGAATATCCAACTTGAGACCACTTTAACTTTTTATTGATTAGTTTATTCACTTTGTATCCCAGCTGTAGCCCCACGCTCATCCCCTCCCAGTCCCACCCTCCCTCCTTTCCTCCCTCCCTCATCTCCTCCCATGCCCCTTCCCCAGTCCACTGATAGTGGAAGTCCTCCTCCCTTCCATCTGACCCTAGCCTATCAGGTCTCATCAGATCTGTCTTTCATAGTCCTCCTCTGTGACCTAGTAAGGCTGCTCACCCCCTCAGGGGAAGGTAATCCAAGAGCTAGCCACTGAGTTCATGTCAGAGACAGCTCCTGTCCCCCTTATTTGGAGACTGAGCTAGCACGGGCTACATCTGTGCAGGGATTCTAGGTTATCTCCATGAATGGTCCTCGATTGGATTGGATGTTGGTAGGATTAGTCTCAGAAAAGACCCCTGGGCCCAGATTTTTTGGTTCTGTTATTCTCCCTGAGGAGTTCCAGACGTTTCCAGGTCTTTCAATCTCCCCCTTCTTTCAAAAGATTCCCTGTACTCTGCCCAAAGTTTGGCTATGAGTCTGAGCATCAGCTTTGATACCCTGCTTTCAGGGTATCAAAGTCAAGTCTTTCAGAGGACCTTTGTGGTAGGCTTCTGTCTTGTTCCTTGTTTTCACCTTCAGATGTCTATCCTGTTTGCCTTTCTGAATGAAGATTGATCATCTTACCCTGGGTCCTCCTACTTGATTAGCTTCCTTAGGTGTACAGATTTTAGTATGATTATCCTATATTATATGTCTAATATCCACTTATAAGTGAGTATATACCATATGTGTCTTTCTGCTTCTGGTATACCTCACTCAGGATGATCTTTTCTAGTTCCCACCATTTGCCTGCAAATTCTATGATTTCCTTGTTTTTAATTGCTGAGTAGTATTCCATTGTGTAAATGTACCATAATTTTTGTGATCAAGAACTCAAGTGACAACATGTTGGAGAGGATGTGGAGAAAGGGGAACCCTTCTCCACTGCTGGTAGGAATATAAACTTCTGCGACCACTTTGGAAATCAATCTGGCGTTCTCAGACAATTAGGAATAGTGCTTCCTCAAGATCCAGCTATACCACTCCTGGGCATATATCCAAAAGATGCTCAAGTATACAACAAGGACATTTGCTCAACCATGTTCACAGCAGCTTTATTCGTAATAGCCAAAATCTGGAAACAACCCAGACGTCTCTCAGTTGAGGAATGGATACAGAAATTGAGACCACTTTAAATAGCCCCTTGAATTTCCAATTCAAGAGGGATAGAACTGACATTTCTGAATCTGTGGGAGTGGAAACTATAAACAAGGAGTGTATTAGTCTGCTACTATAGTAAGATGCATGAGGTTAGGTACTTCATACAACACAGAGATTTATTTCATTGTTTCTGGGCCTTCACGGGCAGGTGTGATGCCCCTGTTAAAGGCTTCTTGATAGAGGATATCACAATGGCCAGAGATTACACTGTAACATAGGAAGTCAGAGAGCAACTGGGGCCTAAGGATGACCTTGGCCTTCCGCTAGGACCTTATCGTAACTTCATAATGAGGACCAAACTTCCCAGTCTAGACTCATATGAGAACAACCTGCATCCAAATCAAAAGCACAGCAACAGCAAAGAACAGCTCTCATCTGTGCACCCCTGTCCTTCCATCCCACTGATGGGCTGGCACCTGGGCATCCAATCTGGGCGTTTGAGAGCTAAAACACGGAAGACACTTAAAGAGCATTCAGAAACAGCACGTGCACATTGGAAGTCTTTATTATTATTTTTTTAATGAGTTGTGTTTTTTTTGTTTTTGTTTTGTTTTTATAAGAAAAGGCACAGGAGTGAATGGAATAGTGACATACCATCTGAGTTACATGGATACATATGTGTTCCCTACAGCAGCAAGCCCTACCTAGATACAGCTGCTCCACTGAAAACTGGAGATGCCACGCTGCTTTTCTCCTTAGCATATTCTTGGGTTTCTGAACCAGTGCCTTTAATTTATGTGTTTTGGGGACAAGGATTTACTTACTTCATTTCCACTGCTTTATCCCATATCCTTGTCCTTATTCTGGGGCTGCATTTTTTTTTTGTATGTAACTTGGACAAAGGCCATGCTTTCAGCCCACCGTGATTAAACTTTCTCCCATCATGGAGTCAAGTCCATACATGCTTTGTGCCCAGGGATCACAGATTCAGGTTTGGAACAGGTGGACTAATTTTAGGCCCATCATCTAACTCTTCTCCTGACTCCTTATTCTGCTGTAAAAAACAAACCAGCCAGAAACATGGCAAAGCACACAAGATCACTCTGGTCTGAAAAATTTAATTTTCGTGTGCTTCCTAACAATAAGCTCTGGAGTGTCACCAATCTGTAACATAATTAACTTTTTGTATCTTTTGTTCCTTATGAATTTACATATCCAATTATCTTTTCATTTAATTTCTCATGGTTTTGCTACATTGACTAAAACTTTTTAACATGAAAGTTTTCAATGTAATGGGTTTTGCAGTTCATTTATAGCCAGTGAGTTTTTAAAGTCAGTCTGGGATTCCCCAGTGCCACTGCAGGGCACTGTAAACTTTCCTGGCAGGATGGAGGGGTCCTGGTTACTTGAACACCAAGACAGCTGATGCACAGAAGAAAATCCACAGAGGTCAGAGCTCCCAGAAGAGCAGCTGAGCAGGTTCCATGGTGAAAGGGATTTTAACTAACTCACACTGGCTTCTGTCCAGAGACACTGCATGTTAGCGGCATTAATGTGCTATAATTTGCCCAGTGTCGCAGTTCTGTGTTCTCAGAGGTCTGTATGGTCCAGCTTTCCCACCAGCCATAGTGATCTAATGATGCCGTGGGCTGCCTGCAGCAGAATAAAGGCAGGGCAAACAGGGCTGTACAATCAGGGGCTGGTCTCATGCTGCAGCTCCTGACTGGGTCTTCTGGAGCACACAGAAGACATGTCTGAAGGTGACGTTTGGCATCAGAGGGCATGCACATGCTCACGTGGACCACCTGCACTGTGCTCATACCATTGGCAGTTACACGAATCCTGACGTTCACAGCCAATGTGGCTGTGCAGTTCCTTGTTATGAGCAATCCATGTGGCCCCAGGACAGAGTGGTGCTATTTGGTCTTCGCCAGGAGGGGGTGCTTTGTTTTCTTAGCATTCGGGGAGTCATGACCACAATTTAAGAAAAGCAGAGGCAGTTTGTTTGAGGAATTATTACAGATCACACTTGGAAACTGGGTTGGGATGGAGGGCAGTAGGTGGCTATCGATTGTAAGCGCTCAGAAACAGTGGGATTCAAGGGCAGAACTGTGTGATGAGGAGAATTTACCCAAACATCCTGTGGAAAGTCTCACACCATAATTAGAAAATACCTACAGCCTTCATTTCGAGATTTTTTTTTAAAGGAAAGACAGTCTTTTTTGAATATAATTGAGGACAGGACCAAGCACTTTGATTTATGTTAAAGCACATCTGTTCACAAACCTGCTTGTCTACTTGAACATTTCTACAAGGGGCTGCGAATATTCTGGCGAAATGGAAGGCCATGGGCTTGAAAACCGGTGGATTTTGTAGGGAATCACTCCCTCAGCAGCTGCTTCAAGTCCTCATCCAGCCCTCTCCTGCTCAGCTCATCTAAACTGTAGTAGCGGTGAACAATTTTCTCGGCAGTGATGACCACCACACGGAGCCCGTGGGTGTCTTTGCCTAGCTGGCACCCGATGGCAGATGAAACCACCATGTCAAGATCCTGGTAGGATCCTCCGGCATTCCTGTGGTAGTGGCCTGAGAACACAGCTCTGATTCCTGCAGGGAAGGGAAAAAAGACATTAAAGGGGCCAAGGATTTCAATGGTCACCTGTGGGCTCCAAAGTTGGATTCTGTGAATGATATTAACATTAATGCTGACAGCCAGAGGATGCATTAGCTGAACTTCTCATAGCAGCTGATGAACAAGGAGTTCACAAAGCTCCTTAGAGTGTACTAGGAGTCATGGGGCCAGGAGTGGGCTCAACAGTAGAGCGTGCATGTGGGAGCCCGAAGCACAATTCTCAGTACGGACAGGAGCTTGTGTACCTAAGAGTTCTTCAGTGTATCTCTGAGCTCGAGTATCACAATCTGAGGAAAGGACAGCAGATGCAGGCCCTGTCCAGGAACCAATACAGAATACAGGTGTTCCCACATTTTACAGTGGATCGCTAAATGGCCATTAGGATAAGAGAGCGTGTGTGTGTGTGTGTGTGTGTGTGTGTGAACTAAACCAGCAGACAGGGAGCATGAAGCAAGAACAGAAACAAAAAGTCCTTATTACTCACACTAAACCAGAAAAAAAAAAAAGGAAAGAAACCTAGCCTGTGAAGAAATCAAATGCCAAGCAAGGCTGTCCAGACTCCTCAGTCAGGAGTGTGAATTCACACCCGTATAACTAATTACAAGGAATGGTCTTGTAACTAATTACAAGAAAGTATTTAAAGCAAATGCTTTTTTCTATATCAGAGTACTTAAGAAAGACTAAGAAATCTTTTGACAGAAAATGGGAAAAACTGAACAGCAGGAAGAAAAAAACGAAAAAAAACCGAAAAAAACAAAACATTCAGAAATGGTGTTATTAAGATACACACTGAAAGTTACACTAAAAAAGCCCCAGTGAAACAAATGGAGTAAATTCTACTGGGTAACAACCAAAGAAGAAATAAGCAAACTGAAGAAAAGAATAAAGGAATGAATCAGAAGGCACAATAGGTACAAAGCAGTGAGCATGCTGTCCACAGAGCCCCAAGAAGTAAACAGAAATTTGGGAGGTAAGTAACAGAAACTGGGAAAAGAGAAAGGAGGAAAGAATGAGAACATTAGCTGAAAGTTTTCTAGAAAGGATGAAGACATGGGATATCAGAGAAAAAAATGTCCAGTACAACAACACAACAACACAATTTCCACACTGACACACAGCACAGAAAACTGTGGAAAGAGTAAAAGGCCCAGAGAAAGATGGCCTGGCGACAGTACTACAGCGGACCAACAGCAGATAGAGGGACCAGCATCATCAAAATCCGGACAGTAAGGAGCAGGAACCTCCCATTCTATACCTAGCTCACCTGACACCTGAGAGGAAAATAAAAGACATTTCTAGAAATGTGGGTAAAAACCAGATTTTACCATTTCCAAAATCTTTACTTATAAATTATCAAGAGATAATTTCAGCAAAGGATGAGATGAAAAATGAAAAAGAGAAACACTCATGACTGAGTCCTGAGAAACCACTTTGGTAACTACTAATTGTTTGTTGATTAAAAAAATGCAACAAAACAAAACTACAGTTTTTACTGTTCAAAGCTGGGCAATGGTGGTACACGCTTTTAGTTCTAGCACTCAGGAGGCAAAGGCATTTGGATTGACTTTGAGGCCAGCCTGGTTTTCAGAGTGAGTTCCAAGAGCCAGGGATACAGAGAAACCCTGTCTCAAAAAACAAACAAACAAAACCAACGGCAACAATAACACCAAAAAAAATGAAACTAAGCAATGTCACATGCAGTATAATAATGCCTATAATTAAAAAAAAAGACAGAAAGCAATAAGCTTTCACATGTCTTTCAAAATATGAGAACTCTCATGTAGTGCTTATGTGAAACACTTTGGCAATTCCTCAACAATGTTAGACATATAGCCCTGAAATTTTGCTCTAGATAAATGAAAGCACACATTTATGCTGGTGGCATTTACAACAGCTGCTGGGAATGGATGAATATAGGAATGAACTGAACGTCTATTCATTCAACAGAACGGTGTTCAGCCACAAAAGGAGCAAAGTATGAGTACCTACTACAGCATTAAGCACCCTGAAAGCATTATGGTGGGTGAATTACTCACAGAGGCTGAGGAGTACAGATGGAATGTATGGGTACAGGGATTCTCTGAGAAACGGTTAAAAATGGCAGCTCTTAGAAAATGGCGATGGTGATGACCTCTTGAAAATATTTAAACCACTGAATTTTATTTTGAAAGGGATAATTTTATAATGTGGATTACAGCTCAAAACCAAACCAAAAGAAAACGAAAACAATTTATGGGAAAGAGAGGAAGCTGGAATTCATTACTCCAGAGGCCCCCAGAGGAGGGAGCAACGCTGTGTACTGTGTGTGTGTGGACACAGTACAATGCTGCTTGAAGCTGCCTGCAATACTCATTTTCAGGTGATGGTTACACTGTACATAGACACCCCCTTTTACCTGTGAATAAGACAACTAACGTAATCCCCAGTGGGTACCTGAAACTAGCTGCACCAACCCTGGAACTCTGTTTTCTTTGTATATACAGGTACCACTAATACCATGATTTTCCTGTGTACACTGACCCCATGCACTCCATGCTTCTTCTATGGCCCCTGAGGTGTTCTCATAGAGCAATGGAGTCTGTCTGTCCTTCCTCATGTCTGCCTTACTGCCAGTCTTGCACTTTAGGGTCGATGAAGCAAAAGCATGGTTGCTTGAATGTAAGCTGTGATTCTGTGACAGCAGACTTGAGACTGAGGAGGCTACACATGACCAAATGGGTGCAGAGCATATGTAGTATGGATACTGAACAAAAGGACAATCCGCAGGAGGACGGAGTAGGGTCTCACAGCAGGTGATGCTTCAGGATGCAGAAGCTGTTTATTCCTGGAACTTTGCAGTTAATGGTTTTAGATGGGAGGTACCTGCGGGTAGCAAGCCTCTAGATGGGGAAGGCCCCTGAGTATGTATTTAAAAAAAAAAAAGGGGGCCTCTAGATGGGGAAGGCCCCTGAGTATGTATTTAAAAAAAAAAAAGGGAGGTAGTTTTACAGGTATTGGTATTGCAAGGCACCCAATACACTGTGTGAGTAGCAAGCTACAAAAAAGGATGTTATGCTTTTGTGTTTGTAAAATAATATGTAAGTATGAGGATAGGTATGCACTGCCCTTAACGCCAATGGAATTGGGGGTTTCTTTGCAAGGGATGTCTCTCTCTCATAACTGCAGATAAGTGCTTAGGGTGATCGTGACTTGATCGTTTAGTCAGGGGCAGCACATTAAGGAGATGTGAAAGGGGCAGTGGCCAGATGGACCTAGCAAAGGCAGTAGGGATGCCGGTGCTGTCATGTCAGGGTGGGTTGTGTTGTTCAAAAGCTGTAGTGGGATTCACTGGGCTAGGCACCCGAAGAGTCTTTACCGTACAGAGAACCAAATGTTCCTGATTGCACTGGCCCGAGTCTGTGGACATTAGTGCTTCTTTGAGATCTGAAGGCTTACATCATTTGAGGCCTAATCAAGAGCTTGTGAAAGTCAACTTCCCTTGGGGACTCTCAGAAGCTGCACACAACACACTTCACATTATTCTTTGTGTATGCTAAATGTTAATGAAATCTGACGCTTTATGCATAATTTACAGTTGTAAACAGCACTATTTTGGGGAGGGAATGTGGTACCTGGTAATTTTGAGAATGGCTCCCAGTAGCAACAGTTAGGTCTAAACACTCATTTTGCTTAAGTTTCAAGCCATCTTCCTCAGCATTACCAGACATGGGAGCAGAAGCCTTGAATGATCAAGGGGCCCATGGGACTTTCAGAGTGGAACTTACTAGGCCTCAGTCATCTGCTCTGCAAACTGTTTGTTACCCTTTCTGACCACCAACACCCTTAGGTCTTGACATTTACTATTAGTGTCTCAAGACAAAGAAAATGACCAAAGGAGAATTCTTAGAGCACTAGAAATAAGTTGTGCAAGAAAGAGAGCTCCTTGTGACAAGGAACTAATGTTTGGGGTCCCGAGTGAGAAATCAAGCAATGGCAATATGATGCTAACAAAGGAAGGGTCTGGAAGGCAGGTGAAGTCTGTCTTGCTGCTTTTAGACTCTGGTGGTGCTCTTAGAAGTTGGGGTCTCCTGGCTGGAAGGATGAGATACGCAGTAGGCAGTGAAGGAATGTTGTGGATCAGAATTAGATCCGCAGGAAGCTGAGGTAGGCTGGCCAGTGGGAGATGCTGGGTCTCTCTGACTTTCTTTGTACAGCCTTGTTAAGGGGGTGGGGTGGGTACAGAAGAAAGGCAGGCCAGGTCTTTTTTGGTCTTCATCCTGGTGCTTCCTCCCAATGGTCCTGGGCCCACTCATCCTTTCCATGGCCCAAGTGAGAAAAGAGAGGCCCAAAGCGACTAAGAAACCAACAGAGCGCCAGCTTCTTTAGACTCAGCTTCATTTCTGTCTGGGGCTTCAGGCACATTTCAGACCTTTGTGGCTGATTCTTACCTAGGATGAATGCTAACAGCATCACCTCTGGGTAGGCCAGAGGTCTGGAGAGAAGCAGGAATGTGTTAACAAGCTTACTACTGTCCAGCTTCACCTCCTGCCCAGCAGCTGCTCTTGCTGAGCCAGGGCCCAGCTCTGGACTGGCATCTGAGCTCTGCAATTTGCAAGCTGAGTGTTGACCTAACCACATTGATGTCTACAGGCTGAGGAGCCTAATCAGAAGTTTTACTGCCTTGGCTCTTGAGCGGCCTCTGATAGAAAAGCATCTCCCATATTCAATGGTGCGAAAGAATATATGGATGTGTCATGGTTACCCTGATGTGAGACTGATGGCAGTGGAGCTTCCAGGAGTCAGGCAGAAGCTCTGCTCTGCCTGGCCTTCAGCTGCCGGTGCTGACAAACTTCTGCGGTTCCTTAATTGGGAAGTATGGCTGGACTGATCTAAGTTATGACCTACCAGAGAAAGGATTCACCGCAAAGGCACCCTGCATCTGTGGGGACCTCATGTGTGGGTGTTGCTGCACAGTTAATTCTCCTTGGTATTAACTTGTAAAAAGACAAAAAACCAAAACAAAACATTTTTTAAGCTGCCTGGACACAAATTCATTTGGAATCAGAGGATTGGGAGACAATCTCTGTATAATTTAATACATTAAATTAATGTTGGAAACTTGCCATAAATTAGTGAGATGCAGCCAGCACAATTCTGGTCTGTAAGGTGGGTGCCCTCAAGCTGAGGTGCTGCCGACTTTGGTATGAAACATGCTGAGTTCTAATTGGACGGCTTTCATTTTTATTCTGTGTTGAGTACATATTTATGAAATGCTATGCCTCTTTATACTGTTAGCCGTAACAGTGAAAACTGCACAAATCATCAGACACACTTGATTTATTCTTCCTTGGTGGTGAGGAAAAATATAACGAGCAAGAGAGAGATGGGGTGGGGAGAGACAGCAGACAGACATAGAGAGGAGGAGGGGTGTGGTGTGTGACCCTGCAGAAAGCAGGTACGCATACATAATCTCTCAAGGAGTGAGGTTTCCTCAGCAAGTAGCCAGGCTGCCAATATGGACAGTCATGATTGGTGACCCCATTCTGGGTTCTGTCGGTTTATGGTCTGGGAAGTCTACACTACTTCATTCTCATCTTTCCGGTTGGGGATGTGGTTAACAGGCTCTCAGGGAAGGCAGTTTCTTTAGTCAGTCTGAGGCAGTTACAAGTCCCCTCTTGAAGATACACACTGGTAATGCACAACAGGACACTGAGGTAGCCTTCCTAACAATTGCTCACGGTTCACACAAGGCTAGGTAGCAATGGAGGGAACTAACTGCCTGTGGAAGGTGCAGGGACCGCCTGGCTGAGCAGGGCTCCTCTTACCTGCTGCTGAGTGGAGCACTCTGCAACAGACCATCTCAGACACTGTTAGGAGCCACAGGGAGGATATCACCCAGGACGCACACAGCAAGGTTGGGTGGCTTGTTTGGGTGCTTGCAGCTCAGATACGAATCTAGTTCAGGCTAGTATAGGTATGCCCAAAACGCTAAAGATCACAGAGCTGGATCCCCATGAGGCTTCCTGGAGACTGGATTTGAACACACCTACACTTCTACTTCTCTGCTATCTGAGCTGGCTTCCGAAGGAAGAGAATGCAGTGACAGCACAGATGGTGAGTTTATGACAGGCACTGTTAGAGGCACACAGTGTGCTTTCACCTAACAAGGGGATGAGATGCCGTTCTAAGCTCAGTTTTACAGATGAGAAAATACCTTGAAACATCCAGCATTTACTTAACTTGGATGAACCAAATTGTCAGGCTCTTAACCACCACCAACTGGACCAAACAGATAAAGTCTGGGGAAGACCAGAGACTAAGAAAGAGGGTCCAGGAGGGCTTCAGAAGCCACAGGGACCACACCTTGATAACGGCTCACTGGCCTCCCGGGAGCTTCCGAATGCCCTTCCAGCACTTTCATCCTGCTGACACTGAACTTGGGGAAGGAGCTCTTCTGAACAGGGCCAGGGGGCAGAAGTCTGCACTTGGGTACAGCAGCAGCTCACCAGCTGGGATCGGCGGTGCTGGAGAGCAGGGAAAGGGCTGGGGAAAGGCTGCCTGAAGCAACGTGCCAACCCTACACCTGTCTTCTTGCCAGAAATATGGAAGAGGCATTGCAACACCCAGGCTTTCAGTGGGTCCAACCCCCCGGAACTCTCTCCAGCCTCAGAGCTTCTGAGGATTGTCTCTAACTTCACTGACCTGCACCTTCCAGCATGCGTAGGGATTTCAGCTTTTGTGCACCCCCGTGGACCACTCCTTGTAGTATGGAAGCAGAGGAAGGATATGAGCCTGAGGGCATGACTGTGAGCCAAGAGAACTAACACTATTAAAAAGATATTCTGCCCACTGAAGTTCAGCCAAGATTTCAAGATTCTGCAAAACCTGCAGGTCCCTGTGTTCTCAAGACTAATGGAAATGACAAATGGAATCCTGAGTACAGCTTATGAAAACATGGGTGCTGTTCATTATTAGGTGATACCAGTGTATGAGGCCCACAGAGAATGCGCCTTCAGTGAACAGCGAGCACCCGTGCAAGCTAGCTCCCAAGGTCTATTCCCTTATTTGGCCCCTGACTTATTCCTGAGACTAAGCAGCAAGGTCCAGCTATCAATATTCATTATTTAGCAACACTGGCTAACCCGTCCAATTAGGACTCAACAACTCACACTACCACAGCTTCCCCTTTCCTTCTTAAAAACCTTTCCCTAGAGCTGCCTGCTGCTTGCTGTCTGCTTTTGTCTGATCCAGAGGTGGCCTGCCTCTACCTTGCTTGCCCCTCCAGGGTGATAAATCTCTTTTGTGCTGAGAATTTGGTATCTGGGTATGTCCTGCACAGATTCGGAGGGGCCTCCAACCCCTTCAACCTCACCCCACACCCATGAACAGATCTATTGGTTGTTAGAGAAATACAAAAGTGTACAAAGAATCAGCCTCAAAATTTTTATAAAACATAAAAGCTGGCTGGAGTTGGTGGTGCACACCTCTAATCCCAGCACGCAGAAGGCAGACAGATCACTGTGAGTTTGAGGCTAGTCTGGTCAACATAAGAAGTTCCAAGCCTGCCAGGGCTACACAGTGAGACCCCATCTTAGAAACAATTTCTGAAACTTTGACTGAATCTCTATACTAATTTTGGGAAAGTACCATATTGCCTGTCTCCAGAGCCATGGACATGTTTCACCTTCCCATTTCCTAAGCCGTCTTTGCTTTTGCTCAGGTTTTCAGGCAGTCTTAAGACATCATGCTATTCTAGGGGCTGTTTTTCTTTCAGTGGTGCTGGAGATTAAGTACGCCCCACAATCTTACTTAACAATTGCTTGCTAAGAGTAAGTAAGAATACAATTGGTGTTTGCCTATGATTAGCCTTAGAGTCTTGGGGCCTTAATTAATAAGCTACTAGTAACTGTTTTGTAGATTTCTGGGATTTGCTAAATTACAAAAAAATAAAACAGCAACCAACTGGCACTATTTTAATTCTGCTCTTTATGCTTTTCCTATTCTTTGCCCTTTACAATAAAATTTAAAGAGACATAAGCGTAAGAGCTACAGCATCCGTCTTTGACGGGACTGTAGTCTTCTTACTGCTATTTTTTTTTCAGACTTGATACAATTCAAAAATTCAAATTATTCTTCAGAAAAATTCAACTAACTACAATTCCCAGCAAGGCTGTGATTTTGGTCACAGAGGTTTCTACAGTGGCAATCTCACAAGGAAGGGATTTGAAGGACAGCGCACAGCAGGTCCCTATTACCCAGGATGTGCATGTGCTGCTGCCCCACAGCCACTCCTGTATCATGCTGACAGCCACTGTCTTACTCCTGGCAGAGCAGAGCCCCACCGCTCATTGTGGTGGGCACTGTGCTATCCAGCCCCTGGACAGGCTGATGGCTGAGGCGTTCAGTCTCTGCAGTTGGGAGAGTAGGCTGCTGAGAAGGCAAAGCCACTTCCTTCTTAGGAGGTTCCCTTTGCAGGCCTGAAGGAGGTACAGTCATTCAAGCAGTATGCTGTGTGGAAACATTTAAACAAACTGTTCAGAACAGACAAATCCCCTGGCTGGGATTTCTAGAGCTGGGGGGGGGGGGTGAAGTAGGAAGCAGTGCAGGGGTAACTGCCAGAAGCTTGCAAGGTTGTTTCATGGGAAAAAGAAAGTACAGAGAGTGGCACACATAGACTTTTAAGAAGCTGAATTGCATGATATTATGTGAATATCTCAGTGTTATCAGAAAAAAGGAATCAATAATAGTAGCTGGAGACACACTTTGGTCCAGGCACTGTGAAAAAGCTTCAGGACATGTAATTTAAAATTCCTTAACATTCTTTTTTTCTTTTCTCTGCTAAACAGTCTTAAAATGCACTGCTATACGTAGGTTGAGCATCTGTCCCTGCACGGGACCCCCAAGCATCTGGCTGAGTCAAGTGATGGATAAGACCACACCCTTCTTGGCTTTGCTGCAGTGTCACTTTACTCCCTGGCCCCAAGAGCCATCTCTGATCCTTGTCCCATGGTTTCCTGCTAGGGAAAGCACCTAACACAGTCACTAGCTAGACCTCAGAGATCACTATGCTGTGACTGTGGGTACACACACAACTCACAGGAGGTAAGTGACAGGCCCAAGGGCTCTGAGGCCATCCGGCTTCTCCCCCAGTTAAATACAACAGAGGAGGAGAACTCCCCCTTTCAGTGGACTAGGGGAAGGGAAGGGGGGGAAGAGGGAGGGAGGATAGGACTGGGAGGAGTTGAGGGAGGGGGCTTCAATCGGGATATATGATGAATAGATTGTAAAAAAAAAATTGCAATAAAAAACCTGCTATCACTCCAGCGTGTTCTCTTCACTACTATTTTTACTGCCTGCAAAAGTGAACCATGCCTCAAGAGAGATAAGCAAATCATGGCTTGCACTAGCGCATGCACACACACACAGCAGCTGGAAGGCAGAAAGAGAACCATCACCATGGGTTGGTAAGGAGCGACTGCTAAGAAACGTGGCCAAGTTAACAAACAGAAGATAGTGGACTTATAAAATAGGCTATATTTTTGTCTGATGTATGCAACTTGTTCTCAAATGGATTTATGCCATGTATGTATCTATTTCATATTCGTACTCAATATCTTTCCAAAACAATCAAAATAATAAAGCAATGGGGTACATGTTCAGGTCAAATCCCAGCAAAGGGTAAAGGCATTCCTTTCATTACCATATTCTAGCAACTTTATTTAGTGTAAGCCTAAGAGTATTTCTAGATAGAAAGTTAAAAAGAACAGAAATCCATTAGAAATGAAAGCAAATATCAGAAATATCGACTGTCAAGGCAGCAACAACAGTATGAAGGCAGAAGGAAGCGATCTCTTAACCCCCCTCCCACTTTAGGAGTTCAGCATGTGCTTTCCAGATCATCTGAATACATTGGGCTGACAGGACCATATACGAAGGCACACAGATCTCAGAGTGCGATATGCCATGTAGGCCGGAGTGACCTGGTGTACTATATTTAACAATGCAGTTTTGGGGTGCTCCATGTAGAACATACAGCTTATGTCAGAGCTACCCTCTAAAATACTGAAAACCTAGGGAATTAGGATGATCTTTTTGTATTTTAATAAAAACTGTCATCAGGTGGTCTAAGGGTCTTTTAGACCCTCAGGGATTACTCAGACACAGAGACCTATGAAGTTGGTGCCAAGTCTCAGGGAGGCCAGGGCTCTTGAGCAGAAGTTCCTCTTTAGGTATTGGGGTGGGACTGTGTGTCAGGGAGGAGCTCCTTGCCCAATTCAGTGATCACCATCAGCACAGGAGTCTCTTGGTTTCTGGAAGCACACCCCACCTGGCTGTTGCACTTTTGCATGACTGAGGGCACAGCAGAGGGGTGGGGGCAAGATGTACTGCAGAGACTGGAAGGCAGGTTCTCCAGCGGGTGCCCTGTGTCCCAAATGTTTATAATGGTCACGTAAGGCAACTACTTGGATGTTGGGTCTGTGACATGAAGGTAACCGGCTTCTCTGGGACTCAGCCTCCTCTTGGCAGCTCCCTCTCACTCGCTCCTTCTCTACCTTCACCATTCTCTCCTCTCTCCACTTTCTGGCTTTCATCTTGGTAGGAAGAAATGACGCAATTGTTGCAATGACCTTCACCCAAGGCCATCTCATCCTGTATAACCTACAGGGATTCTTTCTCTTTCTTTCAAGGATTTCCGCCATTTTTTCATCTAAGATTCAGCTGTGGAAATTATACTTATCTTGCCTCATTTAAATATTAATCAAGCTATATTTTAATAGCTACTAGCCAAGGGTGACATGTGTTTCTTGGTGACAGACAAGCAGTGAAAAAAGAGAAAAGTGAGACCACTGTATGTACAGCTTACCTAGGACATCACATGCTCTTCTGTAGAAGTTTCCAGAAAAGAGTGGACAAAAGATGTTCAAGTTAGTGCCATCCCAGTGAACCCTGGGGTGGCTGCCAGGGGCTAATGCTCCTGTTTGTAGCATGGCATTTCCCATGCCAGGCCACAGTACACACTTTATGATGCAGAATACAGCCTGCTCTACCCCCTTCTGCAGCCTGCAAGCTGTCAGCTCCAGGGCAAAGAATGATGCTGGGAAATAATTACTCTCCAGAGCCCAGAGATGCCTGGCAGCTGCCATGAGTCTGCTGCAAGGAAGTGTGATCAGCACCCAGCACCACTCCCTGGCCTGGATCTCAGGCTAATTACAGTCCTGCAACCTGCAGCCTTGCCACCCTGAATCCTTTTCTCCACAGCAGATGATGTTTTTAAACCGATTTCCTCCGAGATGAGCTGGGTACTCAAAACCTGTAGAGAATATACAAGAAGCTTTTTTTCCCCATTCATATCAGTACTTGATCGGTAGATTAAGCAGTGTCAGTAAGGCAGGCTCTCTGCTTACTTCTGTGGCTCAGCTGCGTAACACGGCATGTGCTTCAACATCTCCATGCCTTGGTTTCCTTGTTTGGAAGGCCAGCTCAGCACAAACCACCCAGTGTCATTGAGGAAATCAAGCGAGAATTGAATGACATGTGGTTGGGGTCAGGGGGATGTGCTGCACAGCAGGAAGCTATGTGTCACATATTTAAGCCTTTCTCAATAATTATATTTTTCATCTTCTTCCTATTTCCTATCTATCTGATCAGGAGGTTTTTTCCTTCATTTGCATAAATTACATCTTTCTTGCTATTCATAATGTCCTTTTTATTTTTAAAAGCTAGCAGGCTTGGGAGAGAGATGGAGTGTGGGCCAGGCATTAAGTTTTCAATCCAGAATGGACAATTTTCCACAGTTCTATTACGCTTCCCATGCCCCGTCTTAAACACAGCTGTCACGACAAGAGGCTCATTAAAAAGATTGTTATGACTGATGGAATGTTCCTGTATCAAATTGGAAATCTATCCAAAAATACTAGAGGGAGGTATCAGAGGTGCCTGTGAACCGTGAAGGAAACTGCTTTGCCGAATGTGAGAGGTACGTGTGCCAGATGTGAGTGCCCCTGCCTGGATCCAGGGAAGACTCTAGCCATCAAAGGCAAGCACCTTGGCCAAGTCCATTTCTGTTTTAAAACCTAGGGAAAGACAAACTCCTACCAGGAGCCCCTTAAAGAGCACATTACTACCCTATGCACTGGAATGCCTATCACACAGGGGCTTGACTTAGGGATGAGAGTGTTGTTCAACTGTCCCTCCCTGGTCCATTCTCCTGCTTGAACTCACTGGCTTCCTCTTCATTCTCAGAGTGTTCCTTGTGAACTCCTGTCTGCTGTTCTTTCTGACTCCAGATGTATTAGGATAATAGGCAGCTTTTAGTGGTTGCTTTGGTTGTCAACCAAAGCAAAGCTATTGTCTGGGTTTAGCTTTGATCTGTTTATCCCATAAACGAAAGGGAAGCGGGTGGGCCAGCCAGGTTAGGTGGGTGCAATTTCTTGAAGGTTTCATTAAGGTCCAGGCTCCTTTTATCTTCCTGTTTTTTGTTACTCTGGGATTGTAGCTTGTGTCTCCAACAACATAAAGTAGCTACAGGACTGCTGGTCACTACATATAAGTTTTAATGAGGAAGATAAAATGACTAACAGTCTTCACGGAAGCTCCACTTGCTAAATTCTAGAACTGGGTCATGAGACCACACTTAGGTTTACAGAGAATGTTTCAGTCTGACTGGTAGCCTCAACAAAGCAGGCACAAAATGGGGCTTTACGGGTAAGAAAAAGAGAAAATGTATCTTGCAGACTGAACAGGGCCAGCTTCCTCAAATGAATATCCAACCATATCAGTTCCAGGAACGTGTAGAATACCCCTCACTTGAGGAGCCTTACCTGGCTCCTGTCCTGTGACATCAAACACAGTTTGTCTCCCGGTGATGCAGTCGTGGGGCATCTCTAGTGCTCTCATCCAGTAGGGCTGTTCTGCCTCTGGACTCTGCCTGCCCTATGGTCTGTCTCTGATGCCTCTTTCCCTTTCCAAATACTTGATAAACTTAAAAAAACATTTTTAGCTAAAAATTTGCATGTGTATGGGTGTTTTGCCTGCATGCATGCCTGTGTATCATGTGGGTGCCCAGTGCCCACAGAGGCCAGAAGAGGGCTTTGGATCCCTGTGAACCACCAGGTGCTGGGAATCTTCTGCAGGAGCAGCAAGTGCAGCTCTCTAGAGCTGTCTCTCCATCCCCAAGCCTAACAGGCTACTAACATCCTCAAAGTCCTGCTCACTCCTTGGGAGATCCTCCCTCCTTGCTCCGAAGATACAGCTAGCTGCCTCCGGGCCTCCACTGGCCTTCTCAGTCCTCTCGCTTTTGTTCTCAGAAAACCAGCCCAAGATGGCTCAAGTGAGCCGCAGTGGAGGCAGCCGTGGCAACACTCCTCCCATGGCCCCCAGGGAGCTGGGAACTCAACACTGGATGAGGAGGTATGGGAGAAATGCCGGGCTTCTCCGGAATTCTCGTTTCTTTTAAAATGCCCCTTTCGTCCTCTGGGGAATCCACAAGAGCTCCTCTCCCTTGGGAGGTCCAGCCTTGGGAGAGCTGTGCTGGGAGGGCAGGACAGAGGTCTGCCTAGATCCTGGCCACCGCCAACCACCAAGCGCAGATGATTCAGCATGGATCATCTTATTCTCTGGACTGGGCAATGTGGAATCTCCTGTTTCATAGAACTCAATGGAACTTGGGACCATTTACTTATTAGAACAGCAACTCTCATTCTGGGGTGACCAAGTTTTAAACATCATTTAAGATTGTCTTTGGAATCTTATTAAATGAGCAGATTCTGCCTGGTATGTGCATTCCAGAGGTTTCCTGGCTGGGCTGGGCTGGCTCAGGGTTTGGTTGGTGGCTGTGAGGTTACTGGAACCGCCTTCCCAAAACCCAGGAGCTAGCATGAGTCCTAAGTGGAGTAGGGAAGACACAGACTCAGGGGCTGTCACCTCCAGCCACATTCATATGACAACTCGGAGGCAATCTGGAAGCGAGAAACGGACAATATGCAATGGAAGCAGAGTGTGAGCTATCAAAACACAACAGAACACAAAGATCTCTTTGATTTTGATGGCAGTCTTTCCCTGTGGTTGAGGACCCGAGGTGTGGGAAAGGTGACTGTATAACTTCTGGAAGGGAACTGGTGAGCGGGTAAATACAGCCTCCAGATAAAGAACTGGTGAGGGGTAAGTGCTGCCCTCAGATAAAGAATCAGCCGTCACCTGGTTACCACCCACGGTTTCTGTTACAGCCTCCTGGTCACATGTAGGCTTCTCTAAGAACCCATGTAATGGGCCCAAATCTGCACTGTCTGGCTCTTTTCTGACACAGTTTGCCAACCCCCAATCTACACTTCATTATATAATTTTTTTTTTTTTTTACATGTTGATGCCTGGAACAAAATCAAGACTCTATGAGGAAGGACAGAAGATAAAATACATTCTGGTAGTCTGAACAAGGCCTTCTTCTCTCAAAGAATTATTTTTAATTTAAAAGATGGAGATGAGTACAAAAAGTAAAGTACCACCATTCTATGATACAGCTGCCACTCATAGCATGCTTCAAGCTCCTTCACTGTTTGTGAAAGAGAAGCAGTATACCTATTGCAAAGTGTCTTTCATCCTTGGAGCTTCTGGCTTTACCTCCAAGGTCTGGCTAGAAGTTAGGCTGGTGCGGGTGGTCAGTGGTCTCCACAAGATTGGTGAAAATTTTGAGGGGAAAGAAACCTGTATACATTGCCTGTGTGAATACAAACTAATTTAGCCACCCTGGACTCTGGCATGGAGGACTCTAAAACCACCAAAAATGGAAGTGCCATATTGTCTGGCTACACCCTTCCTGAACTACATATGAAAGAATCCAAATCAAGACACACCAGCGAAACCAGCACACCTGTTATCATGTCACTACTCACAATGACTTGGGTGTGATGCCCATGTGTCCATCTAAGAATAATTAGGCAGTGAAAATATGGTACACAGTGAAGTCCTATTTGGTCACAAAGAACAAATCATGCTGTTTGTAGGGAAATGGACGGAAGTAGAGATCACCATGTTACGTGAAATAAGCCAGACACACAAAAAAAGACAAATATCATTTTTTTCTCTCATTCATGAAATCTGGGGGAAAAGAAGAAAGCAAAAAACAGGGACTAGTATAGGAACCTGAAACAGAAAAGAGGAGAAGAAACTAAGGGTGACAGGAGGGGACAAAAATGGTCAAAGTGCAAAGTGGAAAGGCCATAACAAAGCCAATTCTTTGCATAGCTAATATATACAAATAAAAAGGAACCTTTCAATGAAAGTGCAAATGATGAAATTTTGGGAAGAAAATAAGTGGCTACTCTGTGACCTAACTGAAGAACCAGAAACCGGACCTCAGTGCTTGCCTGCACTGGCAGAACCATCAGAAAAAACATTCTTCTCTTGGCAAGAACGGACACATGAAATCAACACAGGCTGCACTACCTCAAGATACACACATTAACTGGATTTTAAGTGCTTCTAAGCAGTAGCACAACCGCGAGACTAAGGTTCCTATGAAGCAAAGGGGTGGGGATCCCTTGCTTGGGGGCTAGGGAGTAAAAGGAAGAAAAGAGGCACGAAATGTTGCCAACATGGAACACCCTCCCCCCCCCCCCCCGTGATGGTTAGTGCTCTCCTGACACTCCAGAATCACCTGGGAGATGGTCCTCTGTGGACTCCTGCTCGCTGTGGGCAGAGATGCTAGGCTGTATAAAAGGGGAAAGGGGGCCAGGCACTTGTCACTCTGCTCCCTGACCGTGGACTGGGTGTGGACGCTGTTCCAAGCTCACATTGCCTGGGCCCCACACCATGAGGAACTGTCCCCTGAACCAGGAGCCACAACAAGCCCTTTCCCCTTTCAGTTGCTTCTGTCAGCATTTTATCAGAGCAGCGGATAAAGAGCCTAACACAGACATACTTGTCTCTCAACGTGTCTCAAGCCCACACTTTAAATTCTTTTTATTTTATTTCTATTTTCTGGAGCCATAGTTCCCATTTTGAGTAACCTTTCCTGAAGTCCATAATCCTCAGCTAATGTAACCCCCAGGATTTATACCCCCACCCCCAGGAGCTGCTGGCCTGCATCTATGGGAACTGGAACCCTGGACACTTCCATTTCAACAGAGAGGAACACTAGCACAGCTTGTTCACAAGCTCAAGGTGACAGGCGAAAAAGGTTCAATCTGAAGGCAAAAACAAACAAAACAACAACAACAACAACAAAACAAAAAACAAAAAAAGATGCTGCCTGCTGAGCCCACAGGGTAGTTACAAGGACCCACAAATTAGGCCCCTGAGATATCCTAGAGCCTCCTTCAGCAGAGGCTTTGGAAAATTCACATGCTAAGCTTCTCTCGCCGGGTGGACCAGCTCCTTTCCCGGTACAAGAGCTAACCACATACAGCTGTGCCTCTTTCCCCACTCCTGCTGGACATGGCCATGGCACTAAAGATGCTCATTAATGCCCTCGGTATTCAAACCGACTCGGGGCAAGCCCCAAGTCCAGCCTTGCTTCTTCCTTCCTGGAGAACTCACTTGACCTCCTGTCCTTTAAGGTTTCCATGACTGTATAAAGTCACAGTGGCACTTGCCATATAGCAGTTATTAAATGGTAACTAGTAATATTCTAGTCATTGTTTTAAATGTGCACATTAGAACTCTTCCTCAAGGCTGTCTACTCTGTGAATTTAACAATCCACTGAAGACACCATGAGGCCATTGCAGGGACAGGGACTCCCCTGACCCCAGCCAGGCAATAGAGAGGGATAGAATCAACACTCTCAAAGAGACAAGTCTCCAATCAATATGTCAGTATGCTAAAGGTACTGAAAAGAAAATGTGAATCCTAAGTCTCAATTTATCTAATGTTAAGTCATTTCAGTTGTTTCTCACTAATAATAATGAGGAGACTGATGAAAATGAGGACAATGTTTACAGCCATAGTCTACATTAATGAGCACCAGCCAGAAGCAGACACTGGGTCAAGATATTGGATCATTTCTCCAAGCTCAGAGACTAGCATCTCGCTCCACAGCTTTGCAACCTCAGTGAGAACTCTGCCTCTAGGAGCTGAGTTTGCATGCCAGTGCAACAGAGAGAATGCCACTTCAGAAGTGGCTTGTGAGGATGTGCCAAAAGTGACAGTAACATGCATACACTTAGCTATGGCTCTTAAGAAACCCATTTACCTACTGTACTTTTGGGGAGAAAAGTTCCTCCTTTAGGTGTCTTGGCACTGAGGAGACATGAAGTTGGAAATGAAAGCCTCCCAAATAAATGGGAAGCTCAGACCTAGTAGGACAGACCAGTGCTAAGGTATGCCAGACTGCCCTGACGTGGCCTCTTCTACCCAAAATGCTGCTGCTACAAGGGTGGCCCTCACCCGGACTTCTTCCCAGAGGACAGTGCCCTATGGAGGCACTGAAGGGAAAGTATTTCCTTCTTCTGCACCTATGAATTTATAAGCAGACACAGGCTTGGACAGACCCTATCCTAATTATTGATGTGCCTTGGTTGGTTCCCTCACCTGTACTGTGGCATCTGATGCATGGGTGAGTGGGCATGGAGGACAGTCTTAGTTACTCTTCGGTTGCTGTGGTAAGATACCATAACCAAGGAAACTTAGAAAAGAAACTTTAATTTGGGGCTTGTGCTTCTCAATGGTTAGCGTCCATGACCATCATGACAGGGAACATGGTAATAGGTAAGCAGTCACAGTGTGTGCTTACATCCTGATTCACAAGCAGGAGGGAGGGAGAGAGACAAAGAGAGAGACAAAGACAGGACAGAGAGAGACAGAGACACACAGACAGAAATACAGTGAGACAAGAGACAGGGAGAGACAGAAAGAGTACTAACTGGGAAAAAGAGTGGGCTTCTGAAACCTCAAAGGACACACCTCTTAATCCTTCCTAAATAGTTCCACCAACTGGAGATGAAGCATTCAAACATATAAGCTTATAGAGGCCATTCACATTCAAACCGCATCAAGGACCAGAACTGTGTCTGACCCAACTATGTTACTGTCACCGATGTGTAAATACTTTAAATTTTTTACATTTATCTATTTAGTGTGTGTATGAGCATGTGTGCAAATACCATGGTATATGTGTGCATGTCAGAGGATGATGTGGAATATTCAATTCTCTCCTTCTACCATGTGGGTCCCAGGATTGAAACATGTCATCCAGTTTGGTGACCGTTGCCAATACCCACTGAGCCATCCATCTTCTTGGCCCTGCAAATGCTTACATAAAACCAAAGACAAGCAGCAACATTAAAACAACTCTAGGTGATTCTGTGTAGTAGAGCCCTAGATCTGGCTGTGCTGCCAAGAAGCAGCCAAAAATACAGGCAGTGAAGGAGAATCTGAACTATAGAGGCAGCTAGGGTATTCTGCTAAAAAAGGGGTAAAATTTCCCCACAAAGAAGACATGCTATGGCTTCCTCCTCACCGTGAGATATCAAGAGAGTGAGAACATAAGGATGGGCCTGATCTGACAGATTTGTGACCCATTCCAGGAGAGATCTGGAATGGGATGCTACATGTGACAGCCTTAGGACCCTCAGGACTACCGGAAATCCTCACCAGCAGCAAAGACTTTGGCAGATGGGGACCCCTGATCTTGAACTTGCTCAATTTTAGAACAATGAGCCAAATGAATTTTTATTCCTTATAAATGACAACCTGTGCTGTTCAGTTATGGCAACAGAAAACAGACTTTTGGATATCAAGATTTTACAAATGAGTCTCACTGATCATTTCAGAAGATGTTAAGTGCTATTTTAAAAGCATGACCTGAAAGAGTAGACAGAATATTCTTATTTCATAAATCTCAGACTGCTTCTTTCCAGGTGCTATAATGCAACACTTTTAACTTGCACTTTAGAATCATCTAAAGTAGGCTGGGAAGATGGCTCAGTCCCTGCTTGCTGTACAAGAATGAGAACCTGAGTTCAATCCCTAGAGCCTACATTTTAAAAAAGAATCTGGCATGTCTTTGTAATTCCAGAACCGGGGCTCGCTAGCCAGCTAACATAGCCTGATCACCAAGCATCCAGGCCAAGCAGACTGTGTCAAATAACATGGGTGACGTTTGAGTTACAACACTCAGAATTGACCTCTGGCCTCCATGTGCATGTACATATATATGCACTCTATACACACACACACACATACACACCCCTCATCTCCTCCCCCCAGCCACATGCACGGAGAAGGAACTTTTTGTTTATTCCTCTGGCCTGAGGGCAACTGAGGAGCCTGCGCTGTTTGCTGAATGAATATGGACTGACTTAACGTCAGTAGAACACATTCACACACCAGATTCTCGATTTATAAATATTTACCATCAGGACTTGATTTCAACTTTAATTAGCCCAACTGTTAAGGATACCTTCAAAGTGAGAAATGAAATCCACCACTTCACACCAGATGTAGCATCAGCAGTTGGTCTTTTATCTTTTATGGTGAAGGAGATGCAGGCACCAAATGACTAAAGTGTGATGTTTTATAGTGAATGGATCAAAACATACAACTGACCAAGCCCAGAAAAATGAATGCATGACTAGATGATAGAAGAAAGAGAGTGAAATTCATGAAGTTAATATGGCCCCAGAAGCTTGGAGTTGTATGATGCTTTAAAAATGGACACTTGTTTGCTCCTTTATAAAGCTGGCGGAAAAGAAAAGCCACCAAGATAAGGTTCTTAAAAATGCACTTTGGACAGAGGGCTCTGAGGGTCCTTCTTTATTTGGAACTTCTGACTGTGGAACTCTGCACCCAAAGGTTGTTCACTAGAACATTGGTGAAGTATGTGCTTTAATGAATAGTCACATTTAGTTGTTAAATTCCAAAGGAATTTTGCAGTTCTCCCCCTTCTAAACTAGCGGTCCCTTTTCATAAAACTAAAAATTACATGCATTCCTTATCTATTCTAAAGAATCTCAGGCTCAAAGTAGTTTAACTTCCCACACACTCCAGGAGCCAAAGGGCTTTGATATAGCTTTTGCATGATGCACAGACTGCAGGCTAGTCAGTCCTTGGAGCAAAGCTGGCTCTGCCTGGACAGTTTCATGTAATCCCTTGAAGAAGGAAGCCAAGTGCTCGGGGTAAGAAACACCCATCGAGTTAATGGGCTACTGAGAAATCTCCACTTGGTTCAGGGTCATAGACAGGCAACCAGTTCTATATGGGGCACTCATTACATGCAGGTGTGGTACCCCGAATTTCCAGGCCTCATTTTATCTGATGCATCAACCCCTAGGATGAGAACCTTTTTTTCACAAAAGACAATGTAAGACAGAAAGAGATGCCACCTGGCTAACGGGCTGCTAGAGGGTGAAGCTGAAGTTCTGCCCCAACCCTGGCCTGGTGCTTACCTGCCCTGTTACCCAGCTTCTTCTACTCCACCTGCCTCCACATCAGCCACCCTGGACCACTTTTGTAACTCTTCCCTTATTGGCATCCTAGCTATATCATTATTTACTAGGACCCATGTTTAAGTTATTAAATAGCTTATGTCTTTCTAGCACATTAAAGTAAACATCAATCACCAAACATCTGAAGTGCCCCATGGGCGTTCCCACTGCATCTCTACTCTAGGCTGCATCCCAGGCCCCAGGTATAGGCTAGGCTCACCCAGGTACAATCTGCCGAGAAGCAGGGGAGGCCCTCTGAAAGCAGGCTCCACAGTCAGCCAGCCGCATTCCCACAGCAGCTCTCAGGAAGCACACTGCAGTCACATGCACACCGTCTGCCAAGGGCTCAGGAAGCAAACGTGCCCCCTTGCCAGGGAACATGTCTTGGAGACAGGAGCAGGTCCACCACATATATTTTTTTAATAGTTGGAACATGGCTATAACCAGTTATATTACATGTTATGTCTTGGTAATTCCATATTATAAAAGCATTGCTGATTAGCCCTACAGAGATCTCAGGTCAGTAAAGCCCAAAATATTTATAGCCTAATGTTTTTCAAGGAAAGCTTATAGATATCTACTCTAGGCTAGCGCTTCTTGAATTTTTCTACTTATGACAGTTTCACCTGAGACATTTTTATACAACCCTGAAATACAAAACAGGTACGCAAATAAAAAATTGCTGACAACAAATCAGAGTTATTTATCATAATTCTTTGTATAATTTTATCATTTATTAAAAACAAAAATAAATCTACACACTAATGAGATAGATGTGCTTGCTTATTTTACATGAATTAAATCTTGGGGCTGGAGAGATGGCTCAGCAGTTAAGAGCACTGGCTGCTTTTTCTAGAGAACCTGGGTTCGATTTCCAGCACTCCCGTAATGTCTTACAACCATTAAGTCCAGTCCTAGGGCATCTGACACTTCTGGACTCTGGTCACCAGGCATACATGTGATACAGACACACATGCAGGCAAAACACCTGCACACATAAAATAAATAAGTTAATTTTTAAAAGAGAATTACCATGTTGAAGAGATATGGAGAGAGTTAAGTTTCTCTCTGTTTAGTTTGATGTTGGCTATAGGCTTGCTGTATATTGCCTTTACTATGTTTAGGTATGTGCTTGTATGCCTGATCTCTCCAAGACTTTAAACATGAATAGGTGCTGGATTTTGTCAAAAGTCTCCATGGGGGTTTCCTAGTAAAAAGAGCAGGCAGTCTCTGGCATGAACTCAGTTCCTGTTCTTTGATTTCCTCCCTCTGGCAGGGTGGCCTTAGTAGGCCACAGAGAAAGAGGATCCAGACAGTCTTGGTGAGACCTGATAGGCTAGGGTCAGACAGATGGGGAGGAGGACCTTCCCTATCAGTAGACTAGGGAAGGGACATGGGGGTGGGGGGAGAGGGAGGATGGGGCTGGGAGGAGATGAGGGAGGGGGCTACAGCCAGGATACAAAGTGAATAAGTTGTAAAATAATGATAATAATAATAATAATAATAGAAGTTAAAAAAGAATTAAATACTGGCTAAATATTTGAAAATATAGGGCATTTTACAGAGCAGACATTTTGACTTTATAACTATAATGCTGAGAATGTCAATTCACAGAAATATAAAGTATGAAATGAAAGAAGTACACTTAGGGTCATTTCAGAAATTGCCACAAATTCTGTCCTAATTACAACCCAATCCGTTAACATATATTAAAGGAAACTCAAGCCAGCAACTAAAACAACAGTTTTAAAAATAAAATGTCCTAACACAACACCACCCAAAGCCATACTAATGTGGTTCCTGTGTGCTAAGGGATGACTGTGGGAGACATCATCTTTGTTTTCTGCAGTTAAGCTATTATGTTTCTACAAGAGCAGAACATTTTGTATGTACATTTAAAAGCAACCTGCAACTCATAACATATAATAATCTCAAATTTGAGCAAAGATACTTCGGGCAGCAACATGTGCAGGTGTTGCATGGAGTGACGACATATGCAATGCCAAGGGCACCACACGCACACACACTAAGTGTCTGGAATCACCGCTGCACCGCAAGCAGCACCACTCGACAGCAACGCTGCCAGAAACGCTTCGGGTTGTGGTGGGCTTGATTCTGAGTTAAGTTTTGACCACTGTGCGTTCAGAAACGTTTTCCTGTCTCCCAGCCCCACAGCGAGTTGTGTGACTCCACATATGGGCACAACTCAGTTTGGGAAACAGAGCTCCAGGAAGCACGTTTCTGTCCAGAACTCAGCTGACCATTGCAGGCAGTGTGGCCAGCACCAGTGAAGCAGCTGCCGGGCTGCTCGAGAGGTGGGAATCAGGCCAGGTCTCTCCTGTGTGACAGGCTCAGGGGTGGACTTCCATTAGTGAATTCAGCTGGGACCTTACTTCCTGGTGGCATCAGGACATAAATACCTTCAATCCAGTGGTGAGGCAGAGGACACCCAATGTTCTCTTCTTCCTGTAATGTGGACCTGGAAACCTGACCTCTAAGTTCTTTAAAAACCTGAAATCCCCCGCTGTTCTTCCTGTTTCTTTGTTAAAAAGCACACGAATGCTATCGATGAAACTAATTCTGTGAAATTACCCATTAACTTTTGCAGGAGAGATCAACTTGCTGGACTTTTTCATAATTGCCAAATGTGCCCCGGGTTCTTTAATACACAGCCCTTAAGCTCTGTGCTGAGAATGAGGGAAAAGAAAAGGCATCGAGACATCAAGGGGAAACACAGGCAGTCAAAGGCTTCCTTTTTTTCTTTAAGATTGAAATTTTAAGCTGCAATCCACATTAACTGGGTCACATATTAACCTTCTGCTGAAAGAACCTGAGGGACGAGACTACGTCCAGCTTCCACCCAGATTTCATTATCTACGATCTGTCTTTGCAACTCCAACTACGTATCAGGTGAATTAAGGGGAAAACCAATTTCTACATCCCTTGGATGTGATGAAATTGATTATCCCCAGGCAGAGAAAAAAAAAAAAAAACAGACTGGAAAATAACCATTGCTGCTTCGTATTTTGTGCATCTGTCCCACCCTGATATCTGTTTATTTCTACCAGTTACTGACACTGTTTTTGTGCCATACAAAGAAGCCCCCTGCCTCTACCCCCACTTCCACTGACTTCAAGAGTAGAAACAGGAAGCATCTGTTTCTAGGGAAACCTGAGGTTGGAAGCTCTTGGTTTTTGGATCACAGAGTGCATTCCTACACAAATGGTGGTCTATTGTATGGTGACAGCCCTTCCTCTTAATTTACCTCATCCCATTTACAGAAATTAATGCAACAATGGGAAATGATTGTTGATGCTCATTATTAAATCATTTATTCATCCCACACAATGATTCAGAATTATTCATTAAATTTGCTGGAAGGAAGCAGGGTTTTATCTCCGCAGTGGCTTGGGGAGGGATGTGTTCTTTAAAAGGATATTTTATAACAACACAATTATCGTAATTAAAAGCTATCCTGATCATCTGATGAGCTTCTGACATATTTTTGAGCACTGGCATTTTAGCACAAGGGGAAAAATGAGACTGAAATAGTATTAGGAAATAATATTGCTGTGGGGGACAAAAGTTAGAGGCCACATTAAATACTACCTGCCACCATCATCCCAGCTTTATCAAGGTCTTTAAGTTAATTATTTTTACAAAAGATCACTGAATTTCTGGCTTTCCAAAATGAGTTCAAGTCTTATTGCCACTGTCTACATTCCTGATCAGTCTATGGCACTGGCCTCTGCCCTTGACACAGACACACAGGCCCTTAGTTCAGGTCTGCTATCCAAGCCTCCCAACGTAGCAGCAGTTCTTTCCACACGTGAACTGCAAATGTAACTTCAGCTGTTGCCCATGCTTGGTCTGTGTCTGACGGGGCGTGGCTTTAGCCATGGAAACCCACAGTGACAACAGTAGGGCTTTAAGCTCCCATTTTCCCTGCTGGAGTAGGTTTAGGTGAGGATCCTAAGGCTAGGGGCAAAGAAGGCAGTGCCCCTTACACAAGAAGGTAGTGCCTAGGGGCAACACAGGGCTGGGAGAGGAACAGACTGCTAGGAGATAGGCAGGTGAATGAGGGCAGGGGAGACAAAGACCGTGGTGCCCTGTGATGTGAAGGGCACATGATATGGGGCAGACAGTCTGAGTTGGAATCTTCTCTGCATGTGCTTGTACCCTGGTGTGTCCTGGGCACCCACTGAGCTTTGTCGGCTGGCCACCAGGGGCTGCATTTGAGCTAAAGACTTTCCTTCCCCCACTCTGTCCACACCACCGAGGCCTCGCTGTGAGCCAGACCTAAAGGCAGAACAGATGGACACTGTCTCTACCTTCAAGGAGCTGATGGTCTAGTCAGTGACTCAGACACATCACCACTTGCAAACCCACAGTGACAAGGAACTCAAGGGGGAAAGGTAAAAAGTGAGTTGATTTTACCATGTGACATGTAGGCAGCCAGAGCAAAAGGCAAGGACTTCTGGGAAGGGCAAGCTGAGGAGCTGATCTTGTGCTGGGGTAGAAGAGTGTATGTTGGGCCTGGCTATGGAGCTACCTCAACATAAAGGAGGCAGAAAAAAGACCCATGAATGAACAGAGGCCTGCCAGGCAAGGAGGTCCTCCTGGCCTCAGAGTCCTCAGGATGCCAGGGCCTAATACCACCAAGAATGGAAAAGGAAGGTGAACTCCTGTTCTGTTTCATGCTTCAAGCAATTTTTGGACTGTGATCTGGCTTCTCATTTAGTTCTGCCTAGGGGCAGGGGCTGCATGGCTAGCGCTTGTCCTGCTCAAAGGTACCGACCAGCCTCATGGTAGGTATGAACTTTAACAAGATGGGGACATGGGCTTCACCTCAGAAGCACACATAATCCTGGGTGGATGTGCTGACAAGAAACCTGATTCCAGTACGTGTCAGAGCTGTTGTATGACACAAGCCGTGCCCTCTGTGCTCTAGGTGGTTGCCCTGTTAACACTGTGGGTCCTCTCAGTGTCTGGACATTCTCATAGATGGCATGTGCTCTGTCCTGGGATGAGCAGCCCAGAGCCATACAGCACTTGAGAATGTTGACACAAAGAAAAACAGACAGCAGGGAGGGACTGCATCACTTACACTGCATCCTTGTGTTGTGGAAGGGCTGGTTTTGGGGGCCTTGAATGTTCCACTGGCTTGATTCTCCATGGCAAAACAGTTGCCATGGTGGAGCGGATACTGTCCTGACACTCATGCCCCTTCCTTGGAATCAGAAATGTTTTCCATACTAACTCAAACCTTAATAGAAGTTTCCCACCTCATCTCCATGGAACAGTGGAGAATGTGTCAGAAATACAGAAAGCCTATTGGGATTCACACTGGAGGATGACGAAAAGAACAGTGGGATTTGTTTTTCTTTTTTCTTTCATTCTTTCCTTCCTTCCTTCCCTTCTTTCAACAAATTTTGGCTCAAGAGTGAGCCCACCTCCAATCCTTGCTCCTTCCTGGAACAACTAAATAAAGTGATTCATATTTTTCAAGTGTTTGATACAAATGAGCTGGGGAACAGTCTTAGGGGGTTAACTGGGGGACAGACACACACCAGCTGTCACAGCTGGAGTCCTAACAATCACTGATCACTTAGGTGAGCCACCTAGGACACTCCATTTCTCTAATGAGGCCCCAGGAAGGGATCTAGAGAGGAAAGATGTGGCATAGGCTGGGACCAGGGAGTAGTAATCAGAAGCTAAGGTTTACCTTGAAACAGGGCATCTTCATTTTTTGAACGCACACTTGTGATCACATGAATGATCACTTGAAGTCTATATCAAAGACACCCTATTCATACATCTCTCTGCTCTAACTCAGGGAGGAACCGTAGTGCACCCCAGTACAGGTGAACCCATGGAGGTCCCAGGACTGGGCTACTGGAGCCTCACCCCAAGGTTTCCTTCAAGATACATGAGGATGTAGGATGCTTGGTTCTTAAGGCTTATCTTTCCCTCAGCCAGTTAGCACTTCCCACAGAAATGAAGGAAGCTGTCTCCAGGCCTTCTCATTGCCCAAAGTACATGTAACCACATTCTGAGCCCTTCTACTAGGAACCCCTGACCTCTGAGGTTCCCATCCTCAAATACAGAAATCTGCTTCAGGGTGGTGCACGGCAGGTCAAGGGCTATCCCAAATGCTTCCTGGGATTACCACCCTTAACCATCCTGATGTCTGTAGAAACAGAGGCAGGAAGAAATCAGCAGCTTGTCCACAGCCATAGTACTAGTGAGTGGGATCAGAACCAGTCCCCTCCAAAGCCTTGCCCCCTCTTCACTTTGCCTGGTGGCAGAAGCAGGTAGGCACACCCACACCCAGGAACTACCTGCTCTGGTGAGCTTGTCTGCCAGCTCCTTCCGCACGGCCTTGGTGAGGTTGAAGTAGTCGTCATCCTCATCAATGCTCTTCAGGAACAGTGGGATGTGCTGGAAGACAATGGCATGCTGGCACTGCTGCTGCTCTGCGAGACTCAGCTGCTCGTCCAGCCAGTGGTCCTGGGCCTGCTTCAGGTCAGGGCACCTGGAGGCATCGTACAAGAACTGGGAGTTGAGCACCAGGAACAGCACGCCCCCGACCCAGAAGCTGAAGTAGTCGTCTCCCCACGTCTGGCAGAACTCTTCCACAGTCTCGGCTGTGGGGACATTGCCCAAGTCATGGTTGCCACTGACCAGCACCAGTGGGATGTCCCGATCAACAGCTGTCAATACCCGCTGAAGGTCCTTGGTCTGCTCTTTCCGCCAGGGAGTTCCTAGAACAGAAGAGTGACCAAGAGTGAGCACCTGAGAGGGCTGCAGGCTGTTTAACCATTCACTCACAAGAAATTAAGATGGAATAACAGAAAATGGCTGTCACAGAAGTGTCAAGGAGTAGACACCTACTGGAAGCAAATGATGGAGCTCCTCAGAACCTGAGAAGCAACCTGAGAAGCTCAGTCTCCCTACGATTGCCTGCTAAGATGAGACAGTAGAGAAGCAACTTTACTGCTGCCTTAGGGTGCACCTGGCCACTCCCTCACTGTGTCTGTGTGGACCCAGTCTTCAATAAGACTGCAGAATCCATCAGTACCTTTAGGGGAGAAATCTTGGATCTAGAGATTGATGTGCTAATTGTCCCAGCACACGAAGAGGCATTCTGTCTCCCTTCAGCCGCTCAATAAGGCACATAAAGGCTCAGCATCTTAGCACTCAGAACATCCCCCCCCTTCCATTCTGGCATGTAGGACCCAGAATGAAAATAATTATTTGGATAGCATTGGAAAACATGTGGACAAACAGTATCCTCCTTCTTCAGATTGCTGGCTTCCGCACTTCCGGTAATAATGTATTAAAGCTTTAATGAGTGGATTTTGAAATAACCAATTCAATTTCACATCTGTTCTTCACAGCCTCTCTGTGTCAATTTATTTAACAAATATTTATTGAGCATTGACTATGTGTGAAGTATCAATTTAACGACAGGGGTAAGCACAAATTCTTTCCTCTGAACTGGAGAGTGAGATAATGTGTTAGGTAAGTTATCAACATGCATTCCATCTGCCTGTGATGTCATGAGGAGTGACTGAGAAAAAATCAGGATGAAACCCCAGTGCTATAGACAGCAGAAGACATGATGGAAAAGAGCAGGCCGACTTCCCTGAATACGATGAGACCCACAGCAAAGGGAATTAAGGCCAAAACTGCAAATAACTGCAGGACAGTTTGAATGTCCCTGACAAATGCTAGGTAAACATGAGTTGATGCTTCGGTGCCCATTACTTTGGACTGGGCATTATACAGGAGTCAAAATGTTGGCATATCCCATAAAACTGCACACTTATACATATCAATCAGAAATAACACTTAGAGGATGTGAAGAAAAGCTCTCATGAAGCAACTGAGCTAAGAAAGGCAGAAATGCAGAGATGAAGAAATTCGGTCATAAGGCAGCAATTATGGAGTGGGAACTAGGAAAACTCAGTACACAACAGTTTGCAGAAGTGACAGCTGCACGGAGGCTACTGTTTTCCAGGGCTTCCCTCTCCAGCTGCTCTGGAGATCCTCATCCCTGATGCTGTGCTTCACACCGCTGATGTGCTCACTCTTTTCTCCTGGCCTGATGATGTTTGAGGGCTTGGTAAATGGCCACAGTGATGGTAGACTGAACTCTTCCTCTTCCTGTTCCTTCTTTCAGGACATTTACTGTTAGCTGCACTGTTACTGTCTAAAGGCGGAATTTCAGAGTCTCATTGAAGTGCTTTCTTCATGTATGACCCTTAGTCACTGTTCTGTTGCTGTGAAGAGACACCATGATCACAGCAATCCTTATAGAGGGAAGTATTTAATTGAGGCTGGCTCCCAGGCCAGAGGTTTAGCCCATTATCATCATAACTGGAAGCATGGCAGCATGCAGACAGACCTGGTGCTGGAAACTAACTGAGAGTTCTACATCCTGATCTGCAGGCAGCATGTAGAGAGACACACTGGTCCTGGCTTGAGCTCCTGAAACCCCAAAACCCACCTCTAGGGACCAACTTCCTCAAACAAGGCTACAGCTTGTTGGAGGTCTCCCTGGAGACCAAGCATTCAAGTCTATGAGCTTATGGAGGCCATTCTTACTAAAACTACTAGATACTCAACACACATTTGGTTAGAAACACAAGACACAAAGAGCAGAATCACACATAAAAATGTTAAAGGCTTCCAGATACATTCATTTATTACGGAAAAATTTCTCCATAGATTCACGGAGTCTAATTCTGATTAATTATGAGAAGCAGATTCAAGGAGTTGGGGAACTTTATGTATCATTTCTTCTTCCCTCCTCTTTTACTCTAGAAAATGGGGCGGGTATGGAATAAAAAGGGAGAGAAGGAGTAGAATGCAGAATTAAAATGGAGGAAGGAGGAAGGGCAAGAGAGGAGAAAGCTAAGAAGAGGGAGAAGGAAGAGGAGAGGAGAATGAGGTGGGGAGGGAAGACATGCGGAGGGAGAGAAAGTAAGAGGGACAGAGGGAGGGAGGGAAAGAGAAAGGAAGAGAGAGTCAGAGAGGGTGCAGAGAGAGGGGGGGGGGCAGAAAGACAAAGAGAGAGCCCTTTTTGCCTGAAGGCCCTGGGCTTCTTTTAGAAGCTTCAGAGTGGTCACTAAGGGAGACGCATCCCAGCCCTTGACCTTTAGTGGAACTCTCTTGAAGGAGGCTGGAGGACCACACAGCAGTACTGAGGCCTCAGTCTATGTGCACAGCTAACTGGCCTCAGCCTGAGAAACAGAGGGACTGTCTAGCACAGGGGCCAGGAGGAGGCTCTGGTAATGGTGCTGGGATTTAACTTATAGTTGGCCTCTGCCTCGTGGATGGCCTGGGTTAACTAGTCTTGAATAAAGGTTTGCAAGTATCATGGGCTGATATGGCTTCTTCAGTGGAATGCAGATAATGTGCACTTGTACTGATGACCCCCTGTGGCTCTGTTGGTTCTTTTTATGTGGTTAACCTCCTAGCTCATACCTTGACTATGACACACCACTTCACACATGAACCACTGACTGAGACTCATTGGTCACTATTCTCACTATGAAGACTTCTGGAACACTGCTAACCCTGGCTGTTCCTCCTCCTGTCACCCTGATGAAGAATGCTATGATGCTTAGAGATGGCCACCCTAGAGTCCCAGACAAGCCAGGGACTGTTTCAAGACTGGCCCACAGCAGACAAGGTAGCTCATCCAGAAGGTTATCAGGTCTTGAAACAGGATATTTTGGTTATGAACAAAGGGGCTCAGCCAGCTTGATCCATTGTCTTGAACTTTATGACACTAAGGACAGAGCATCTCCATTTTTAAACTTATTTGTATTTTTTCCTGGAAAACATCAAGGTATTTTCATTTTTTTATTGAAAATAATTTTTATGTATTTTTCAGTTTTCCCTCCCTTACCTCCCAGATACTGCCCACTTCCCCACCCACCAACTCCACACCTTCTTTTTCTATTAAAACAAACAAACAGGCAAATAAAAATACTAACTAGAATTAAAAAATGGCATAAGGAACATAAAACACACACACACAC
>CM053757.1:10338047-10362021 GCA_028658305.1 Pachyuromys duprasi | reverse complement strand
AGATGCAAATCAAAATGACTCTGAGATTTCACCTTACACCCAATCAGAATGGCTAAGATCAAAAACTCAAGTGACAACACATGCTGGAGAGGATGTGGAGAAAGAAGAACCCTCCTCCATTGCTGGTGGGAATGTAAACTTGTACAACCACTTTGGAAATCAATATGCCACTTTTTCAGACAATTAGGAATAGCAAGCGCTTCCTCAATATCCAGCTATACCACTCTTAGGCAAATATCCAAAAGATGCTCAAGTACATAACAAGGACATTTATTCAACCATGTTCAAAGCAGCTTTATTTGTAATAGCCAGAACCTGGAAACAACTCAGAAGTCCCTCAGTTGAGGAATGGATACAGGAATTGTAGTACATTTATACAATGGAATACTACTTAGCAATTAAAAACAAAGAAATCACGAAATTTGCAGGCAAATGGTTGGAACTAGAAGAGATCATCCTGAGTGAGGTATCCCAGAAACAGAAAGACACACATGGTATATACTCACTTATAAGTGGATACTAGACACATAATATAGGATAAACCTACAAAAATCTGTACACCTAAAGAAGCTGAGCTAGAAGGAAGACCCTGGGTAAGATGATCAATCCTCACAAAAGGGGTGGACATTGGAAGGAGGAGAAAACAGGAAACAGGACAGAGGCCTACCACAGAGGGCCTCTGAAAGACTCTACCCACCAGTATATCAAAGTAGATACTGACACTCATAACCAAACTTTGGGCAGAGTGCAAGGAATCTTAGGAAAGAAGGGCGAGATAGTAAGACCTGGAGAGGACAGGAACTCCACAAGGAGAACAACAGAACCAAAATATCTGGTCACAGGGGTCTTTTCTGAGACTGATATTCCAACCAAGGACCATTCATGGATATAACCTAGAACCCCTACAGAGATGTAGCCCATGGCAGCTCAGTATCCAAGTGGGTTCCCTAGTAAGGGGAACAGGGACTGTCTCTGACATAAACTTAGTGGCTAGCTTTTTGACTGCCTCCCCCTGATGGGGGAACAGCCACAGAGGACGACAATGCAGCCTGTTCTTGCCAGGCCATTTGATTGTCCTTTTCTGAGAATTTCTGTTTAGTTAGATCTGTATTTCACTTTTTAATTGGACTGTCTTCTTGGTGTCCAGATTTTTCAGCTTTTTAAAAATATATTTAGATATCAATCATCTATTGGATATGTAATTGGTAATGATCTTTTCCAACTCTGTAGTCTACCACTTTGACAAATGACAGTGTCCTTTGCCACACAGAACTTTTCAGTTCCATGAAGTCGCATTTATGATTGTTTCTAGTGCCTGCTCTATCAGTGGTTTGTTCAGGAAGTCTCCTGTGCCAATCAGTTGAGGACTATTCCACATTTTATCTTCTATAGTATTCAGAGCATCTGGCCTTCTGTTGAGGTCCTTTATCCATTTGGAGTTGAATTATTTTTTTGGAGTTGAATTGTGCACGGTGATAGGCATGATCTTTTCTTTTTTTTTTTTCACGAAGCCATCCAGTTTGACCAGCACAATTTGTTGAAGATGCTCTTTTTCCCCCAGTGTATTTCTGGCTTCTTTGTCAAAAATCAGGTGTTCATAGATGTTTGGACTTATGTCTGGTCTTCATTTCAATTCCATTGATCATAGCGTTTTTATTACTGTAACTCTGTAGAATAACTTAAAATCAAGGGATGGTGACACCTTCAATAGTTCTTTTATTTTCAGGATTGTTTTAGCTTTCCTGGGTCTTTTTATGTTTTCACATAATGTTGACAATCATCCTTTCAAAGTCTGTAAAGAACTGTGTTGTAATTTTGATGGGGATTGCCTTGAATCTGTAGATTGCTTCTGATCAGATGGTCATTTTCACTGTATTTGACCCTAGCAATCCATAGGCATAGGGGATCTTTCTATCTTCTGATATCTTCTTCAATGTCCTAAAGTTTTATCATCCAAATCTTTCATTTGTTTGATTAGAGTTAAACATACATATATTGAACCTCTCTATGTATTGAGGCTATTGTGAAACATATTGTTCTCCTGATTTCTTTCTTAGTCTGTCATTTGTATATGGAAAATCTACTAATTTTTGTGTGTTAATATTTTTTTTATTTTGCTACTTTTCTGACAGTATCATATCATCTGTAGAAGTTTCCTAGTGAGGCTTTTAAGATCTTTTATGTATAAAATCATATTATCTGCAAATAGATACTTTAGCTTCTTCCGTTCCCACTTGTATTCCATTTATTCAGTTGTTTTATTGCTCTAGCTAAGACTTTAAGTACTATATTGAAAAGGTATGAAGGAAGAGCACATTTCCCATTCTTCATGTTCAGGTACATTCATCATGGCCTTTACTGTATTTGCCCCAGTAGTAAATGTTGGGGTATTACTGTGGTGTTCCAGTAATACCTGTGGGCATGCTGGAGTGTGAGTGAATTGCCACATAGACAGTTACAGAGCACTCCAAAGGAAAGGCTTAATCAAACTCTAGACTGATACCTGCAGCAAAGAGCTGGGAATCAAATGCAGTTATATGACGTGTGCTTCCAAACTGCATAAGGGTGCTGCTTTGAGGGCCTCACAGGTACCTCCCAAAAACCTATCAATAATAATGAGGCCCATCTTCCCTGAACCTCTTCAGTTACATACAAAAGCTTTCCCAATGCTGTGGACATCTTTCCTGTTGCTTCCTCAGATACTGGAAGAGTCATTTGGAGATGAGTCCTTCTGAGCCTTGCACTCTCCACATGTGAGATTGAGGTGACGATTTCAAGAGGTTGGGCATAGCCAATGATGTTTTGCAAAACCATTAGCTGCCTTCTGTCCTCCTCACTAACCTGAATATAATGAATTCTTCCATTTTCAGCAGTGATCTACTCACTGTATGCATATGGGAATCAATAAACAGCTGAAGGCATAAAACATTCTCTAGGGACATATACAATGCTTAATTGAGTTTAGAAATAAGGGAGTAAATTATAGACTATGAAAGTCAACTTGAATGAAAATATTTCCACTTTGTTTAACAAGTGCTCACTGTGTATTCTGGAATCTTTTTTGAGGTCAGGACATCAGTAACACCTTAGTGTCAACATGGCTCATGGTAAGGCTCATGGTAAGCCTTCTCAAACAGTCCTGCTATAGCAGCAAATGCAAGAGAACAAAGCTGGAGCCAAATCCTATTATCAACAAACACAACAAATGGAAACCTGGCCATGGCATGGGTTTCCAATGTTTCCAGCAGGATCTGCACTTTATAGAATGAACATACATGAAAAAAGGCTAGGGAGGGAAGAAGGGGACAGACTGAAAATCATAAAAATAATTTTTTAGAAGAGAGGCATTTAGACTTCAAGGCAGATGAGACGTAGGCCGAGAACAGCCATGAAGGCCAGAAGAGGGCATCGGATCCCCTGGAACTGGAGCAACTGAAGGCTCTGAGCGGCCACTGGATGCTGGGAACTGAACTTGGGACTTCTGCAAGTGCAACAAACACTCTTTCAGTTTTTTGTTTTGACATTTTTGTTTGTTGTTGTTGCTGTTGTGATACAGAATCTTTCTAGGTAGTCCTGGTTGTCTGCAACTTGCTATGTAGACCAGGCTAACTTTGAACTTACAGTTGCTCCTGCCTCTGTTCTGAAGTAAAAGGCATGTGCCACCACACCCTGCTGGCAATGACTGCCCTTAACCACAGGGACATGTTCTGAGCAGTCTCTCCAGTCCTCACTGTCTTTCTGTATCTCAGAAATGAGACAGAATACAACTAGAAGACGGTGAGAAGTGTTTAGGGGCCAGTCATGTACTAGTGTTATGTAGTAAGGAAGACCTCGAAAAGAATTCTCAACCATTTGACCAGCTGGGAGGTTGGTTAGTTTAACTGACAAGGAAAAGACACAGACAAACCAGTTAGAAGTTGGCTTAGATCAATCTGTCTGTCTGTCTATCTAATCTTCCTTCTTCTCTTAAGGTGGCTGAAACAAAATTTTACTAAAATTATTTTCATAGATTTTGATGATGATTTTCTCCTACCTCAACTCTCTCTCCCAGATTCTCCCCACATCCTTACCTACCCAACTTGGTTCTCTTTCTGAAACAAACTACAACAACAATAAAAAAATACCCCTCCACATGCAAAAAAAACTGGATGTCATGAAGATTTTAACATTTTGGATATATATATATATATGTATATATGTATAAATAAATAAATAAATAAAAGGTCAACAGGGGATGGGGGGAAGAAGAAAAGGGAGAAAATATTTGCAAATTATGTATTTGGTAAGAGAAGTATTAGAATATATAGAACTGAAGTTAAAATATTTTTGAAAGAGGGCAAAGCATCTAAACATACATTTCTCCAAAAAAAGAGAAAAAGCAGCCAAGAAGCACATGAAAAGATGCCTTAACTAGGCATTGGAGAAATACACCCAAACACACAATGAAATACCGCTTAAGCCCCAAGAGGATACCAACACCAAAGACAGAAAGTCCGGGATACTGGTGAGCAGAGAGACTGGAGGTCACACACATTGTCCGTGGGCATGTGATGGTACCACAACAGGACAACAACGTCTCATGTTAAAAACAGGACGACCACATGATACAGCGATTAATTCCCTTTATAGTTCTATACTCAAAAAGAAATGAAAACAGGGTCTTATGAGCTATTTATACACTTGTATTTACAGCAGCAGTATTCAAAATAGCTAAAACATGGAACACAAACATCCAGTGACAAATGTGTGTGTGTGGATAAATGTGTGTGTGTAAGAGAATATTCAGTCTTGAAAAGAAAGGGCATTCCGGTATGTTAAAACATGGTTGAAGCTCTAGGACATTATGTTGGGTAAAGCGAGCCAGAGCCAGTCAGAAAAGGCAGATGTTGTATAAGTGCACAACGCACGTAGATTCAGAGACAGAAACTAGAATGGCTGCTGCAGTTTGCAGCAGGGAGAGACGAGAGGTGTTTACCAGAAAGGCAGCTTCGGTTTTCCTAGGGAAGAAGACTTACGAGACAAAAGGAGTGAGGTGTGGAGTTATGGGTGCACAGCAATGTGGGTGCAGCCGGCACCAGTAAACTGCATGCACAACACCTCGGAGTTGGGAAACTGACAGTGGCAGATGCGGGAACCAGGAGTTCAGGACCGGCAGGGCTGGCTGCAGCCATGATTCCCATCAGATTCCAGTGCCAACAGCCTTCCACCACTGACCTTTGGGCTAGCATTTCAGGAAGGAGCAGGTGAAGTCTCTGGACTCAGAGAACTTGAGTTGCATTTTGAGGGGCACAAGCTCCTCTGAGCTTTGGGTTTCTAGTTAGGCCCTAACACTCCATTATGGAAATGTGGGGATGAATGAGATCTCATAGGCAAGTACTCAGCATGCAGAATGCATCTCTCCACTGAGAAGGCAGATCTGATGCCACCTGAGATTTCCTTGTATTTTCCTTATGCTCAGGGAGCTTGGCTCCAATGTTGCTGCCCTGAGTCAGGCCAGGAAAGTAGAGCACAGGAATGGTAACACACCAGAGACAGGCGCTTCTAGACCAAGCCCTGCGAGGTGGGAATGAGGCCAGCAATGTTCCTTTTTCAGTGTAGGCTGGACACAGGACAGTTAGGTGGGGCACCAACTATACAGTGAAAGTCATAGCTTGACTTTGAAATTCAAGGGACCACTAAAAATATCAACTCAAAGTTTCAATGAGGGACCAGAATGACAGCAGCCTGATGCAGCACACACAAAAGCCCACAGCACACTTGTTCAGTGTGGTGTTAGCGGAGACATCCACTGTGGATGGTGACATGTCCTTAAGCAATGATAAGAAGAGAGAAAGTCCACACTGAGCAAACACGACAACTCAAGCTCTCCTCTGATAGTTTTAGGGACTTAGACCTTGGACAGGGCCAGGGCAAACAGGAAATGGCAGGTGCTATATAAACGACACAATTTTGTTAATAATAAATCGTGGAGAGTATCAAGAGATAAAATATCTAGAAAAAATATGACAAAGCTGTTAGTGCTAATTATCTAGGGGATGGGAGAGGGGCAGAAACACTCCAGTTTTTCTGAATATTCTGAATGTCGCGTGAGCATAAATTACTTTTATAATAAGAAAAACAATCAAGACATCTAAAAACTAACAATGTGCTGAAATTAGCTCTTGTTAGGTGAACAAGTATAAATATGATTTTTAACAGGAACAGACAAAGTAAATGCCAAGGCCAACAAGCAGTTCTAGCTCTTTACTGTCAGAGAAACAGAGAAATGACAGAAAGGTGCATCAGAAACTTAAAAGACAAAACAAAACAACACAACACAGAAAGTAACTTCAATTTAAAAAATGTGTAACAAGATTGTGCTCAGAACAAACTATGTTCTTTCTCAACAATTGCGCTTCCATAAATAGTACTCAGTTCTAGGACTGATGACTTCCGGGATGTTGGTATTGTCATTTCCATGGCCCAGCACCAGTTTTCTATACGTAGACACTGTCCTTCCTCACCTGCCCAAAAGATGGAGGTCAGGCAACCCACAAGATAGATTGGGCTTTGTCCTGCTGCTGATTGGTTCAGACTGGAATATGTTTTTTGTATAATAAAGAGCTGACAGGCAGACCTGGGGCAGGAAGGGTGGGGGCAGACTTCTGGTCAGAGAGCAAGGGGACATACAGGAGCCTCACGGCAGACAAGGGGGACATGGGAGGAAGATGAAGGGGTAGAATGGAGCTGTAAGCAGGCTGAGAACCTTGAGAGAAGATGGGGTGTATGGCGGAGACATTCAGATAAGTTTAGGAGAGCTAGCTGACAGGCTGCCCAGCATAAGGCCAACCGCTCTATACAGAAGTCTCCTTGTCTTATTTAAACCACCAGCAGCTGCAAAAGCCCAGCAAAACTACCTTCCAGTCGTCAGGGTAGTAAAAGCTGCAATTAAGTACTCATAAAGTACTAAGTTCTGCGGCTGGAAGAAAGGCTTGCTCAGATATGGGGAGGAGGCTTGCTCAAGTGTGGTGACAAGGGCTCAAGAAGCTCTCCAGCTCCTGATGCTGCCTTAGGTCTGCAGAGCCTCTTGCTTGGTGTTCTGCAACAACGTCTTCATCACTCATCCATCTCCCTGCTCCTACTCTACCGCTCCCCAAATGTGTCCCCATCCTGAAGCAGCTGTGAGATTTTGAAACCTCAGCTCTAACCAGTAGCCAGGACAGCAAAAATATGAATGCTGGGTCCATTGCACAGTGGGACAGGCAAGGCAACCAACCGGAGGTGGTGAAACTACAGTGAGAGAAAACCTGTTTTACCTGAGTCACTGTGGCTTGGGTTTGGGTCATGGCTGACAACACAGCGTGATGACCGTGCTTCTAGTTCTGGATCAGTAGGGTTCAACTCCCACTCACTGAAGGTGACACAGATTTCACAAAGTAAAACCTAAACAACAACTGCACCTGCAGAACCTTCGGGACCCTTAGTGCTGGGCAGCAGCAGAGCAGGCACGGGGACAGGAGGAATGAGGGAGTTAGGTTAGCCAGACATCCGCTCAAGGTAGCCAAGTACTTACGGGAGTAATAGAGAGGGATGGGCAGAGAGGGGACTTTATGTTTCTCAGCCAAGAGGTAAAGGCTGGGTTGGGGCTGCAGCACTAGAAACAGGAGGAAAGGAGTCCACCTGAGTGTGTGGAGCCTCGTGCTGTTAAATGAGGAAAACTGCCATTGCGACCACATGAATCTCACCTGAATCTGAGCTCCCGCACCTTTGAAAGTATCCTCCCCTGTATTTGTCGGCCTAGAGCTAACCCTGGGCTGTTGTAAGTGGGAACACACACTTCTGTATAGCAACAGACCTCAAAGAATTCACTCTTGGTTTGTGAGTTCTTGGCCTCGTTTTCCCACATCAAGGATGGCACTCAGAGAGGCTGACAGAAGAGCAAGACCAAGCTTTTCTCATCTGCAGAGAAAGGCCTTAGCCCTGCAAACAGGGTAAAGGTGGATTCTCAGGGGCTTCTGCGTGTGCAGGGCTCTGTCCTGGGGACCTGTGTGTAGTTGGGGATTCTTGTCTTCTGTACTTTTGATATGAACGTGTGTGGGCTTGTGATTTTCTACAGGTACTATGTGAAACTTTGTTCACAACAACACAATGACGGTTACACTCCAATTAGGCTAAACTCCCCACCTGCTCCTTTTGTCCCAGTTAAGTATCTATATAATGGCTCATAAATAGGGTTCAATATAGGAACAGTCAGAATAGCTTTTCATGGAATACTGCCATGATCATTCAGAGACAATAGTAATGTCCTATGTGGAAAAGCCTGGAGGCGGCCTCTGGGCTTCCTAGGCGCTTAAATTACCACCATTTATGGTTTACCAAGCACCAGGAGGCTTATTTCCAAAACATAGGTATCCATATAGCAGCCAGTTTTTTCCCTCCTCCAATAAGGGCTGATTTTCGGAGGGGAAAATCATTACTATGCTTTCCTTACAGTGTCCCTCAGCTAGAGATACAGGCAGACACCACACAAATGCAGTGCTTATACCTACCAAGCATAAAACATCACAATCATAACACATTGTCTTCCCTCTGAGTGTAAAAGAATAAAGAAGCTGCTAAAAACGCCTTAAGACTATAGCTTTCTCACAGAAGACAGAACAAGAAGTAAGCAGCCAGTCCCTGGCCCTCTCTTCCCTTGTGATAGCCCTCCTCTAGGCACTAGCCTACAGACAGGACAAATTCCACTAGGAAACTGCCATTTCAAATTTCCCATGGGCTGGGAATATAAAACAGTCTGCCAAGTGCTTTCCTTGGAGTGCCAGGACCCTAGCCTGATCACCAGAAGAAAGAAACCCATGAAGAAAGCCCAACACACTGGCTTGTGTTGGTAATCCCCACACCGGAGAGGCAGAGCCGGGAAGGTCCCTGGGACTCCCTGGCCAGCCTATGGTACTGGGAGAGCTCTGGGCCAACTGGAGAAGACTGAAAAAAAAAAACATGCATAGCTTCTAAGTACAACACCTGAGTTTGTCCTCTGGCTTCTGTATGCATGTACACACCTGTACAACCATATATACATGCTTATGTGAGCACATTTACACACACACACACACACACACACACACATGTGCGCGCACACAGACACACAAGCCATCCATTTCTGAGATCTTCAAAATATCGTCTCTTCTCTAGGAGGTTGCTGAAATAATTTATTGCAAACAGGTTTCATGCAGGTCATGAATCTATTTACTGTTTCACTAACAAGAACAAGCAAATTAATGTTCTCTGTAGCAAACAGGCAAGACAGGATGTAGCTTAGTCAAAGAAAATAAGACCTTTATAATCCCTGCTCCTGGGAGGCACAAGTTCTCAAGAGAACTGATCATGATATATTCAGCTATTGCTGGAAACAATTTCAATCGAATAACAGGACCTCAGTGAGCAGATAAACATGATTCAGGGGGAGGGTTCCCCACTCAATACAAGCCACAGCACAAAGAACAGGGGAGTTGATAAGGCCTTCAAGTAAGCTGACTCCAAGCAGTTACTTGCAAACTCAATGACCTCTCCAGCTGGGCCGAACGCAGGGTGGAGAGATGAGTAGCTGTTTGTCACAGGGAATAGTTTCCAGGTGGTATCACTGGGGTTACCGTCTGCCCTGTCCCACACACCCAGTCTTTTCGCTGCCCCAGCTTCAGGAGCTTCTTTCTGGGTGTGACTTGAGATACCCAGATAGTGTTGTGCAGGAAGCACCTTTCTTTGCACAGTGGAGTTGCTTGGTAGATGTGTGTGGATCTGATCTGCTTTGCAATGCACTTTGTGCAGAAATTAAGAGGCAGACAGTGGAATACGACAAAGTCTTTCTTCACCATAATTTCAATCCTGGGATGTCAACTGGGCAGTCTGAGGGTCCTTCCCACTGCTCAGCCTTCCCAATGAAAACAGCAGAGTCAGCAGCTTCTCCATGCAGCCCGCCCCAATTCTGATGTTGTACATACACTTATGCACATGTACCCTGTACACACGTGGCTTCACCCTATCTTGGAGAGGTTCTTCCCCCAAAAGAACAACAGTCAAGCCTTAGGCTGACAAAGGCAATTCACCTCCTGGCTTCCTGCAATGTGTGAGGTCACAAGGATAGGACATCCCAGTTACTGGGTGGAATGCACCCTTCTCAGCTCTTGGTTGAGGCTTAACCTCCAGAACTTTAGGATGAGATGCATTTGAAGATGGGTTGTTAAGAAGATCAGATTAAATAAATCCATCGCAATGGGCCTGGTTCCGGAAGTTTAAGACAAACCAAGAAGAGAAGACTTGGAAGGAGCTGAGCTTGCTGAGCCTTACAAATTAAATTTCTACCATTGAGAACAAGTAGTCTGTAGTCCTTGTTAACAAACCACTAGAGGTTACAAGTATACTTTCCATGGGGCAGGACAGCAGCATATGGACTCAACAGCTGACCTTCCCTGGCCTAAACTTGTGACTCTGGGAGAAGAAACCTCTGGAAAATCCAGCCAGCAAAACAGCATGGGATGGGTTTGTGACAGACTTCATCTCCCCTCAATGGCATCTGCCCATGCCTCATCTACCACACTCAGCCCTTCTGTGAAAGGCACTCTACCCATCTAGCCACCCAGAGGGGTCACTGAGTATGCCCTGACCACTCATTGCTTCCTCTACTTCCCAGGTCTAGTCACCGACAGATCCTAGACATTTTCCTCCCAAGCATCTCTCAAATTCACGCACTTTGCACAGCAGCATCCTGCATCCTGACCTGAGTCAGGGCATGCTTCCCCAAAGACTTGAAGACATGTTAACTACTGTCCTGCCTGGGTCCTGCTGGAGCTTCTAAAGCAGACTGGCAGCAACAAGAATGGGGCTGACACGGCACCTCTTCTGCTCACAGTGGAGAGAAGAGTGGACAGGGTACTTAGTGGCAAGATGTTTCGGCACACTGGACACCTACCCTCTTCCCAGGCAGCTCAGCAGCTGTTCTCTGCACCAGTTTCTCTGAATTTGACTTCTTCCTCATGTACTGCAGAACCCTCAGGACCACACTCTGCCCTGATCCCAGACCACTGTTTGAAGTGGCAATTACATCTATCTGGCCCCTTCCTCCCACATATGTCCTGTCAGAATCTGTGTGCTGTACAAATTTCTCTAGCTATAACATAATTTGTGTCTACCTTCAAAGAATAAAGAAAATGCAGACAATGACTGTTGTATTCAAAGCTTCAAGGGTGTTGAGATGAATAGGATGGCCTCTCCCCCATGATACACTCAGAGCACAGGGTACACACCCAAGGGTTAGGCCAGAGCTGGGGCGGTAGGGTGATGGATGCCCCCACTGTACTGCAAGTGCTGTCCATACACCACCTATCGAGTGAGTACATGGACCGAGGGACCTTCCTAGTCTTTCTATCACATAAAATTAACCTCTGGGCTTAACAAGCATGGAAAACATGCCTAATATAGTGGAATTTTTATACTATTAAAAGGTACCTGGCTAATCATCCAGATAATGTTCTGATGATAGAAGGCAACAACACAGCACTCGTTTGCTTTTCTGGCAAAATAGTTGGCACTTCCGTTACTGCTGCCAGATTTTGTGTCATTTTTCCTCGTCACAACTGCTCTGGTCACTCCCTGAAACCCAACCACTATGTATTCTCTGAGATAGCAACAGCATAAGGGAACTCAATAAGATAAGAAAGACTCACATATTAGGTAGAGCAATATGTTGAGTAAAGATACTTATGTAGTAACTTATAGTAGTTTATACTTATGTAAAACTTATATGTTTTTCGACTTAACCAAAGGAAAATATACTGAACTGCTAGGTTTAGAATAATGTGCCTTTATGTTATATTATGAGGCTGGAAGACAAGGTTAATAGTATTCTTGAGATATTTCTACCTCTTCTAACCCAAAGAAGGTCTGATACAAGGCAGCCATGATTTGGTTTTGGCCAAGTGAAGTAAAGGATATAAGAGGCTCCTCAGAAACACAAGGCAAATGCCATTCATAGACTCCCATCTGTAACTGTTGTATTGCAACCTGACCAGTTTGTTCCCTGGAGAGAATCATGGCTTTGCTGGCATTTCTGCAGCACAGAAGGGGCAGACAGGCTGAGTGCAAAAGGAACTGAAGCAGAGAACAAATGAGAGCTTTCCGGAGAGGGTCTACGTAGCCCAGAGTCAGCCGTCTTTAGAGCATCTTCACACTGAGCATGCCTATGTCTTGTCTATCTGCTGGCAAAGCCCTATGGCTGTGAACAGAAAAGGAGCCTATGACTTCTTTGTCACCCCTGCTGGGCCTTCCAGCATCTCTGCACAGGAAGAAACACCAGGGAGAGTCTAGTGGCCAAGGGCATGGAGCTTTAATTATGCTTCTTTGTAGAAACCTGTCCTGACTGTTAATTCCAGGTACTGAGTATTCAACTATGCTTCATAGCCCAGGTATGCTCAAACCAGCATGGTAGAGAAAGCTCCAGAGAGAAGGAGAACTCCTAGGAAACAAGTTTGGAACATGACAAGGTAATACATTGACATACTACAAGGTTATAAAGATATTCAAATCTGCCAGACTTGAACTAGGCCAGCTTGAAAATACAGAAGGCCATATACTAGGAGTTCTGAAAATGTGGGAAGAAATATGTATGAAAAATAATATCAGACTGTGCTTTCGAATCACGGTGCCTATTAATTACCACATCTGATAAAGATGCAAAGTTGGAATTATCTTGAAATTTATTGTCAATGTAGAACTCAAGGATGATCTCTGGAGCGCTGGTGAAGGGCTGGAAGCATTAGAACCTGGCTTCTACGAAGCCATTAAGCAAAAATGACTCAGAGGAAATGCCAGGGTAGTTATGGTCTGTGAAACAAGGAAGGCTAAAATCCACTGTAGACTCCTCGCACATGTCTCCAGATGAAGATGATGGACTAAAGACACCCTTCCCTCTTCCTTTTACACACCCCATTACAAAGACAGTCCACACGCAAAGACAGAGATAAAGCAGCAGAGAACTTAGCCACAGACTCTGCAAAGCAGAAAGCAGATGGCTATATGGCGAGAGGCTTAGCTGACTGAGTTTATATAACCAGATGAGAAAAAAAACAATGCCTCTGGCATAGTACAACCACTCTCTATGCTGTGCTTGTTCAGGATGTTACTCTTGGTCTCTTGAAACATCCAAACAAATGGTTAATTACTCAGGTCTAGTAAGTGACATGTACAAACATGTCCAAAGCAGATTTACTTGTAAGGGTCCTCAAGTAGAAGCAATTTGTGCCCATCAGTGCTGGAGACCCACTCAGGGTCAGGATACCACAGGCAGCAGTAGAGAACTACGTGCTGCCATGCACTGTAACGGGAAGGAATCTCAGTGCGTTCTGCATGATTCCATTTTCACCAATTCAAGAACAGGCAACACCAACTAACATAAAGATTTATCAACAGAGGATGACATTAGCAAGAGGCAAATTGTCCCTTCTTGGGATTTACATGGTGGAGTTGAGGCTTCGCTTTTGACAGTTAATCACTTTACATTAAACTTGAATTTTAGGAAAAAAATGCTGTTGTTGTTGGTTTTTTGAATATCTAAGAAGAAAAATATATATCAGCTTGGCCTGAGAGGTTGTGCCACGGGTGTCCTGTGAGGGGTTCTGAGGAGAGACAAGGCAGGAAAGCTGGATGGCTGCACTTCTCAGCATTTGTAAAGAGGAAACAGAGGTGTCCTAAGGGGAAAGAACTGACCCTGAACCAGACATCCTTTCCCCTCTACTTGTTTTCTTCAGCAAATGGGTCTAGCCTCCCATCTAGCTGGCTATCACTCTGCAAGACTCTGAGAGCTTCAAATAGCCTAATGGTGGTACATGCCTATAACCCTGCACTCAGGAGTCTAGGGTGAAAGGGTCGAGAGCTGCAGGTCACCTTGTGAGCACGAGTGAGTTCAAGGTCAGTTCAGGTACAAACAAGCAACTTAAAGACATTAGTATTACAGAACAGGAACCTTTAGCACCCATGTAAAGATCATGAACATTCAGCCTCTGCGACAGTAGTCAACCTTTGACGTCCTTTTTACATACTTTAAATACTGCTCCCAAACTAGAGCAAGCAACCAAAGACTGGCAGACACTAAGGAGTGTCTAATAAAAAATACAACAAACAAACAAAAAGCAGACATAAACAAGACTGTAAAGAAATGAACTACTGTACAGAGTGGGGGGAAATATTAACATGCTTGGAGAGATATAAGAAAAGATACCACTCAATTACAAAATGCTACCTTCAAAGGTGTAAAGTCCAAAAGGGAATTTGGAAATTAACATTATGGCAGCAGAGAAACTGGGAAAATATCTCGGTGGCTAAAAATGCACACTGCTCTTGCAGAGGACCAGAGCTCAAATCCCAGCACAACAAGTAGACCAGGCACACCAGCCAGACAGCAACTCCAGCTGCAGGGTTTCTGGTGTCTCTTCCGGCCTCTGTGGGCACACAGCTGCTGAAGGAAACAGACACACACATATGCATAAATAAAAACAAAATCCTATAAAAATGGCAGAAGAAGCTAAGAAAATAACTTTGAAAGATTTCCTAGAACAGAAGGCTCTGAGCCCAGACAGATGATGGAGACTCAAAGTGTAGGGCGACACAGTTACCTAAGCACTTTGGTTGTGATGTGAAGGCACTAAAGTTTCAAATAAAAGGTCAAGAATGGTCATGAAATTGAATGACTTAAAATCCACACCAAAGGGGCAAAGGTGAGGAAGCAAAGCCTGTTGCTACGTGTGCTTCAGTCCCAGCACTCAGGGAACAGAGGCAGGATCTCTGTGAGTTCAAGGCCAGCCTGCTTAACATAGTGAGTTCCCGGACAACCGGGGTTACACAGTGAGACCCTGTCTGAAAACAACAAAAATTCAGAGAGAACAAATGACTGTCACCTATCGTTCAATACTCAGCTAAACAAGAAAGGTATCAACTGTATGGGTGGCCTAAGCTGCCAACCTGAGACCATGGTGCCACCTAGGGCCATGTCTGGGTTGAAGGCCTTACTGTGACCAAGGTTTGTGTTGATATTTGTGGTCTGAATTACCGCCAAAGGCCATACAGATTTTCATGGTCCATGCCGCTTCCTGAAACCATGTCAATATTTGGGCCTGTCCTGCTTGGGGGGCATATCTGGGCCTGTGGTCCTACTGTAGCCGGTCCATGTCAATGTCCATGGCCTAAGTTAGCACCGGAGACCATGTGAGTGTCCACATTCTCTGCTGCAGCCTAAAGCCACGTTGGTATCTGTAGGCTGTGCTGCCGCTGGGGGCTGTGTCAATGCGGGGAGTCTGTACTGTCACCTAAGGCCATGTTTGTAGTCCTCTCAGCCTCCTAGGGCCTTGTACAGGTCCATGGTCCTGCTGCAGCAGGGGGCCATGTTTGTGGTTTCTGCTGTCACGGGAAACCATATGGAGGCCCTTGGTCTGTGCTCTTGTCAACTGTGAAGAGCAAGGACGCCACTTCTGCTGTGATATCCATGACTGCAGAGGCACAGCTGAGAGAGACATGGAAGGCTTCTGTGACAACCCCTGCCACACTATACCCCAGCCCCCCCAAAAAGTAACAGACTAGACAGGAAGCCAACAAAGAGAACTTTTAAAAAGCGTGACCGAGATGCTGAAGAGTCGCTCTCCACAACTGATGGCTTCTGGTGCAGGTGTGGGGTGGGTAGGACTCAGTTCTGCTTCAAGGGGCAGTCCACTCAGAACTTGACCGTGCTCCAGTGACTGCATAAATAACACAAAATGAACTTCTTTTTTCCTTTTTAAAAATTATTTTTAATCTTTTACTTTTTTGGGGGGATGCCACAGGTGTGGGGAGGACATAGAAAAAACTGGGAAGTGATTGTGATCAGGGTGCATGATGTGAAACTCCTAGAGAATCAATAAGACTGTTAAGTGAAAAAAAAAAAGGAAGGAAAGAAAACTATCAACTGAATGGGAGCAGGGAAGGAAGACATACAAATATAAACACAAATACAAATACAATATAAATACAAGTGCCTTTCCTGAAGCCACAAAAGATGGGATCCATCTAAAAGGGAAGCAAATGGGGTTCTAACAAGAGACAAACATGAAGGAACACCCTGGAATGGAGACAAAGTTCCCAAGATGTTGGCTGCTGGCAGGCTATGTGAGTGTCCAGTCAGGAAATGGAGGGCTCTCAGAGAAACTGTCTCAAGATGCTGATGAGCACAGAAAACCTAAGACTTTCAATGTACTGATTGAAAATTGATAGGGTAATCTCTCTAGAAGAAGATTTTGAAGTTGGTCTTATTCATTTAAAAAAAACAAACGGGGTACACTGATTTTTAAAAAACCATCAACAAATAAAGTATACAAGAAAAATAACTACAACATACATAATTTGACTATGAAAAATGCTTAAAATAATGAACATATGGGTAAGATGTTATCAACACAGAGTATTCATGTAACCCAAATCAGGATTTAATGACTCTGGGGAGAGAGGGATGCAGGAAGGATAGAGCTGTATCTTCATTTGGCAAGTTTTACAGTTACACTGAACATATGCAGAAACAGCAATGCAGACATGCCATTTAGACTATGGGAACACACTAGGAGCTCCCTGGGGCGATTGGGGAACAGTGTTCATGTAGGAACTACTGCTTCTCACAATGGTGACAATGTTCACCCATTAGTCAGCAGGCATATGACAAAGACAGAGAGTAAAAAAGTAAACCACAGTCCTGCTTTGTCTTCTACAAAACAGCAACTGTGTCAGTAATGGAAATCAGCATAGTTGTGCTGGTTTCAGGGTGCAGGCCTCATAGATGCCACGTACCTGCTCTACAACAGACATACCCCCAGGTCAAAGGGTAATTTCTACAATTAGAAGCCAAATTTTTCTGTTCTCACTGGTGTTTAAATACAGCCCAGCTGCCATAGAGTCTGAGGGTGCCACTAACACTGTTCACATCAGACAAGGCCAAACACTGGGAACCAAGGACCAAGATGTGCACCTGCTGAAAACCAAGACCGAAAGGGAATGGGGACACACAGTGATAGTGGGCTCCTGTCATACTGGCGAGGCATTCTTTACAGACATCTGAGGCCATGGAAGTTCTAGAGAAACTCTGGCCTGAAGCCAGGAAAAGAGAGTGAACCCTGCCAAGAGAAGTTGGGAAGACTATCTGAAGAGTCATCAGGAGAAAGTTAAAAAACAAACAAACACACACACAAACAAAAACACTTGCTGTCTCATAATAGCGCCCAGAGATAGTGACCTTGTGCAAAACTCCCTTTATTATTTATTGAAAAAATAATGAAAATTTGTTCTACTGCCCATGACAACCATGACAAGTAGTTTTGCCCTTTCACTGGGAAAATAAATGGGACCACCCAACATAAAGCCACGCGCCCTGAGATCTGGGTATCCCTTCCTCACATGTAAGTATCACCTAGCTATACAATATGCTCAACTAGCCCATCCTGTTCACAGGACAGGTCAGAAATGAAGTATGTTCATCTTTGTCAAGCACAATGCCTCATCCACTGCAAGCCTTGTGTAAATGTGAGTTACTGTAAAAGGAAACACAGGACAAAAAGTTGTCACCAATTTGCTGTGAGAAGCTACTCTCTGTTCAGAAATGGCTTGTGTGCTGATTAAATGCTTCTGCAAGAGACTAAAAGAGGCCCATTTCACCCAGTGAAGAAATGAAGTTATATTTAGATCAAGCTGCCTCCAATGGGGGGAAAGAGAGCAATGCATGGATGCCATTATGGGTCATGACTTAACCCTGGAGAAGTGAATCAGACTTCCCACCAGGGAAACAAAATGCCCTGAGCCATCTGACTGAGCTTGATGCCAGCATTTCTGTGTTCTAACTCGGTGCACGTGAGCCAGACCTGGACAGTCCCTGTACGTAGGACAGCTGGGTTTTCAGAGGAACCCTAAACTCATACCCTCAAATACAGATACTTCTCAACTTATGGTGAGGACATGAAAATATGGTAAGCTGAAAATATATCTGCCCCACCTAGCCCTTGCTTAACAATACAACATGCTGTCTTTGTGTATCCTCATGACCATGGGCAGAGTGAGCTCTGCAACAGATGAGCAGCTCCAGAGAGCATGCAACAGTGTGTCACCTCTCAAGAAAGGGGCTCAAACTCGAAACTCAAAGTATGGATTTTACTGCATTTGAACTGCTTTTATTTTATAACTGTTCATTACAGTCATAAAATTGTAAGTGTGAGGGCTCACTGTGATGGTCAACTTAATGGGATCTATAGCCAACTAGGGATATATTTCTGAGTGGGTCTATGAGGAGGGTCCTCAGAAAGGATCAACTGAAGGAAGAAGCCCCTCCCTCAAAATGAGCATCATCTTTTGATGGGTGACCGAGAGAGAAGGAATGTCAAGGACAAAGACGTGCCAGCAGCCAGCACAGCCTGCTGATGAGTGTGCCTGCCCTCCTGTTTCCGTTCCTTCTGCTGCCATCCTCTGCTGAAATCTGACTTCAGCCTCTTCAGCTTTCTAGAAGGAATTAAAAACCATGGAATCTTCAGGAGTCTCCAGGTCTTCAGCACTAAATGGGGGACTGCAGAGACACCAGCTTTGTAGACTATGTAGCTACTTGGTTCTCAGCCTTTCCAGCATACAGACAGCCATTGCCGGACGATCAAGTAGGCCACTCTAGTGGGTCTCCTGCTATGATGTACATATATTCTATCAGTTCTGTTTTTCCAGGGAGCCCTGCCTAACACAGTAAATCAGGGGTGTGCACTCTTCCCAGCTTCACCAATAGAGGAGAAGAAGACAAGATATTTGGGGATTTTAGCTCTTACTAGCTAGACACTTCTGACTGCTCCAAGAAATGGTTAAATTCTAACCCACAGGGCAAATGCAAAAAGAGAAAGGGGAGGGGAAAAAAAGAGGGAGGAACTCAGCTTAAGAATTCTTTGACTGGCTTCACACATCCTTATCCTTACCAGGATCCACCTTTGCCCAGCACCCTTCTGAAACTGGAGAGCACATACGCATTCTTGCTTGTGTGGAACTTACAGTGCAGTGACTAAGTGAAAAATTCAATAAATTAGGTAGAACAGGGTGACAGGGAAAGAAAGAGCTGAGGTAGAGCCAGGAGGCAGCAGGAGTAAGCAGAACCTCAAACACCCCGAAGAAGTGGAGCTTGAGTGAGGACTTCTAGGGTGCAGAAGTCCAGGCACAGAAAAAAAGCATCCAAGGGAAAGGAAGATGGAGCCACATGTGTGAGGGCAGTGTGTGGAGGGACACTAGCTGAGGACATGCTGCTGCGTGGGCTCTATTAGTCTCGAAGGCTACAAGCAAGAGTGATAGCAGGAGGTGCCTTGTGGCCACCACTTAGGACTTCCTCTGGATTCTAAGAATTACCTCTAGAACAATGGTTCTCAGCCTGTGAGTCACAGCCCCTTTGTGGGTCAAACACTCCTTTCATAGGGGTCACAGATCAGATATCTTGCACATCAGATATTTGCTTTAAGATTCCTAACAGTAGCAAAATTACAGATATGAAGTAGCAACAATAATAATTTTATGCTTGGGGGTCACTACAGCATGAGGAACTGTATTAAAACATTAAGACCATTGAGAACCACTACCTTAGAGGGTTTTTGGCAAGGATGGACTTGATCAGGCTTGAGCACTCCAATAACCTCTGACAACAAAGCTTGTTTATTGCTGTTGTTTTATTCCCCACACCCATCCCTTTTTGCTAGACAGACAAGGTTTCAATATGCAGTTCAGGCTGGCATCAATCACATGATCCTTCTGTCTCCGCTTCCTGAATGCTGGTACATACCACCCTGGCTTGGCTGCAACACACTGACTGGTCTAAGCTGCCAAGCCTTGCCTGACTGTAGGAGTCTAGAACCCTGTTGGGCTGCAGGTGGTCAGAGCACCAGAAGAATAAAGAAGCCAGAGCTGAGCAGCAAGGGACTCTGAGGTTACCATGGTGGTGGCCAGTGGGAAGAGTCAGCTAGAAGAAAAGCTTACATGGTCTTTCACATCTCTATATAGATCTCTCTATACCACCTGAAAGATTAGAGGACCTGGTCATCTTTAAAATACATTAACAGTAGCACCCTGTCTAACCATGCAAAGTCACAAGAGCAGTAGTGACGCTTGTACCCCTGCCGATACAATGCTAACTTGGCCCTTTTCCTAACGATGTGTTTACTTTGTGTGTGAGTGTGTTTGTGTGTGTGCATATGTACTACAGTTGCTTGTGTGGAGGTCAGAAAAAAACCTGTGGGAATCAATTCTTCTACCACATGGGGTCCCAGGTAGTTAGGGTTGGCGGCAAGTACCTTTGCCCACTGAGCCATTCAATGGCTCCACATGCACTCCTTCCCTGTTGTGGCTGGTAGCTCACAATCCTACCTCAGCTCCCAAAGAGTGAAATGATGGTGTGCACTACCATCCCTGGTGTTGACAGTGCCCAACGCAGGCAGAGGAAATGCTGCCTTATAATTGGATCTGTATTATTCTTTCTTAAAATTTAGTGAACTTCAAGAAGTTGCCTTCATCAGATTGGCCTGTAGGCACATTTGTGGAAGTTTTTCTTGGTTTCTAATTGATGAAGGAAGGTCCAGGCCATTGTGGATAGTACAAGAAGAACAGCTGAATGGGAATCTGGATACAAGTCAGCACACAGTGTTCCTCCATGGTCTCTGCTTCAATTCTTCTTTGAGTTCCTGCTTTGACTTCCCTTGAAGACGGACTATTACTTGGAAATCGAAGATGAAACAAACCCTTCTTCTCCAAGTTCTTTTTGGTCATGGTGTTTATCATAGCAATAGAAATATAAACTAGAGCAGTTACATACCAGGACCCCCCCCCCCAAGAATGCCCATGTGTCCATCATGAGAGAAAAAGTCAAGTAAAGTACTCTCATGAAAAGGCTTCTTCAGCCATAAACAGAGGTGCCTGCAGTAACAAGAAGGCTTGTGTATGCTACCTATTGCAGCACACAAGATGTAAACAGAGCCTGAATTCAGCTATGAGAAATATAAAGTACATAGGAAATATGTCAGTATGTTAGTCTCATTGCCTCTGAATGGTGTAGAATTAGGAGTGATTTTCTCATTCTTCTTATTTTTTTTCCAATTGCATATCTGTTACTTTTACAATCATATGTACCAACCCTGTACATTATTTTTAAAAAAACATGTTGCAGGGATGAAATGTCTCTGAATATTTTAGTTCCCAAATGTGTAACTATAAGCTGTAGACATGAATATGGATGATCACTGTTTCACTTATTCTGAAACAAGAATGCTGGGATTTTCCAGCAATAATAAAAGGGCAAAGCCTCCTGGCAAAGTGTTCTGCCTCCTGAAACTGGAAAAGGTTATGCAAATTACTAAGAGCCTTAAGAGCCTTAAGAGTGGGGGCCAACCACTGGGTAAACACCTATTAAGCAACTCACCAACTGAGGCCCTATGTTAGAAATGATAACCCTGCTCAGAAAATGAACACTACTTCGTTAGGCTCCAAACACAAAAATCACCCCAAATTATAGTCGCATTTTTTTTCAGTTGCAATACCATTAGCAGACCATTTTGCCAAAGGATGTTTAACACTGATGCGCCACTGATAGGCAGATGATCACCCTGTAGAAAAAGACCCACGCTGGGACTGTACATGTAGTCCCAAGAGCCACAGAGACTCAGGTGGCACTGCCGCACCATGGGAATTTGGCAGGCTGGCAGGGAGGTGTTTTGGGTGTGTGTTATGAGTCTGCCCTTCCAGAGGCAAACAGCCACAGCTAGGCCATTTATTCTTCCAGGAGCGGTTTCTAATCACAAGATAAGAACTTTAGTGTCTACCTTTTCAGACCCGAAAGAAAAATAAGAAAGTGTGTGTGCATGCACGCACACGTATGTTGGGAGAGTGCCTACAATAAAGCCTGGACTGCAGGAGACACTGAATGCATGACAGAACAAATGGATGATCGACACTGGTGAGTTCACTTCACCAGCTCAGGTGCTAGCGTGTCAGGTTTGTAGTGCTTTCTCCAGCTGAAAGTGGCCAAAGGACAAAGAGCAACTAGCAGAAAACAGCTTGGGGGAATTCTGGAGAATGCATGTGCTTTCTTATCAAAGGATCAAAGACCAGTGGTTCAGCTTCCCTTCTTTCTCCTGGCGTACTGTGGTTATTCTGTAACCAGAAGGAAAGGAAGAAATTGGCAGAGATACTGATCATGAGGTGTTCAACAACTGAGCCAATGTAAGCAGCTGACTCCTTTTAGCCTTGTGTGTGTATGTGTGTGAGAGAGAGAGAGACTTAATAGAATGACTTACAGGCTGTGGTCCAACAAAGGCTGGCTGTGTTCAAGAATCCACAGTAGTTGTTCAGTCCACAAGAATGGATATCTCAACTGGTCTCCAGTATATGCCAGAATTCCAAAGAAATAGGCTCTAATGCCAGTGAAGGAATGGATTTGCTAAGGAGGCAAGAGCCAGCAGGCAAAGAGCAAGAGCTTCCTTCTTTCATGTCCTTTATATAGACTGCCACCAGAAGGTGTGGCCTAGATTAGAGGTGGATCTTCCTATTTCAAAAGCTCTGGATTAAAAGTAAATCTTCCCACCTCAAAGATCTGGATTAAAAGTGGTTCTTCCCATTTCAAATTAAACAAAGGCATACCCCTCCATTTTGGGGTTTTAGCTAATTCCAGATGTAGTCAAGTTGACAACCAAGAATAGCCATCACAACTGTCCTGCTAAGCCAAGTAACTGACAGCTGTCACACTTTCCCTTGGGTCTGCTGACTTGAGAGGAGGGTAGTTCCTTCTTCAACAACTGGCCAGATCATCATCATGGCAACCTGGTTGCTTTGGACATTCCAAGGTGAAGCCATTTTGGGAACTCCACTTCAGCTGTAAACTATATAATCTTCACTGTCAACTGAACTTAAATTGTAATCACCAAAGAAGCACCACCCCACCCCACCCCACCCACCGCCTGACATATCTGTGTTTCCAGAGAGATTGAACTGAGGAGAGACCCTCATGTGGGCAGCAGCATCCCATGGGCTGGGGCTCTTGTCAGAATAAAAAGGGAAAAAAGGAGAAAGCAAACTGAGCACTAGCATTCACGTCTCTCTGCTTACAGATGCTAATACAATGTGATAGGCGGCCATCACCACAATGGGCTAGACTGTCACATGGGAAGCCAAACATACCCCTCCCTTTCCAAAGTTGCTTTTGTTGGGTGTTTGTCACAGAGGTGAGAAAGTGACTACCAAGGAAGGCTGGCGTAAAAAGCAGCTGTCATTGCGAGAGACCCATCCACATAGCTCCCAGGCCCTCAGAAACGGTAGTGTTAATGTTTTCAGCTGCAAGCTACAGAACCTGCAGAATTCTGGAAGCAGAGCACAGCGGGCCATTTAGGTGGGCATTTGGGAGATCAGAATGCTGATAGAAATATGGACAGTAAAAACTGTGCTCATTAAGTTTCAGAGGTGAACAAGGACTTTATAGGGAACAGGCCATTTGTGTCATATTCTGGCAAAGAATCTGGCTATATTTATACCAGTGTCCTGAAAACTGGAAGGAGGCTAAATTCAAAGGTAATGGACTCAGTTATCTGCTGGAACAAATTTCAAGACAACAGAACATTCAGGCTGTCTTGGTCAGCTTATTGCATTTATTTATGTTAAAAAATGTGTAGTTTGAATGGGAAAGAGTCATGATGCGAACATGTGGAAAGCACCTGCAAACGCTAAACAGATTAGCATCATTAAAGTATATCCTCAAGACCCAGCTATACCATTCTTAGGCATATATCCAAAAGATGCTCAAGTACATAACAAGGACATTGCTCAACCATGTTCGTAGCAGCTTTATTCATAATAGCCAGAACCTGGAAACAACCCAGATGTCCCTCAGTTGAGGAATGGATACAGAAATTGTGGTACTTTTACACAATGGAATACTACT
>CM053757.1:10293710-10337947 GCA_028658305.1 Pachyuromys duprasi | reverse complement strand
ATACTCACTTATATAGACGTATAGGATAGGAAGGTCACGCTGAAATCTATACACCTAGAGAAGATAAGCAAGAAGGAGGACCCAGGGTGGGATGATCAATCCTCGCTTAGATGAACAAATGGGATGAACATTGAATGTAGGAGAAAACAAGCAACAGGACAGGAGCCTACCACAAAGGGCCTCTGAAAGACTCTAACTAGCAATGTATCAAAGCAGATATTAAGACTCACAACCAAGCCTTCCCTTCCTTTGTGCAGGGAATCATATGATAAAAGGGGGAGTTAGTAAGACTTGGTGAGGACAAGAGCTCCACAAAGACCAAACAGATCAGGGCACAGGGGTCTTTTATGAGACTGTTTCTCCAACCAAGGACCATGTATGGATATAACCTAGAACCCTGCTTGGATGTGGCCCATGGTAGCTCAGTATCCAAGTGGGTACCGTAGTGTAAGGGGAACAGGGACTATTTCTGTCATGAAGTCAATGGCTGGCTCTTCAACGCCCCCCCCCCCCCGAGGGAGGAACAGCCTAGCTAGATCCCAGAAGAGGACATCGCAGCCGGCCCTGAAGAGACATGATAAGCTAGAGTCAGATGGAAGGGGAGGAGGGTCCTCCCCTATCAGTGGACTTGGAGGGGGGCAGGGAGGAGATGAGGGAGGGATGGGGAGAGTGGGAGGGAATGAGGGAGGAGGCTACAGCTGGGATACAAAGTATGCAACCTATGATTAATATAAAAATAAATAAATTACTTAGTTTAAAAAAAAGAAAAAGGGAAAAAAATAAAGTATATAACTCTTCAATGAGAAAATAGGAAAGGGGTCTGAGGTCAAGATCTCTCCCACTGAGTGCTCTGACTAATAAAAGTGAAAATGCACTTGAAAGGAGAGATCCAGAATGGAGAACGCTACAGAAGGGCTCCCTGCTTGAAAACTACCTGAGGGAGTATTTCCCATGCTCAGCCACCAAAGTGCACACAGGCCACTACAGCTGTGGCAGAAGGGGCCAGATGTGCTTTTAGGGTGTATGTGCAAAATGCAAGCTATGGGATCAGAGACACTTGTATCAAAGTCCCAGAAAGCATAGTGGTCAAGGTAATGTGTTCACGGAGTTGGAAAGACAGCTGAAGTTTCAGTGGAGACCCTAGGACACTGGAGAGGCCAAGACTGTGGAGAAAAGCTAAAACTTGCCTCAAGAGAGACAGGATATGCATGCTACTGCATACTGGAGAGCTGGAGGGGTGGGGCTGCCCAAAGTTGTTAGAGCCCAACGATTCTATCCCAAGCCCCAAGCAGCATTTGAAGATTTCCGGGAAGCCAGTGAGAACAGAAACTGCAGACAGCTAGGATTGCAGAATGTGAGAAGCTGTGAAGAGCTGAGAGAATTACAGTTGAAAGCACCAGTCACTAGAAAAGCTCCACAGAACCACCAGGGGTTAAGAGCAACTAGCTGCCAGGTTCCAAGCTATAGATAGGCACTCAGGGCCCAGAGCACTAATTTTCCAATGCCAGAATCCAGACATACAAATTTCTGGGTTTGGAAGTTTGGAGCTATGAGCCTCTAGTTCCTCTGGTTTTGAGAGCCTGGAGTTTTTAGGACCTAGAGCTATAAGCCTCTGAGTTTCTAAGCCCAATCTAGCCGGTAAGCCTCTTGCACTTAAGAACACAGGGATAAGGGGGCTGGAAAGATGGCTCAGTTGTGAAGAGTACTGTCTGCTCTTCCAGAGGATCCGGGTTCAATTCCCACCATCCACATGGCAGCTCACAACTGTCTGTAACTCCAGTTCCAGAGGATCTCACACTCTCACACAGACTTACGTGCAGTCAAAACACCAATGTACATAAAATTAAAAAAAATAAATTTTTAAAAAGGAACACAGAGATGTCAACATTAAGCAACCTGTTCCCTGTCTTTGTGTAACTTTCACCTGAACAAAGCACAAGGACCCTCATCTAAGCATGTGACCAGGTCTCAGGATGTAGGTGGGCCAAGATTCTCTAGACTTTAATTTCCACTCCTGGTTCCCTTCTCATGCCCTCAACGATAGAAGTTGTCACTGAACTCAGTTTGGCAGAGGATGGTATGTTCCAAATGGACTTTGGTGGCTGTATAAAAATTACTTGTGGGTGTGATTGGTGTGTATGTGGGAGAGGGAGACAGATAGACAAGAGGCATACAGAGACAGAGACTGAAAGACAGAGAGACACACAGAGACAGAGAGGGCACAATAGAGACAGTGATGCAAAGGGTACTACTCTTCTAAGGCCCGCACAGCCAACCATGCAGTGTCCTCTCTCCTCCTTCTATTCTATGTTAGTTGCTTTTCTGTTGCTGTGATAAAACAAGACATAGAATAAAGTTTATTTTGGTTTATGCTTCAAGAGGAATAAGAGCCCATCACAGCTGAGAAGCATGGCAACAAGCAGCAGGCATAGGAACTGCATCAGGATGCTAAGCCAACCCTGTAACAGTGTTCCTCTCCCTTCCTGCACGCCAAGTGCACACCAGTGTCCACTCTCTATTTCTGTGCCATCAGAAACCTAGCTTTGCACAGGGTAGTGCTGTGTGTGACTCAAACCAATATGCACACTTCTCTTTCCTGTTGTGCACAACCCCCAGAAAGTCCAGGCAGGAATTCTTGTGCAGATCAGATGTGAATTGTAGGACAGTCCAAGACTACCTGGTGGCAGATGTAGGGTTGGTAGAAGTCTTCTAATTAGTGTGTTTGCCTTCCTGGTCAAAGGAGACCAACACAAAGCCAATGCAGACATCTTTGGGCCATAAGACAACAAGCAGGTAGAGGAAAACCAATTTGCCACAAAGACTGATGATCAAAGTGAGTCAGACCCTGTGTCTCCAAGGGCCATGATGGGTGGGCACACCACAGACATGTCCTGCCTTAGGCCACCAGGACACTCATGAGTGGCCTGCTGCAGTAAGCATCACTGTCACTTAGAAGCATGTTACTGCATACAGCGTGACTATAGACAATGATGAACTGCCAACAACATAGAGCAAGACAGGATTCTGAATATTTTCCCCAAAGAGAAGTGATAGCTGTTTGTGGAGATAGATACGTGTGGCCTGACTGAAACATGCAATGTATAAATGTCAAAAGGTCAGGTGGTGCTCCACTAACCAGTACCAGCTTCAGTACCAGCTAATGAAAAGACAATATACTTCAGTACCCTGACACAGCAGCAGTTCTGGCTGATGGGGGAGGAGCGCCTACAGTCCACACTGTTGTCACTTATCCAACAGCTCTAGGAACCAGTGCTGCACTCAGACTATTTCCATTTCCGATCCAGGAAGATGGCCTGGCATGAGAATCTAATGAGGCCCAATTATGACAGAATATGACAATCACTCCAGGCCAACTGGCTAGCTGGTACCCATAATGCAGTAGGCAAATGGCAGAGAGGATAAATCATCAGGCAGAATGGTTCTGCCTCATAAATGGTACCAGAGATGTTTGGAATGGTTTTACACCAGACATTTAAAAATCAAAAGAAACAAATTAATCCCCCTTTAGATGCTCTTTCTACGGAACAAGTGGATGGAGACAGACTTGTTTATGGAGCCCTGAGGAGAATCACTGTGAGTGGAGAGACAGTCTGAAGCATTAGCAGTGGTCAGGAGACTGCCACGAGTGTAATTCACGACTCTAAACTTGACTCTGAGCAGTTTTGAAAATGGCTGCCATTGTTTTCTTCCCCTCATTAGGAGAGAAATTAGTTGGGCACTGCTGTTCTGTTTATGTGAGTACCAGAGGAAGTCTGCACCAAATATCAGGGTGGGTGGGTGCCGCTGCAAGCAGAAGACACTAAATGTGCAGAGAGATGGCCAGAGTTTTGGGAGCAGGTTCAAGTCAGCTATGCCACAAGGCACACTGCCTGGTGTGGAGTGCCAGTCACACAGGCTACTTTCCTCCTCTCTGTGGACAAAGACAATATGATTTAAACATTACGAAGAAAAGATGCTCTCACCAATCTACAAACTAATAAACTCTTACACACTATGGTGGGAATGCAAACAATGTATACAGCAATCCAGACAATGTGTATACAATCCAGACAATGTATATACTAATATGGAGGTTTCTCCAAAAGGCAAGAACTACTCCATGAACCAGCTAAAGCTCCCCTAGGTCTCCAAGTCAGCACACCACACAGATACATACACACCTGTGTTTATTGCAATACTCTTCACAATCCCCTAGTTATAGAATCAGTCTAGATGTCCACTAACAGATAAAGAAATGTGATACATATACACAATGGATTTTTAAGCAATAAAGATAAAATTAGGACATTTGGAAGAAAATTGAACAAACGTGCACATAGCAGACATACACAAATGTAATAAAAACAAGAAAGGAACTATTTGGGAAGACAAAGGAGAGCAGCAGGAGGGGAGGGAAGGGGTGGATAATGCAGGGACAACGAGGAAAGAACACGACATGGGACAATGTCAGTGAAACAACCCACCATTTTGTACAACAGATAAATGCTGATGAAAAAAAATGAAATGACCATAATACTTTTAAGGAAAATTTAAAAATTGTGTGACATATCTTCCAGCATTATAATGTAACTGAACATCCATATTCTGAGGGGGAAGCAGCTATCAGAACAGTTTGATGAGCCAGAAACCACATATAAAGGCGGAAGTGTGGAGCCTAGAATGCAACCCTGGGGTTTCAGATTCTCAGGCAAGATTGGGATAGCAGGAAATGTCTAACTGAAGACATCAGAGAAACACATGTTCCAAGATTATAAAAATTATGACTGCCAGTTAAAATAGGTGTGAAAATATTTATTCCACTAGTTGCAAAACACATAAAAATACACCCACTTGGAAGATTTACTGGTGGCCATTTAACACCTCCTCTGCCTCCCTGCTGGGCACTTTCACTGTTCTTTCATAGAGTCGGCACAACCATTGGTAGGTTGTATGCCAGGTCCTTCCTAAAGCCTCTGAAAGGAAAGGGGTGAGACAAAGAAGCTAACATGTAAGAGAGCCACTTTTCAGTATAACTGGAACATCAAAGGGGAAAGACATTATATGGAGGTCCTAAGACCAGTGCAAATAAAATGAGTCAGGTTATGAGGAACCACAGGCTCAGTGCATAGTCATTCTCATGGCTGTGACTGATCGAAGCAAAAGACATGGAACAAACCAGTAGAAGTACAAAGTACAGAGAAAACTAGACTCTGGATTCCTAAGTCCCCTCTGTGTTCTAAACTTCTCCAGCAATGACCATGATAACATGAATCACTGTACCAAGGATGTCCAAGAGACCCAGAGACAAGGACTTTTCTTAGAGTTGGTCACAAAGACAGCCTTTCTTTTCCAGAAGGAAAGCTCAAGATCCACAAAAAGCACTGTTCAGCAGTCTTGACAGCATGAGCTTCTGCCAGCAATGCTGAGAGAACTCTGGGAACCCAGGATTCTAGCAGCCCACTGAGGGCCCACTGGAAACAGGCTATGCTGGGTTGAGGTGCAGGTAGACGATGTGGTGCTGGGGCAGCTTGGAATCCCACCAGAAAGAGAAGCCCTGCTCCTGCTATGGGCTGAAAGCCATTTCCAGACGCATAAAAGACCAATCAGGGAAGGCAACAGGGAGGGCAGAATGAAGTGATATTTATGTATGAAGACATTATGAGAGAGCCCCATTGTTTTACATGATGAGCCAAAATGTTAAGGACAAAGAATGACTTTATAGGTCTGCAGATGTGGCTCAGGGGTATAATGCTTGCCTGGCATGCATGAGGCCCTGAGGTCCATTTCCATTAAAAATTTTAGAAAACATACTTTCTGTTGTTTTAGAGACAGGGTACAGCTACGTGTTCTACGCTGGCCTAGAACACTCCATCTTCTAGCTTCAGCCTCTTGAGTGCTTTGATTAAAGGTGTGTGTCACACTCCTCACCAAGAGCAAGTTCTTGAGCCAAAAAAGATAAAGTACCAGTTATAATAGAAATAGACAAATTAGGCATCTTTAAGACTAAAATTCCTATTCATCAAAAGAACATAACTTCTATCCGAGAAAAGTTAGATTTAAGAAAATTTAAGAAAAATAGCAATAGCCAATAAAAATGGATCAAAATTTACTCTGTAAAGAAAGGACAAGGATGTGTCTCCTAGGAAAAAGAGTGGCTGGAGTGAGCGGAAAATTCAGAGTTGCAAATCCAGGTCTCAGAAGATATGTAAAGTCAGAAGTGGTGGCCTGTAATCCCAACACTTGGGACATCAAGACAGGACTGCATAGCAAAACCATCTCCAAAAGTAAAGAGCACACTGCAATCACGTCTGTCTCTCAGAGCTCAGGATATGGCCCTGAACACACTAGGCAAGTATTCTGCAGAGCTACATCCTCAGTCTGCTTTTTAAAATATATACAATATTTTTATTAAGTTTTAAAAATTCATCCATGCATACAATGTATTTTGATCATATTCCTTGACTCTCTTCTTTGTAACTTCCCTAAGATCCATCCTTGACCCCTTCCATCTTCACATCCTTTCCTTTTTTTTTTTTTTTTTTTTTTTTTTTAAGGATCCACTGATTCCAATTTGTGCTGCCTATATACTCACAGGCATGGGCTCATCCAAAGGAGCATGGTCCGCCTCCTTAGCAACACATCCTTAAATTGGCTGACTGTTCCTCTCCTAGCAGTCATCAGCTGTCAACAACTCCTCGGAGGGGTGGGGACCATGAGACCTTCTTCCCTCCATGTTGGAATGTTGATTGGCTTGATCTTGTCAGTAACCACAGCTGCTGTGTTCATGAATACAGTGGTCCTGTCATATCCAGAAGACACTTTTTGCTCTGGTCCTCCCTGACTTCTGGCTGTTTTCATCTTTCCATCCCCTTTTCTGCAATTTTCGCTGATTGGTGTTGGTGTTGGTGGTGTGTGTGTGTGTGTGTGTGTGTGTGTGTGTGTGTGTGTGTGCATGAGCATGACACAGATGTCCCATTTGTGGCTGAGCACTCTGCAGGTACTTAGTCTCTCTCTGCATTTGGATCAGTTTTGAGTTTCTGATTAACTGCCACCAACTCCACAAAGAAATTTCTGGTAAGATCTGAGAGTTGTACTAATCTATGGGTAGAGAGTTATGAATTTAGAGGGTAGTTTGATACTATGTCCATTTAGCAAAATAATAGTAATAGGTTCTCCTGTGGCCTAAGAGCTCCCCAACCACAGATTTTTGACCAATTAAAAACACTGGGTATGCATTTCTTCTCTGTGGACCTAAACGGAAAGCAGGCGGTTCCCCCGTAAGTAACATTCATGTCACGACTGCATCCATGGGCATATTCTGGCATGGTAGTAATTCCTGGAGTTCATAGCTGAGCAAGAATTCCATAATTTTTATTCCATCCCCTACATACCCCTTCAGGTACTATGAGAGCTAGCCAGGAAGGTGGAAGCTTCTGGGTCAGTACTATCTTGCTTTCTCCAAGTTCTAAGACCAAAGTTTATCCACCCTAGAATTTATTTTACATGTATGTCAACCATATGTTAGTGAAGCTAAAATGCAACACCATGCTAGCTCACACTCCAGAGACTGGTGGCAATGAGAAGCCCAGCAACTCCAAGTATTGGTGAGAAAACGGCTAGTGTGTACCCTTACCAGCTTCTGCCATTTTGTACAGAAAATACAGTGATATTCAGGAAAGCTGAATTGGGAGGCATTGGCCCAGCACCTCCAATCCTGATGATTACTCGAGAGGCTGAAGCTCGTGGATATATGAACAAATGAGTGTCTATAGCAGCACTGTGCGTAGCACGCCCAGCAGCAGCAGTGTGGATAAGGGAACTGCAGAGAGTCCTAAGCTGGAATTTTCCACCACAGTGACAAAAACCAGAGTGACACTGACACAGCTGTGGAAGGACACTGAGGACACTAATTCATTTTCATGAGGTTTAAAACTAACATAGAACAAGCCTATATGTTTCTGTGGAATTCCTATACATATAATAAAAAATAGAGTTTAAAAATTGCTTACCATCAGGAGGAAGCCCCGGGATAGGGGTGTCAAGCACACCATCCAATGACCCTTCTCTTCACCCTTAAAATTAGACCCTACACTCTTTTGGCAGCAGATTTCTGATAGTTACAGTATTTTCCAGTGCAGTTCTGGGTTGGAAGTCATTGGATAAGACTACTTGAAAAGCCTTTTCAGCATTTCCATTTGTTCTTTGTAGAATGCAGATGTGATGGGTGTAGTTTATGCAACTGTTGTGTAGTCATGAAGACATAGGCCATACCCCAAACATAAAGGAACAAAAGCTTAAACAGCTTGGCTTCCAGGAATAGCTGCCTCCAAATTTCTCATTACCTGAGGGGAAAATAAACTGTTCTCTTACATGTGCCAATGTTATTTGGATTTTCTGTCACATGCCCTTAATCCTTAACTGAAACTGGCACATGAGAGGATTCACCAGAATTGATGTTTTATTTCCTAAGCTGCCTGGTAGATACATGTGTATTCATTAATCTACAAACCACTTTTGGTGTTCTTTATGCTTTTCAGTTTTTCTAATATGCTGAAATGTTTGAAATTCTTGAAGAATGTTACCCAATTCCTCACGGTAATATCTGGAGGATATACAAGAAATGCCTGCATGTTGGCAACTCAATAACAATAAAATAAGATAATAATAGTAAGGATAAAATGTCCTAGATAATTAAAGCAAAACACAGGTGCCAGAATTCAAACTCAGGCTACTCATTGTCCATGCCTCCAAAAGTCTAAGCCCCAGAGCATAGCTTTACCTTGATTAAAGTTTCTCTTTGCAAAATTCCAACACAAAGGGAGTGCAGCAAAACTCCAGACACTATCTAAAGCAGGAATGTGCTCTTCAAGAGAGTCTGCTACAAGAGCATCAGATGGCCAGGTTGTGGTGAGCACCACTGTTTGGCTGTTTGCAAGTCTCTTTGATGCTAGCTGATTGACAAAAGCCGGTACCTGACCATGTTTTAATGTGTGGCTGAGCTTGACAGAGATCACTCCTGTTGTCTGTCACCACACAAAACAATTTTTTCTTAATCCTCACAGTTCCTACTCCATCCTTACTGCCTGCCTGCCTTCTGCTCACAAGCTGTAGTCAGGTTGGGGAATGTATCAGTTTGTGTCAGTTCTGAGCACAATGGATTGATTAAATTCTGAGAATCAGAACCTATCCCATCAGGGAAACAACTGAAGAGCAAGGACAAGGCCATTGAGAATGCCCAGTCTCTCCGCATGGCAGTGCCAACTCTAGGCTCTCCTGTCTTTCGGATTTACAAGCAAAGACTGAGAGCAGAGTGAGGTCTCATTAAGCAAATCTGTGTCACAATCTGATTGTGATCAGTTCCTTTTTCTTATCCTACTGCAATGCTATGTTAGTAACTTCTATCTTGATGCTCTGTATTCTCCTGAACACTACCCCAGTGAGGCACTTGTATTTCTCACTAGCATTCTCTCAGGATGACCCTCTCACAGAGCTTCAATGGAAGCTTCACGTGTAGCTTTGTGAGTTGAGGACACTTCTGAAACATACAAAGACCTTTGAGAAGGTTAAGGTTGATATAACAGTATTAGTTCACTCATTGTATAGGCAAACAGATGGATACACTCAGCAAATTTGGAAGATACACTTGGGATATTGTGAGACAAAGTCCAGGTTTATTGGCATATTGTCAGCCTTCTGTAGATATGGCTTTAATAGGACAGAAGCAACCAAACACATCCAAAAAGGCTTTGCTTAAAATAAAGTTCAACCTGCATCTGCACCCAGCATCCACCATCTTCCTTCCACCTATCCTTATGCCCTACATGCAGCAGAGCAGCAGTTACATAGCATTTTCAGAGCACTGAACATGGGAAGTCACCTTGATTGTTACAGCACGTGGAAGACAGGCATGAGTTACCTGAAAGAAATGTGCCACTGCGTATACTAGGGAAATGAGCATCCCAGATCTGTGAAGACAGGCAAGGATAGGGAGTATTTCAATTCCCACAATTCAACGACCTCAACGTGGGTACCCTACTAAGTGCATCCCTACAACATGCTGGGCATTTATCTTTCTTGGCTCACAGCTATTGTTTTTGGTTCAATGTTTTAACAACCAAGTACCATCACAAACTACAGTGTAGACCCGAAGAGCCTTGCTATTTACATGAAGAGTGGTCACCTGCCACCTGTACCCACAACTAAGGCATTTTATACCTTTCAGCCATAAGCCATAGTGGTCCTTAGCACAGCAGGCTAGAGTCACTGGATTTGGAGGACAGGATTCCACAGGCCAAATAATAGTAAGCATCACTGAGCAAGGAATGACACACTATAATGCCAGCCTGCTTACAAAGTTTGCCTACTTTAGCATGCTGGGAAACTGGTGGGCACCATTCAGAAACTGCAGAGTGAGCTTCCTGGAGATGGCCCACCGTTCTTCATGGCTGTGATGGGTGTAATTTGAAGAGGCATGGCCACAGGGGCTTCATCTCCAGACTACTTCTTGCTACTGGTGTCTCTTCTCATGCTGTTATTGCTTCATTCCTCATATATCTGGAATGTTGGAAACCCTCACTGCCTGTAGTCTGGTGTGATTACTTTCTGGATATTAGCCCACTCTGTTGGGTAAATTTCCTGCAGATCAACATGAAGATGTACTTTCGTGAAATAATGCTGTTTAGATGAACTGATTTTATAATTCCTGATAATGATTATAAAAATCCTGAATTGATTCAAGTAATTTTACTTGACTAGCAAAAAAATTATAATAGGAGTTTGTCACAAGCATGTAAATTAGGAAGAAAAACAGGCTTGGGAAAGATTTATGGTCAAGAGGAACATTCATTCTAGGTTAGATCCAGAGATGAGGTCACAAGCCTTGGTGTGCACCATGATAGGAAAAGCCATGAATAACTAAACAAGACTTCAAAAACAAGACATGAGATAGATGACCTATTTCTTGCCAGTCTGTCCAGAACCTGCCTACTTTACCATGGTGGGAAACAAACACCCACACAGCTGAATGTCCTGGTGTCTTTCCTTTGAAAGTCAGGGATTTTACAGATAGAGTCTCAGACTTACACATGGATCCATCCAACTTACACATCTCACTCTGCCCTGAGGAAACTGCCAAGGAAAGGCAACTGAGCTGCAGGAGGCTCTGGACCTGCCCACACACAACCCCCCTTTTAGGCTGGCTCTCTGTGGCACAGGTGTACAGGCAACAGTTTGTATATGTGACAGCCTTCCTTCCTTGAAGAAAATCTGTAAATCAGTCCTAATGACAACCCTTTAAAGAAGGCATAATGAGTCCCCATCACAAACTGTCAGCTGATGTCAGGAGAAAACACTGTGTAATTATTTACAGGAGCTGGTGGTGTGTCAGAGCATTTGGCTGAAGACTGTTTCCAAATAAATTTGGTGATAGCTGGCGCTGGTTGAAAACAGCAGAACAGTTGCAACACAAGGCAGAAGAAGCCATTTAGGTGAACTGTATCAAGTGGTTCACAGGGCAGCTTCCTTGGCACTGTTTCTTCATGTAAAGCTTTTGGGATATCTGGAACATGAGCTACAGGGACTAACCAATGATAAATACCACTTTTATCCCTCATATCTGTTTCCTGCAGGAAAAGGGGTATGGTAGAATATGGTCCAGACGGGTGTCAAATGAGGATAAAGGAAATCAATGACATTGCCCCATTGCTGCCACCGTTCATGGACATGCCAGGTAATGTATAATCCCACTGAGTCTGCTGATATTCCAGAGATGTGGACAGTAACACCTTGGTTTGCAGATAAGGGAACCGATGTTTAATTAAGTCCCACAAACTACCCATGCATTTACTTCTAAGAATGTAATACTTGAATCTTGCCTCTGTTTGCAGCAGCTTTCCCCACACAAATACTGTCAGGCAGTCTCCTGGACATTTTTTCTTGTGCCCCTAGCTAGCAGCCTTGAAGATGCCATGACATCTCACCTGGGGAGTGAGCTGACATCAGAGGGTACCACATCTAGTTCCCTACCTGCTTCCCTACCCCCCCCCCTTGGGAATCAAAGAGCCTGGCCTCAGGCTCTTTCTATGAATGACCCTAATCCTCAAAATAGGAACAGGGACTGTCTCTAACATGAACTCAGGGGCTGACTCTTTGATCACCTCCCTCTGGGTAGGGAGCAGCCTTACCAGGCCACAGAGGAAGGCAAAGCAGCCAGTCCTGATGAGACCTCATAAACTAGGGTCAGATGGAAGGGTAGGAGAACTTCCCCTATCACTGGACTGGGGGAGGGCATAGAAGAAGAAGAGGGAAGAAGGGTGGAATTGATATGGGAAAAAGGAGGGACCACAGCTGTGATACAAAGTGAATAAACTGTAATAAATAAATAAATAGATTAAAAACAAGAGACTCCCTCTTCTGTCACATGGGCTCTAGTTCTCTCCAGAGACCTGCCATGCTATCTATCTGGTGTTAGTCTTTGGAGCCCTCATCATGCTGTTGTCTCTCTGTCATTCCATAGCATTAATAGCTCTTCTAATAAACTCCTTAGTCCCCACCTGCCCATCCCAACCTAACATAGACAAAGAGAGAGAACTACCCCAGAAGTGTTCAGGCTGGAAAGGATGCAAGAAAACCCACTGCTGTGCTGTTACAGTTTCTGAAGGGTTTACTGCCTACCAAATATGGTGCTATGTATCTCCCAGTCATTATTTTGACTAATCCTCCCACCTGCCCATGGATAAAAGAACCTGCTTTCCATTATTATTCACTCTACTGTGTGATGTTCATGTTGCAGTCTCATCCACAGCATGCCTCAGATGCAGGCACCATTGTTAGCCCTGTTTTGTTTCTGGGCTCTGGAGATGCTAACATGATGGGTTTGGCCATCAATCCTCAATAGGCCAATTAAACAGACAGGTAACACTGGAAGCAGAGAAAGATTTCTTCAATATGGTCACATCAGGAAGAGAAATAAATGATCTAGTGACCCTACTCCTTACCCCAAGTCCATCTTCAAGGTCCTGCTGTGAGACTTAGGTTTATACAAGACAAGAAATATGCATAGCTAAGCAGTCCTGGCCATGGTGTGGTCCTGCCCATCAGTCTCTGGCTCCAGTCTTTTTGCTAAGTGGTCTGACAAGTTGTCAGTGTTGTGTGAAATACCTTCCCGGGAGACAGCCCTATTTCTGGCTAGTACACAACTTCAGACTTTTCCTTCCCCCAGGAGAGGTACTTGGAGAATCCTAATGCTTGGGGTCCCTTTTTCAATAGTCTGGAGGCCAAAGGGAGGAGTATCAAGTGTCTCTTTGGAATATCTCCATTCCTGTCATGATGATAACAATTTTCAGAGGTGACTGCCTATCTAGGAGGAGAGGATATTGTGTGACAAGTGCTCTGGGTCCCCATCTCTATAAAGGCAATAGGAAAGGCAAACAGTGGGGCTTGTCTGGTGAATGAGGAGTACCCCTCACTCCTCAGCAACACAGTGATTCAGAACATCTTGGCATTGGCTGGGTAGGATGAAAACATAGCTCATGTATGACTCAAAAAGCCAACAAACTGAGCTGGGGTGTGGCTCAGTGGTAGAACACTTGCCATGTACTGGTATAGAGCCCCTGTACCTGGGCTCTACAAAACAATACTAGGTGAGGACAAAAAGGATGCATCTTTGTGGTCTAGAATGTGGCACCATGTCTGCAAACAGGAAGAAACTCTCAAGAGAAGAGTAAGCTTGGTATAACAAGCAGCTGCACGGGAGCAAGAGCTTGCCCTGTAAGGTAGTTTAGAATGAGATCAGAAGTCATGGCTGGGGAGTTCCAGTTGGTCAGGCTCTACATTGCTGACTCTGGCTAGTTCACAGAGAAGCAATTTGTCAAAGGTATACCGGGTCTGAGTGTCAGGCTGGAGAGCCAAGTGGAGGCTATGAAGACAGAGGCAGTCCTCCCAGCTCTTCCAGCTATGTGAAACCCATCCCAGGGAGAAATATGGCTGGGCACAGAGCCTTGGCTTGTCCCATTGACTCTGTGGGAGGCACATGCTGAATGCCAATCCTGGCCAAAGTGATCTTGGAAAGCAGAAGTAGCTGCCATGTTCCTCCATGATTAGGGATGGATCCTTGCCTTTTATTCATCACCTTTATATGGGACTTGAATACAGTTTAGGTGGATCTGGCTAGCTAAGACAGAGTCACAGTTCTGAGTCTTGGCTAAAAGATGCCAGAGAGATAGCAGGCCATCTGGCTGCCAACCTGGCAGGTGGTCTCTGCTTTCCTCCCAGACTATACCTAGAAGAAAACTCTTCAGATGGAAAAGGAACAAATGTACTAGGAAGTCAAGGACAAATGTCCACTATGAATGTCATTAACAACAAAAACTGACTGCTAAATTTGTTCTTCACAAGTAAAAACGATGCTGCATATCTCAAAATGGACGGAGTTTAAGATGGCAGCACTGCAGTGGGAGATGGTCCTTAATGGAGTCTGGGGACTGTTACAATAATGTGGTCAGGGATTTTTCTTTGTTTCTTCCTTGTTTTATGTTGGGGTTGGGGCAGGGCACTCCCTCAGCAAACATGGGCACAGACAATGACAAAACTACTTTTCATCACAAGTGCTGCCAATGTGTACACCATGCGACAAATGTTTAGAGAGCCCTAGATTGGAGACTCTGGAGGATGCTTTTAATTTACCGGTAAGTGAAAATTTTAAATGTGCCAACTTTGAGTACTGCTGTCCTAGTCTATTAAACAAAGAGCAGCAACTCCCAAGCCACTATCTTCCTATTAACCAAAACCTGCTGATGCCCATGTGGCCAAGGGACGGCAGGGTGGCCCAGATCACAATAACACACCCTTTCCATTTTTACCACAGTGCTCTCTACACTGGTGTAGATGGAGGGAGAGATCACTTTGCACTTGGTGGTCTAGATCCAAAGGAGCATCTCAGACAGACTGTCATCAAATTCAGGGGGAAATGCAGGTCTTTCCCACACCGGTCCCTCTCTACCTGTCTCCATGCACAGTTGGCCCAGTGGAGGGCAGCACATGAAAGGACTTGTCCTGCAGAAACTGTAATTTGCCAGTGGGCACAGGGACAGGAAGTCCAGCCATGACTACTTAGCTGGGCTGCAGCCCTAGAGCAGCAATCTATCTATTGAGTGGTGCTGGGAAGGGTGAGCTGATGGTTTGCACATCTGCACAGAGGGACAAAGGCACCATTTCCTAATAGCACTGCTCCCTTGGCAGTATTCCAATGGCATGTGTATCACTTAGTGCTCGTCACGGCTGTGACAGTGTCTGACAGGAACAGCTCAGAGGAGGACAGACTGGTTTGGTCCACAGATCAAGGCACACAGTCCATCCATTACGGTGGGGAAGGTGGAAAGGATGGAATGGACTGATCATGGAGGTGGGAATTTGTAGCAAAGGCTTTTCTAACAAACATACATAGAGGAGACCTGAAAGAGGACCAAAGCCAGAAACAGATACCACTTTCATGGCTGGTGTCTAGCACATCAAGCTACAGTCCTAAAGCTCTACAAATTCCCACAAAACACCCTGAGCTACAGACCCACGTTCAAACACAGGAACCTGTGAGAGGCACTTCCCACCCAGTCATAACACCAGAGAATTCTGAAACAAGTCCTTCCCAAATTCTTGTGGCCACTTAGGATTTTGGACAAGGAATCAATAAGGGAAAATTGCATTCTCTGAAATGACTGAATGACTGCTTAGGAAACATCTGAAAACTATGAGTAACTCAGTAAGTCAGTATAGTAAGCTTATTTCTAGTTTCATTTTCAGACATAATACCCTCCCCGAAAAAAGAGAAATGAAACAAGGAGTTAACTATTACAGCAAGTAGATGCTCAGCTCTTTGAGCCACAACCTATGGCCATCTATAGGCGACCAGTGGGACACTAGTAGACCCTCCTTCTACTTTCTTCCCTGGGACCTTTTTTTCTCACATCAATACTCTCTCTGAGCTAGAATATAACTCAGTTGGTAGAGTGCTTGCCTTGCATGCACCGTGGGTTCAATCCCCAGCACTGCATAAAACTGGGCATGGTGGCACATACCTGTAATCACAGCACTCACAGAACAGACACAGGAGGAAGTTCAATGTTATCCTCAGCTACATCGTAAGTTTGGGGTCAACTTGAGATAGATAAGGCCATGTTTCAAAAAACAGAACAAAAGCAAAGCAAAACAATAGCAAAACCCTCACTCTCGTTTTATTTCTTTCATTAGGAATATATACCATAAGGAGATGAAGAATTTGATTTTGGGGCCATTATAGGAATTATTTAGTAATGGCATTTAAAAGTATCAAGTTGTACTATTTATATTATACCATACATCAGGGGAAAAAATAAACTTTCATTTTCCTTAATATTGTTATTTGGTCAACATCTACCAAAGATTTAACTCATGAAAAAATTCAAAATGTAGTTTTAATAGGTTATTAAATATGGCATATTCATAAAGTAAGTATTTATTCAACAAAATAATAGCATAGATGAATCAAGGAAATAGTGTGCTAAGTGAAAGAAGCCAGGCACTCCAGACTACACAAGTCTACAGATGGAGAAGTGAGTGGGCAGGTGTGTGGGTTTGGAGGTAGTGTGGCATGGATGTGGGCTTTCCTTTGGAAGTTAATCAGAGTGGTTGCAGTAATGGTTTTATGCTAAATCTATGAATTAAAATAAAATGTAATAAAATAGGGGCTTGGAAGATGGCTCAGTGGTTAAGAGCACTTGTTGCTGTTGCAGAGGACCTGGGTTAGGTTCCTAACTACCACATGGTTGAGTATAATCATTTGTAACTCCAGTTCCCAGAGAATCCAGACACACGTGGTACATATACATACATGGAGGAAAAACACATGTGATATAAAATACATCTTTAAAACTCCTCATAAAAATAAAACATCAGTAAGTGCAAGGCTAGAGGGCACTAGAGGCCAGCCAGAGCCCTAGAACCGCTTACAGATTATCTCACTGGATTCTTGTGAGAAACATGAAGTTGGTGAAGTCCGCTTTTTCTAAAGCATCAATTCAGTTAAGGAGGAAATGAGAACCTTACCTGGAAGGTAAACAATCAAGCCAAAATTTGAATATAAACCATGTGACCCACACAGCCTTGTTCTTTTAATTGATTCACAATGTTCAGAGGTGGGCTCACAGAGGGGGACTTGTAGTCGTGGTTACCATAGGACCTAACACAGGCCACATAAGGGCCTGTTTAGATACCTACAGGGTTCTGCTCGTGGAAAAACAGTAAAATCTATCTAACCCTGCTCCTTCAGTCATGAGTCCCAGGCCTGGTGTCTCTATCTGCTTCGCCTGCAAGCTTCCTGTGGTCACACTGCCTGCTTCTTGCCAACATTGTTAGTCACATGAGGACAAGTATTGTTATTATCAACTAGAAAAACAAATGAGTAGATCTGATGGCCTGACTTCCAGCAGGGAAGGAAGTAGCTGTGACTACAGGACAGGAGGCACTTCTCAGGAAATGGCCTTCTGTCACAGGAACTGCATCCCCAGTAGGAGTGAGGACATGGCTACACAATCTGTCACACGTGGGACTTGTGGGACGGATTTACCGCTTTGATTAGACACATTTACTTTCATCTAGTCTTGTTAAATTTATGGAGCCATAATCCTTTCCATCGCTAATGCTTTCATTATCTTCCCCTAATTACTTGAGGTATGTCAATTCACTGATCTTAAACTTTGCAGGCCTAAACATCACGCATGCGGTGACCTGACACCACACTGCTAACAGATCAAACTTAATCACATTCTACTAGTTTTCAAATTATACATGTTATTAAACAAGATTCATTTAATTTTGCATCTCAAAGCTTCAGCTTATTATGCTGGCAGCACCTAGGCACTCCTAGCTGCTCACTGTACCACTGCATCTGTACCATTAGCCAGTGGAAGGAATACAATTAATAAAATGTAACTGGCTGACATACCAAGAAGCTTTAGTGCGCTATCAAATGTGCTCCTGAAAAAAAGAGAGAGAAAAAAAAAAAAACACCCACACAAAATTTCTAGTTACTGACTGATACAAAGTCCTATCTCCTACCCTCCCACCAACCAGGACTGGCCCTGGGCCACACAGCCAAGCAGGCACACAGCTACTCAGAGCCCCACACCTCTGCTGACTTTTTATTTTGAGAAGGAACCTTACTAAGTTGCTTGGGCTAGCCTGGAACTCACTCAGTAGCCTGGGAAAACCCTGAATTTGCAATTCTCTTGTCTTAGCCTCCTGGCTGGTTGAGTTTGCAGGCACCACTAGGCCTGGCTTAATACATAATTCCTTCACAAAAATATTTAGTTGTAAGAGTAGTATTTCATCAAAGTAAGATAAAATAAATCAAGTCCAGGACCATGAACCCATACCACCCCATGCCATATGACCGGATAGGGAGCAAGCCTGAGATATCCATCAATCCAGCACCATGGGGTCCAGATGAGGGTAAACCTGAGGCAACTCTTGCCTGTTGTCACACAGGCCCAGGCAGGCAGACCACAAACGAGAGGTCCGTGCTGGTTGGCACCTGGCATGGCATAGCATTCCTGAGATGACCCCAGACATCCAGGGGACCCAGGCACCACTGAGATGAGCAAGTAAATGGTGGAGAGATAGAAGAGAAAGAAGCAAAAGGATGTGGGCACAATGAAGAGAAGTGGAACTAGAGACACATGAGGAACAGCCTGATGTAAGTAGCCAGTGATGCCACCTAATGCCATGGTGAGGTCCTGGTCTGTGCTGCCACCAACGGCCATGTCTGGGTCCATGATCCTACAGTAGCAGAGATCTATTACCATCAAAGGCCAGGCAGACATCCCTGATCTGGCCGGCTACCTGGAGCCGTGTTGACATGTGAGGGCTGTGCAGACCTGGGCCCCCTTACCTGGGCATTGTGGGAGACCTGGCCTCAAAGGTGTGAGAGCAGAAGAGCTGGTCCGTCCCTTTCCAGCTGCCTCACATAGAAGGCACAGCAGAGCTGGCCACGGTTGCAGAAGTTGTGGGCAAGCCAGTCCTGGGGGTGTAGAGTGGGAGAGTTGACCCCGACGCCCATTTGCAATGTGGTGACAGGGCGAGGGAGAAATGCCCTCTCTCTTCCCCCTATGCAGGGTGGGAGAGCTGGTCCCAGGTTCATGAGAGCAAGATAGCAGGCCCTGCCCCTTACCTGGGCAGCATGATAAGAGTTGGTCCTGCTGGTGTGGGCTCATGTGAGCCAGCCCCAAGAGGGTAAGAGTGGGAGCGCTAGCTGCTGTATTGGATGAACTAGCTGAGGCAATGCTGGAGAGCTCACTCTGATGGTATAGGTGCAGAAGAACTGGGGGGCTGGCCAGCTCAGATACTACCTAGGCCCAGATCCAGAGCTACCCCATCAATGAACTATAATCCAGTGTGTGAAGGGACTAATCCTACAGATCCAAAGCTGCAGGAGCTCCGTGACACAGGGCAACAACAGGCTATCTGAGGAGTCTCAGTGAGGACCTAGTACTGCAGTGTAGTAGAAGCCAGAGGCCTCAAACCAGATCAGTAACTCATTGCAATGAGCATTAGCAAGTAAAGAATGGTAGATAATGCATATACTGTGGTAAACAGCTTCCACAACAATATTTTTTTGTGGTGGGGGGGGAGAGGATGTAAGGGTGAAGAGCAGGACAAGGGGATGGGAAAATGAGTAGAATTAGGATGCATGATGTGAAAATCACAAGTAATTGATAAAAAGTTAAATATAACTGGGCACAGTGGTGCACATCTATAATCCCAGCACTTGCAGAGGCACATGGACCTCTGAGAGTTCGAGGAAAGCCTGGTCTACAAAGCAACTCCAGGATAGCCCAGGCTACACAGAAGAACCCTGTCTTGAAAAACAAAGTTAAATATAAAAAATAATAAAGAAAGAAAAGAATAATAAAGTTGTATACAAATCAAGTAATATATAGTAAATGGTACCTAAGGTGGCTTCCCAGTAGACTATGAAAGGACAGAATGAAGACAAAATCATACAGGAAAGCCTCTAAATCTTGAGAGTCTGAGAAAGAAACTCCTCAGCAGCTTTGGCATTTAAACTTCCATTTTCCAGCTTCTCATTATTTTGTTCATTTCCCATTCTGATCACTTGACCAATTACCTGGTAATTGAACCCCTTCAGGATCATGTTCCCTTTTAGTACCTCATTTAGTTGCAGAAAATAGGCCAATGAAAAGGTAGAAAGTTCTAATTCCAGAAAATGAGAGTAGAAATAACACAGGAAAGATGTAAATACTCTAGGTAGCTAAGCAGAAGCTGGAAGGCATTAGCTTTGTCCGCTCTATGCTGCTGTGCTTGGGCCTCTTCAGGTTTCTGATGTTTCCATCCATGGGCTCCAGAAAACCCAAGGAACAGTGTGAGGGTGAAGGAGCCCAGTGTAGCTCTGAGATGGGGTTAAGGGGCCCCAGCGCAGTTCTACTGTGGGGCTGAAGGGCCTCAGTGCAGCTCTGCTGAGGGGATGGTCTGGCACCTCTGAGCAGCTGCACAGCTGCTCTTGCCCAAAGGCTCCCAGGGTATGAGCTTCTGTGAGTCAAGGTCCCCAAGAGGGAACAGAAATTAGGAACTAGATCATAAGCCTATCTGCTGCTAGAAACCTTGGGAGCTTGCATCATTCTGAGTCACAGAGCCAGTTATGGGTCACGATTCTCCAGAGAACAACAGGGAATCCACAGAAATATTACCAGAGCAGGTTCATTATGAAAACTGGCTTGTATGCTTATTGAGGCCAAGCAATCAGGCTCAGCTGCCCATAAGCTGTGTCACAGGAAGGCTGGTGGTGTGAACTCCCAGCCTGAGACTCAGGGGCAGTCATATCCATGGAGATAGTCTCAACTCAAAGAAAGGACAAACTTGCCCTTCCCTCACCACTTTGTTTTCTAGTGGCCTCTGTACTGAATGTCACATGTCCACACTGGTGAGGTCAGGTCTTTCTTCAAGCCAGACTCAATGCCTATCTCTTCCAGAAACACCCCTGTAAACAGAAGCAGAAATACTCAAACATCTCTAAGACCAGTGAAACTAACACATTAAAGTTAAGCCTCAGGAGCCCTTAAAAGATTTGATGAAAACCAAGGACCCTTTTCCCATGTTATTCCCTAAGGCATCTATGCAAATACTATAAACTCCACCAGTTTTTCAGGGCTTACTAGCTAGACAAAAACATACTTATGGCCAAGCACTTGGGAGGCAGAGGCAGGTGGATCTCTGAGTTTGAGGCCACCTCATCTATAGAGTGAGTTCCAGGACAGCCAGGGCTACAAAGAGGAACCATGTTTTAAAAAACAAACAAACAAATCTAAAAACCTACTGGTGACCTACTGAGGTTAAAAAACTGGACCCAAAGATTGATTTTAGACCTGTGTTACAGTGCACAGAAGAAATCCTTGACTTGTTATATGCACCTCTATTTGTCTTTGGTCTGGCTTTTGTTTCTTATTTATTTTTTCCTATTGTATGCTTGGCTTCTTTTAAGCCTTCTTGAATGTGCCATGGACAAACGCAAGGGACATTTCTTTCAGCTGGCAGGGGTTTGTTTGCTTGCTTGCTTGGATTTTTTTTTTATTTCAATGATGAAGCCAAAGACAAAGAATATGAAAGACTTTTTTGTGTGTCCTTAATCAAAAGGCAAGTTAGTCTCTATTACTTAACTCCAATCATTTCTTTTCATCAAATAATCAAATGTCCATCTTTTCCTAGCTACAATTAAGAAACAGTTAGTTAAAAGTAAGGTTTCTATCACTGAGCTTGTACTTTGCCTAGTTATAATGTCCATACTATCACTATGAAAAGGCAGCTCTGAGAAAGAACAAGAGGAGTGTGCTACTGTGTGGAGACACAGGTTCAGAATCTGGGGCCTGCAGTGCCGCGGGTATTGCAGAAGTGGGGTGAGAATTTCAGATGGAAGAAAACCAGGTTTCCACTAAATTCATGCTCTTACACAGTTATCAACAATTCATGAAGGTAGCAAGAACTCTGGCTTTTGCATTAGAACTTACACAGATGTTTCTGGACACATTTCAGTTGCCACCCATGCCACGGAGTATGAAGTCCATCATAACTATATAACTTTGGTAGCTATTAACCATGCTGGCAGACTGTCAGATAAAAGATAAACAAAGAAGCACGAAACATTCATACTACCCAATCAAATTATGTATCAATATTTTTTTCAATATTAATTGGTTTCACTGGAAATTCTCTATGTTTAAAAATATTACTTCTGTAATGTGGTCCAGGGACTTTACCAAAAGGGTCCCAAGGTACAAGCAGGGTTACAATGCCCTGATAGACAGGGAACAGAGAGCCGACATCATCCCAGCAGCCATGTGTGTATGTGATAGATGATGGCAGGGGCAGAAATATAATCCCACACCTAATCAGAACCAGCTATGCAAGTGAGGCCCCACGTTCCCCTAATTAGTAATATTTGGTAAATTAGTTCAAACCTCTTTTAATCAGCCTTAGCAGAAGGGAAGCTTTGTCCCTGATTGCTTGGATGCTTTCATGGGGTTTATAATGGATGTGAAAGAGAGAGGGAGCCAAGGGCCTGAGCTGATTACCCTCTGCTTGCTTCTTGGCATAAAACTGAGTGGAGACAGTTTTATGCCTTCCCCATCCCCAAGCCTGCTGATGTTTTGACTGACGCATCACAAATAAATCCTGTTCTGTTTCTGTATATCAAACTATGTTAAATTGTCTTTAAATCTTGCATTTGTTGGAGTAGGCACTTAAAAATGAATAGCTAAGTACACAGCAGAGGAAGTGACTGAGTTTCTTCAAAACACGGGGCTCCCACATAACAGAAACTTTAAGATGTGGCACATGGCATAGCCACTTACTACCTGTATCGCATGGACCAAGGCTATGTGTTGCACAAAAGGGATCATGTAGAAGGAAAGTGCTGGTCAGTCTGTCCTATGAGAGGTCCTCCAGGGACCCACAGAGCAGGGTGGCTGGTGTCGACTCAGTACAGACAGCACTGAGGATCCCAAGCCTAGCACATCCACTTAGACTCCAGCAGGACCTAGGTCACAGGAGCACAAGTGCGGCTATTTGGGAGCTATTAAATTCGCTCCCACCATCAATTATCTCAGGAAGATTACTTCAACTAGTGTGACTAGGAAGGAAAGAGAAACTGTAGAATTCCCACCCTCAGGCTCTGAAGTATGATACAGTCTGTATATAGCAACCCAGAAAGATTTTTCAGACAACCAGAAGGGGAAAAATAAACCAAAGAATAATGTGCATAATAGTGTGATTATGTTTATACTTTGGAAAAAGTTGTTGCACATACACATAATTTGAGCCACAGTGACCCCAGGTCAAGAACTTGGGAAGGAGTCATGGTTGATTCTACATAAACATTTTCAATCTCTGCCAAGTAAATATATTCACACATTGCTTACATAATTTAGAAAGTTAATAAAACAATAATAATAAAAGACCCAGATCTATTCTAGCTTAATCCTTCAACATAATAGAGTAACAAGAGAGATAGAGAGCGAGACAGAAAGAGAGAATCATGTCTCTATATATTCATACTCTTTACTTCCAGGTAAAACACAGGTTCATCCATTTCATTCACCGACAAAGCTAGAACAGTCTGGTACAGAATAGACACTGAGTATGATTTTGTCAAATTAAATTTCATCTATCCCAGACATTTATCACTTGCTAAGACCCCTGGGAAGCAGGCACAGGTTCATCTGACTTGCATTCCCTCCCATGTCCAGTAGTCAATAACCCTCCACAGGCTCACATGCACAGGGCCCTCCAAGACCTTAGAACTAAGCTTCCGGAAAGGTGAACTTGACAGTGTTGCAGGGCTGAGATAAGGCCCTTTGCTGGACAGAGCCTTAATCCTGGCTTTGGTTTTAAATCATGCCTTCAGGGCTTTGCTTATCAGAGTCTGTCTTGTACTAGAATTTTATTCACATGTTTGTGTCTGCCTGGCCTAAGAAAAATGAACATCAACCCTCTTGGACTGTGTAAGCAACAGAAAGACAAATGGTTCACTTCCTTTCCTTGGGCCCAGCACACCAACACATTCTGTCTTTGTTCAATGCTCTCCTTTCCTAACTATTCATTCTTCACAGAATAAAAACTGCCAAGTGGGGAAAAAAGTCTGGATGTCTATTGGGTTGTGACAACATTTTCTGGACATTAGCCCATCCTTTGCACACAGTTTAAGGTAAAGGCTACCAAGCCAGAAGCAAGTTTGGCTTCTTTCTTTGTTTCCTGGTCTGTTCAGGCCTTTTACCTAAAGGAAAAACATAATCCCACTAATCAGTATCTCTAATTCGCATTCCCATGGTGACTGCATTCCTCAATACTTGGGTGCCAAAGGACTCTACCTCCTCTCCAGCCTCTGCAGCCATTTCTACTAAAGCCCAGCCCTTCTCTACCATGAAGACTTTCCACCTAAGTGGCTAATTCTGCACTTATCCCTAACAAACCCCAATTCTGTACACATACTCTCCTCCAATTTGTTTCAATCATCCTGGAATCAATTCTATCTTTACACTGAGGCCATTTGGTTCCAACAGAAATGAGCCCCAAAATTCAACCTTGAAACATCAGGGATCGTTTAAACTTTGAAATCATATATGGTTGCTATGTAAAAGGTGTGTGAAAATTAATGGGGAATCACACAATTCAGAACAAGAAACTTCTGTTTCTACTGATGACGTGTTGCTTTGTAAGTTGCAAACATCTGTTCTGCAGATCCATAAATTCCTGTGGAAAACCTTCTGGGATTTTTACAAACCTTAGAAGGGGAATAGAGGGGGTGGGCTATGGAGTGACAAGGCGGAATTGTGAGAACAATCTAGCACAGAGCCCAGCGATTTTCTACTAGCAAATGTGTGGGTCTCCCACCAGATAAAGACTACGAACAGTCTAAGCCAATTCAGGGCACTTTGTTACCAATCAAGTCAATTTCAAATGTAAGAAAAACAGTCTTAAGTTTCAGAGACCCCTGAATAATGGAATGGCAGATAACGAGTTATGAGCATGTATGTGATCCAAATTAAAACAAACAAACAAAAAACAAAAAACCCAGTCATGACTATTTATGTATAAATCCAGTTAAAGAAAATGCTATACCTGTTTTCTGGGGCACTTTGCCAACATGCTGCAGTGGGCGTTTTATATGGGAGAAAGCATTGTTTAAAAATTATAACAAACCCTACACACATAAAAGCATTTCCCTGAAACCTGAGCAAACATATAAAGGAGTGGTGGTTTAAACACTGATCTGTGGTGGGCTGAAAAATAAGCCCCCTCTGAGGTGTCCACATGCTAACTGCTGGTACTTGTAAGAACCTCATCTTCCATGCAAAGGGGACTTTGCAGATAACTCTGTTATCATGCAGGCCCAGTGTAATCACACAGGTCTGTGTCAGAGGGAGGGAGGGAGAGAGGGAGGGAGGGAGGGAGGGAGGGAGACCAGTGAGTTGAGAAGGAGAATCACAGAGGCTGGAGAGGGGACAGAGAAAAACCACCACACTATATGCTTTGAAGATGCACAACAAGCCAAGACATGCACACAGCCTCTAGACGGGAGAGGCTTCAGAGGAGCACAGCCCTGCAGATTCATACTGTACTTAGAGCCTCCAGATCTGTCAGAGTAGGTGTGCATTGTTTCAGCAGCTACAGGAGATGTGAGCACAAGTTTGCCTTCCTGTACAGAACAGAAACTCCTGAGGCTAATGCTCACAGAAACTCTAGCATGCCACAGTTGCTCAGGCAGAGGTAATGCTCAAGTGCTCTTCCAAGACATTTTATACCAAGGAAGAATCGACCTGTGTTGTCCATTTCACAGAATTACAGCAGTCCAAATACACGGGGATGGACACATGTGTCAGTAACTAACAAGAGGCTCACTGGAATTTCTTGTTCCGTAATTATACCATCACATTCTGATTGCTCATCCACATGGAACTGCGGGATTCTAACAAGGCTCCTAGGGACGCTCTCAGGGGGTCGATGACTCAATGTCAGTAGGGCTACACAGTTACCCTGGGCGTGAGAGCTAACGGACTGAAAATCAATGGTCTCAGCAACATGTACAAGATCTTAATTTGCCGCTTTTAATGTGGCTAATCTCACAGAGATTTTTATTAGAAAATTAAAATACACTTTAAAAACCATACAGGTTTTTTAACCTGTAAAATGAAGACATGTTTGCCCAAAATCACGCTGGGGCCTTGGCACCAGTGATTCCTCCACCACCTACGCATCTGTCTTCCCTGCCGACTCTCAGCGCTATTATACCCACAGTGACCAGAGCTGGAACTGGCACTTATTCTGCATTCAACGAATATTTGTGGATGAATGAATGCTACAACAGATAGTTACAATGAAAAAGGACATTATTACTTTCATTAAAAAATTCATTACTTGGAAATTTCTTTTATTTTGAGTTAATACCTACTTGACCCAAGATACTATTTATAGAAGAATTAAAAGCAAGCTTTCTGATTTTATTTGCTCATTAATATATGCATTTAGTCATTAACAATGTGCTAAGCAGTCAAAGCAAATAATTACTTTTCTAGTCAGCGCTGGTGGATGCATTAAATGAGGGGAACAACTTATTACATATTAAAAAATGTAACTAGCTTTAAAATGTTCTGTTTAATCTCAGACAAAATATTCATAAACAGTTAAAGTCTATTTGGCTCAGCTTAAAACCCTGAAACAGCCCGAATATTCAAATGGGATGATGCATTCTGGTCTAGTTGCATTGAATATACTATTTAGTGCATGTTCGGAAGTTTGCAGGTTCCTACTTCTAAGGTCTTCTGACCAAAAGTTAGGAATGATCATAAAAGTGTTTCTTTTCAGTTATTTGTGTTCACTATATTCTATTTTAAAAGCAACATAATTGCAAGAAAAGCTTTTATTTTACATTTGATTTTGAAATGTGGCTGAATATATTAACTTAATTCAGAACAAGTTGGTAAACATCCACAAGAACATGTTATATAATTCCAGGAAGCCTTATGAGATCCTGAAGCCACTGGACAGAAAAATGCTAATTTTGTAATCTATGTTCATGGGTCAATAGAAGCAGAGCTTTGCCACTCTGTGGTCCAAAGCAACAGTACCAAGCTGATAGCACGTGGGGCCATGTCATCTGAAGACAGCAGCTAACTGCAGAGCGCAGCACTGGGAAACAGCAATATGTGCTGGGTCAATGAGCGCATCCCCTTAGTTTGCTTTACTATGTCAGGAGCTAAGGTCTATAGTTATTTCCACATTCTATTACCTTAACTCTTGTGAACTCTTGGCCACAAGTCATCAAAAAAAGATTGAGTTTATAAGTGGCCAGTATTTAACTCCACTACAAAACAAACAAAGGACTATTTTCCCAAATGTATTTCTGTATAGAGTTGCCCAAATAGTCACCTCTGTTTAGGAGCTGCTGTACCCACGCCATGTATCTGAATCTAGACACACACACGCACACCCACACGCGCGCACGCCGCCAAAGTTATAACTGGGTCTTGGTCTCTCCATTGCTCAACTCTGCTTTCTTACTACTCTGTAGCCTCAAGATGTGTGGTGATTTTACATTCTGGCTGTTTCATTCTTGGCTCAGAAACTGAGAGCGGGAGAGACTTCATCACAAGGAGGGAGCTGGTGGCCCAGGCTCCTGGATACTAACTGAGGTGACTATCTTCTGATCTTTCTTCCCGTCACTCTTTCACAGGCTCAGTCCAGGACAGGTGTTTCTACAAGTGATATCCATGGGCCCTACTTGGAGGTGTCATCAGTGCAGACAGGGCCGCATGAATGACTAAGGCACCAGTGAACAGTCATGAGGACCCTCCTGAGAGCTCTCCCTGCCTGTTGTTCTCCATGAATTTTAAAGAAAACAGTTCCACTTCTAAGTGAGTATATACCATGCGTGTCTTTCTGCTTCTGGGATACCTCACTCAGGATGATCTTTTCTAGATCCCACCATTTGCCTGCAAATTTCATGCTTTCCTTGTTGTTAATTGCTGAGTAGTATTCCATTGTGTAAATGTACCACAATTTCTGTATCCATTCCTCGACTGAGGGACTTCTGGGCTGTTTCCAGGTTCTGGATATTATGAATAAAGCTGCTACAAGCATGGTTGAGCAAATGTCCTTGTTGTATACTAGAGCATCTTTTGGATATATGCCTAGGAGTGGTATAGCTGGATCTTGAGGTAGCACTTTCCCTAGTTTTCTGAAAAAGCCCCAGATTGATTTCCAAAGTGGTTGTACAAGTTTACATTCCCACCAGCAATGGAGAGGGTTCCCCTTTTTCCATATCTAGCATGTGTTGTCATTTGAGTTTTTGATCTGAGCCATTCTGATGGGTGTAAGGTGAAATATAGGATAATCACAGTAAAATCTGTACACCTAAAGAAGCTAAGCAAGAAGGAGGACCCTGGGTAAAATGCTCAATCCTCATTCAGAAAGGCAAACAGGATGGGCATCAGAAGAGGGAGAAAATAGGAACAGGATAGGGGCCTACCACAGAGGGCCTCTGAAAGACTCTACCCATCAAGGTATTAAAGCAGATGCGGAGACTCATAGCCAAACTTTGGGCAGAGTGCAGGGAATCTTAGGAAAGAAGGGGATGACAGAAAGACCTGGAGAGGACAGGAGCTCCACAAGGAGATCAACAGGACCAAAATATCTGGGTACAGGCATCTTTTCTGAGACTGATACTCCAACCAAGGGCCATTCATGGAGCAACCTAGAACCCCTGCACAGATGTAGCCTACGGCAGCTCAGTCTCCAAGTGGGTTCCCTAGTAAGGGGAACAGGGCTTTCTCTGACATGAACTCAGGGGCTGGCTCTTTGATCACCTCCCCCTGAGGGGGAGCAGCCTTACCAGGCCACAGAGGAAGATAATGCAGACAGTCCTGATGAGACCTGATAGGCTAGGGTCAGATAGACCAGGAGGATGTCCTCCCCCATCAGTGGACTGGGGAAGGGGCATGGGAGAAGAAGAGGGAGGGAGGGCAGTTTGGAGAGGGTGAGAGAGGGGCTACAGCTGGGATACAAAGTAAATAAATTGTAATAAATAAAAAAAAGAAAGAAAACATGTAAAAAGAAAGAGAGCAAAGAAAACCATTCCAGCTGCCCCCTTTCCCATTCTTACATCTTCATCCAGGGTTTAGTTCTGGACACACAAGCTGAGTAGGGATAAGTGAAATGTACCCAGGCTTTGTAAAGTGTCTCCGCTTCTAGAGCAGTTAATAAGTCTAGCTTACAAGTTTGACAAACGCAAATATTCCTAGACACTGTTTGTTTTCTACCCTGGTCTTCAAGTCATTTCTGTTACACTAAGCAAAGACAGGGATAGGGAAGGGGAAAGAGCCATGGAAGCTAACTCCGCCTCTCTAGTAGAAATGACCACTTCTCACTGCTTACATCTGATCACTGGGCTTGTGCACCTCTCTGAGACAGAAGGATACTGCGTGATCATGTCAAAGAGAAGGAAGAGACTTCCAGAAGTATCTGCTACAAGCACTTCTTCCTACTGCAGCTCCTCACTTGCTCCTTTCCTCTTCCCTCCCATCTTCTCCTTCTTCTCCTATAGGCAAAGCAATAGAAACCATGAAAACACAAAGTAAGAGAGTGGTGGGCCACAAGAGCAGAGATGCTCAAGGGCCAGCATCTTACTTTTCTTTAGGGAAACCATCCTATTCTTTAGATCACGTGGCTGGAGAGAAGCTAATCTTACAACTTGGCTTTGGGCCCTTTTGAGTCTGGGAAATGTGGCCTGTAGCTCTGATGGGGCTACCCAGAACAGGTCACTGTTTCTGTTATGATTTCTGTAAAACACCTAAAACTCCCTAGGTTTACTATATAGATAGCCACTATTTAGACAGCCTGGATGCAAATGAAGTCAGCTAAGAGGAAGGCGTACTGAGTGACAGAGAGATCAAGTTCAAATAACAACTTTTGAGTCCCTGGATCCAGCCATACCTAAAGAACAACAAACATGGGAATATAAAAGTGGAACAAGTAAAGGTAGGGTCAGAGAGATAGCCCAGTAATTAAGAGCACTTGCTGCTCTTCAGAGGACCTAAGTTCAATTCCTAGCACCTACACAATCACTCACAAGGGTCTAGAATTCCAGTTCTAGAGGATCTGATGCCTCTTCTGGTTTGTGCAGGTACTGCCCACACATGGTGAACATATATACATGAAGGCAAAACACCCATACACATAAAATAAAATAAATTAAAATTTTAAAAAGAGAAGCAACAAGGGAAAGGACCAGATTACAGTTACAGATATGATGTTTGGATGTCATAACATTTGTCCTTGGAAATATAGCAAGGTGACATAAGAGGTGTGTTTTCCTACTAAGTTTGGATCATTAGAATTGTGACTCGGCCTGATTACTGTAATTAATCTCTCCAAATTCTAAATAAAAAGTGAGTATGCATTTTCTGATATTCAATAATACCACAGTCACGTTGAAGAATAGGAACAATACCAAACAGAGTTGTCTCTGGAGCAAAATCTATTTTTTCCTGCCTATAGCTGGTCAGGATTAGCTGAAGAAAAAAAGTGAGCCCCTTCCCTTCCATGACAACCCCAAGCTTACCTGGCATGGCGTGGATAAGGTCGCCACAAAGAACAAAGAATTTGGGTTTGGGGTTCAGCTTGTTGATGGCTTCAACAGCTTGCTCAGTAAGAGAGATTTCCTGCCCCCACTCATCACCGCCATTGTCGCAATCCCCAGTGGACCAGGCCTTCATCAACCCAAACTGGGGGTCTGCACCTTGAATGAAGTAGAATGGGCCTTTCCATTCCCTTTCTTTTTCTATGGAAAAAAAAAGGAAGGGGTAATGTGATATAAAATCTGTCAATAAAAGCATCTAGGTTACCATGCAAGCGGAAACAATTTTTTTCTTAAATTAAGTAGGTCATTTTGATAAGTTGCTGTCCAAACATACCGTTTTCCTGTCACTGTCTAGAGGATTTACACTAATTATGCTCGGGACCTGGTGATTCCCAAAGGCCATGGAAAACCATGTGGGTTCCTATCACCATGTATCTAAGCTGTTTGTTTAAAAATTAGATATCCAAAATGAACCAGAGACCATAACGGAGCATAGTGCAGAAGATATTAATGTTCAGTAATAGTGTCCTAATTGGAATTAAAAATACCCAAACTGATGCTGCCAGAACATTATATTTAAATTACTAGGTAAAGTGCTTACGAATCTTTTCTTCCAGGCTTAATGGCACCATTTGTGCTGTTTTGGGGGAATGCAAGAGAATTTTAATTATAAAACTTGGCGCTCAAAGCTCTGGCTATCTGGTGGGAGATGTGGTGCCAGGAATAAAGTCTTGAAATGAGTACATCAATGTGAAAGAAAAAAAAGAAAGGAAAGAGAAAAACAATGCTAAGAATTCAAAGGCAGCATGAACTGGGGACCAGCACACTGATACTGAACATGGGAAAAGATTTTCCCCCAGTTTAACTGAGGTAGAACTGACCACACACACACACAAAGTACAATGTCTTGTAATACATACAAAAGGTGAAATAACAATCACAGTCAAACAAATTAACAGACTTATCACCTCAAATCTTATGTGAGGGTAGTGAGAAAAATAAGTATCGACTGTTGGTAAATTTCAGGACTATAACACATTATTATAAAAGTCACAAAATTTACAGAACAAAGGGCGCCTGCTGCTAACCTTAGTCTTTGATCTACATCATGGCTGTTAAGTGCAAACACAACCAACCTGAGCTAACTGCGAACAAGGAATGGCTGGGACTCTGGTACACATCTTGCTGTATAGGACAAAGAGCAAACGCTATTGAAGGATTCAACTCATTCATTCAGCCCTTATTGTGGGTAATAAAAAGACTAAGGTGGTTTCCAAAGATACTGGCCAATAATACGTACTCCTTGAGTAAAGACTGCACCTGCTTACAATATACAGAATACAATTAGCAGTATTTCCCTTCCAACAAAGGCTGGAAGAAGATCTTGATCCTCTTCTTCCTTCTCCTTTCTTTGCTCCATAGTCAAAAGCTGTCATATCGAGCTGGGCACAGTGGTGCATGCCTTTAACAGTAGTGCTCAGACAAATTCTAGGTCTGCCAGGGGCTACATAGAGAGACTTTGTCTCAGAGGAAAACAAAACAAAAGCTGTCATTTTGTAAACTGCCCTATGGAGTGGCCAGTATGGTAAGGAACATAAGAAAGAGTATGGCCAACATCCCAGGAAGAACTACATCCTGCCAATGACCATGTGAGTGGACCAGGAAGAGAGATGTCTGCTACTGAGCTTTTGGAATAAAGCAAAGCCTTAGCTGGTGGCGCAGGAGAGTCTGCGGCAGCAGAACCCGGCAATAACACTCTGTGACATTACAAGCTGCTACTCACTGCTGAGTGTCAAGGTCATTTTTGTGTGTGTGTGTATGTGGCAGTAGATAACTACAAATCAGACTGGAGAGACAAGGGTCAAGGAGAGAGATTCCTCCTGCAAAGCTGAAAATATCTCATAAACCAACCAACCAAACAAACAAACAAAACCCTACCAGATTCTGCTTCATGGTTTTAAAGTTAACTGTTAGTAATATTTTTCTTATTATTTCAATAGTAACCTTTGTATGCTACTGATCGCTTTTAGCTGTGTTCCAATTTCTAAGACCCTCTACGGAGCTATTTAAAACATATAAATTAATCAGAAGCAGATCCAGGAGGTGATTGGCACCCAAGGTCACAGAATAAATCAACCTACTATGACATAGTTCAAAAATAGTTCCCTGAAGCAAACATTTTAACAAGTGGTTTCCTATGACAAATAGTCAAAAGCCTCAAAAAGTCAATACTCCTTGGAGCTATTAAATAAATCTTTTATTACACATTTATTTAGTAAAAACTTAAGAGTATCAATTTTATAATGATGAAACACAAAATAGATTCAACTTGTTGATACAAAACACAGCTTTCACCTCAAAGGGGATAAGGGAACTTATTCTAGAGCCAAACATGAGACCGTGCCCTGGGAACACAGGTTTGGGTTACTCCAAATTCCATTTTCCAATATGGAAACAGTTTCCTGAAGCTTTCAAATAACAGAACAAAGGAAATCATAAACCCAGACATTCTTCAAATATGTTGGAAATATCAAGTAGACAGTCACAGTTATGGGGCTCAGGCAGTGTGGTAGTGTTCTGAGCCTTCTCACTGCTAAAAGCTATTGCTGTGTTTGTACATTCCAAATGATTTAACTAACGGCCACAAAGACATTAGGTCACATATACAAGAGGTTCTAAATGGGCTAAAGATAGTCGGAGATAATTTGACTCTGGACTTGCAACATTACAAACTCTACACGTCACTGAATTTCTAATCAGTTAATCAGCCTTTGTAGTCAAAGCTTCTTCCCAGAAATTCTCATTCACAGATCTAAAGTGAATGACAGTTCTGCACATTCAATTCTCAACTTTCTGTATCTATCTAATAAGGGGACGGTTGGCTCAAGGCTCTGTATTTGCAAAGCATCTTCTAGGGTTTTGTTCAGGGGCTAACAGTCTTTACCTTAATCTGAATACTGAATAGCACAACACCATGGGGACAATACCAGCAAACCCCACACTTCGGCATGGAAGTAGAAGAAGCTAGAATTGGAGGCCAGCCTGGGCTACATGGTGAGAATCTGTATTTAAAAAGCAGCTGGCAAAGTGACAGCCAGCAGATAAGAGTCCATTTCCACACAAGCCAGGCAACATGAATTCAAAACCCTTACCCCACAGCAGACAGGAAGAATAAACTCCCAAAGCTGTCCTCCAGGCTCCAGCTACAGTTGACACAAGTGCCTGCACACACACACACACACACAGAGAGAGAGAGAGAGAGAGAGAGAATTTGAAAATGGGCTGGAGAGATGGCTTTGAGGTTAAGAGCACTGGCTGCTCTTCCAAAGGTCATGAGTCAATTCCCAGCAACCACATGGTGGCTCACAACCATCTATAGTGAGATCTAGTGCCCTCTTCTAGCATATAGGTGTACACGCAGTCAGAACACTGTATAAATAATAAATATTTAAAAAAAAAACTAAGCTGAACTAAAGATGTGAGCTATACAAACTTTGTCCAAGAGGAGAGCTGCTCTGAGAGTACACATCTCCTTTATCCCTCAAAGAGAAGTGTTCTAATTCCAGAGTCCAGACTGATGACAAAGTAGCTGACTTACAATCAAAGCTTCTGCCATTACTGAAAAACACACATGCAGAGACCACATTTCCCCCTAACTTTTCCTAAAGAAACTGTCTTAGACACTTAAGAGGGTAAATGCCTGCCAATTCTATTTAAGAATTGCCAGGAAATGGAGGCTTGAGAAAGGAGGAATAGGATGCATAGGCAACAGCGAATGTTGTGCATGAAGTGGGCTCTGCTGGGCTCATAGTGATGAGCTGGGGCCCAGGAACATCAGCAGGGAGAGGGCAAGACACAGTGGGGCAGAGTCATTGGCTCCCTCACTATCTGCATGCCACTAACATCTGAGCAGAGCTGGCCTGCAACCAGCCAAGGAATGTGGCTGGTAAGAGACTTCGGTGTTCTGGGTAAGGAGCAGATACTAAGAGACTTGGTTTCCCAAAACTGAAACGCCACTCTGAGGAGGATTTTTCGTTTTAACTGGAAAATGTGGGGTTGTTTGATAGTTGTATCTTTTTCTGCTCTTTTTTTGGGGGGGAAGGGGGTCCCTGACTTTATTTAGCTTAGGTATTTGGTCCTAAACATTTCTCAGTATTGTCCGTGACAATCTAATTATCACATTTTAAACTGCTTTTAAAAATTAACTCCTTTCAGGACCTCTGATTACTCTGTGAACTCCAAGATTATGTTGTTTACTAAAAACCTGTTTCTAGTTGTTGAGTGGCTCAGCCCTAGCACACACCTTTAATCCATTCACTTTCTGTAAACAGGACAAAATAAAGTCAACTGTAGGTCAAGAGGCAGAACAAGCACCCCAGTTGACATGGAGTGAACATAGGAAAAAAACACGGAGAGGAAAAAGAAGTCAGGAGGGCGAATAGAGAGATTCACAGGAAGTAGAAGGGAAGAACATTGAGTTTCTGAGACAATGGAGAAGAAGAGCTTCCTTCTAGGATGTCAGCTGAGGAGGAAGGTCAGCTGGGTGCTTTCTCTGCCTCTCTGAACTTGCACGCTTTCACCCCAGCATCTGGCATAAACCAGGCTAGCATAAACCAGGCTAGGCAGGCAGGGACTTCTGAGGATTCTCCTATCTCTGCCTCCTATCCTTCTATAGAAGTGCTGTGACTACAGACACATGCACCAAGTTTATATGGGATTTTGGGACCCAGACTCAGGTCTTCACACTTTATCTACTGAGCTATCTCTCTAGCCCACTCTTTAACAAATTCAGTTAGCTATCTACTGCTAAGTAGCAAGTTACCAGAAACACAGCACTTTAAAACAGCACATGTCTACTATCTTGTACTTCCTGGGAGTTAAGAATTAGGTTCAGACTGCCCTGTGCTCATTGCCCCTCATATGCAGCAAACAGGGTTGCTGTTTTGAGTGGCCAAACAGCTGGCCAGTTGGCGTTCTCAACTGAAAACTAATGAGAAATGTTCTGCTCCAAGCTCCAGGCTCTGTGGCAACTGGGCTTAAAGGAGAGTTTTTAGCTAGCTGCACTGTGGGGCCATCCTTGGTTCTTTGGAAGCTCACAGCATGAGAACTTGTGTTAGCAAAGTCGTCAGAGGAAAAGACTGTTAGCAATGGTATGTTATAACTGTACATGATACAACCATGGATGTGATATCCCGTCTCTCCTCACCATTCATCATAAGGAAGTTGCTGGGTCACCCAACACCAAGGACAGGGGACCATAATCCCACAAGGCAAGAATGGCTGGAGAGATACACAAATCTGGACGGGGCTCCTGTCTGCCCAAAAGTTGTTGGTCTCCATACAGACATCTTTGTCTCCAAAGTTTTCTTCAGATGGAGTGACTCAGTAAATGAAATGAATGCATAAAAATAAATCTGGCAAAACCCAGTACTTTCTCCCAGGTGTCTGTGATGCCCACAGTCCCTGCCAACAGCATGGGGCTGACTCAGGGTACGGCTGCTGCCCAGACACCCAGCTTCTGAGGCTGTTAATTGGTGATCTCCTCCAGACATGCCAAACTCAAGAGCTGACTAGCAGATGTGTTCTGTTGGACCCACACACTGTTTACAAAATTTGAAATCTGTTGCCAACATTTTAAATTCATGATGTACATATGTGTGCCCAGTTTTCTGAATTCTCTTGAAAAATCTGGCCACACTGTGCTCACATGACACATGCCAAGGATTGGCTGCAACTGTGTGATTTCTCTACATGCTCTACCCCACACATGGCCAATTCACCACCTGGCTCCAATCTATGAAAACCCTTCTATTTTGCTCAAGGTGAGAAAGAGAAGATCCAGAAACTGTACAAGGAGCAAAAGCCGTTCAAGCTTAGGATGGGGTGATCATACAGGTGAAGTCACAGGCCCATGTCTCAAGGTTGCCACCGATTTTTAAGTCAAACTTTTAATTTAAAAATATTTTTAAAAAACTTTTGCTTTACCAATCCAATTCATCTGCTGCATACACACAAGATCTGGCTAAGTCTAACTTTTTCTACCTGGTAAGAGACTATCATGGCAACTATCTTGCAAAATTGAGGAATTAATGGTGAATCTCAGGTGATAACAAACTACACACAGAAAAAGCCTCTGGGGTTTTTTTTTTTTCAGCTGTTTAATCAAGTGCAAGGCAAGTGCAAGGGATGAATCTTAAGCTGTAGGAAATCACATGCTACCTCCTTATTAAGCTTTCCTATGAGACTGTTTATGTGCTAAATCCTGCTGAAAAAACAGATATTCAAATTGCAATTCATTTTACAGTTTGCACTTTCAGTATCTCAAAGTAAATGTCTTCTTGGACCTGTTTCTGCCAATATATTTCCTCTTGCTCACTTTTATCACCTTTTTGGGCTTATTTGTCAATTGTTTCTAGAAGCTGACCTTTAGTATATATTGAGAATTAGAAACATCATAGACTCTTTTGCTATTGTCTGGTAGTCACTGACTATTACAATAAATGCAATCTCCAAAGCATAATCACTATTCTCATCCCATGACTAGCAAAAGGCTAAGAAGTGTCATTGTATCATAATGTCTAATGCTATTATTTTTTTTAATATTTTATTTTATTTTATGTACATTGGTGTTTTGACTGCATGTATATATGTATGAGTGTTGGATCCTTGGAAAAGGAATTACAGTTTTGAGCTGTCACGTGGGTGCTGAGAATTGAACCCAGGTCCTCCTCAAAGAGCAGCCAGTGCTCTTAACCGTGGTGGCTTCTCTCCAGCCCTATTATTATTATTAATGAACTCATGATATGCTACTTTAAAAAGAGCCTCAAATAACTGAAGGTAGGATACAATGATAAACAGATCTCTTAACTTACCGAGGGGGAAAAGGACACATTTCTAATCTTAGGATTTCTATTGCTGTGAAGAAACACTGTGACCATGGCAACTCTTATAAAGCTTCATCGGGGGCTGGCTTACAGTTCAGAGATTTAGCCCATATCACCACGGAGGGAAGCATGGTGGCGTGCAAGGAAACATGGAGCTGGGGAGGTAGTTGAGAGTTCTACATCCTGATCCTCAGGCAGCAGGAAGAGAGAGAGAGTCTGGGCCAAGCTTGGTCATTTGAAGTCTCAACCCCTAGTGATACACCACCTCCAACAAGAGCGCGCCTCCTAAGAGCACCGCTCCCGCTCCTACGGAGGCCATTTTCGTTCAAACCACCACACTCTAAAAAGGAGCTTAAACACAGCACAGTGCAAAAGACCCCGGTGAGCAGTCACCTCACATCATTACCAGGAACAAAGGTGTAAGAATTCAAGGTGTTGGTTCCTGTTAATTTAGCAAACTCAAAATAACATGTGACTAGACAGCCAAAGAATTAACTTTAAAAGTGAGCCGAGCACAGTAGGCAGATTTATTTTTCTGGGGATGTCCAGCTTGGATTCAGTACCTTAAATTTAGCATTCCTACAAATCACGTATTTATTTCACTCACCATTCCTGTATTTCATTCCTCCTGCCTCTTCCCCCCAGGCGCTCTAAATTCTGCTACCATCACTCCAGTCCCCCAATCTTTGATCCTCATTTGAGTTCACCCAGCCAACCAAGCTGCAACATTGTTTTCTACAGCATCCTGTCTTGTACTACAACCTCCCTGTCAGCTAGCTCTCTGCTGCTCCAATTGAAACAGGGATTCAAGGACAGGTCTGCAAAATCCCTACTCCAGCGCACTCAGGTAGTAGCTGCCACCAGGCTGTTCCAAAACTTCCTCCCTCATTCCCACATCCAGTGCAGATATGCTGACTCTTCTCAATGGTGGACCCATCCATGCCTGCTTCTCTCTCCAGAACACACGTATCACTCAGGCCTGTCCTGAGGCTGGCATGTAGCAAACACATGGCGTAGGGGTAAGTGGAGATGTCACTGGCCCTGGCTCACTCTAACATTGGGGAACTAGGATGAGGCTTTTCCAGATGTATCTAATGCAAGTCCAGTCACACTAGTAGCTCTACCCTCAATAGACCAGCATGATTTTTGACATTTTAACATCTGTAGCACTGATTTAAACATAAAATGTCTAGAGACATCTTTGGATGTTGCACTGAGAAACGGGTGGTCGTTTTGGTTGCTTTTGTCGGTGCTGTGATAAAGCAACTTAAAGAAAGAAGGGTTGATCATGGACCACTGTTTGAGGGTACAACTCGCCAGTGGCAGGGGAGTCACTGTGGCAGAGGCTTAAGGCAGCCAGGCACACTGTATCTACAGTCAGGGAGCAGACAGTAACAAATGCTACTGTTCAGCTAATTTCTCGTTTTTTATTCAGTGTGATACCCCAGCTGCAGTGCTTCCTACAGACAGGACAGGTCTTCCTATCCCAATCAATCTAATCTGGTTAATACCTCAGAGGTCTGTCTCTGTGGTGATTCTAGAGCCTGTCAAGTTAATAATCAATCTTAACTATCCTAGTGGTGCTACTGGACCCCCATCAGCAGGAGCTTGGCATACTGCTGATATCCAACACACAGGCCAGCCCCACCCTACAACTGTCAGTAATGACTGCCCAGGCTGAGGAACCCTGCTCAGGACACACCACAGGACCTGAACGAACCATTATCTGTCTCCTCTCACACACCCACACTTCCCTTCCCTCCAAGGGCTACTCTCTACTCTGTCAACTCTTTCTACTGAGAAATACCATTCACCCTAGCCAGCCCAGCTCCTCCCTCCAGCACTGTGCCTGACTCCCTCTCAAGATTCTTTCTGATGAAATCCCTTCGATCTCAGCCAGCCCAGCTGCTACCTCCACAGGGCCTGCTTGCTTCTCCTGATAGCAGATGCCACTCTGGCTCCCTTCTTTCAAACGCACAGGAGGTGGGCATGATTACACATGACGGTACACACTTGTGACCCAGGTTACAGAAGGCTGAAGCAGGAGGACTATTTGATCAGGGCACACCTTTGTGAGGTGGGCCACATGCAATGACAGACTGTCAACAGTGGGCACTGCAGGCAGGTTCTGTCCTCTAGGGCCTCACAGAACAGGAAGCAGGGAAGTTAGATTAAAATAAAAAAAGGCTGTTATCTGATACCAAGTTGATTAGGATCTCAGGTGGAATTAGAAGAGTCCCAAAGCAGAGTGCATAGCAGGGTGCTGGGAGGGTCACACTACAGGAAAGGATAAGGCAAATGGCCCCAAGGCATAACAGAGATGGGGGGGCGGGGGATGAGACCACACCATGACCTCCCCTTAATCTGAGTTTCAAGAGTTTTTGCCCCAATCCATTTCTATTCTTTACCAGCTATACACATTCAAACTCCTTGCTCTTGCTGGGGCTCAGTCTCCTCACCTGGAGTTAGTTAACATGAAAAGCATCCCAGTTAGGCTGAGTGCAAATGGGCCAGTGTGAGTCACACATAGTTACCATGGTCACCATCAGAGTCATTTTAGAGTAAGTATCTACATGATTTGTCCCAAGATCCTTACCTTTCTCATATCATGGATACTGTGTTGGTTATAAAACAGCAAAGACAGGAAAGTCTTACAGCTGCTTGGAGGGTGTTAGGCTAAAGAGCAAATGCCAGCCAAACACAATTTTTTGCAGCTCCTCCCTGCAGCAATCTGCACAGTGAATTGCAATCTAAATGTCTTCAGCAAATCCTTTTTCTTCTCAGGGGACTAATCTTATTTTAGTGGGGGAAAATGGTTGCTAAACAATATTCACTACTCTGGGACTCTTTCTAGTCTAATAATAGTCCCATCATAATGGCTGAGCTGGATGTGGCAGGTGATGGTATCCTTCCATAATGGCTGTTCAGGCCCTGGGGGCTGGTGACTGCCATGAGGGTGCAGAGTTCCTTTTCAGGACGATGGGGATCTAAAGTAAACTACAGCAACACTTACACAACTCTGTGCACGTGATAAAAGGCACCAGCCATACACCTAAAAAGGGTGAGCTGTGCAGTACGCAAAAAATAATTTTAAAGTGTCCTTCAAGAATTGATCTCCTCTCCCCAAAGGATTAACATAATAGCAATCTGCAGAATTGCCAAATTACTTGTCCCAGGTACCAGGATGAATTTACCCAATTTTCAGTTTAAATGCACTAAAAACAAAAAAATGATTTTGAGACACAAAGACTTCTGAGTCATGGCTTGGCTCACACACTTACCGCTCAAGAGTGAAGACCTGCCAAACTCTTTGGAGACAAGACAGCAGATTGGTGAGGACTTCTTGGCCAGGTGGCTCACACAGTAGCTTTGGCCAGCACTGCCTTAGCCAAGTTACAGAATAGTAAGTTATCTCCAGGACCTTTTTGAACCATTTTGGGGTACATCTTTTGGGCAGGTATTGGCTATACCTTTGCCCATGTCCCTGTTTCCCTACCAAGATGCTGGCAGTTGCTGACTGAGCTGAGCATGAGGGAGACCTGGAAGTGGTGCCTTCTCTAGGCAGATGTATCCCTCAGGCACCTGCTGGGCAGAGCCCTTGAATACAGAGAGAAGGTAACCGTTCTTCCAGCTGAGGCACCATAGGAAAGCTTCATTCTGCAGAGGTTTCTGAGCAATGCGCACTGCACAGCTGTCTGGTGTGGGCCTGAGGGGTGTTAGTGCTTTGTCTAATACCTTGGTTTCAGTTTGGTTTTGTTGTTGTTGTTTGTCTAGGGAATCTACAGTATGTGGGGCAGAAACATACTGGAATCCATCAATTTATACATCATAACGTGACTGCTGAGTGTGCTTGTTCACCAGCTAGTGTCCAGAGGTAGGAAAGAACAGCAGAATCATACAAGAAAGTGCATTGCGAACTGCCCTAAGTGACATCATGGAAAAAATGAGTTAAAGCAAATGTTGGGGCCTAATATGTAAAAAGATGAGCAACAAGGGAAAACCTAGTTTGGGTTGACAGACCCTACGCCTGTTTGAGGCAGTCTATCACAGGGCTAGTGCTATAGCCCCATGCAAAAGTACCAGCTTAAAATGTGGGAAGCTGTAGATTTCACCCCAGTACTGCAAACAACAACAAAACAAACAAAACCCAAAATTTTCCAAAGTGCTCACTGAGGAGACTGCGGGGTCGAGAGTGAATACGAAAGTTTGCTGGAACTGCTCAAGTGTGAGTTGGGGGTGGCCACTGGGTAGGAGAACGGTAGACAAAGTCAGTGTGTCCCCAAGAATGAATGCACAAGAGCAGGGATAATTTGAACAGAGAAGGGACAGACAATAAAAAGACATCTAATGATATCTCAGCTTCAAGTTAACAAGTGAGCTGGAAACCCCCAGAGAGCAGCCTGGACAGGTGAAAACCTTGCTCTGGTCCAGGCTTACCTGGCAGCAAAGGTAAGGGGCTGGCATCAAAACCCTCTGGACCTGTCCATTCTCTAGGGTAAGAACCTACACCACGAAATGCCTTGGTGCCCTAGGAAGCCAGCACAAACCAAAGGCAATGTGTATGTGATCACAGCTGTTTCTTAAGGCAGATCTACTAAGCTCTGCCCCATTTTATAAATGAAGACAGGTGGCCTCGGCAAGGAAAGAAAATTTTTTTTTCTTTTCTTAAAGAAGGCTATGCAGAGTGTGGTCATTCAATCCCTGGGTGTCTGACTCCCCTGTGCACCAAAGTTGGCTGAGGCAGAAGGCCAGGAGTTCCTAGGCTGCTGTGGTCTGCCATGGCCCCAGCCCTGCATCAATGACCCTGCTTCACTGAAGCACTTGGCAAAGTTAAAATGTGGGCAGTGCACAGACATACAAGTTGTCTGTCAGCCTCCTCTGTAAGAAGATTCTATTCTCAACCAGCCTGGAAGGTCTGGCCAGCATTCTGGAAGCCTTCTGCAAAAGACAGTGTCATCAGCCAGTGGCTCAGGCCTTGGCAGCACTTCACCCTCCTGCACTCTGCGCATTGTGCACCTGGCCACAACAATCTTGCTTTGCTCACTGCATGTTTCCTGTGACTTGTCCTGTCTGTTGCTGCTGCTGCTGCTTCTATTGAAGCTGCCTGCCTGAATAAAATTTGCAAAGCAGAGGAACATGGAGAGTTGTTTCTAGTTCTACATGTGTCTCTAATGAGGATGAAAGTTTGGGGGAGAGACTAAAGTGAGCTGGTAAAATGAAAACATCATTGAATTGGATGTTGGGGAGACAAGTGTCAAAAAGAAAGAGTATGAACCTAAGAATTCCCCATATAGGGTACTTCCCAAGTGATTTTTAACTGACCACATGTCTATGGGGTGTGGTGGGGATATATGCAAACTGGAAAAGATTCCTTCGTTGGTATTTTCGCAAAAAAGTCATACCAGGCCGGTATATATGTTCTGGTCAACCACTTTCACCAGGGTTTCATGGTGAATGCTTTACTCACTAAGCCGTCTCACTGGTTCACTATAAACTTAAAGAAGAAAGACTCCTTGCCCTGAACGTAGGAGCTCTTACCATAATATATATTAAATATATTGCATTAAGTTTGTGATCTGCAAATTAGGCAAAGAAATTTTTTGTAGGTGTGACATGATTTAAAAAAAAAAAGCTCATCATAACTGAAAACCTCAGTTTGGAAGACAATTCTCAAGATGGAAGGAGGTATTTGTGCCTCATACCTTCAATAAAAAGGGGGCCTGGTCCAGAAACAAGACCTCTTTGGGCTCAGTTATAAAATGACAAAACAATTCTAAAATGGCTAATGATTTTATTAGTAACTCTTCTGAGATCTACCAGTAAGTACACAAACAAGTATCCAACACAATTCGTTGTGGCTAATCCGCTGCATTGAATTTGATACATTGCCATGGAGACATACCTCCAGTTGTGTGTCTATGAGGGTATTTCCAGAAAGGTTTAACTGATGAGGAAAGAGTAACCCTGAATGTGGGTGACACCATTCAATGGACTAGACACATCTCCCTCTGCTTCTTGAATATGGATACAATAGAACCCTTTCACCACCCACTCCCTGCCCTGAAGAACTAGACCTCTCCAACTGTGAGTGAAAATAAACCCTTCTTCCTTGAGTTGCTTTTGCTAGGTGTTCTGTCTCAGCACCAAGAATGACTAATATGATCAGCCATTAGGAAAACACAAACTGCCACTATGAGAGCCCACCCTACAGTCATCCGGGTGGCTACAATCAGACAGACAGCAAGTGCTGCAATGAAGCAGAGAAACTGAACCCCACAGGCACCACTGGTAAGGAGGTAAAATGGCAGGTTCTCAAAATGGTAAGTATATAAAACTGCATGACCCACAAATTCCAACCTACACATCTGCTGAAAAGAAACAAAAATACACGAAGACTTGTATAGTCTGTTCATAATAGCTGCTCATTTAAAAAATGTCTTAATGAATATGCATCAATATAAAAAATCTAGATATTTATCAATGAAAGGACACACAAATTGGTTATTCACATAATGGAATGTGATGCAGTGAAAGGAGGCAAGGCTCCTTGCTACAGTGTGGATGCGCTTCTGTAACATTCTAAGAAGCCAGCCAGGAAAGGCCACATGTAACTCTATTCACAGGAACTGTCCAAATAATACATATCTGTCCAAGAACGCAGTGACAGGCAGGAGTGGGGA
>CM053757.1:10277897-10293210 GCA_028658305.1 Pachyuromys duprasi | reverse complement strand
AAATGAGCAGGGTACAGGGGTCTTCTATGGGACAGTTTCTCCAACTAAGGACCATGTATGGATATGTCCTAGAACTCTGCGCAGAAGTGGCCCATAGTAGCTCGGTATCCAACTGAAGACCCTAGTAAGGGGAACAGGGACTGTTTCAGACATGAACTCGATGGCTGGCTCTTTGACTCTCCCCCATACACGCCAGGGAGTAACAGCCGGGTTAGATCCCAGGGGAGGACATTATAGCCAGCCCTGAGGAGACAAGATCATTGGGGTCGGATGGAAGGGGAGGAGATCCTCCCCTGTAGGTGGACTTGGAGTGGGCAGGAAGGAGATGAGGGAGGGATGGGGAGAGTGGGAGGGAAAGAGGGAGGGGGCTATGATGGGGATGCAAAGTACCTAACCTCTGATTGATATAAAAATAAAAATAAAAAATAAAACCACTACCAGGTTATGGTTGCACCCACCAGTAAGGCCAGCACTAAGGAGACTGAGGCAGAAGGCTCATTACTTCCAGACCACTCTGAGCTAGAGCCTAGATCAAATACACAAACAAAACAATTCATTTAAATATTAGGTTTTTTGGCGTAGCATAGCTGTCCTCTGAGAGGCTCCACTCAGCAACAGATAGGAACAGATGCTGAGACTCACAGCCAAACATTGGGCAGAGCGCAGGGAGCCTTGTGGAAGAGTGAGAGAGAGGATAGAAGGACTTGGAAGAAACAAGAGCTCCTCAAGATCAACAGACAACTAACCTGGGCCTGGGCAGGCTTAAGGAGACTGAAGCACGAACCCAGATCCATGTGTGGACTGGGCCTACACCCCCTACACATATGTACCTTGGTCATCATGTGGGTTCCCTAATGAGGGGAAGGTGCTGTCTCTGACAAGGACTCTCTTGCATGCTTTTTGATCACTTCCCTTGGCAGGGTGCCTCAGTCAGTCCTTATACAACTTGTTGTGCTGGGATGGGTAGGTGTTGGGGGGGGGGTTCCCCTTTTCTGAGGGGGAAGGGAGGGTAGATACAGGGAAAAGGGCAGGACAGTGGGACCACGAAGGGGTGGGCTATGGTTGGAATGTAAAGTGAATAAATAATTTTTTCAAAAATTAGTTTTTTTGAAAAGTGTGATCTTTTTAAACATGTAAATGTGCACTTAGATGGTAATTACAATGAGGGAGTGAAAAAGGACCAACATTCCTATTTAGCCACAGGAACTATTAAGAGGGAACTTCCTTTGGCCAATTGAATTTAGTTCAGTTATTTGATCAAAGCCAAACAAAGCAAAAATGTCTTGTGAGCAGGCAGCTCTTAGAGCCAGCAGTGAGAGCTGCAGCATCAGGCCAGGTAGCATTTAAATGAGTAACAGAAAGCAGAAGCGAATAATAGGAAACAATTTAACTGGCTACAGTGACTTAGTCAACAGTCACTGAGTTACAGCTTACTAGTTAATTGCTTCTAGCTCAGTTATCACCACAGGGCCTTCCACAACCAACCAGAGTTCAGCTGCTTTGATTAAACTCTGTATTGATTTAGGCTGTTGGGCCAAATCTATCTACTCCCACAGCTTTTATTGAACAGATCCCTCTTCAAATAAGAAGGAACTAATTTGTGCTAAATGAAAAGGCACAACTGAAGCACTCACTTCATCTCCTGCCCTGTTACAACTGTTTAAACTTGATTATTTCTACTGAGAACCCACTTATTTTTCTCCAGTGAGAGGATTTACAGGGAAAACTGAGAAATGTCCAAAATTAACAAAACCCCTCAGTTCCTACAAGGCAGCTGCAGAAGTGCAAAGTGTTTAGAAAAAAACAATCTCTTATTTATTTTTTAAATGTACTCCTTTAAATTTTATATTTCTGTGTGTGTGCTTACCTGTGTGAGTATGTGTCTGGGTGTCTGTGAAGAGGGTGCCACATCCCCTAGATCTGGAGTTAAGGGTGGTTATAAGCTACCTGACCTGGGTATTGGGAATTGAAGCCAGGTCCTCCAGCATAGCAGAAGTGTTCTTAACTGCTGAGCTATCCCTCCAGCCCCCAAACAACCTTTTAAAGAAAGCTATCAAAGAAGGTGGAAATATCCTGATAGGGGAAAAAAAAAAAACTGAGGAAAAGTAAATTCTGACCTTAGAACAATGAAATCCAATTTTACTATTTATTTTGTGTGGGTGTACGAACGCCACAGTGCACTCCTGAGGCCAGAGGACAACCTATGGCAGCTGGTCTTCTACCACGTGAGCTCCCAGAATTAAACTCCAGTTGTCAGTCTTGGTGGCAAACATCCTTACCCTCTGAGCCATCTTGCCAGCCCTTAAACACAATTTTAAAAAGCACCTTTGTCCTGATTTCTCCCTTTCAGAATTCCCTCAGAACAAATGTGGTAAACCACTGAGAAGAAAGTTGCACGCTAGCAGAAAAAAAGTCCTAATTAGGATATGTGTCAAGGAACTATAATTACCAATTTGCCTAATTAAAATGAGTATCTGAACATGCCTTTGGAATGTGAGCCTTCTCAGGTGAGACGTTTACATACCTCGTCAGCAGAGCCGGGCAGATTATATTAACAAGGAATGGATGGTTGAGACTGAAACTCACTTATCAAAGTCCTGGCGAAACAGAAGCTCTGTCTCTCAGGCATCACCTCTGGCCAAGGGCACGTAGCTAATTCCAGATGGTGAGCAGTGTAAACTAGGGACAGCTGCTTGAGTTAACTGACTTCCTTTGATGGTCGTGTGAGATCTCGACTCAAGTCTCTACTTCCCAAAGTAACTGGACTGCCCTGGGAGAGTGTGAGACAGTAGCACCTGGAAGCACTTGGGAGTATATCCATGTACATACCTGTGGCATCTGACACAACATGTCTCCCTGCCTAAGCCTTCCTGTTAAACTCTGGTGCCAAGACTGGCTGCTAACTTTTTCAGAAACTCTGGCTGTTTCTGTTCTTGACTCTTCTGTGTATGCTACATTCATTTAAATAGTAAACACATGCTGAGAAACACACATACACTACAGACAACGCATTGGAATCATCCACTATAGTATACTGTTCCCTTCAGAATAATGTCCCCAAATCCTAAGGCAGCACTATCTACTCCCTACTGCATAGCACAAACGTCCAGTGTTCAGAAGAGTATCTCAAGTCTACTTTATGAAATGTGATTTTATTACTTACTCTCTGATGTCAGTGAGTGAATGGCCCACCCCCAACAAGCACGGATGGTACTTACAATCCTGACTCCTCCCACTGTAATAGCCATCAGGAGCCAAGGATTACTATTTTGTGCCACAGCTCTAAGGGCTGAGGGCTGAGAACTTTCCTTCTCAATTCGCCCCTTCCTTCTCTATTCTTCACAACTTACTAGAGTGTGTAAATGAAACATCATAAGTATTTCTCAAACCAGAAAGAAGCCTATAGCAGGAAACACTCCTGACTGCTAGAAGGAACATAAACAGATACAGCCCTTCTGGAAGGTAATGTGATGACACCTGGTAAATCTGGATATGCTTATACCCTATAAACCTTGCTCCTGGAGAAATTCTCCCACGTGTCTGCAGAAGACAACTGAATGAAAAGGCTTATTACAACACTGTTAACAAGAATGAAAGGTAAAGAGCGAAGGTCACTGTACCAGTCAGGACCAAGGAAGAAATAATTAACATACTAAAAGTAGAAAAACTCCTGTGTCATGTTCAAAGAGATGGGACGGGATGAATATAAAGAAACTATGAGGGGACATTTTAGCAGCCAAAAGACAGAGCCACTGTCACTCAGATACCTCAATTTTGAAAGAGTCTGAGAAAATAAAGATTGTTGAGAAAAGCAGGGTCTTCAGAAGAGGGACAGACAGCACTTGCAAAAGGGAACCCTGAAAGGACATCAAGTACAGGAATATGCTGATGTTTGTTTTCCTCCCCCACACACACACACACCCCACAGCTCCTGTGGGAGCTTCCTATTGGCTGAGGCTCTTCCTTTCCCAGCTCTTCTGCCTTTCTATGGACCGCGGCAAGTAGTTCATTGCTGCAAGTCCATGACAGTCAGTCTCCTAGAGCACTGTGGGAAAAGAAATCTGGAGAAGTAGAGAAGACATCAAGTTGGAGAAAACTTGGCATCTCCATTAACAAACTGTACAATACATGTACTCAATCAATGGGCTATTGCCCAGAAGGAAGTAAGGAGAACTACTTACAGTAATACGGATGCATCTCAAAAAATACAGGGTTAAAAACATACACACATTAAAATTTGCAGAAAATATACTTCAGATTGTATTTTCCCCGGTCCACAAGTGGATTTTTGGCTGTGCACAACCTGTGCAGAATCTTGAATTGCAAAGGGGGAAAAGAACCAAAGACCTAGCTGAGAATTGTAGTGTTAATCTTCTTTGGCTATAGCCAGAGTAAGTCTGAGGAAATGAACTTGAAAATAGGATGTGAAAGTTGAGAAGGAGCCAGACTTCCCAGTCCCAACGGGCTGTGAAAGGAGAGAAGAGCAGGTGCCAAGGCCCTCCAGGGTTTGGAACCGGCCTGCTTCTTTTTCGGAGCAGTTCAGGCAAATTAGAGGCATGAAAACTGAGTAAGAAATGGTAAGCATGAATCAAGAAAGATAAACTTTCCTGTTGTTCTAAGCTAACAGCTTGAGAGAAATCGACCCCTAAGTTCCCAACTAAACATAGGCGAACAGGAACTAATCACGTTCCTTCTGAGCAGCAATAGCCTAGCATTCTCTTAACACCTAGCATATGTTCCACCCTTGGTTACAGTAATATTTTGAATGTGTTAAGGCTCCCTTTGAGGCCAGACAGACGGCCAGATTATCTAAGACCAATGTCCAAAAACCCTACCCGGACCCAGCCTGCCTTCCTCTACTGTTACAATAAACAGCTGGATATAAACTACAACCTTCCCACGGTAACAACCTCTGACACACATCCCTCGCTTGTCAGGTGCCTCTCCTAAGCTCGTTGTGGTTCGGTTCTACAGATGAGGAAACTGAGGAAGTCGGAAAACTGGACCCACCGCAGAGCCCAAGCAGTTATTCACTTCTCTGCCATCTCCGCCTGACTTCCGTTTTTTTTTTTGTTTGTTTGTTTATTTTGTTTTCTTTTGCTTGTTGTTTGCAAGGTCAGGTCAAGGCCAGTGAAGAACCAGCACCGCGAGGGACCCATACATTGGTCCCCGGTGCGGTGCGGTGCGCAACCGACGAAGGGGTCCGGCTGGCAGTGCGCGCCCGCGACCGGAAGGTTCCCCGCGCGGAAGGTTCGGCAGCTCTGGAGTCCCCCTTCCCGGGCGAAGAGCCAAGCAATACCTGAGGAAAATGCGTCCAGGGTCCTGCCCCGGGCTCTGTGGAAAACATCCCCCGCCTCCGCAGCTGACATGGCGAGCGGCTTTCTGGCCTTGCCTGGGCACGTTCTGTGGGAGGAGGAAGCGGCTCCACACCGCCCCGCAGCCCCTCCTGAAACAGTTTCCAGAACCCGCCCCCACAGGCAGGGCGGGGCCGCCCGGGTGCTAGTACTGCCTGGGCGGGGCTAGGGGAAAGCCACGCCTCGGGTCACAGGGACAGACTGGGTGTTGAGGCTTTGAGGCCTGGACTTGACAAGCATAGGGCTACTTCGTAATTTGGGATTTCAGATTAACAAAAATAGCAATCAATCGATGGATGGATGGATGGATGGATGGATGGATGGATGGATGGATGGATGGATGGATGGATGGATGGATGGATGGATGGATGGAGATTTAGTATCTCCCATGCAATACTTGGGAGATACTTATGCTTTATTTTAAAAAAAGATATTGTTTATCTGAAATTCCGTTTCAACCTTATGCACTAAATTTTACGTTGCATCCCTTCCAAACTACCTACCATAATCTCTGGAGGCTTTCGGGCATCTGGACTGCCCGGAGAGTGCTCATTGGCTACATTTGTCAGATAGGGAAACTTAATGCTCAGGGAGGGACACAGCTCTTGAAAACTAAGAACTGGCGGCGAGCAAGGCAAAATGGAACATGTCCAGCTCAAAGGCCATTGGACTGAACTACAACCCTCGTACTTGCTGCCAGTCCAGATTTCAAGGTGGAAATGTTAAATTCAGATCTCCGAGAAGAGGAAGTTTTGATTGAGTACTACAGGGAATTCCTAGGATCTGCCAAGTTTGTGAAATCCGCTTGTGCAGTTTGTACGCTTCTCAAGAAGAGTACTGAAATGTTTGCGGGGTAAACAGAACCAGAATGGCTGTCTCATGACCTTGAAGTCAGATATAGGTCAGTGATTTAGAACAGAAGTGCAAATGAGCTCACGTCTCACTGCCTGAGGTCATCCTATACTACCACTTACTTTAGGTGTGATCTTTAAAATTAGTTTCTTTGAACCTTGGTTTCCCTACCTGTCAAATGAGAATAATACCTAGGGTTATAGGATTGGCAAGAATCTTAGCCAATGTGGTGATCTGCACACACACAAAAAAAATGTCTCCTATGGACTCATGTTGGACAGTTGGCCCCAGCTAGTGGTGGATGAAATAAAAGAAATAAAGCAGAAAGTAAAGCACATAACTGCTCCTGGGTATGGTGTAAAAGAGAGTTTATGATAGATATGTGGGAGAGCAAAGCCAGAGTCAGACATCTATGAGAGTCCAGAGTAGGCATGACCAACTAAGCTGGGCCGTGTGGGGAGAGACAGAGGGATCAAGGGCAGCCCCTAGGAAACCAAAGTAAAATGCTGGAATATATAAGGATGAGCCTCTAAGGGAAGGGCGGCCCAGCCCTGGGCTGGAGAGTTCAGGGTAGAGGGCTGGCTATACAAGCCATCCCTGTAACAGGTAACTGAGGACTGCTGCAGGAACCTGAATTAATAGGTACCTCAGCCATTTTTCCTATATTAGGAACTTAACAAGTGGCAATATATTGGGGGGAGGGTCATTGAGAGAACTGTGGAAGGTAGTGCCAGGCTGGAGAAAGAAGTTCTTCTGTAAGGCATTTCTTGGACATAATCTTGTTCCTAACCACTTCCTGCTACAGTCTACTACTTCTCAGTCCCTACTTCTCAGACAGTAACATTTTTTCAAAATTTAATTTTATTAATATATTTATTTATTTAAATTTATTCACTTTGTATCCCCACTCCAGCCCCCCCCCCCCGCTTGTCTCCTCCAAGTCCCACCCATCCTCCCTCTTCTTTCCCTATGCCCCTTCCCTAGTCCACTGATAGGGGACTTCCCCTTCTATCTGACCCTAGCCTGTCAGGTCTCATCAACGCTGGCTGCGTCATCTTTCTCTGTGGCCTGGCAAGGCTGCACCCCTGAGGGGGAGTGATCAGAGACTCAGGCAGTAACTTTTGCAACCACAAGTCTCTCAATTCAGTAAATACGTAGATCTAGTTCTTTCTTTGCACAGCACATTTGAAAGGAGCCTTTTACGAGAACTGTTAGCCAGGTGGTGGTGGTACATGCTTTTAACTCGAGGCAGAGGCAGGTGGATTTCTATAGTTTGAGGCCAACCTGGTCTGCAGAGTTCCAGGACAGCCAAGACTTTACAGAGAAACCCTGTCTCAAAAATCAAAACAAAAAACTATTACCAGAGTTGGGAGGAAAGGGGTAAGGGGTAGATTTTGGAAGAGTGAAGTCACTGGTATGCCACCCTACCACATAATCATTCTTACTGGGGAATGGAGTAAATAATCTATTTGGCTGTCTGAAACAATAGGCCATCCATCAACCGTGTTTCTCAAGCAAACAGTGTTTAGATCTCTTTTGTAGAGAATGGACTTTCCTGTCCTCAGCATGGAGTTTGCATGACAGTGATGGCAGCTCTTCCTCGGGGCTCCAATGCTGGAGCCAATACAAGCATGCCACTTGCTCTTCTCGGCTTGTATTGTATAGCAGCTTCTTCAAAGTTGAAACATACTTCCTAGACAGACTTTCCTGTCCTGGGCGGTGTGAGTGCCTCCCTCCTCCAAGCAAGCAGAACAATTGCCTTCATTCATACTCTAAGATATAAGGCAGCTGAGCTTTGGACATTCTCTTTTCATTTTCTCTAGATTGTCTGTCTCCTCCTTACAACTGAATAGTCACCATGCTGTTCTAGCACCTGCCGTAGCATATCCCTTGTGCTCATCTCCCTCCCTTGTGTCTCAATTTCCCCACCTGTGGGGCCAACCAAGTTGGTGGCCTGTGAGCCAGCTTGGCTTCTAGATTTCAGCCCTGCACAAGAAGCTGCTGCCTGTACAGAAAAGTGCCTTGCTCTAACAGATGGCAATGTTCTCGGTGAGACTGCCGAATTGTAATTATATGTCTACTTTATTGGGCAACAGAACCAGGGTATTTGGTTAAGCATTGCTCTGGATATTTCTGAACCGATGATTTTGAATGAGTTTTTTGTTCACCTATGAAGTGTGAAGTTTTACCTTCCTTAGTGTGATGGACCTTGTAGTACTTACTGTCTTAGTCACTGTTCTATGGCTGTGAAGAGACACCAGGACCACAGCAACTCTTACAAAGGAAAACATTTAATTGGGGGCTCACTTACAGTTTCAAAGGCTTAGTCCATTGTCATTATGACAGGATGCATGGCAGCACACAGGCAGATATAGTCCTGGATGAGTACCTGAGAGTTTTACATCCAGATCTGCAGGCAAAAGGAAGAGAGAAAGACACTGGGCCTGACTGAAGCTTTTGAAACCTCAAAAGCCCGGCCTCATGGGCACACTTCCTCCAAGAAGGCCACACCTACTCCAACAAGTTCACATCTCCTAATCCCCGTCAAACAGTGCTACTTCCTGGTGACCAAGCATTCAAATATATGAGCCTGTGACAGGACATTTCTATTCAAGCCACCGTAGTCCCCTTTCTCCTTGCTCTGACAAGCACTGGATATGACAGTTGAGTGAGAAATGCCCCCCATAAATCTCAGGCACTTGAACACTTGGTCCCCAATTGATGGCTCTGTTAGGGAGGCTTAGAAGATGGGCCTTGTTGAAGAAAATATGTCATTGAAGATGGCATTTAAGAGTTCAAAGACTTGCACTGCGCTAAGTTTGCTCTGCTTCCTGCTTGCCATTCCAGATGTGAGCTTGCAGCTGTTCCTGCCACATGCTTGCTGCCTACTGCCATGATGTCTCTCAGGAATTGTAAGCTCAGATAAATTCTTTATACGTTGCTTCTGATCATGGCATTTTATCAAAGCGACAGAAAAGTGACTAATACACCAAACAAGAAGCAATTTAAATTTTTTGTAAATGTTTATTTTGACTCACAGAGAAAAGCATGATGGCAGGAATGTGAGGCAGCTGGTCATACTGCATCTGCAATCCGGAAGCAGAGAGAGATGAACGCTGGTGCTCAGCTCACCTTGTCCTTTTCATTCAGTCCAAAATTTCAGTCCATGGATGGTGATGTTCAATATTTAACTCAGGTCTGCCTTCTTACCTCGGCTAACCCATGCTGGAGCCCCTCATAGCCAGGAGCAGAGACTTGTTTCCTAGGTGATTCTAGATCCTGTCAAGTACTGACCATCATAAGCTTCATTCAATTGATTGAAGAGCTTGATGAATAAGAGACTAACCTCTTTCCAAGCAAGAGGAATTCAGCCCAGCAGACAGCCTTTGAACCTGAAGTGAGAACCAATGCTCATCCAGAGCCTTCCATGCTCATCCTGGTGGCACCAGCCTGCTAGTCCACACTGTAGATTTTGGACTTGCTTGCTTCCATAATCACATCATTAAATTCCTTCAAACAAGCCCATTTATGGATATAAATGCGTGCTATTGGTTCTGTTTCTTTCAGTACAGACTATAAGAGAGTTTTCTTCCAAAATGTTGAAAGTTGGTGTTGTCTGGAATGGAGGACAATATCCTCACAAGTTGAAAGCACAGTGTGTCTCTTCAGTGCCCTGTGTACAAATATTCCTCACCTCACTCAGTCCTGACTTGCACAGGGGATGGTTGGAGTAAGGGACAGAGGGAAGACCTGTGGGTACAGGGTTTTCACTTTTGCAGATTTGGTCTCTGCCATGTTCTTGTGTACACATGCATATAATCCTGTTTGTGTAATGTAGATGGCCACAGATGCATGGTGGCCAGAGGACAACAGTATATTTTTAAATAGTCTCTCATTGGCCTAGAGTTCACCAAGTAGGTTAAGCTATCTGTGAATGCCAGGAATTTACTGTCTTTGCCTCTCCAAGCACTTAAGTACTAGACCAGCATTTTTTATGTCAGGGCTGGGCCTTGAACTCGGATTCTCATGCTTGTAAAGCACTTCATTAAGCCATTTTCACAGCCCCTGACCTGTTTTCTGTTTTTGTTTGTTGTTGTTACTGTTCGGTTCTTTGTCTATGTGTGTGTGTGTTTAGGGAAAAGGAAATAACTTGTTTGTTGGGGGTTGGTCTGGTGCCATGTATTCTAATTACTGGCCCCCAACATCTGGTTGCTGCCCAGATAAACATATCCTCATGTACACCTGTTCTTGTGTAAACCTTGCCTAAGAAATTATACGTGTTTGACCAATAAAAAGCCTTAGCTGGGCAGGGCCGAAGGAAGGTAGTGTGATTAAGATTTGTGCATTTTGGGGACAGAAGACAGAGACAGGTATGGGAGGAGGGTGGGAGAAAGCAGGGAGTCTCAATGGGTTAGCGTACAGAGAAGCGCATGGCCAGATAGGCATGGATGGAGGAAAGCATCCCAGATGAAGAACATTATCAAGTATTTTGGGATTGTGGATGGGAAGTTGCCCATATAGAAATTACTAGAGTAGATGGCATGGGATGGAGGCTTGAGAGATAAAGGAAGCTTAGAGGGTACTATCTGCCATGCCCCGAGTAATATAAGGCTATTCTAAAAATGTATCAGGTGTCTGTGTCTTTTATTGATTGTGATAGAGGGTTAGACAATACTGCTGTAATAATTATAAACATCATTTGACCCTACCTTTAAATTAACCACAACACCTTTTTCTTTAGAACTGGAAATTTCGTGTGTGCTTGAAAACAGGGGCAGCAGCAACAGCAAAAATGAGAGCTCTCTGTTTTCTTTGGCCTGGCTGTTTTGAGATCTCAGTGTGAAGCCTTCCATCCTCACTGAGGTCACTGGCGTATGCCAGCACGCCTGGCTTACTTTTAATGTATCATTTCAGTGATAAAGTTAACGGGTTGGTGGCAATAACACTTCCACTCTCAACAGATAAGGTTTTGGAAACTTCCAAACTGGACCTGTGCTCTTTAGCAGTAATGGGAACTCGTGTCTTTGCACCATTTAGAAATCTCTATAACCCTTTCAGCGAATTGTTAGCTCACCTGTTCTTTGTCATTGAAAATAAAACTATTTTGAGTGTCATAATATATAATTGTTCTTTAGAAGTGCCTACTAAGATATTTCATGCGTATTTTCTTGTTTTATTACCAAAACAAAATAAATTTTCTTTCCTTTTTACAACTGAGTTCACAGAGCCCGAGGTAATTTGCCTGGAGTCATCTATCATTTCCCAAGATGGCAGAGCTGAAAGCCCTCTTCCTGTTTCCTGCCCTTTGGTGTAATGTTTTCATTAATTAATTTATTTAATTACTTTACAGCCTGATCAAAGCCCCCTCCCTCTTCTCCTCCCAGCCCTACCCTCACCCCCCATCCCCTTTTCCTTTCCCTTCCCTAAAGAGAAAGGGAGGCCCTCTATGGGTACCAACCCACCCTGGCACATCAAGTCACAGCAGCACTAAGGGCATCCTCTCTCACTGAGGTCATATGAGGCAGCCCGGTTAGCGGAAAGTGATCCAAAAGCAGGCAACAGAGTCAGCCCCCACTCTGATTGTTAGGGGACTTACATGAAGACCAAGCTGCACATCTGCTACATATATGTAGGGGACTAGGTTCAGCCCATGCATACTCTTTGGTTGTTGGTTCAGTCTCTGTGAACCCCCATGGGCTCAGATTAGTTGACTCTATATGTCTTGTGGTGGTCTTGAACCCTCTGGTTCCCTCAGTCCTTCCTCTCACTCTTCCACAAGACTTCCTGAGCTCTGCCTATTGTTTGGCTGTGGGTCTCTGCATCTGTTTCCATCAGCTGCTGGATGAAGCCTCTCAGAGGACAGTTACGCTAGGCCCTTGTCTGCAAGCATAGCAGAGGCAGGCTTGGCTGTCTCCCCATCTGGTGGGTCTCAAGTTGGGCCAGTCATTGGTTTTGATGTCAATTTCCACACCAGTGCTCTTTAGAATTTTATTTTAACCTGACTGTCGTGTCTACTGTTTGATTATAAGAGTTTCTTAGGACTTTTTATTTTGAGAGGGAAGATCTCACTGTGCTGCCTACACTGACGTAGAACCTCCTGAGTTCAAGCAATCTTCCTGTCTCAGCCTCCCAAACACTAGGTCTACACTGTGTATATAAGACCCATGCCCAATATAAGATTCTTGTCTTTGAGAATGTGTGTCCACTTGACATCCTTGTTTAATTACCAAGCATCAGCTGACTTACCTCTGGGCTGCTGAATCACAGACCCTAGAGTAGACAGATCACATGATAATATTCTACTTGCTGTTAGTACTTTGAACTGAGGCAATGTCATTAATCACACCAAGTTCTGTTTATCTCACCTGTGAAATGGCACTTGCTGTCTTTAACTACAGAGCTCCTTGGAGATTTTGGTGACTTGGTGTATTTAATGCATATGTCATTGTATATAGCAATTGTTCAATAAAGGGCTTGTTGTAGTTGCTGTTCTGAAAGCCACCAATGACCTTTCAGCAGGGCACAGTCCAAAGGTTCCTTGTGCAGAGAGGCTGGAAGAATCCTGACACTCAGATTTTTTTTTTCATCTAGTAACTTGAATTTAATCAATCTGTGTGGGTTTCTATTCATCCATTGTTTTCCTCTCCCTGCATTGTGAAACACTCCCTTGTAGGTTATCATGTAAGGAATGATTAGAGGGGCTTCTGGTTACTCACCAATCTGTTTTTTAAAAAACATGAATAGTGACTCCATCCTCCTAAAATGCATCTTAGTATTTTTATATTTACCAAGTATAGTGATAGAAAGGCCTTGCCTCCTTTCTCAGTAAGAATAAAGGAAATCATGTTTTCACCTTAAATTGGTCCTCTCAAGTATCTATTGAATGTATAGTCTGAGTTCTTTGTAGAAATACTAGCTCCCAGGATGCTTAGAACATAGCAAGAATCCAGGACAGACCATCATGACACTCAGAGTCTTTAGTCAACATAGAAGAAATCAAATTGAGTTTTCTTCTTGATTATACTTGCTGATGTTTACAATCCTGAGGGCAGACAGCATACCTCATATGTCATCGATTCCATTTTCAGGATCCCCAGTGAGAATAACGTAGACTGAACTCGCGTCAAATGATTATTTTAAAGTTATAAATATGTTCAGAGACTTTGAAGAGGACACAAATGAACACTTAAACAAAGATGAGAGGCTAAATCCCTCTGTGAATTCTAAAAGAACACAAACATTTTAATGAAAATAAGAAAGAATATTCAGGAAAATTGAATTCAATAGAGAAAAACACTGAAGAAAATGCAAATACAAATGAAGCTGGAAATTTTTAAAAAACCCAATAAGTCAATTTTAAAAATTCAGTGAAAAGCCTCACCTATAGAATAGGCTATGTGGAAGGCAGAATATCAGGGGTTGAAAAGAAAACAGAGGAATTACATCATTTAGTCAAAGAAAAACGATTTTGTTTTTTTTAATCCTGTGAATGACAGGCTGATCCCTGGAATTCGGCGGTGGAAGGAGAGCATGGATTCATGGAGGTTGGTTTTGGCCTATGCATGCTGTGGTATGCATGGACCCTGCTAATAACAAACTATCTTATAAAAGGAAATACTTTATGTCTCTATGATCTCCTGTAGTTGTCTTATTGCTCTAGCTAGAACTTCAAGTACTATACTGAACAGATACAGAGATAGTGGACAGCCTTGTCTTGTCCCTGATTTCAGTGGAATTGATTTAAGTTTCTCTCCATTTAATTTGATGTTGGTTAATGGCTTGCTGTATATTGCCTTTATTGTGTTTAGGTATGCAACTTGTATCCCTGATCTCTCTAAGACTTTAAACGTCTAAGACCCCTGCATCTAGAATGAAGCCTGCTTGGTCATGGTGGATGATGTTTTTTGATTTGGTTTGTCAGTACCCTAGCTGAGACTCCTAGCAGCAGGGGTTAAGGAACCTGGAGTGGCTACCTCCTGTAGCCAGGAGGGACTTCCAGTGGAGGAAGGGGTACTCAGCCTACCCATAAACGCTTCCATCCAAAATTTGCCCCGCCCCTACAAGAAGTGTAGGGATTAAGATGGAGCAGAGACTGTGGGAATGGCAAACCAGTGACTGGTCCAGCTTGAGACCCACCCCATGGGAGAGAGCCAACCCCTGGCACTATTAATGATACTCTGCTATGACTGTAGACAGGAGCCTAGCATAACTGTCTTCTGAGAGGCCTCATCCAGCATCTGATAGAAACAGGTGCAAAGACCCACAACCAAACAATAAACCAGGCTCAGGGGAGTTTTGTGGAAGAGTGGGAAGAAGGATGGAGGGAGCCGGAGGGGCCAAAGACACCACAAAAAGACCTACAGAGTCAACTTACCTGGGCCTATGGGGGCTCCCAGAGGCTGAACCACCAACCAAGAGCATGCATGGGCTGGACCTAGGACTCCTGCACCATGTAGCAGTTGTGCAGCTTGGTCTTCATGTGGGTTCCCTAACAACTAGGGCAGAGGATATCTCTAACTCTGTTGCCTGTCTTTGGATCTCTTTCTTGTAGCTGGGTTCTCTGAGGAGAATTAGTGGAATGGGGAGAGAAGGGCTTAAGGAGGGAACCCGGATGAGAAGAGAGAGGGTGGCTTCAATTTGTATGTAAAGAATGAATGGATGACACACGTGTGTGGGGACTACGTGAGGACACACGCGGGTCTTAGCGAGACATGGTGTAAATAGAAGACACAACTGAAGTCCTCTGCTTTTCCTTTTGGGACCATATTCCTCATCTTGTGCTCAACTGAGCGTGAATATTAAGAGGACTTCCTGCAGACAGTGGAGATCCAAGATGGCTGCCACGAGAGAACACTGTGTCTGAGGAGTAGGAGAGCAGAAACAACACAGCGACCAGGAGACTGAACTCTGGGAGCTAAAACGCCAGCATTGTGAGTGCCAGGTGTGCAGCAGGCGCGCACCGATCACCGGAACCACCACAGAGAGGATCCGGGGACCATCATGACCAGACCGCACACTGAGGGCAAAAGCTGCACACATCCACCAGCAAAAACCCCAGTTCGGGTGTCTGTCCACGGGCCAGACAGAGAAGGCCTCGGGCACCATTT
>CM053757.1:10238086-10277397 GCA_028658305.1 Pachyuromys duprasi | reverse complement strand
GGCAGGGAGGAGGGAGATGAGGGAGGGAGTGGGAGGGTAGGAGGGAATGGGGGAGGGGGCTACGCCTGGGATTCAAAGTACCTAACCTGTGATTGAGATAAAAATAAATAAATTAAAAATAAAAAAATAAAAAAAAACCTACAGGTGCAGGGCTGTCAGTAGGGAAACTTTAATGAGCTCTCATTACACTAAAATGTGTGGTCTGAGCAAGGAGGAACTGGCTTATGATTGATACTGGAAATCATAAGTGTTGGCGGGCCAGAAGTGGAGTTGGCATAAAGTCACCTGGAGTTGTGGAGCAAAATTGGGGATTATATGCAAAATCTAGTAGCTTCAATATTTCAGTCACTTTTCATGTGTAAATATAGTCTGATCACTAGTGTTGAGCCAATAGCACTTTTAAAAGGAGGCGGAAAGAAAATTTTTGTCAGCTGATATCTTGGGATTTTCTTTTTCAATCTCTGTAAATGAAAGGTCATTAAATTATCACGGTATTGGATAATCTTAAAAAAAACAAAACAAAAACAAAACAAACAAACAAAAAGAATGAATGAATTAACTAATGGGGAAACTTAAAAATAGGTTGTGCAATTGAAGTTCTCAAAAGATGAACTATGAATGACTATGAAATATAAATAACATTTTAAAAGTGTTTGACATTCTTAGCCATCACTGCCTGGCAAAAATATGTTTCCTGGTACAACGGTGATGTGACTGCCTTGGGGGCTAACCAGGATATTCTTGACACTCAACAGGAGGGAAAGCATGCCTGGCACTGTAGAACTAGACAAAAGCCCCTATCTAGGTGAGGTTACAAGGCTATGTGAGGACTTACTACTGAGGCTTTGCCAAATGGACGTGTAGTTGAATTATCTTTTAAATTTTATATTAATACTCAAAGACTAGTGCAGTTCTCAGCCTTGGTCACTGCCTCTGAGGCCCATGGAACTTTGTAGAAGAGGGTGGAAGTCTGTAGGGCCTGAAGGAAGGGGAGGAGGGCAGAGGAGTAGTGTCTTCTGAATACAACATGGCTGTTGAAATCATGGGCACATCGCAGCTGTGACTGCCTGCACAGGAAAGAAGGGACATGAGAACAAAATGGGGACTAACTGGAAGGAGGCGGGAGTGAGAGGAGAATGAGGGGTAGAAATAGGTGAGTGAGTGTAATCACAGCACACTGTATATGAAATTGTCAAAAATTCCAATCAAATAAAAGTATTTAAAAGGCAAGAGAAGAATGTTATTATATATATACACACACACATATGTGCAGTTGTCCATCAATATTCTCAGGGGATGGGCCCCAGTTTCCCCACCGAAGATGCCCAACATTGTACAGAGTGACCTAGCATTTGCATAAAATCTACACACATCCTCTTCTTTTTAAACTTTATTTTTAAATTTTTACTATTTATTCACTTTGTATTCCAGCTGTAGCGTCCTCCCTCTTTCCCTCCCTCATCCCCTCCTAATCCTGCCCTCCCTCCATATTCCCCTCCCATGCCCCTCCCCAAGTCCACTGATAGGGGAGGTCCTCCTCCCCTTTCATCTAACCCAAGCCTATCAGGTCTCATCAAGACTGTCTGCATTGTCTTCCTCTGTGGCCTGGCAAGGGTGCTCCCCTATCAGGGGGAGGTGATCAAAGAGTCAGCCACTGAGTTCATATCACAGACAGCTCCTGTTCCCCTTACTAGGGAACCCACTTGGAGACTGAGCTACTATGGGTTACACCTGTACCAGGGTTCTAGGTTATCTCCATGTATGGCCCTTGGTTGGAGTATCAGTCTCAGAAAAGACCCCTGTGCCCAGATATTTTGGTTCTGTTGCTCTCTTTGTGGAGCTCCTGCTCCCTCCAGGTCTTTCTATCTCCCCCTTCTTTCATAAGATTCCCTGCACTCTGCCCAAAGTTTGGCTATGAGTCTCAGCATCTGCTTTAATACCCTTCTCGGTAGAGTCTTTCAGAGGCCCTTTGTGGTAGGCTCCTGTTCTATTTCCTGTTTTCTCCCTCTTCCAATGTCTGAATGCCATTCTGAATGAGGATTGAGCATCTTACCCAGGGTCCTCCTTCTTGCTTAGCTTCTTTAGGTGTACAGATTTTAGTATGATTATCCTACATTTTATGTCTAATATCCACCTATAAGTGAGTATATACCCTGTGTGTCTTTCTGCCTCTGGATACCTCCTCTATATTTTAAATCATATCTAGGTTACTCTCAATGCCTAATACAATAAAATATTATGTAATAATGAATATTATTGTGTGTTGCCTAGACCATACAATAAAGTGTGCAAAATTCAAGTATTTTAATCTATGTTTGAATCTGAAGTTATGAAATCCAGGGATATAGAGACATGACTATATGTATATGTGTGTTTGTGAGTGTGAGGTGAAAGTTCAGCTGATCCATACTCCCAATAGGATTTTAAAATTATCTCAAATGCTGTTCTTTTAAGTAGAACTATATAAAATTGCAATGTTTGTAGGTTAAAAATGGTTAAATATCAGTCATTTTTTATGGTTATTTGTAGAATTAAGGGCTTTCTATGTCCACCCTTGCTCTGAATAATGATGTGGAGACTTTTATATTTATTAAAAGCTTGAGGCAATATAGCTGAGCAGCTACTGAGCTATTCCAACCTGACTGTGCTGGCCTGGCCTACTTCCCAGCCATGCAGCCCATTACCTGCTATCTTAGTCTTGCCTTGGCTGCTCTTTCTCCACCCACATCTTCATGGTGACTCTCTCTCCCTGGGATCATGTCTCACCTTAATTCTTCTCACCAGCCATTGTCTGTTCAACTCTTATCAGAGGTGATGGAGAACAATTTTTATACAACATTGAGAAGGAGATAATTTATAAAAATTGCAATGCTAACGTCTGGTCTGCAAACAGAACTCTAGATACAGAAATTCGTATTTGAATAAACAGTGCACAGAAACATCCCCCAACAGTTTTAGTCCATGAATGGAACAACTGAAAACTACTGTTGTCCCTGTTTGATAACTTACTAAAATACATGTCAAAAAATGTGTTGAAGAATGCCCTCCCATACCCGCCAATGACACCTGGGCCTTCCTAATTTCCGATGCCTTTGCCAAACTGCCCTATAAGGCACAAGGGAAACAGTTGACTATCTAAGTCCATATGCTCTTCTCTCTGTTGGGATTTTCTTTGGAACTCTTGTTTTACGTTGCCTCCCATTGGGATCTCCTTTCTCCTAGCAGCTAGACAGATACACTCTCTCCCTCACCCCCAGTGTGCAAAGGTCATGCAGTAGAAGCCTGACTGTACCCACAGTGACACATAGGATCACCTGAAATGTGGTTTCTCAACATTGGCTTACATGTTTAAAATCCCTGTACATCATGTTAATTATCCTGACATAAACATGCACTATGAATACATAATGTTGTGACTAAAATAAGTACAGTTTAAACTTCACAAGGTACCAGCTACAGTGTTAAGCATTCAGCGTATTGGTGCCCCCTCTTTTCCCTAATATCTGGGTATCATCATTCCCACCTTCAGAGAAGGAGACGTTAGCAGCTTCTTCAGATGGCACAGCTCCTGTACTAGTTGCCCACTGCTACGAAACAAGATAGCGCGATTTAGCAGTTTAACACAACACATGTTTATTTCCTCTTTATTGATTTTCTTGTTTAATGCATTTAATTTCAAAAACAGATTCTTGCTATTATCACATTGCTGGCTTCAAACTGCCCCTCAGGCTCTTGAGTGTTGGAATTATAGGTAGACGTCATCTTCTGTTTGGGGGTTTGCAAGAGGCAGAGATCAAGACACCATCCAGGGCTGGGGCCTCCTGTTCGGATTTGATAAGGAACAGATCTGCTTTCAGGTTCACTTACGTGGTTGTTGGATGCTTTCATTTTCTCAGGGATTGGTTCCCGAGAGTCTAAGTGACCTGTTGGCTCCCTGTCCATGTAACACAAATGCTCACTCCATCAAAGCCAGCAAAGGACCAGAATGAACTTCTTGTACAGCCTGATCACAAAAGTGACATCCCATTATCTATGCTGTATTCTTTTGGTTAGAAACAAGTTACTAGGCTAGCCCACTGAAGTGATTGATATTGATTACCTATGAAAAAGGATCCAAAATTGCCTAGGAGACAAATGTCTGGGCATGTCTGCAATGGACTTCTAGATTAGGTTAAGTGAGGTAGGGAAACTCATCCAAAATGTGAGTGGCACTGTTCCACGGACTGAGATTTCAGGCTGACTAAAAAGGAGAAAGAAAGCCGAACACCAGTATTCATCACCTCTGATTCCTGATGGCAGATGCTTTGTGACCTCAAACTTTGCTGCCCTGACATCCCCACCATGACGGACTGCCAGTGCTCTTGAATGGAGATACACAACATATTCTTCTTCCTTAAGTTGCTTTTGTTCCAGTTAAATAGCAGAACTAGGATTTGAACCACTCCTAGAAACTCCGAAGCTCCCTCAATTGACTGCTATGCTCTATTGTCTCTAGATAAATTAGCCTGATTATTTCTCTGAAAGATTGGTCTGGTTAGTCTCACACGGAATACATTGTTTTTCAAATGTATTATTCTTTTAAATTTAATCTCCCAAGCCAGAAGAAAGCTGAACAAGCCAGCAGAGGAGGCACACTTACTAGTCCTACAGATTTCATGAAGGGATAACTTAATGATAAGATTAATATGGCTTCCGATGCTAAGCCTTGACACCTCCCTCCACCCCCACCTCCGCCCCAGCTAATAAACACAACCTTCCACATGAGTCTTAGACCATCTGACCAATCTGCAGAGAGAGAAATAAAAACCTAGCAAACAGTGCAGAGAGGCAAGTCTGCCTTAAGAGACAGAATTGAGATTATTCACACAATCTTCCCTTCCCCTTTGTGTTTAGCATCTGTAACTAAATTCAGAATCGAAACGACTAGCCTTGACAAACATCTTTAGACTCAGTCATACATCTGTGTATAATTTTGTTTTCAAGAGAGCAGGAGAACCAGTCCTGGGAGCACTTCTGTGGGCAGAGGTATATCTTCATTTTCTGAAATGTTCCTAGCAACAGAAGTTGTTTTCTTCTTCGCCCCCAAGTCCTCAGAGTAGAAACAGGCAAAACTGATAACAAGAAATCTAGAAAATGGTCATTGTATTTCAGTTTCCTGAGAGTGCAATTTGTGTTGTAAGTGTATTCCATTGCATTTACCAACATGAAGTCAAAGTGGTATGTTTTTTAAAAATCTAATGACAAACATGAGTTACTGTGGGGCTTTTTTTTTCTTTTAAAAGCTAACATATGGAACAGCAGGTAAATGCGATCCTGTCATACTGCCTAGGGATTGTTCTGGCATTTCAATTGCATTTTCCTTGCAGGATGATTTTTCTTATTATCTGTTTCCATATTATTTAGCTCTGCATGTATTCAGAATTTATCCAGCTCGGTTCCTTCTGGGAAGTAGCAGTAACAATAATAGCAGTGATTAGCATTTTTATTGATCACTCTCTATGTGCTCAGTTTTCCCTCTGCATTTTATGCATGTGTGGTATGCACTGTGCACACAGAACACAGGAGCACAGACATTGATTGAGGCACTTAGAACCATGCTTTTTCTTTTTTGAGTCATGGAGGTCAGCATTCTTACCCATTGAGGCCCCTCCTCAAACTTTATCCATATGTTTTCAATGCAACACATCATTTTGTTTTTGTACTAATCTTAAGAGCTGCGCTTATTTTTACTGGCGAGGGAAATGGAACTTGAGGCTCAGAGGACATATGTAGCTTGTCTGGAGCTTCAAGGTACGCACTGGGAAAGCAGAATGTGAGGCCCTCCTCTTCCGAGTGTGGTGGATTGCCTCCACATGATGCAATTAATGAATGAGTGAGCAATGCAGAGCATTTGGATGCTTCTCATGCTCTCCCACCCTTCCTTGGCAAAAAGTACAGTATAGCCAGCCCTTAGTCTTGGACAATGCTACTGAGAATGCAAACAGTGGGATCCAACAGTCCAATTCAAAAATCACAATCTCTTAGCTGTCTGACCTTGGCCAAGGTCATGAAGGCTTGATAATTCTGTTTGCTTTGATGGAACCCAGGAGTGCCTTCTTCTTGCAGTGGATGTGAGGCTTAGTGAAGATATACCTGTAAAGAGCTTGGCAGGGCACCTGGTATTTAAAGTTGTGCTTGTCGACAGTTTCTCTGACCAGCATGTGGAATTCCATAGTGTGTAGGAGTCCTGGTTCTGCCATTTATTGTCTCTACGACCAGGAATAAGTAATTTAATCTTCTAAGGCTCAGGTTTTCTGTCTGTTAATTGGGTATCATAATATTGCCCTCGACCCGGGAATATTTTAAAGGGTTGCCTGGAAGATATTCGCAAATGTCACCTAGGAGACACCTGTAATCCCAGCACTCAGGGAGGCAGAGTCTGTGAGTTAGAGGACAATCTGTTTTACAAAGTGAGTTCAGTGCAGCCAAGGCTACACAGAGAAACCTGTCTTAAAAAGACAAAAAAAAAAAAAATCCCACCAAATGGACATTTCACAAGGCCCAAGTAATGCTAGCAGGGATTATTTTCTGTCTTCTGGAGTTTCCATTTTCTAATTATTTTTAAAGGTCCTTCCAGCTTTAGAACTCTCCGATTCAGCATGAGGTAGAACGTAGACCCAGCTCCATATACAATTGAAGTAGGGTATAAATACTCCGTCTGAGTAGGCTTTCATCAAGATGAGTTGGAAGCAGTGATCTATTTTGGTGAGACAGAAAACACTTTTTTAAAGCTGAAGTTTTATAAAAGTCTTACTCTCAAGTGGTAGTTGGAAGCAGTCCTCACTGCATGCACTCCCTACTTCGCGCTAAAAGGACAGCTGTTGGTTGTCGATTTGTGCCATAATTCCATTCCTATTTGCAACAACAGTTCAAGATAAAATTCACTGCTGTTTCTCAAAAGGGAAATGATAAATTATCATGGATTCTCTTTCTAAAACATTATGGCCATGGACAAACCTATATACTTGTCCAAAGAGTTTTAGGAGCTAGATACAGTGAAACACGCCTATAATCCCAGCACTCAGAGAGGTAGTCGGATCTTTGTGAGTAACAGGCCAGTCTGGTCTATAGAGAGTCTAGAATAGCCAAAGCTACACAGAGAAACCCTGTCTCAAAAAAAAAAAAAGAAAGAAAAAGAAAAATAAACAAAAAAATTATGGACCACATTGAAGATGGGTCAGAAAGATGGTAAGAGTCATAAGTCAGGAAGGACAAGAGCAAAACAATGTGTTCTGGACATGGCAGGATAGCTACACTCAGGAGCCCACAGCAGCTGTGCCTGCAGAAATCCGACACAAGATCAAGCCAGCCATCATTGCAACATGGAGGGGGTTGAGACTCACTACCCCTTCTGCCTAATGGCTTCTGGGAAAGATGGAGTCAGTTTATTGAAGGGTGTGGCCCCTAGTAGGTGGGCTATGCTTCAGTGGATGGCCCCACACCCTTGAGTATGTTGTACTTAGTATGATACGTATGATATGAAGTTGGGAGGATAGGGTAGGGGAAATATAATCCAAATACTTTTATAAAATTCTTTTAAGATTAATACAAATTATATATATACATATATATATACATATATATATATATATATATATATATATGTATATATATAAAAGCTCTCTTCCAAATAAAGTTATGGGGCCTGGTAAGATGGCTTAGCAGGTAAAATCACTCTCCAAACAAACCTGATGATCTGAGTTTATTCCCTTCGGTGGTTTGAATAGGAATGGCCCTCATAGGCTCATAAATTTGAACGCCTAGTCATCAGGGAGTGGCACTAGAGAAGAATTAAGAGGTGTGGCTTTGTTGGAGTAGGTGTGTGTGGCCTTGTTGGAGTAGGTGTGTTCTTGTTTGCAGAAGTATATCAAATGAGAGTAGGCTTTGAGGTGTCAAAAGGCCCAGTGTCTCTGTCTTCCTGCTACCTGAGCATCCAAATGTAAGACTCCCAGCTGCTTTTCTAGTGCTATGTCTGCCTGTGTCCCCCCCCCCCCCCCCATGCTCCCTGCTATGATGATAATGGACTAAACTTCTGAAACCATAAGCCAGTCCCATTCAAATGCTTTCCTTTATAAGAGCTGCTGTGTATCTTGGGGTTTGTATTGCTGTGAAGTGAGACCATGAACACTGCAATTCTTAGCAAGGAAAATCTTTAACTGAGGCTGGCTTACATTTCAGAGGCTTACTCCATCATCATGATGGGAAGCATGGCAGCATGCAGGCAGGCATGGTGCTGGAGAGGTAGCTGAGAGGTCTACATTTGGATTGACTGCATCAGGAAGAGAGAGAGACAGACAGACAGAGAAAGAGACAGACACAGAGAAAGAGACAGACAGACAGAGACTGGGCCTGGCTTGAGCTTTTGAAACTTGGAAGCCCACTTCCTCAAACAAAGGCACACCCACTTCAGTAAGACCACACCTCCTAATGGTGCCACTCCCTGGTGCTCAAGCATTCAGATCTGTGAGCAGAGGGGGTCTGTTCCTATTCAAACCCTGGCCCCCGTAGGCTTGTAGCCATATCATAATGCAGAAATGTATTCAGTCCAACTGCAAAAGTCCCCTGTTTAAAAGTCCAAAATTCAAAGTCTCTTCTGAGACTCAAGGCAATCTCTTAACTGTAATCCCCTATAAAATCAAAACCCAAAAGCAGATCACATACTTCCAAAATTCCATGGCACAAAACGTGCGTTACTGTTCCAAAAGGGAGACAAGAAAGCACAGTGAGGAAGTCGTGGACCAAAGCAAGACTGAAAACTAGCGAACTGCAAACTCTGTATCATGGTGTCTCTTCACAGCAGCAGAACACTGACTAAGACAGCCCCCAAGCCCAGGGAAACGGCTGAATGTGGTGTCATAATCCCAGCACCCCTTCAGCAGGATAGGAGACCGAGGCAGAACCCCAGTAGCCTACAGGCCAGCTGTCTTGAAGTATGCAGTGCAGCAAAACCAACAAGAGAGCTCCTGCTTCTACACCATGGAAGGAGAGGACCCACTCCCAAATTTAGCCTCTCCCACTCATTAGCACACATACGCATCACAACAAAAATAGGTTATAAAGAGTTAAATTGGACAGACTAGAGCATTTTTCCCTCTAGAAATGAGCTTTTCTTAAAGTTTTAATTCATTTTTTTCCCATTCATTTGCTTTTGTTAGTACTTCTCATTTTTAAGTCGAGTAACATAGTCATGTAATGGTAAGGACTGACAGTTGGTCACCATGCAGTGACCAATGCTACGGACACAATGGGAATGAACTACTCAGTTACTTAGCTCTCATAGTAACACTGATCACTAACAAAACATCTCTTCAGTCAGAATTCTCACCAGAGGCTAATAATAGCAACAGCTAATTGTTGTGAAGAATTCACAGAGTCTAAGGAAATATTGAGAAGGAGAAGAAGGAACAAGGAAAACAGACATAATTGTGCCACCCAAATATGCCTAAATCACCGCGGCTAAAACGCATCACATTTCTTCCTATTGTTTGGTCAGTAAGCATGTTTACAGACCATCAGAGTTCCCTTACCTTTCCTGTTTAATCCCATGACCCTCAAAATGTTTAATCCCTCCTAAATGTTTCCTCAAGCTCTAAAATCTCAAACTATAGAAATATATATAAGATACTGATACCACTTACATGTATACACACAAATTCTGTATGTGTACATACATATCCTTCTAAGTAGGTGCACATGTGTGAGTGTGTATGCAGAGAGCTCAGGGTGCTGTTAGGTGACCTCAATTATTCTCCACTTTACATTTTGAGAAAGGATCTCTCACTAAGTACAGAGCTCAACACATCAGCTAAACTGGCTGGTCAGTGAACCCCAGGGACTCAATCATCTCTATCCCCAGTGCCAAGGGTACATGTGTGTCACCACACCTCAAACTCGGGTCTTCATGCTCACGCAAGAGGCACTTCCTGACTAAGTCGTCTCCACAGCTTCACAAAATGCTGTTATACGGAATAATGGCTAAAAGTAAAGACACTGTCTTTATGCAGCTTTACTTGCTCCTTACAAACCAATGTGTGTTTTCAAGGCTAGTGTCTGTGGCAGCCATTAGTTTCACTTGTTAAGAGTTTCCAGTTTGAGTATCCCAGACATAGAGCCTGACTATTTACTGCCTGGTTTATAGTTGGCTTAGATCATGTGACTGGCTTTGGCCAATGAGCTGTTTTTAGTTTAAAGCCTGCGTAAGAACTGTTAGGTTTTACTATGACAATGAGCAATGCTCCAATTAGTAGCTTCTTGCCAGAAAAGTCTCAGAAAGAAGTACATAGAATAGAGCTTCCAGGCAACCTGTGAACATGGAGAACGAGAAACAGCACATATCACTTTACTTCTACAGGGGTTGTCTCTTACAGCATCATAACTTGCACTCTCCTGACCCGTATTAGAGTATTTGTCTGCCCACGTGCAGCTGAAACTATACATATACCTGCACCTATGCTTACACGTGAGCACTTATACAAATACAAACCTGTTTAAATTGTCTTGTCTGTACATTTTTTAATGGAAGTTTGAGTTTATTACTAGTGTTATGGGGAGGGAGCTGCACTTGCCATGGTGTGTGTACGCTCAGAAGGTGGCTTTGTGGAGTTGGCTGTCTCCTGTCACCTTTTCCTAGGTTCTGGGGACTGAAGGCAGGTTGTCAGGCTTGCTCAGCGAGAGCTTTTACCCACTGAGTTATCTTTTAAAATCTTATCTACTCTGTTGTAATCTTTCTTTTAGGAGTTATGGCTGTTAGGAAATATATTTATGGTTCAAAAGTTGTTGGTTGAACATCTATGTTCTGTTGCTTTTCTAGATGCTGTATCAATAAAACACATGAAGACAGTGAAATGGCAACAGAAACCCCATCCTTGGCCCTGTCGATTGCATGGGTGTGCATTCCTCTTGTAAGTATAGAACTGCTTTGCTATTTGTAACTCCTTGTAAGTTTCTTGTAAAGACAGACTATAACTCCCTTAACCAGACGTCTCTGTGTGGATAGGCTGCTATGGGTCTGTCTCTTGCAGGAAACAAAGCTGTTGTATGTCTACCACTCAACAGGTACACAGTCTGAGCTTTGAATGCCATAGGTATACTTGTGGACACATTATAACTTTCTCAGTCATTCTGCTACAAGCGGATACATGAACTGTTGTTGTGTCTTTGCTATTATCTATGCACTGGTTCAATAATTAATCAGGCTAAAAATTTTGGAGTGGTTGTGGATCATTTCTTTAAGATAAAGACTGTAAAATGCTATAAATGGTGGTCCGAGCTGATGTGTGCCAGCAGGCTCCTCCCTCACAAGCTTGCTTCAGGGATTTTCCTAGGCATCTGTGTGTCCAGCATCTTCTTTCATGCCACCTCAGGAGACAGGAAACTAAGCCAGATGTGAGAAAGCTCAATACTGGTGGGAGGACTTTTGTCTTTGAATTTTAATTAGCACACACAGTATTAGGTTTTATTATGGCATTTTCAAACAAAGTTATTTTTTATTTTCCTTCCCCACCCTCCAACCCCCTTGGACCTCCTGGAGCCTCTTTTCTTATTGAACATCTAGCTTATTTACTCTGAGATTTCATGTGCGAATTCAATGCATTTTCATGGTATCCACCCACTTACTCCTCTCAAGCCCTTCCAGACTTCCACCAGGTCTCCCTCCCTACTTTACTTCCTTTTTGCACTAGTTGAACCGGGATGAATTAGTGTTCTCCATATGTACCCACACGTAGATCACCCACTGGAGTGTGGGCAGCCTACCAGAGCCCATTTCCTTGAAGAGAACTGACACTCCCTTTCCTGGCTGCCATCGGCAGCAGCAACTGCTCAGCTGTGGGGAGGACATAGGAGCTCTCCTCCGTCTGTGCTAGGATCTGTATGAGATTAAGCTAACTAAAATTCCTTTCTTCTTTCCTTCCTTCCTTTCTTCTTTGTTTCAGTTGGAAAGTCTTTTCACTTCAGACCTCTTTTCTAGGCACTGGCTCATTCCTGACTTTTTCTGAAGCTGTCGCAGTGAACAAATTTCGTCTGGTAGTATACATCAGCCTTAGTCCAAGGAGTCACTCTGTGGGTTTCTGTGATGGGTTTCCTGTTCCACCCTCCTCGGTTTTCCTTTCACTAGCCCTTCATCTTCCATCAACACACCCACTGAATCTACACCCTGTGATAGTAACATTTTTAGTCACCAGAACCAAATATCTGACAGGACAATTTAGGAAAAGACCTGGGTTTCAGAGAGATTTCCCTCCACCCTGTTTGGGAAGGCAGGGCAGCGAGAACTGCTCTTTCTGTGACATCAGGGGCATGTCTCTAGGCCTGAAGGCCATTCCCAGGGATCCACTTTGGCCAGTCAGGCCCCATCTCCTCAAGGCTTCACACATAGCAGAATCTGGGGACCAGACTTCTAAAACATGAGCCTGTGGGGACATTCAGATTCAAACTATAACAACCAATTTCTTTATCTTCCAGTGATGATGTGGGGACAGCCACAAGAGCTAGGGTATGGTTCTTATAAAGTGTGTGTGTGTGTGTGTGTGTGTGTGCTTGTGGATAACAGAAGGAGGCATCGGGTGCCCTCCTCTATCATTCTACCTCCTGTTCCTTTGAGTCAGGATTTCTTGTAGAACAGAGCCCATATTGAGCTAGGTTGGCAGCCAGAAAGCTGCAGCAATCCTCCTGACTCCACCTGTAAGAGACATAGACCTGTATAGAATTCCATATATTTGAGGGACTACACCTGGCTTTTACATGGGTGCTGGTATCCCAACTCTGGTTCTCATGCTTGCGCATCTGGTGTGCATGACGAATGAGCCACGTCTTTATCTCTGTTGGACAAAAATACATTGCTGTCTGCCTGTCTACTTTGTGCCAGGCGTGGGCTTTGGGCATTGAGAATACTTGAGTGAACAAAGCAGATACCTGTCGTCATGGGGCTTCTATTCTGCTTCTATTCCTGAAGAAGAATTTAGGAAAAGAAATAATAGACATCTGTGTGACATAAGATGGTACTTACTATGAAACTAGAAATTGCAGCAAGGGAGGGGCAGGTGACATTATTAAACTGAGTGGTCACAGTAGCACTCTATAATGAAACACAGTTTCAGCAATGGTTTGAAAATGGGGAAGATTTGGTAGAGAGAAATAATCCAAAGGGGTTGTGGAGGAATGCATGGTGGGTAGCCTAAGGAGCTGCTAAGCCATATATGTGCAGGAACAGATGGACAAGAGGAAAGAAGGAATGGCTAGAGAGAGGGTAAGAGTTCAGAACCACACAGCAGCCTTTAATTCAGCTTTGGTTCTGTTTTGAAGGAAAGGCAGAGCTCTGGCAGGTGTGGGGTGGTGCCAGGGTCTTAAGTTCTGAAAGGTTTACTCTGATTGATGCATTAAAGCCTCACTAATGTTTGAAGGAGAGACACCAAGAGTCTTGGTAAGAAGATATTGCTATAATCCAAGCAAGAGTTGCTTATGGTTGAAGTCAGAAAATACTGAAGATAGAAAATGAGAGAAGTGGTTAGGTTCTAAGTATACTTTGAGAATGAGGCCAGTGTGGTTTCCTGAGTGCTTAGAAGCTAAGAAGGAGGTAGAGAAAGTTCTAAGAATCTGTCCTCTGCTCCTGGAAGGGAGAAGGTGTTGGGAGGGAAGATGAGCCCAAAGGCAGAAAGGTGGTGGTTATGGGCATGAGGTTGATTGGACATATGGAATTAGAGAAGCATCTAGAAGTTTAGGCAGAGACATCAGTGAGCAGCTGAATAGATACACCTGGAGTTTCTAAGAGAGATCTTAGTGTCATAGCTATAAAGGACTCAGGATATTTCTTCTACATTTTTGGGAGCCATGTTATGCATTACTCAAAAGCTTATGTTGGTATGTCCATGTACCTAGAATCAGTAATTGTCACGATGATGATCCCCAACTTCCTAAGATTCTCAGATGTCTTCTGTTTAATCAATACAATAATACATCTTTGTTTTAGAAAGGATGTTTGTTTTAGTCTAGATGTGACAGTTGATTATCTTTTAAAGATTTTATTTTATTCATGTGTGTGTGCTCATGTGTCTGTGTGTACATATCTGTGTGTGTGTATGTGCTCATGCACAGGGTGCCTTTAGAGACCAGAAGAGGATTCCAGATTCCCTTGCAGGGTTTGAAAGTTACCTAACATGGCTGTTATAATCTGTATTCTGGTCCTCATGATTAAGCAGCAAGGATTCTCAACCATGAGCCCTCTCTCAAGTCTCCCTGAATATCTTTCCACAGCTTACATGGTAGCTATAAACTGAAGACTATTTGCTTCCTTTTAATTCATTTGTGTGTATCTGTCTGGGTATGCTTACAGAGGCCAAGAGTCTGTGAAGAGCACTCCCCACCTTTTAAAATTTTTTTAAAGGTAATCTCTCCCTGAGCCTGGAGCTTGACAATTTGTCTTGATGGGCTGGCCAGCGAGCAGCAGGGGACCCCTTGTCTCCATCTCCCCAATGCTGGGATTACAGGCCTGCATCAGAGCAGCTGTTTTTATGTGGGTACCCGGTATTAAACTCAGGTTCTTCTCCAGCTGAGTCATCTCTCTAGCCCCTTATTTTTGTTTTTAGCATATTGTAGTCAAGCATCTTTAGCAGCTACAGTGTAGCAATCCACACATACTCATTCATAAAACATATCAAATCAGGGTAATTAGAAAAGTGAGCACCTTAAACATTGAGCATGTCTTTGTGTCAGGAATATTTAAATCTATGGCAGACATGTGAATTCACTATACCTTTTACCAATTTTGTCTGCACAAAAAAGGGCACATTTTGAGAGACAAACAGGCCTGAGCTCAAATCTCAGTGCTGACATTTTCTGTTGCAGCGTAATTTAAGTTGTCCTGGCTTCCAAGTCTTCATCAGATCGGAAAAATACTTACCTTGTCCTTTAAAGTTATTATCATTGTCTTTCTCAGAAGGTGGCACCCGCTAGACATGCCCGCTCTACCTACCAGCTCCCTTTCCCTACAGCAACATGCTTAGCTATAATCGGTGTTGATAAATGCTTTTACTTCATCACTTACACTCTCATCTGAGTGAAAAGACTTTTCTAATTTCGTTTTTTTCCTAGCATCTTCCTCCATAGCTCTTCTGGCTCTCTTAGTAACCCAGTGCTTTCTGATTCAGCTTAGTAGGCTGTCCAGAGAGCTGCAGCAATCTGCCTTTCTCTCTAATAGAAACTCAGGCTTATGCAGCAAGCACTTTAACCTAATATGTTATCTTTTTATTTTCTGCTCCAAGGTGGCAGAAGCTTACATTTTTCCTATTCCTTTATCTTTAATGCTTGGTACTGATTTGGGTCACTGTAGGCTCAAGGGCTGGCTATTCAACAGTCAAGGCGTGAATGGATGATAGGAACCATGGCACATATGAAGCAGAATTTTAAGGACCTCAACCCAAATCACCTTGAAAAATCCACCACACAAAAGAAGACAGACTGACATTATTTCCAGCAGTGAGGTTTTATAAATTAATTGATTTTTTTTCAATGTGTGGGCTTAAACCATTTATCTGAAGGTTCCACAATACATTCTCTGAATTATTTTCAAAGATGTGGCAGGAAAGAGGAAATAACAAGTCCCGCACTCCGCAGAGCCTTGTTCCTTTAGTTTGTCCTGTTTGTCACCTTTCAGTTCCTCTGCTTCTTGTAGAGAACTGTTTGGTGATCCCTTCCCCGCCTGCAGCTCACTGGAGGTAACAGAAGTCCTGCCTGTTGGTGACATCACCTCCTTTTAGATCAGCAGTTGCCTGCCAGACCTTCAGAGTCAAACCACCACCTTGTCCTAGCCCTGACACCCGCCCGCCCCGGCAGCAGCAATATTTAATAATGGAAAGAATACAAAGACTGGCTGGATGAATCACCGTGGTGAGTGACCAGCCAAATTGAAATCTCCTTTAACAAAAAGGCCTTGAGATCCAGGAATAAAAACACATTTCTTTAATTTCCAGCTCTAATGGCTGTGTTCTGCATTCTCAGGGGCAATGTCTGTACTTTGTTCTTCTTGTATGATGTTGTAAAACACCCCCGAGTTTGTGTCAGGGTCAAAGTTCTCAAAACTCTAAACTGCAAACATTGTGTATCATACCATTCACATGTGCCTACACACGTGTGTTTTTTATGTTGTTATACATGTGCTTGTGTGCCATGTGTTTGTGTGTTTACTAGGAAGCCAGAATTGATATTGCATGTCTTCCTCCATTGTTCTTCATCTATTAATAAATTGTGTATGTGTGTGTGTGTGCCACAGTGTTCATGTGACAGTCAGAGGACAACTTTTGCTGGTCAGCTTTCTGATCCTTCTGCCTGTGTTCTGGGGATCAACCTCAGGTTGTCAGGTTTGGTGACAGGTGCCCTTAACCAATGAAGCTTCTCACTACCAACAAGGTATTGTGTGAGACAGAGCTAATTGTGGTTCGGCTACACTGGTTGTCCATAATCTCCAGGGATTCTCCTGTCTCTGCCCCCAGAACACTGAGATTCCAGGCTTGTGCTGCAGTGCCTGGCTTTTTTAGGTAGGTGCTGAAGATGGAACTCATGTCCTCATGATTGTCTGGCAAACACCTGATCCAATGAGTCATGTCCCCAGCCCCTTGGATATCAGGATATCACCTTCCTTAAGTTCTTTGCCATGTCTTCAAACCACCTGCATTATATCTCACGGCGTTTTCTCACTTTTGTTATTCTCAAACATTTGCTTAAGAGAAAACTATCACAGTGCTCATAGTCTGTAAAGTTAGTATCTCTGTGGCATGGGTAAAATGGAAGGAAAACAAACTATCAGTGAATGCCAGCAGATTCTGCTCTCTGCTCACAATGCTAAGGCTGAGACTGGAGATTTTGTTGGTGAGGGAGAGTGCCAAAGTGTTATGTGGTAGGTGACTAACGAATGCCAAATGGTGGTTCCTCTTTTAGAATGAATGAAGTGAATTCAAGAAAGACTCAACTGTGCGAAATACCTAAGAGGCAGCAACTTATAGGAGGAAGGATTTATTTGGGCTCATGGTTTCAGAGGCTTTGGTCTATAAGCTGGCTGGCTCCCTGTTTCTGGGCCTGTGGTGAGGACAGGGAATCATGGTAGGAAGGAATAAGAATACAAATCCTACCTGGTGGTAGCTAGGGAGCAGAGAGGATTCCAAAGCTGGCCTTAGCTCACAGTGAGTCTTCAGAAATGAATTTCTGTTGTTTATCTCCTTCTGCCCTTCTTCCTCTGTCTGAGGCCGCAGCCTATGGGATGGTGTTACCCATATTCAGGGTGAGTCTTCCCCTAGAAGTACCTTCTCTGAAAGATACAGAGATGTGTTTCACTGATGTCCCAGGCATTGCTCAGCCCAAACTAAGTTGACAATCATGATTAACCATTTCTGATCCCCTTTGTGGAGGTCTGCTCTGCGTCAGGTTTGTGTAGACAGTTATATGAGGTAGGAATAAGCAGAACTGCATATGCAGAGAAATTATACATACACATATGCATGTGTGTATGCACACTCACGCACACACACACAGGAACATGTTGGAGCTCATGAGACCTAAATATTATATTCCTTCAACTTCCCGAGTTTGATATGTCAGATTCCAGCATGCAGCATGGTGAAGTATACTTCGAACTTTTCATCTTATTTCTGGAGCAGCTTCCTGCGGGCCCATGTGATCGCAGAACAGTGTTGGAGAGCGCATTGCCCCCACCCCTGTGCAATCTGTGTCTGCGCATCACCTAAAACTAAACCTGAACATTGTTGCTTGCCTTGCACAAAACTAAGCTCATCAGTTTCTAGAAGTATAAGCTTGAGAAGATTTTCTTATCAGACTCTTTAACAATGGTAGAGTCAGGGCCTGACACCCCAGATTTGAATCTCACATTTGTTTTTTGCCAGGGCAGAGATATTGAGCGAAAGCCTTAGCCTCTCAGAAGCTAGATGGTGGCTTAGAAAGTGAACTTAGCGTGAGGATGGGATGTGGCATTTCCACAGGATTGCTCAGGGTGAAACAGCGTACTCCATGCCCTGAGTAAGGCTAGTGTCATTTTCTTCATCCCCTTTCCATCCTTTTCCCTCATTTTCATCATCACCATCTTCCCACTGGACTGAATTGTCCTTCTGTACTGGAGGGCCCAGTTGGCATCTGTGACTGTGGCCTTGTTTGGAAACGGGTTCTTTGAAGATGTGAACACATTTAAGTGAGGCCATACTGGAGGGAGGGCTGGTGCCTCTGTAACAGAGGGAAGGGAGGAGTCCTAGAGATGGGGGCACAGGCAAGGAACACAAAAAGATCGGTGTAATTGCCCTAATAGAGGAGAGCTAACTCAGAAGAAGGAGACAGCTATGACCCAGAAAGCAGTTCTCCCCAGACTATGAATCTGCCAATGCTGTGGCCTTGGCTCACCGTGAGTCTTCAGAAATAAATTTCTGTTGTTTATAAGCCCTGCTTATGATATTTCGTGACAGCATCCCTAATGAACCAAGACATTCAGAGGGTAATTGACTATGGCTCCATATCACAGAGTTAAATTAATATCATCTCTGGGATTGTAACTAAATTCTCTTCATTGCCCCATCTTAAAAATACCACCATCTTGGGCTGGAGAGATGGCTCAGCAGTTAAGAGTACTGGCTGTTCTTCCAGAGGTCCTGAGTCCAATTCCCAGCAACCACATGGTGGCTCATAGCTATCTATAATGGAATCTGATTCCCTTTTCTGCTGTGCATGAAGGCAGTGTTCATATACATAAAATAAATAAATAAATCTTAAAAAAAAACACCATCTTAAATCATGAAACATTAACAGTTATGACTTCAGAGCCCCTCCACTCTGAACTCTTTCTGAAAGAACTGAGGTCCAAAGAGAAATTACAACGCAAACTACAGTGTTTTTCCGACATCTTACCCAACCACCCAGCACCTGTAAAATAATAGCTGCTGCTGCTCCTAGTGGCAGAGATTGGCATTACAAGCCAACACAGCCATGCACTCCTGTGATTTTTAATAGATGAAAGATGAATCATTTTAAAATGTGGACATTCCTCAAGGTAGATTTCCTAAGAGAAATAATAAACCACAGACTACATAACTTCTCAGAGGGAAAGTCAGGTTAATTCTTTAATATATTAGATTTAAGTTTATGATTAGTGCAACTTGGCTTTGGAACATTAATCACTGAAGGGAACATATTTCTTTCAGCTGATTATATATACAGATATGTATATTTTACTAGGTTAATGCGATATTATTGCACATTTGCAGCTAATAATTTTACTGGATTTTAATGCACTGTGAAACAAACTTAAATAAATCAAAAGTAATCTATACTCCGACAAAAACTTTTTAAAACTCACTTTCAATACATATGCATGAAACACATTTAGAGTATTCCCCAAAGATGTAATTATAATTTTGGGACATATTTTATATACCCACATAGCTTATGTACCAGCAAAAATGATATTAACCCAGAACAACCATTTTTAATATGTCTCAATGGAGGAATTTTTTTATGTTGCCCTGAACTTTTTAGCCAATGCTCATATAAGTTTCAGCAATATTGGGAATAGAAAACATGGTGCTCAAACTTCCAGGCTCTGAGGTGCAGTTAATTGAGACATGGTTTCAAGTGATCTACTTTGGGGAACACTTGGGGATAGAACAGATTTAAGGACTCACTTTTCTGGAAAGTCAGAAAGCACTCATTATCTTTGGCTCCTCAGCTGCAAAGAGGATTACCCTGGGTTGTGCCATGTGTTTGGCAAATGTCATCAGAGACAAGCAAAGATTCTCCTACGCTTTTCCTCCTCCAGCAACAGCAGGAGAAGGCTCTTAGCCCAAAGGGAAGGGCACACTAATGTGTGTGTGTGGTGTGGCTGCTTGTTGAAGCATGTGAGGATATGTGTGTACATGTGCATGCCTATGTGCAAAGATTCCCCATTGAAACATTTTCAAAATGGTTGTTAGGGAAGTTATCAGAAGCACGAGGGTCAAGTCACTATGTGGAAAGCTGGCTGCTTGGTGGGTTGGCCGAGTGCCAGGCAAACATGCAGGAAGCCCTGGGTTCCTTCCCAGCAGCACGTAAACTGAGCATAGCGATGCATGCTTATAATATCAGACTTGGGAGAAGGGGCGGGGGGGGGGAAGAAGTTCAAGATTATCCTATGCAGAAAGTTGGAGGCCAACCCAGGCTCCATGAGGGGGTGGAGGAGGGTGGAAGAATTGGCAGCTGAGTGAAGAGTCAAGGTCACACAACATGTAAAAAATGGAAAACAATGGAATTTGATCTAGCCTGTTTGCTTATTTACCACATTGTGTTGTTTTAATCCTTATTCTTTTTTTGTAGAAGCAATGAGAAAACAAGTGAATCTTACACAAACGTTCCTCATCTACATCCTCATTATCAATATAAGCTTTTGTTCCCAGAAGACACTGTGAGTGGGGGTGGGGCATCAGGAAGGCAAGGGGCAAACATTTCAATTTACATCTCAGTCATAGGCCCCTCCCTCTTCTCCCAGTCCACTCTCCCTTCTGCATCCCCTCTCCACTATTCTGAGGAATAGGGGAGCCCCCCTACCCAGACACCCCAGCTTATCTATCCATGTGAGCCTTATAAACACAAAAGCCAGCATCTGTAGAGAGGACTCCCAGTCTTGTGGCCCCTCCCACCTGAGGGAACAAAGCAGTTACGTTTACTTTCCCAGCCTGGTATTCCATCTTCCCTGATGTCAGTTCTGCTCAGATATTCCCTAGACAACTGGTAGCACTCCCTTTAGGGTGAGTGGTAAAACTATGTCACTGGAGGAGGGGGAGGGGGAAAAAGGAAAGTATTCAACAATGCTCCTCAGCAAAACTAGGTTGCAGTTGACAGGATTCCCCTTGCTTGCCTTTGTCTTCCAAGTTCTGGAATTAAAGGCTTGCGCCACCACAGCCTGGCCAGAAGAATCTTGAGTGGCATATAAAGGAGAAGGTCGAGTCAGTAGAGAAACAAAGCAGTTTTCACTGAGGATGGCAAGACACATGATATGCCCAAAACCTCACTCCAGATTCTTCAGGAGCAGTGGCTGAGCTTATGGGTAAGTCTGTGGCAAGTGAAGCCATGCAGACTGATACACTAGTTTAGGGTTCTGGAGGTCAGAAGTCTGACACCACGTTCATTGAACTAAGACACCAGTGTTCTTCCAGTTCTCACATCTTCCTCTGATTCTCCTCCTCTGTGCCCCTCTTCCATCCATGAGAGGACTCTTTAGAGTCCTCGGCTTCGGCCGTCCATGCCCTACTTTAATGTAGATAATACAGCATCTCTCACCCTCTTCATTCCCCTCTGCTCTGTATTTACGCAGGGCCTTCAGGGGTGAGGGCGTGGCTGTTTGGGTGGGCACTTGGTATCTTGTTACTTGTGATGCTATATGTCAACTTGTCAGGATGTAGACTCTGGAGAAAAATCTCTGGGCATGTCTGCAATGGCTTCTCTAGATTAGGTTAATTGTCCCACTCTAACTTCTCAACCAGCTTAAAAAGTAGAGGGGGAGCTGAGCACAAGCGTTCACCTCTCTCTGCTGTGTGGGTGCAAATGCAGTGAGACCAGCTTCTGCAAGTTCTCGTTGCCATGACGACTGTACCCTGGAACTGTGAGCAATAAACAGCTCTATAAGTTGTTTTTGTCAGGGATTTCGTTGTAGCAATGGGCAGGTAACTAATACGTCTTTCACAGAGCCATTCAGTTACATCAGTCAGTCAACAATTCCAGACGCAGTGGGTGAGGAGAGATTTTCAAGAAGTAAACTGTTGGAAGAGGTGATGCATAATTTCAGGGGAGGGAAAGGCTGCCAAGAAGACACAGACAAGCGGGCTGCCATGATCAAAGTCAAGGTCATGGCTTCTTTGGTGATTCTTGTTTTTATGTTCCACCAGTTGCCTGGTAAAAAGCAGGAAGAAACTCCAGTAAAGTGGATTTATATTAGTGTGTGAATTACCTAGAAATTTCTAAAATCTCCTTCTCAGTTATTCTCTCATGGCTTTTTCTTTTCAAAATGTAGAGTGGAATTCATAGCAGTGGCTGGCTGGGAGATCCATTACATTCTTATCCCCTTCTGCTGTGTGGAAGGCAGCAAAGCAACCAAGTTCCCAGAGCGTCCCAGTTCCTCCTGGGCTTAGCTGTCACACTGGTCACCCTCATCACAGGGCTCCACACATCCTGAAAGTTCCTTGGCAGATAGATCCCTGTGGGCTGGGCACAATGGCAAATGCCTTTAATTTCAGCGAAGGATCCCGCTCAGTTCATTAATTAATAAAAAAATAGGTAAATTCCGAGTTTCAGAATCTTTTCTCCCCTATCGTAGCTCATTCCCAGCAATTAGCCAAGAGTTACAGTTTAGTGTGCATACTTCTCTATGCTGTTTTTCATATGCATATGTGTGGGAATATATATATATATATATATATATATATATATATATATATATATATATATATATATATATATGTGTGTGTGTGTGTGTGTGTGTGTGTGTGTATGAAATTTCTTTTTTTTTCCCCTCATAGTAATACATTTGGACAAATAGCTTTATCTGCTATTTGGAAAAGATCATTGCCAAATCTTCTTCCAAATGCCTTAATAGAAATGTGGGCTGAGGTTTCTGTGGAGGAAGTTCTGAGTACTTCATTATTATTATGTTTTAGTGGCATTGGAAATAGCTGTGTAGACGCATATGGAGCTGTCACTGGAATTCCGTGGCTGGGCCCGTCCTGCAGACCACTGGTCTGAAACATGTATATGGGTGCACTGCTCAGTGTCACCCCTCAAGCACACAGCTAGAAGAATCAGGAAAGAGATTCTGACAGCCGTGACTGAGGCTATCATTGCTCATACTTCTGTTCCTTCCTAAGCTCGCAGAGGTGCCTGCAGCCTCTTCATGAGATGGGGCCGTGTGGCCAGCTCTGCCCAGTGGACTGTTGCTCTACTTCTATAGGAAAATAGATTCTATATAGAATTTCTCTCTGTCTCATGACTGATGACGTTGATCCAACCCTGGAAATGCTGGTGCTGAGGGTGGGGAAGCTACTAAATGGGAAAACATTTTTTTCCATTAGTTTTAATAAGAAAAATTATGAAAACTGTTCTATTTTAATCCATAGTGTTTTCACAATTGTCAAAAGAAAACATGTCAATTGAATGTTGAAAATACAGTTACATAGGTGATAATAAAAAATGGAAAGTAGGCATTGGTAACCCCAGCATTTCAGAGCCCAGGTAGGAGGGTTGAGAATGCAATGCCAGCCTGAGAGATATGGAAAGATCTTGTCTTAACAATAACAAAAGCTAAGAGGAAATGAAAAGTGAAAAAAAAATAGTTTGTGGACAAAAAAGGCTTGTTGTACCTGTCAAAGAGCTATGGGTAAAAAGAGGACAGGAGACATGGCATCCAGTGGAGGGAAAGGCTCGGCTGGTGACGTGCCTGCTGCCGAAGCACAAGGACTCTGCTTTGATTCCACACAGAAACGATAGGCATGGTTGCGGACATGTGTGCACAATTTTTCAATAACTATGATGATATAATCAATTCATAGCTTTGACATTAATATGGAATTCGGATTCAGCCTCAGAGTTCATGTCTTAGGGAACCTTCAAAATACACAAGCTCACAGCTGGTTCCAATTGGTTTAAAAATGCCTGTTCTGGCGCCCTGAACCTACTGCTGTTGCAGAGGATCCAGGTTCAGTTCTCTTTACCCACAAGGCCACTCACTCCAGTTTCAGGCGCTCTGATGCCCTCTTCTGGCCTCCATTGGCACTGCACTACATATGTGGGTTACATATAAGTCTGTGCAGGCAAAATATCCATACAATAAAGCAAACAAATAAGCACGAAAAAAATTTCTTCTGGGCTGGTGAGATGGCTAAGTGGATAAGTGTGGTTGCCACCAAGCCGATGACCTGCATTTAATCTCCAGGACCCAAATTATGGGCAACCCCGAATGTCATCTGACTTCCATCCACATACTGTGGTGTGTGTGTGTAATATGGAAGACAACTTTATCATTCTTCAGCCATAGTTTATCTCTGTTTTTTAGACAGGGTCTCTCATTGTCTTAGAACTTGTGAAGAAGGTTAGGCTGGCTGCCCAGGGAGTCCCAAGTATCTGCCTGTATCCACTCCCCGGCACCAGAATTATAAAGCATGCCGCCATGCCTGGCTTTTCTTAGGTGGGTTCTGAGGAATTGAACTTAGGTCCTCATGCTTGGGAGACAAGTGCTTTACTGACAGGTATTACCCCAGCCTCCATTAAATATAATGTTTATGGAAGATTAGTGTGTGCTTTAAATATGATCCAGAACTACTGACTATGTTTTAATTCTAGTATTTATTCTTTGCGTGTCTCTGAAGCTTGACCAAGGGCATCATTCATGCTAGGGCATCATTCACTCCTACCACGAGTTAGAACCCCACCCCAAGTCTAGTGCTTATCTTGCTCACTGTGTTAATAAGACAGAATCCACACACTGTCCTTATGGAGGAGACAGTAAACCCTTCTTGCCTTCTTTTTTTTTTTTTCTGTTCCACCTTAGTTTATTTCTGAGAAATGAATAGAGTCATGTGATGAAGAAATCAGTATTTGACAGAAACTAGGACCAACACCAGTTGTTTCAGGAGTAGCTTTGCTGTGTGTTACCAAACTCTATTTCTATGAGTATTGCTGATTTAAGTGTTTGATTCCCGAGTTCCTTTCAGGTACAGTTGATATTGATAGTCATTTTCGGGTTTTTTACTTAAAGCAGCGGCAGCTTGGGAAGAGCTTTGCTGTAGGGTTTAGAGACAGGAAACCCCTAAGAACATCTGTTAACAGAAGTATGGTTCTTTTTCATATAAATAAAAAATAGAAGTAAGTAGTGTGGGCCAAGAGAGACAGCAAGGGTGGGAGCGGGCCCACGTTCCTTTCACATTTCTTATAAACTTCCAATTCGTTGTTCAAAATGGCGCCATTGCTCCAGACAGCAGGAAGAGAAAAGGGAAAACGAAGAACAAAAAGTGCAGATGCCACTCATAAGAAGCTGTTCCACAAACTGTTCCAGGTTATTCTTCTGCTTTAGGATTTAATCCCACGATCATATCTATCTATCTATCTATCTATCTATCTATCTATCTATCTATCTATCTATCTATCTATCTATCTACAACTTCAAATGCATTATAAATTTTAGAATAGGTGGAGTTATCCCTTGAGGGATATTTTTTTTAATTTCTCAAAATTTAAAAGTGATAGCCACCGAAATTCTCTTAATTGATATTAAATCACCTGATAAAGAAGTTGAGGAAAGAAAACACAAATATCTGTACAAACACATTCATAACTATGACACAAACACTAATGTCAATGATAATCCTCATTTCTGTAACTGGTGGTGTCCTTGGCTGGTATTTATAGCTACCTCCCTTACTGCTTATTCTGTATTTCCTCCACCCTCAGCAAGCTCCCCAGCAGGTGTTTATTCTTTTCCTGGAGCTGTGACCCATCCCTTCATTCTTGAAGGGTCAGTGTCCTCTGTCATCTTACCTGGATTAGATTGTTGTAGTTTCCCGTTGACTTTAATCACAGGACATGGTAGCACCAACAGACGTCATAAAGGCTCTCCTGCACTCCCGACATAATCTTTCTTATCTGTCATGGAGAAACAATCCACTTTCCCTATGGTAAATCTGGACCAACCACCTTCCTAACACTGTTGTTCCTTTCTTAGCTTTTTGGCGAAAGGGCATCAGAAGCCCAAAGTGACCAGGGGGAAATCCGAGCTTCCAGTTCCATGGAATATTTATTGTGTCTCCTGGCAGAAGCATTCCCTCTTCTGAAACCAAAACTCCTAGACCAAAACTCCTAACTTAATTAAAGTCATGGAAACAGCAAGTGAAAATTTTCCTAGTGGTATGATAATGTGTGGAACCATTTTTTCCCATCCCTTGATTCCTGAACCCATGTATCCTGGCTTCAGAGCTACTATATCATATTTTGGATACTGTTTCAAAGCATAACCACTTTCTGGATAGCCCTTCCCTACCCCTCCAGGCTGCTGCTGTTTAATTGGTACTGTAACTGTGTTTTTAAGAGGCAAGTACTGGTTTCTACTAGGCTAGTTGCTTCAGGAAGGTGGGGAACACTGTCACACTCTGGCTGTGACTGTCCTATTGCTGTGAAGATAAACCATGACCAAGGAAACTCTTACAAAATCATTTAATTGGGGGCTTGCTTATAGTTTCCGAGGATTAGTCCATTATCATCATGGTGGCACACATGGCACTAGGGCAGTAGCTGAGAGCTACGTCCTGATCCACAGGCTGAGGGTCAGGATGGTGGAGAAATGCTCAGCCTGGTGTGAGCGTTTTGAAACCTCTATGGCCACCGCTAGTGACACACTTCCTTCAACATGGCTGACCCCAATCCTTCTCAAACAGTGCCACTCCCTGTTGACTAGGCATCCAAATATATGAGCTTACCGGAGCCATTATTTAAACCATCACATCATACTTGCCCAGCAGAGGTTGAGATGTGCAATTTTTATTCTGGGTGACTTTGTGCTTGGCTAGAATTTAGAATGTCTTATTCACATGAAAGAAGGAAAGTGATCTAGGTTTTTGTTAGATTCAAATGAGAATGCTTGTTGGGTTTGAATGCTGAATGTCCCCTACAGGTTCAAATGTGACAGCTTAGGTCTCCAGCTGGTGGCACCATTAGGAGATTCTGGATTCATTAGAAGGTAGAAAATAGATAGCTGGAGTCAAGTCCTTATGGGTAATATGTCCTTGTCCTTTGCTCACCCCTCTGTCTTCTTCCTGTCACGCTGCCACACACTCCTGTCACCGTGATGTCCTGCCCAAGTTCCTGACCTCAGCCTTCTGAAACCGTGAGCCAAAATAATCATTCTCTCTTGTTTTTTAAGGATTAAAAAATAGCAACCCAGGATTTATTTATTTTATTTTATGTATATGAGTGTTTTACTTGAATGCATGCATATCAGTGTACTATGTATGTGCCTGGTGCCTGGACGCTGGAAGAGGGCATCAGCTCTGCCTGGAACTGGAGTTACAGATGGTTGTGAGCTGCCACATGGGTTCTGGGAACTAAACCTGGGCTCTTTGCATGAGTTTTAAGTGCTCTGAATCACCAAACCATCTCCCTAATCTCTAACCCTTCTTTTATTTTATTACAATCATGGTCTTTGAAGCCAGGCACAAATGAATTGTTTAACTTCATGAAAATCATCTAAGCTTGCATTTAAAAATCTTGAAAACAAGGGTGATTCACAGAGACATCCTGCTTGTTATACCTGATTCACAAAGTCCACAAAGTATAACTGTAAAGCAATAAACTGAATCCTGGTTTTCGCATTTTAAAAGACGATGACACATCTGAAAAGTCTTGAGAGAATTCTCCAAGAGTCACAGTTAGATAAGCGACACAGTCACACCATGGCTCGAGGGATCTCTTGTGGGTGGTTTATTGGGAGAGGATGTATAGCGGCTGCCTCTGGGCAAGGGTGGAGGGAAAAGAGTGCAGGAGAGGAGGCTTTTTTGCTAAGGGGGCACAGCGCATGCGCATAGAGATGACTTGTGACACAGGTGGACAGTGAAAATGTGTTGCATCTTGGCAGCTAGTGATGACATATTCTGCTGCCACTAGGTTCCTGGGGCAGGCGGTGGAGATGCCTCGTTGCTAACAGTCACCTAAACACCATGACAGTAGAATTAAATGCAGAATATAGTGTGTTTGTCCAGTAACTGTGGACAGAAAAAATATGTATTTAAAGAATACTACCATTAACTCTGTCAAATTATTGCACAATAAATATTAATTCGATAAAAAACTATGTATACTTTTTTCATCCTTCATTTAAAAACTATTTTGAAGGCTCAGGGCCTTCAAAAAAAAGTGTTTGAGAGGTAGTAAGGAAGAGGAAAGCAAGGTTCCTGTTTATATTAAATTACATTTTAGTTTGTTGCAGGGGGTCTGCTCTTTCCTAAATTTGAGGGTACAACATTAGTTAGTTCTATAATGAATTCTGAAAGATATGCACCCTATCTCAAGTGTACTGAATTCTGAAAGATGGAAGGCATGGACAGGGCACCTCAGACTGAGAACACTCAGGAGGGGACCTCAGCTCCCTTGAGGATTGGAGTGAGTGACTGTCCCAGAGAATAGGTATGCCAGTCTGGATGAACTTGGAGAGCAGCTATGACAAAGGTAGACAGAAGGGTCTGAAAGAATCTTGCCTGACTGAAAATAAAATTCTATAAATAGTAATTTTTCTCCATGGGTGCTCTGTCTGGTATTAGGATTCTCCATCAAAATAGAGCATGAATACAGTATTCTTAACTCAGTGAGGTCAGGTTGTTGCTAGATCCATATACCCATTTATTTATCATCTACTCACCAACTGACACATGTATTCACCTGTTTACCCCTCCATCCCTTTACTAATCCATCCATTCAGCCATCCATCAGCCCATCCATGCAACCATCCATCCATTTATCCATTCATCATCCATCTATCCATCTGTCCATCCATCCATTCATCCATCCATCCATTCACATACCTAGCCATTCAAAAACTACTTATCAAATGCCTTTAATGATAATAAACAAGTTGTGGCTCTTAAGAAACCCACAGTGCACAGAAGGAGACAGCCAGTCAGTTACATCATAGGTGGTGGTGTCCTCCTGGACGTATAAAGCATGGTGATGGTGGCCTCGGGAATGTCAGTCTTAGGTGTTGGGCGCTCATGTGCTCTGAGGATGCTGGGTTGCTCTCCAGTCATAAGGGATGGAGTTTTGAGTAGTCAAGGTGCATAGTGTAATCCCAGTCCCACTGCCAATAACTGCTTTGTGTTTTAACTTTGATTCTGGGCAATAACATCCAAGAGGGAAGCATCTAGGAGAATCTCACAAAACCTCTTCCTTATTACCAGACTTGCACTATGACTTTTTTTTTTTTCATCACTGCAACAAGATACATTGCAGAGACAAGTGAAAAGAGGCACTGTTTGGTCAATGGTTTCAGAGGATCCAGCCGACTGTCTGAAACTTCCTGTTTCTGGGTCTGTGGTGAGAAAGAACATCATGAAAGAGGTGGCTGATTCACCTCATAAAGACAGGAAACAGAGAAAAGAGCAGCCAACTGCAGACTAGGTATAATCTGTGAAGAAACATCCTTGGTGGCTTCCTTCTGTCATCTCACCCTGTCTCCTAAAATTCTCAGAACCTCCCCAAATTGTGATACTCAGTAGCTGAAGACCAAGCTTTTAACACATGAGTCCATGGTGAACATGTCACATTCAAACCATGATGGGACTCAGGAGTGGACTACTATACTTTGTATTTGATTGTGAGGAGCTGTGGCTGTCATATTGCTTCCAAGATGTTAGGATGAAAGCCACCTTGAGAACAGCAGATGAGAAAGAGAGAGAGAGAGTAGGGGGCAGAGTGCAGGTTCTTGAGAAGATGCCTGAGTGACCCTGAAGAGTAGGCTACTAGAATTTTTCCTTTATGTCACAAGCCCTTTCGAATTGTGCATTGTTTTATTTGTGTCTTTTGTTTGGTGTTACATAAACTCCTGCTCTTACAAGGGATAAGTCTGCCTGGGGCCTGGACTAGCCTTGTGAAGGGGTGAAGTCAGGGTAGGCACCCTGTGGTGGAAAGGCCACAGTCCTAATCAGGAAATACACAAGTTGATGAACCAGGGTAAGGAGACAGAAAGGGTTCAGTGAAGGGAGGGAACAAAAGTAAAAGATATCTGGCTTTATCTGTCACAACACAGAGTTGAAGTGGGGAGCTACTGGAGAAGTGAGGGTGCTGGTTCAGGAAACCCGTGCTGTGCCTTAAAGGAAGCAGAGGTCAGGCTGGATCTGGGGATCATGAATATGCATCCCTTGAGTCTGCAAAGTTTTGTGATTTTCATGCACTTCTTTCTCTTAGAGGTTTTTATTAGCATATGTTAAGCATACAAAGTGTGGGATTTACCACGGCATTTCCATATGTGCATAGAATAAATTTCAAACATATTTACTCCTTGGCCACGTTTTCTTTTCATCCTTGCACCTTCTCAATGTCCCTTTGACATCCTTTGGGGCTGTTCTGGTGTGTGTATGGCGGGTGTGGGGATTGGTTTTGTGTTTTGTTTTGAGATAGGGTCTCATGTATCCCAGAGTAGCCCTGAACATCCTATATAACCCCGACTAACCTTGAATTCCTGATCCTCCTGCCTTAACTTCCTGAGAGCTGGGATTACAGATATGCACTGCTTAGCCTATTCTCCCAGCACTTTTGATGGTCTTCCGTACTAAGCTCCCCAATGCATTTACTCTGTTCATCTTCAATGCGATTACTGTATAGCTGGATTCCACCTCTCACTTTACTGTTTGTATTTCTCTATCACATCTTTTTTTGCTTCTCTATCTCTTACCATCCCTGTCAACATCACTGCACCAATCTGCTTTCCCTCCTCCTGATCGCTATCATTATCACCATCGTCTTGTTGTCTTCCTTCCTCCATGTCTTCCTCCTCGTACTTCTCATCAAATCATTATGAGCAATGCCATCCTGGCCTGAGCCCGGCATCACCCTATCGTTATGATCACCGTTGGGCTTTCCATCCTTTTCCCACTCATGAGTATCATCTCTATCATTATCCTGTTCTCCCTCTTCAACGACATCACCACCATCATTTTATCACCATCCTTCTCCCCCTCCCTATCCTGGTCACAGCATCGCCATCATCACCCCTCTCTCCATTCTTCTCTTCTGTTCCTCCTCCTCCACCTCCTCTCTTCAGAAGCAGCAGTTGCAGCACCACCCCATGAAACCCTCACATATATCTCAAGAGTCTTTACCATGTGCCATGCATTGCTCTAAATGGTTTATATGAATCAACCGACTCCTGCCTGAGAGATGTAAGAGTGAAAACAGTAATTGAGAGCAGAGTACAAAGTAATTGAAAACAAAGCACAAAGACACAAGCTTTGTGACAATCTCCAGGACCGGCCAGAAGAAGACACAGTCAGTAACAAATAGTGGTGAATACTTAACTGCCAGGTGCTAGAATACAAACCCCCACTCTATCTCTTTTGACAGATGTGAAAACTAAGATGTAGGGAGTGTAGCGACTTGTTCAGGGGCTGAGCTAGGTAGCGATGGAGCTGGCTTTGAACCGAGAGGACTGGCTCTGGCTTTGTCGTTTCAGTCTTCACACAGCGATCTGCTCAGACACAGCGCACAGGGCTATTTCTCAACATGAGCCTCTCATATTCTGTTCGATTACATTCTTACAGTGAGTGAGGAGTGAGTAGAGTGTGCATGTGTAGTGGATATTTATGGTTTCTTTAAAAACTCAGTTGTGTCCCGTGAATGTGTTTTTTGTTTTGGTCTCAAGTGTGGGATGTGGAAAAGTTTTCGTGAGGGGGGGGGCATGATTGTTGCTAGTTGAAAACAGCCTCATGAGGGGGCATAGGAACTTTGTCAGCTGGAAACTGTCTCGTGCAGGGGGTGTGTGGTTTTTTGCCAGCTGAAAAACATCCTTGTGTGGACTTTGAGAAGGTATAAATAGGAACCCACAAGCAGAGAGAGAACTCTGTGCATTGCGGTGCTTCACTTAAGCTTCGAGACCCTTTTAAAGAGAACCGCTCCAGAGATAGCTTCAAGTAGGCCGCTGCTTCTGATTCCCGCTGCTTTTGCTGAATCCTGTAGCTGCTGCTGATTCGTGTGCCTGCCGCTATTTGCTGATTTCTGCTGCTGTTAGCTGTTTGACTGGACTGCTGATATTCTGACAATGAAGGTCGGAATGGCCCCAAGGAACTATATCTAAAGAGGTCCACATTCCCTGTCCCTGTTAACCTTCTATCTCTCCTACCTAAGGTAGGTGGGTTGGAAGGGAGGTAGAGGTGTTGAACTTCAGGGATCTGCTTGTCCCCCCCCCCCCCGCTCCCTCACCAGTTTGGGGTCACAGGTAAGTGCCACCGTTTGTGACTTTCAGTGTAGGTGCTGGGATCCATTTGTGGCAGGCATTGCCTTGACCTGAGGCATCTTCCCAGCCCTTCCCACATGTTAACCAAGGCAAGTGACTGGCGCACATAAAAGGGAGAAGGATGAAGGATGAAGAATAAAGGAACATCTTTAAAATCCAAGATAAAAAACTTTTATCTGGGTTTATGGAACTGAACTCACATGAAACAGCCTTACAGATTCATTCTGAAAAAAATGTTTAACTGAGTTTCTGGATGTGATACAGTTGAATTGATAGAGTCAACTACCACAAACATCAAGATTGGTTGTTAAAAATCTGGAGTAAGAGAGTGTTTAAAATAAAAATATTAAACCCTATTATTCTCATTAGCCTTCAAAGTAATTCTCTATTTGTAGAATATAATTTTCCCTTCAGATTTTTTTTTTAGTGCAAATATTCACACCCCCCCCCCCAAGTCCTATGCAGTGGGTGTGGCAGACATTTATTACAGTATAAGAATTTGGATCAGGTTCTTTGCCCCCCCCATAGTTAAAAAATTAAGAGAAATCTCTATTACAGCCATCAGAATAAACTTGTGAAGGAGGAACTATGCTTGTTTGTTTGTTTTAGTGTCTGGATAAAGCAAAACTTTATTCTTGATCTGTGCTCAAACACACAGCAGACAGGAAATGTGCTTGATTTTTATGTAAATTCAGGTGGTAACAGTTTTTTAAAAATATTTGTTTACTTATTTTAAAATGTATGTTTACTGATATTTTGCTTGCATGTTTATTTGTGTACAGCTAGAATGCTGGGTGGCCACAGGGGCCAGAAGAAGGCTTTAGAAGTCCTGGAAGTAGAGTTACTGAGACTTGTGAACCACCAGTGGGTGCTGGGAACTCAGTTCTCTTAAGCCACGCCTCCAGCCTCCTTCCCTTTTGTGACTGTGTGTATGTGTGTGTGTGTGTGTGTGTGTGTGTGTGTGTGTGTTTCCCTTGGCTGGGGCCAGACCTCACAGTCTTACTGGCTAGTTTGAAAAGAATCTACACAAGGGAAAGAAAGGAGAAAGACCACCACATTACTGAAGCAGAGCAGGGCCTCTGTGTAAACAAAGATTTTCCAGATGTATGTGTGTGCTGCAGGTTGGGGAGCGGGAGGGTGAGGTAATGGGATGGGATAGTGGTGGGGGGGGGTTTAAAATATTTGCATAGATATCTTACAAGCTTCGGGAAAGAAAAATATTTGAATCCCTTGTCTTAAACATAAGTTAGTATAGTACTATTTCTTACAACTTCCTCCTATTTTAAAACAGGCTTTTCTTCAAATTTGTTAAGATTTGGCTCTTTTCCCACCCTGTCCTGGAGTAAGCAACTGCGAAAGGAGGGAGCAGCTGCTTAGTGCCAGTTGACCCAATGAGAGTTAGGCCTGGTACAAATAACTAATTACTCCGCCCATTTCACCAGCTCGGTTCCTGGTGAGCCTGTCTTCCCAGGGGTAATCTCTTGGCACGAAGACTGGCGTAGTCTCACTCGAATGTTAGGTCTGCACCCAGGCTTCTTCTCTAGACCAGGAGTTTCCCTTCCAGGCCTTCACTGCCGTTGTAACATTCCACCTCCATAAAGACCCTAGAGTCACCTAAGAACCAGATGAGAGCTCAGAACTTCCCAAACACAAGCATCTTCAGCCTCTGGCAAAGATGAAGCTGCCAGGAGTCCCAAGGATATTTTTGTCTTCTGGTCAAGAAAGAACCCAGTTACTTTTCTTTGAGGTCTTTGATGGGGGTTGGGGGTGTCTTCTTTCCTCAATTTAGGATTGGTCAGTTTGAATAAAGGTAAGAAGTCTGAAAGGCTCCCAGCTTTGAGGTGAACAAGCCTCGATTCAGCCTTGAACCTGATCCTACTTGTGGGAGGAAAAGCCAGCCAGACCTTTGTCTATAGTCACAAATATGAGGAAAAGGCTCCTTTTCCAATCTGTCTGTCAGGGATCTAACTGCTAGCCCCTCATCTTCCCATCTTCCCATCGCTATTATAGCTGAAATAAAAATATTGAATCTTATTTTTTTATCTTTTAAACACATTACACATGTAATCTATCTGTGTTTGTTTATAAGGGGAGGAGGTCCTCCCCTATCAGTGGACTTGGAAAGGGGCAGGGAGGAGGGTAGGATTGGGAGGGAATGAGGGAGTGGGATTCACCTGGGGTACAGAGTTAATAAAATGTAATTAAAAATAAAATAAATAAAAAAGAAGTTAAAAAAAGTTGACTTCATTCCTTCTCATTGCTGCGTACTTTTCCATAGGATATTTGTAATGTGAGTTTCTTTTTCCATTTAGTGAATCACAAAAGAATGGATTTCAGTCTTGTAATTTTCTTCTTAGGTAGTGTCTGTTTGGGTTATACCCAGTTCTTTGTTTAAAAAAAAGTGTTTCTAGGAATATCCTTTTTTAAGTATTTTGCTTCTGTCTGAAAAATATTCCTAGAAGCAGAATTACTTGGCCTGCAGAGATGCACAGTCAACACTTAAACATGAAGATGGAGTGCTACCAGCAGGCACTTAGATATTTCCTGCTCCACTGTCTGATTGGCATCTAAATGGAAGCTGCCCTTGTTAGGTGCTGAAGTAAATTCTTTCCCAGTTTCAGAGCACCATACCCACCTCCTTCTCCAGGGGGCACAGGGTCTGCTGAACCGCAGCTGAGAAACGAGACAAAAGCCGGTTTCTGCGTGTTTCTAAAGTGCGCTTAGAACCATGCAGGAGGCAGAGGTGACGCCTCCTGTCCAGAGGTGACAGTAGGCTGAACAACAATGGACAGCAGACTATGAGCTGTGTGCTGAGTCCGACTGCCATTTCTTTTGTAGGGCCCACAAAGGGTATTTCTGATATTTTTAGCACAATTACAACAAAGTAAAAAGAAATACTCAACATGAAAATAAAGTAAAATTCATATTTCAAGTTTATTAGTTTTTTTGGAACAGGGTCCATACATTATTTAGACAAACACATATTAACATATTATTTATATGTACTTACAGGCACATTCCATTTGCATATATTTACATATTGCTTATGGTAGATTTGAAAATTTACAACAGAGACCCTATGGACTATAATGCTGATAACATTTGCTAGAAAATATTGTTAGAAAATCTCTTCTACGCATTCCTTTAGGACTTGGTTGTTATTTTTTCTTTTGCATTAATTGCATTTATTTCTTTACCACATTTCTCTCTCTAAATCTTTGTAATATTTCTTTCCCCTCAACACTTTCCTAAAGGTAATATTGCAAATTATTAAAGCTTGCTTTAATAGTGAATTTTATTTCACTACTTGCCAAGTTTCTGAAGGTGAAATATATTTTAAAGAAAATAAAGAATAATTTTCTCCCTTTGGTTGGTCTAAAATTAATTTTGGTCACAATATTAATGCAAAACTAATGAAAGTTAGAAGTAAGAGAATTTAAAAAGAAAAGAAATAAAAAATATAGCTCTTTAATCACTCTAGTCCTATATTTCCCTAGCAAGACTCATTTAATTTTTGGTTAGAAACCAGAGGAATGGTGACTCCATTTCATTGGGATTCATCAAAAGAACAACAAAACATCAGCCTTTTCTAGTCAGAACTGGGCCAGAAGCTAGCCAGCTGCTAGAAGTTCCTGTCTCAGTGCAGAGGCTCAAGAACACGCTTTTTACTCTCTTTCACTGGCTGGGTCATCAGTCTCTGCAAAGTGAGATGTAAGAGATGATTTTGTGGGCCACCATCTTTAAAAAAAATAATATGATATCTTCTATTTATTCTTTCATAATTTCATACATGTAAAAACCTATTTTGATCATATCCATCTTCCCATTTCTCTCAGGCACAACTAACTTTTATGTCTGCTCCTAAAAAACCAAAGTAAACCAAACCAAAACAACAATCAATCAAAACAAAAGAACCCCTTTCCCCTGAGTCTGATTAGTGTAGCCTGTGGAACATGGCTAATCTTGTTGGCTTGATTTTGTGTGGGTACCTGTAGCTGCAGTGAGTTCATGAGGGCAACAGCCATGTCATACCCAGAAGACAGAAGCAGCAGCTCACAGCATTGCCCCTTGTCTCTTACACTCCTCTGCTCTCTCTTTTGCAATGTTCTCTGAGTAGGGGGTGATATAGGCATCCCATTTAAGGCTAAGAACTCCTCAATAGTTACTTTTACCAGTTATAAGTCTTTGTGCTTAGAGGTAACATCTTGAGTCTACTATGTTGGAAAGAATTTTCTATGTTTTTTAATTAGTGTAAGTAAAACGTGGTAGAGCTCCAGGAAGTCTATGGGTGTATTGAACTGGCTTTGAGCAATGTAGCCATCTTATAGCATCAAGACCAGAATTTCTATCCTGAATTAGCTCGGCCTTTGAAGGCTTAACTTAGTCATCACCAAGATGGAGAGAATCGTTGCCAGGGGTTCTGTGCTCAATACTGAGAAGGCACTGTTATTTCAGAATATGCAGAGGCTTGGGTGTTTATCCTTCAATGCAGCCCGCAAGTAGCTAGAACACAAATTATGATCCAGTTTTTCAAATAGGGAAAGAGAGGATGGTAGAGCCAGTAGATGTATCCTTCAAGCATTAATTCAACAGTAGTTTTCTAGGGTGCTTGTTTTACCTATAGGACCGAGAGGCCAACAAGCTCCAAGTTTGCCTGACTCCCTTGCAGCTGCAGTTCTGACTCAGATCTGTAACCCCCAATCACATAGAAATTAAGTTTTATGTGGAGTGATACAGGAAGAAAGACTTCTACTGTGCCAAGACGCTTTGGCTGATGAGAAAAAACTGGTTTGTGTGTCTGTCCCACAGCTTAAAGATGTGTTCCCGAAGGCAGACATTGGGCTGTGGCTCTGATTGTCCATCTTTTTCTCTGTGTGACTAGCCAGTGCTCCCCTGCAAACCATCCCCAGAGGAAAGCTCTCACTATCATTTCCACTGGATTCTTTATGTTAAGGCATTTACTTTTTGCCTAAAATATAGTTTTTTTTTCCAGCTTAAGCTCAGATGACATGAAATGTTAGGAAGTTAAATTGTTTGTCCCAATAAGAGTTAGGAGTGTGCTATTCCTAGTATATTTTATTTTCAAGCTCCTACAAGTAGTGGTTCCATGGGCTCCAGGTTTCTTCACTCTAACTTGTCACCTTTGCGCCTCCATTTCTCCTCTTTCAAAACTGGGCATGATATTTCCTTATCAAGGGATGTGGTGAAGACTGAATGACATGAGAGATACTTCCCTATTGCAGTCAGATAGGTGATCTGCAAATGGCAATTATTATCAGTATAAACCAGTTGTAGGAGAACATGTATCAGCAAGCATGAGTGCTTTACAAGAAGAAAACAAACATCCTCCAAGGCTATTCAGTGTCTTACGATCCATTCAGCTGTGTGAATGTTTAGGACTGAGAGTCACATCAGTCCTGCTCTTTGTAGTCACTCTGGGATCTAGAATAATGAGGCCATGCCTCTCTTATATGCTCTTTGATAAGAGAAACTCTGGGCAGAATCAAGAGGAGGGTTATTCGTCTTCACATGTCAATATATTTCAACCACTGTGAGCTGGTGAGGTGGAGAGAATAGACAGAAGGAAGTCCGAAAATAAGATTCCTTCGTGCGCCTTTGTCTCGCCTTTTTGTAGCCATCCTCACAGGGCTGGCGTGCTCCATTGCAACATGAACCCGAGTCTGTCATTTTCTCTTTTTTTTTCTAACTGGATACCAAAAATAAAGCATATTGGTTATTTACTGCTGACTACAAATAATTCTTCGTTACATTGTTGTTCCAATATTCTACTGGTACCACAGGTCATTCCTGTTCATTGTCTATGAAAGTTTGTGACTACCAGGAGGTGAGGATCCCTGGGACAGACTGTTGGGAGACTGGTTGCCCTTACTTGGTTTTATTTTGTGTGAATTCACAGGCCTCTTACCACACCTATCATCCCTTTGTCCTAAAATGATGAACTTGTTCCAAGCTTAACGTCTTTGCTTGCTCTTCTTTTCTTGATGCCCGTCCTTCATAGAGATCATTGCTTCTTCAGCACATCCAGGGCTTCACTCAAGAGTCTTTTAATGATTGACCCTACCTAATATCTTTTCTGCTTTTCTCTGGGGTGAACTGAGCATTGAGCCTTTATTCTGTCCCTTCTTTCCCCTCTCAGACATTGTCTTTATTACTTACTGGTTTATTTGGCCTGTGTTCTCTTAGGCTCCCTGCTCCTTAAGAGTATCCTAGCCGTTAAAAGCATTCCTAGCACTTTCAACATATTTTTATTTTTTATATTAATTACAGTTTATTCACTTTGTATCCTAGCTATAGCCCCCTCCCTTATTCACTCCCAATCCTACCCTACCTCCTTTCCTCATCTTCTCCCAAGCCCCTCTCCAAGTCCACTGATAGGGGAAGTCTTCCTCCCCTTCCATTTGACCCTGGTTTATTAGGTCTCATCAGAACTGGCTGCATTGTCCTCCTCTGTGGCCTGGCAAGGCTGCTCCCCCCTCAGGGGGAGGTGGTCAAAGAGCCAGCCACTGAGTTCATGTCAGAGACAGTCCCTGTTCCCCTTACGAGGGAACTCACTTGGATACTGAGCTGCCATGGGCTACATCTAAGCAGGGGTTCTAGGTTATGTCCATGAAAGGTCCTTGGTTGGAATATCAGTCTCAGAAAAGACCCCTGTGCCCAGATATTTTGGTACTGTTGCTCTCCTTGTGGAGCTACTGTCCTTTCCAGGTCTTATTATCTCTCCCTTCTTTCCTAAGATTCCCTGCACTCTACCCAGAGTTTGGTTATGAGTCTCAGCAGCTGCTTTGATACACTGCTGGGTAGAGTCTTTCAGAGACCCTCTGTGGTAGGCTCCTGTCCTGTTCCCTGTTTTCTCCTTCTTCCAATGTCCATCCTGTTTGCCTTTCTGAGTGAAGATTGATCATCTTACCCAGGGTCCTTCTTCTTGCTTGACTTCTTTAGGTATACTGATTTTTGTAGGTTTATCCTATATTATATGTCTAGTATCCACTTATAAGTGAATATATACTGTGTGTGTCTTTCTGCTTCTGGGATACCTTACTCAGGATGATCTTTTCTAGATCCCACCATTTGCCTGCAAATTTCATGATTTCCTTCTTTTTTTTTTTTAAGTGTAATTTATTTTTATATTAATCACAGGTTAGGTACTTTGTATCCCAGGCGTAGCCCCCTCCCTCATTCCCTCTCACTCTCCCCATCCCTCCCTCATCTCCTCCCTGCCCCCCTCCAAGTCCACTGATGGGGGAAGAGCTCC
>CM053757.1:10174577-10237586 GCA_028658305.1 Pachyuromys duprasi | reverse complement strand
GCCTTCATTGTGTCCCATAAGTTTGGGTATGTTGTGCTTTCATTTTCATTGAATTCTAGGAAGTCTTTAATTTCTTTCTTAATTTCTTCCCTAACCAAGCTGTCCTTGAGTAGCAAGTTGTTCAGTTTCCATGTATGTTCAGGCCTTTTGCTATTTCTGTTGTTGTTGAGGTCTAGCTTTAGACCGTGGTGGTCAGATAGAATACAAGGGATTATTTCAATCTTCTTGTGTCTGCTGAGGCTTGCTTTGTGACCAACTATATGGTCTATTTTGGAGAAGGTTCCATGAGGTGCTGAAAAGAAGGTATACTCTTTTGATCTGGGGTGAAAAGTTCTGTAGACATCTATGAGGTCCATTTGATTTAGGGTCTCTGTGAGTGCCCTTGTTTCTCTGTTTTGCTTCTGACCAGATGATCTGTCCCTTGGAGAGAGTGGAGTGTTGAAGTCTCCCACTATTAGGGTGTTGGGATCAATGTGTGGTTTAACTTCTAATAATGTTTGATTTACGTATGTAGGTGGTCTTGTATTTGGGGCATAAATGTTCAAAATTGTGATGTCCTCCTGTTGTAATTTTCCTTTGATGAGATGGAAGTGCCCATCCTCATCTTTCTTAATAAACTTTGGTTGAAAGTCTATTTTATTAGATACTAGGATTGCCACCCCAGCTTGTGTTCTAGGTCCATTTGCTTGGAAAATTATTTTCCAGCCCTTTACTCTGAGGTAGTGTTTATCTTTGTTGCATAGGTGTATTTTTTGGATGCAGCAGAATGTTGGATCCTGTTTCCGCAGCCATTCTGTGTCTTTTTATTGGAGAGTTTAGTCCATTGATGTTGATAGATAATAGTGACCAATGACTGTTATTTTCTTTTATTGTGAAGTTGGTGGTCTTAATGTGATTCATTGCTCTTTTGTTGTTGTTGTCGTTGGGAAATTATCTTTATCCTATATTTTCTTTGGTGTAGTTTTTTCAGTTGGACTGAAGTTTTCCTTCTAGTATCTTTTGTAGGGCTGGGTTGCTGTGTAGATAGTGCTTAAATTTTGTTTTGTCATGGAATATTTTGTTTTCTCCATCTATGTTGATTGAAAGCTTTGCTGGGTATAGTAGTCTTGGTTGGCATCTGTGTTCCCTTAAAGACTGCATGACTTCTGCCCAGGCCCTTCTGGCTTTCATAGTTTCTGATGAGAAGTCTGGTGTGAGTCTGAATGGTTTACCTTCATATGTTACTTGACCCTTTTCCCTTGCTGCCTTTAATATTTTTTCTTTGTTTTGTAGGTTTAGTGTTTTGACTATGATGTGATGAGAGGTATTTCTTTTCTGGTCTAGTCTATTTGGTGTTCTGTAGGCTTCGTGTATGTTTATATGGACATTTCTTTTTTTAAGTTGGGAAAATTTTCTTCTCTGATTTTCTTAAAAATATTTTCCGGTCCTTGGAGCTTGGAGTCTTCTTTTTCATCTATTCCAATTATTCTTAGGTTTCATCTTTTCATGGTGTCCTTGATTTCTTGGATGTTTTGTGTTTGGGACTTTTCTGATTTTATTTTTTCCTTGAGTGAGGAATCCATTTCAGCCAGTGTATCTTCAGCTCCCGAAATTCTCTCTTTCATCTTTTGTATTCTATTGGTGATGCTTACCTTTGTGGTTCCTGATCTTTTCTCTAAGTTCTCCAGTTCCAGGTTATTCTCCGTTTGTGTCTTCTTTATAGATTCTAATTCTGTTTTCATGCTTTGTATCGTTTCCTTCATCTGATTGACTGTGGCTCCTATTTTTTTGTTTATTTCCTCTTTGTATATCTTCAATTGTTCCTCTATGTGGGCAGTTATAGTCTTCTGAATTTCCTTGAGGGCCTTGTTCATTTCCTCTTTTTGTCCCTCTTGTATCTGCATAATCATATCTTTAACATAATTTTCCTGTGTCTCTGCTGATTTAAAATCTACATTGCTTTTGGGTGTTTCTGGGGGGACCATGGTGTCCTGATTTTTGTTGGGTGAGTTCTTATGTCTACTTTTGGCCATTTGTTTATATATAATGAAGGAGCTATTTGTGCTTTGAGGCTGAACTTCAGACTGGAACTGTCAATCTCTTGCGTCTGGAATATTCTTCAAGAAGATCAGGGAGTTCCAGTGGTTTGTTAGTGTGTGTTGTTGCCTCAGTTGAACTCTGTTGTGGGCTCTGTGTGCCTAGCTTCGTGCTTTGTGCTAGAAGCTGTGAGCACCGCAGGCTGGGCACCCCTCTGGTCTGGAGGCTTGGCTCCTCACTCTGTGCCAGAGGCTGAGTGTCCCAGTTTGAGATGGCAGCTGGGGGAGCTGCTCTGGTCTGGAGACTCCGCGCTCTGACCTGGGCTTGCTGCTAAGGGCTCCCCTTTGGTCTGGAGACTTGGCACCTCCTTCCGGGCCAGAGGCTGTGCACCACCGTCTGAGACGGTATTTGGGAGCACCTCAGTCTGGACCTGATACTATGTGTCGCCAAGGGCAGTGTGTCCACCCGATGCAGCCCTGTCTGGGGAATGGATTCTGGGGTCTTCTCAGTCTGACCCGTGGACACATACACGGTCTGAGGTGGTTGCCTGCGGTGCCTCGAGGTGTATGACCACCGGATGCAGCCCTGTTTGGAACGGTACCCGTGGGCCTCTCAGTTTGGCCCGGAGACTGTGTGACTCAGTCTGGTATGGCGGCTGTTTGTACCCGGGGTGGCTGCTCGTTCAGATCAGGGCTGTGCGCAGCTGGTCACCTGGAGTTTTTCCGGGGAATAACTGGATGTCCCTAGGATTTTCCCACTTGATTTCCTCACCGTAGGAATTCTGCTCACCTGGCAATCACAAATGCTGGTGTTTTAGGTCCCAGAGTTCAGTCTCCTGGTTACTGCGCTACCACTGCTGTCCTACTCCTCAGACACAGTGTCCTCTCGTGGCAGCCATCTTGGATCTCTGATTTCCTTGTTTTTAATTGCTGAGTAGTATTCCATTGTGTAAATCTACCACAATTTTCTGTATCCATTCCTCCTTTGAGGGACATCTGGGTTGTTTTCAAGTTATGTCTATTACGAATAAAGCTGCTATGAACATGGTTGAAGAAGCGTCCTTGTGTACTTGAGCATCTTTTGGATATATCTTATGAACCATTCATCCCTAGATGAGATGTGAGAGAACAGCTTCAGTCACCCCATTGGAAAAATTCGTCAGATTTCTTTGTATGCTTTTCCTACAGTGGACTTGAACCAGAATCTGACTCTGGGCAGGTGGCAATCTCTCTGTCACCACGTGAGCGTGCAAAGCGGCCCTATCTTGAGAAGTGGGAAGACAGTTTGGGTGATTGGCTAGGAGGCTGCCTTGCTTTTGGGCTCTTGAGGAACTATAGGCTCAGCTTCCCTTCTGGCCAGAGCCTTTTGAGTTCTGATGATGATTATTTGAAAGAGGTACTTTTAAATTCAGGTCCTGACAAAAGCTCCTTGGCAGGGGACCCATTAATACTGAGCTAAATGGGAATCACCTGCAGAGAGGGAAGCCCAAGAGACCACTCTGAAAGCTTTAGAAGAGCGCTGGGGCCTTCTGGGGTCCCTGCGGCTTCCCTGACAGTTAAATGGACAAGCGAGGACACTGCTCACTGGATGCTGCACTCTCTCCTCAGAGCTGCCTGTGGTGGGATGGAGCAATCACTGCAGGAGAGACTCCTTCTACCTTTCTCCAGCTTCCCTTCCTCCTCCCTCTTTCTCTCCCTCCCCCATTCTCTCCCTCCCCCATTCTCTCCCTCCCCCATTCCTTCTTTCCTAAGTTTTCTTTTATCCCTCCCTTTCTTTATTTACATCTAGGGAAAGCGCTTGTAAAATCTCTAGCTCTCTATCATTCAGGCTTCCGAATCTGCCCACCACATCCTTTTCTTCTGTATCTCTGTCTCTAAAATATGAAGAATTGGGGTGACCTATTTTCACTTTCTAAGCAGAGGCAGTGGAGCTGTGGGCTAAAAGTAGAAGAGAAATGGGCAGAGGTATCCAGATGGAGACAACCGTGAGACCTCATAGGGTTGCCTGGCCAGGCTGCTTGTGGCTTTTGCATGGTTGGATTATCAAAGCCAGAGCTCTAGACATCACCACACACCTGAATCTTTAGAGCTGGAGCATTCTCCGACAGCTATGTTGAGCAGGAAGTGTGATTTCTACACTCCCAGTGTTACCCCGGGGCCAGTGTTTACTGTTCTTAGGTGTTGTGCTTGGTCATGCAGTCTCATTTAGTAACCATCCGGACAGCTTGATAAGTCAAGCACACTGCACATACATTTCTGTCTGATCCTCCTGGAGCCCGTGTGAAAAGGTTGTGATCTGTTTTCAGACGAGGGAACTGAGGTAGAGGGAAGTTAAATAGTTCAGGAAATCTGAAAATCCCCAGGTCGTACTGCTTCTCAAATTTAGTCCTTACCAAAATACTGTGAGGTGAAAATCTTTATTTTATACTTGAAAGCAGGACAGGAGGCAAAGGAAACACAGCCCCACAGCAGAAAATGCTCTCCCCAGTAATCCCTTGTGTGGGTCATGCTGGGGTACAACATGAATGGAAGAAAGGGGAGTGGGAGGACATGATCACTTCTAGGTTTGGTGGAAGAGAAGGTTTATTGCAGATAAAAGAAGAGAATAGCCAGAAGCAGGGGCTTCTGGGAGAGTTCAGAGGGAACATGACCACACTGTGAGGACTGAGGGAAGGGGAGAGAGGAGAGGAGCATCTGCTAAGAGGGGCAATCTGGGCCAAGAGACTGGCCAAGAGAGTAGAGCATAGAACAAAAAGCCCAGGTAACAAAAAAAAAAAAAAAAGGCTGGATTATATAGGGAAGGGCAGCCCAGCCGCTGGGCTGGAGAATTTAGGGTGGGGGTGGGGGTATGCCAGCCATACCCTGTAACAAGGACTAAGGGATGCTGGGAGAACCTGGTGGCTAGGTCTGCTTTGATATGTTAATAGGTACCTCAGCCATTTGTCCTGAGTTTGAAACCTAACAGAATGAAGACACAAATGTGACACCATACCCTAATTTCTAAGTTAATTTATATACTGGGGGTATGGTGGTGCATGCAGCAGGCTGAGACAGGAGGATTACTACACAGCAAAATCTCGCCCCACAAGTAAACAAACAAAACAAAACAGACAGTTTGCCAGGAAGCAGTTTGTCATCCACAGTGACCCCCGTGTGTCCTGTAGCCTCTTCTCTTTTTCCAGCCACACTTCTAAGATATAGATGTGGCTTGTCCCATCAAGAGGAGGAGCCCATGTCCCCACTCTTGATTGTGGGCTGGCCTTGTGATATACTGAAAGCCACAATGCTAGTCTAGAGCTAGAGAGCCTGTGGCTTTGCCTCACAAGAAACATCAAGCGAGCTTCAGGTGATGAACCTGAGCTGATCAGTCAAGACACAAGACACACATGTCTCCTGAGCCAGCAGCCTGCCAAGCCCTAGAAACTGCTGGCTGTACCTAACCATCCTGCCTTAGGGGTTAAGAGCACTGGCTGCTCTTCCAAAGGACTCGGGTTTGGTTCCCAGAACCTATGATGGCTCCCAATGGGTCTGTAACCCTATTCCAGGATAGACACATGCAGGGAAAACACACACACACACACACACACACACACTCACATACACTTTTTTTCTTTTTAGATAAAGATTTCCTAAAGAGTCACTTGTAGTCTTCCCTTGAGCCATCAAACTATTGGAACAATGGACTCCAAGAAATTTGAATTTCCTTAGGAACCTTGTGTTGGGAAAGGAAAGCTAAACTGAAGGCTAGGCTAGCCAGGGTGGGAGCTTGTCTTCCAGGGAGAGACACCTTGTTGGAAAGTCTGGAGCCAGGCAGTTGATGAGACGGCTGTCCATGGAGCAGCACTGGTTAGCTCTGGCCACCACTGGTCACCTATTTAAAACTAAATCTCATGACAGAGTCCTAAGGATGAACTTAATGGGTGGTGGTGAGTCACTGGACCTGTTTGTTCCTGTTCCTGGTGTGGCTGCATTGAGCAAATCTCCTTTCTCTGATTTTCACTATTAATTTGTTGCTTTAGTTGGCCTCCTGAGGGTAGGCTGAACGTAGCTTGACAGGGTTGCCAGATTCCTAGTTCAGATCCTAACAATCTCTGGTAACAGTCAGTTACCCAGTTGTAGATGCATGCGTGGCCTTTGGAGCTGGTTGCAGCTCAAAATTCGGTGATCATGGGTGAAGCTGGGAGCCCTCAGATTGTGCCCCAGCCCAGCAATGTCACTTATTTAGGATGGGACAGGGGAGAAACGTGCCCCCAGGAGTCTTCTTTGGTGATTCTGATTCATGCTAAAGTTCAAGAACCACTAACTCCAATAATTGACGTTATTTAAAGCGCTAAATTAGAAGATGGCTCATTACTCCATGGATGGGAAGTGACACAGGTGTGAAAAATTAACTCAACAGTGCCCTTGAGATGTTTAAAGTTCATTAGGAGACATCACATGCTCTTCGACTTGAAAGGCTTCAATATAAAAGGGTATGCATTAAAAACCACCAACCAATATCTGATTACATGATACCAATGACAATGCATACTTAAATATGTGTTTACTGTGTGTATGGCTATGTATGTTTTACTTATACTTCATAAGTACTCTTCAAGATGGGTGCTGTTTTTATGTCTACTTTTCTGATGAGGAAAACGTGACCTACAGAGATAAGACCTTCATACAAGCCATGTAAGTGGCCCAGATTTTGATCCAGGTGTCCACCAGACCCAGAAGCCAATGCTATTTCATGGCAGAGGATCCAAACCAGAAGCATGATGCAAAAACTGTGTGCTAGACATCTGGAGTTGCACTGTTTCAATCCCAAGAGCTGGAAGAAGTTTGATGGGAGAGGAAGTCCCAATGCACAAGTGTGAAGGCCACCTTGGGTGTCCATTCTCACCTTCTACCTTGTTTGAAACAGGGTCTCTTCACTTCTGCATAGACAGGCTAGATGATTTGTGACTTCCAGGAATTTTCTTGTCTCTGCATCCCACTTCTCTGTGGGAGTATAAGGATTACAGAAATGCATATTACCACTTTTGGATTTTAGATTATTTGGAGGATCTGGACCAGTTCCTCAGAACCCACCTTGTTTTTTGAGACAGGGTCTCTCACTGGCTTGAACTTGGTCATGTAGGCTATGCTGGCTGGCTATGCCATCAGAAATCTGCTGCTGCCGTCCTATCCTTGGCTTTAAGAAGTGTGGGCTGAACTCCAGTTTTCATGCATGTAAGGCAAGCACTTTACTAACTGAACCATTTCTCTAGCCTAGAGGAAGGATGGATGGAGGTCAGTGGACAAGCAGACTAGGAAAATCAGGCTGTTCCACAATGAGGGAGCTTTTCAGGGGAAGATGGTGGACAGATTTGAAATTCAGAGCATTGCAAAGAACCAGCATTAGTAGTCTTGTCAGGAGAAAGGTGAGGAAAGGTTATTTGAAATATTAAATGATTAAGCCCAGCAAAGGTCTCCTGAATTTTGGGTAATATAGTTCACACTGACTTTCTTCACTGCGTGACTGTAAATGGGTTGAATGTATTAGACTCAAAAGGGCAGAGAAATCATTTTGCTATTGTCTTAATCTCTCACCAAGTTTTATTTAGATGTTATTTCTTGAAACTTATTGAGAAGGTACAATCTTTCTCTGAGGTCTGCTCATTTCAGACCACTAACATGAGAAGGACTATGTCTTTGAGTATCTCCATTCTGTGCCTAGCCCCTGCCCTGTCTGCCTCAGTCTCTGCTGCTGAGGAAGTTAGCAGTGCACTGGATGAGGACCTACCTGGCTGGAATTCTAAAGACCTTTGGTGATCAGGGAAGAGAGAATTTAGTGTAGGCTGTAGACAAGAAGGCCCTCAGGGGTAAGGCAGCACCAACACAGGAGAAAAACATTTCAGTTTCTAACTGACAGTACACACTCTAGTGACAACTACAATATATCTTCATCCAATTTAGAAAAAGAAGATAAGGGCCATTGCCTAAGCATTTCTTAGGACATCTTCGATAAGAAATGGAGAAGGTGTTTTACTGTTGGGATCCCTTCTCCCTGGAATGCTTTCTTAACAAGGCTTTTGAAGCTCTGCTTCCTTCAGAGGAAACCAGTGCTAGCATCAACTACTAATGTCTGCCACAGGTAGGGGAGAAGGGAGGGTGAACATCCTTTGTATATAACTCCCCTCCTCCACATTTTTATCCTCTGAAAATTATCACAAATCTGTTTTCATTTATCCAACTACTATCGCCAACTGCTTTGATATTTAAGACAGAAGTATATAAAAGGAGCAAGCATGTCAACATTTGAAAGGAGAAATTTCTGGAGCCTTTTTGTCCCTGCAATTCTAATGTCTGATACTTCATCTGGAGGCTTATGTGTTGATTTCTCTATAGCATGAAAGATGACAGTGTGATACAGCAAAAGACTGAATACATTTTCAAATATTTTACTTATTTATTTTTTGTGATTTTTGTTTTATTGCTCACATATAATTGCACAATGAAATTTTACATTTGAAAAACTTATTTTATTACATCAATCTGTATATCAGCATCAGTGAGACAAATGAGTCCCATCTGAGGGAGTTAAGCTGCTTGTGAAGAGGGCTGTTACGCTGAAGGATGAGTTCAGAGGAGGGTAGAGGAAGGCAGAGGAGAAAGAGAAAGTGAGACTATGAAAGCTCAGGTACAGAAACTATATAAGCAACCACAGACGTCACAAGCGTAAGAGGGGCATTTAAGTTAACTGATCAAAATACTGAATTCTTAATGACCCTAAGCAAACATCACCCTCCACTGGCCTGCAGTAGCTTTGGCTGAGAGTCTACTTCAGCTGAAAAGGAAATGGTTGTTGAAGGATGTGATTCCTTACGATAGTGATATTAGGGAGTTCTAATATGCTTGATTATAATTAACTTCTAGGTTTCAGAGGATGGAGATCAAGGGACAGGTGGAACACATAGGGTTTTTTCTTTTCTTTGAAAATAGTCTTTATTTTTAATGATGCATATGTATATGTGTCCATACATGGACATGTGCATATAAGCACAAGTGTCTGTGGAAGCTAGGAGGGCACATTCAATCCTGTGGAGCTGGAGTTATAGGCAGTTGCAAGCCTTCTGACATGATTCTGGAAATCACACTTGGGTCCTTGTTAAAAGCAGCAAGTGCTCTTAACTGCTGATCCATCTCTGCAACCCTGACTTTTCCTCTTTGATTTGACAATGCCAAGAAGTGTAGAGGCAGGGGAGCAGGGTTTCTGTACTGCTCAGCTCAAGGAGGCCCAAATCTGTTTTGGTGATTTTGGGGACCAAGTCCCACTATGCATCCCAGGCTTCAAGACCGTCAGAGGCACCTTTTATAAACCAGTCATTTGTAACAGTGCATGATGGCCTGAGCATTTTCTCTTCCACTGAGGCTGAGCTAAGCTTGGGTCTTAATTTCAGTTCAGCTCAATGAAGATTATAAACAGTTATACCACCAAAGGGTCTCATCCCAGTGTAGCTTTTTAAAATCCCAGTTGACTTTTCCCACTTCCTGTACCTACTGTGACCATGAGACCGCATGCCTCTGAGAAAGAATTACAGGGAGGCAGAGAAGGGAGGTCTGATGCCCCTCCCCAGCTCCTCTGTCCATCGGGTGTGACCCCAGGGTCTCTTGCAGGCAGTAACAACTGCTCATAAAGGACAGAAATGTACACACAACCTATCATCAATTTCTGTGTATGTGTGTGTTCATCAGATTATGGAGACAAGCTGGTGACAACAGGAAAAGCTAGTGTTATTGTTGGGATCCTTAAGCAGGCATCTCTAGGGCAGCCCTAAGGGACCCAACAAACTGGTTATCAGGTCTGTGAGGCCACCTGCAAGACCACCCACTAACCACCGGAAACTACCTGCTCATGCTCTGGGTCGCCTTATAAGAGAACTTGAAGCTCCTCCTCTCTCTCTTTCTCTCCTACCTTGTCCAGAGATGGTCTCTGTGACCCCTTCCCTTAATAAACCTCCCACGTGGAACCAGTCACTTGGCGTGATTTGTGAACCTGCCATGTAACTCTTCTGCACAATTCTATCAGTTATACTTCTAATTTGAAGTCACAAGACAAAACAAATCCCCAGTGTCCTAGTCAAACAGGCAGCCAAACAATGACAACAAATTCTTTCTCCACCTTCAAAACTATTTGTAAATGTGTGCATGTGGGCACACGTGTTCCATGGTGCATGTGGAGGCAGACACTAACTGCAAGTGTGCTCACACTCAAGCAGAGATAGCACAAGGTGTGTCCAGCACCATGATGAGCACTGAAGACAGAGATGAGCTGGAGTGCTTAGCACAGTGAGGAGGGAGTGTGGTAGTTACAAAACATCAGGTACACAGTGACCCATTGAAGTCCATGGCAGTTAAAGGGGCAAATAGAGGGCATTAGCTGGATAGGGGCCCAGCAAGAAACAGGACTTCCTGGAGAAGAGGAGGTTTAAGTTGAGCCATAGAGAAGGGTGATATTTTATGCAGAAAACAAGATCTGAGGAAGCTGTCCCAGGCAGAGAGCCAGCATGGCTGAAGGGTGTGAAAAGCTATGGAGCGTGTTGGGACCTGGGAGCTCCTTTGGTGTCACCAAACAGGAGAAGTAGGTCAGTGTGTGGCTGGCAAGCAGACTGGGGAACTTGCAGGGGACTCTGGTCTTCTATGAAATACTATGTAGCAGTGAAAAGATGTAGCAACGGGAAATAAATTGGGTGGGGACAATTCTAGTAATCTAGGACATTATTATATTTCTTAACCACACTCAAAGTAACATGTTTGTTCACAATCAATTTCTTTATCATTATACACCCTTCCTTAAGACTTGTTTCACACACACACACACACACACACACACACACACACACACACACACACACACACACACCCTCTACATCATACGTAGAAGTGTGGCTTTATAACATGACCAATTCTAAGGAGATCTGCTCATACCTGAGAACATCTTTTTGAACCCAGGGTGTGGTGCTCAGGATCCTCTCAAACAGTGGTCCTGCCCTGTCTTCACATTTCTATTGATGGTAGATGTCAGCCATAAAAGAAATTGAGTTTGTTTTTCCAGTGTCCCTGGAAGATGAGTACATCATTAGCCTTTCTGGAGAATCATTGCTGTAGAATCAGGCTATTCAAGAGAAGTAAAATATGACTCATGTACACAATTTAAAGTGCTCTAGGAGCTGCATTTAAAAGTAGTAAGAAATCAATGATGTTTGTTTTAATAGTAATGTTACTTGGTTCAGTATCTTTAAAAATGATCATTTCAACATTTCATCAAACGTTAAAAACCAGAACACCTTGTTTTCTCTTTCAATACGGAGTGTATTCTGTGCTGATGGCATGTATCACCTCAAACTCACTGTTTCTCAAGTCCGCAGGAGCTGTCGGAGCCTGCAGCTGCCGCCTTGGACCAGGTAGTGAGAGAATATGAGTTCAACGGTGTGAGGGAACTTCCGTTTGTCTGAAATGTTGCTGAGTCTTCAGCGTGTAGCACAGAGAAGAACTCTTAGGGGTTTGAAAAGAAATGATTGAATGAGATCTAATCTGTTCATAAGAGAGTGGGGCATTTTAACAGCAGTGAAGGTAACCAGGGCAGCTCAGATTAATTATTACATTGGGAAGGGCTTCAGTATACACACCAGGATGTTTATGAAGTGGGCTGAGGAGGCTGAGGAGGCTGAGGAGGCCAGTGTGCTGAAGGGTCTGTGGAGTGCCAGCCTACACCGTTCCCAGTAAGGGCTGGGAGATGGCTAGGGGAGGAAAGCGCATGTTCCGCAAATGTGAGGACCTGAATTCAGACCCCCCAGCGCCTGTGTAAGCCAGATAGTGAGTAGCACATGTCTGTAATCCCAGTGTTCCTAAAATGGTGGCAGGCAAGGGAATCCCGGAAACCTGAGGGCCAGGTGTAAAAAGTAGTGAAAATCAGGAGATGCTTTCTCAACCAAGGTAGAAGCAGAGGGTGAAACCCGAAGTAGTCCTCTGATTTCCATACTTGCACTGTGACATGCTGGCCCATACTCACACTCAGTAACACACTCACTCAGTAGTACCACAGGCAGGCCCACTCACCACACTCACAGGCAGGTAGGCAGACACACACAGTTCTTTTCAAAAGGAAGAAAACTTCCTAGTAAGATCTGCAGACTATTCCTCTGTCACACCCTCCTCCATGTGGTTTATGTCCAGATCATCGTTACATTTATTGTAACTGTTTTTACCCAAAACACTGTGTCAAACTCTTGTCTGGTCTAAAAGGAGAACATCGGCTCCCTTTACCTGAATTTGAGATTACACTTTTTTAATTGGCAAACACCATGTTCTCTTGTAGATGCGTGGGCAGCTCAGCGTGTTATTAAAAGTGTGTTTTGCTTTTTACACACATCACGCTGATGTCAGCAAACTGATCTCGAAAGACATAGTCAGGGCCAAAGCTCTACAGCTGCCCTCCTCTCCAGTGTCTTGATAGACTTCTCAAATTAGGCTCCAAGTCCTTTCAGATTCATATTTTTTCCCATCATTAAGTCAGAGCATTACAAGTCTGGGACAAATGTTTATACAGGATGACTCTGGCATTTTTCACAGACCCCTCCTTTACCCCACTCTCCTGGAACCTATATAATCAAATATCTAAAGATGGACTAATTTTTCAGCTCATTTAAAAAATACTCTGCTCTGCTGACGAACACCAAGAGAGAGCTAACGGTTCTAACCATGGTATAGCACTCTCTGGTCGTGGAATCATCTGTGTTACAGCCCGGTTTTGCTATCCCCCACGCCTGCCGTTTGGCCCTGTTCCTGTCAGCGCATCTGCTCAGTAGATGTAACACTAACCTACGGTCTCCCTAGAGGATCAGCAGATGCGGTCTTGAGCCTCTTTCTAATGTCACCCTTTTTGTTGTCTAGGAAGCTGTGACAAGGTAGTTTTGCACTACAGGGCCAGCATAGAGTAGGAGAGCTTACCAAGCCAAGCCAAGGGGATCCAGCTTCCCATCCTGCCCCATCCCTTCGGCTTCACTCCGGCAGGAAACTGGAACAAGTGTTTATAAAGGATGACTCTGGCATTTTCACAGCCTTCCTTCTCCCACCCTCCTGGAACCTATATAATCAAATATCTAAAGATGGACTAGTTTTTTCAGCTCAAGTAAAAAATACACACACACAGTGAGGACAGATCAGTGATGGATGGCGGGGGCTTTCTGGCTTGCTTTAAATCAAAGCCACCTTTGGGAGTCTGATTTCACTACTGTTGTGCATTACTGGGGAGGGAAAAGAAAATGAGGAAGCTGGCTTTTTAGATAAACAGTCTAATGTTCACCTGTAGTAGCAGAATCAACATGCAGAGCACTCTCTCCTGACCTGATTGGTCATAATCATTTTCCTGCTTACCCATGGGATCAGCTAAACCCTGGTCCCCACATGTGGGTGTTCAGTAAAATCTTTTACGGGACCGCTAAAGGACATAGATCTAGTGACTACAAACTTCTCTTGTCTGCCCGACACATGCTTACAAAACATTCTTCTTCTCTTCTGCTTGCAACAGGATCATTCACACACTCTCACACACACAGACACACGTATACCACATACATACAGACCCACACTCACATACACAGTCACACATTCATACACACACACATAGACATACATACATACACATATACACAGAGAGACACATACACCACATACACACAGACACATAACATATGCACACACTCACACACATACACACATACTACATGCACCACAGACACACAACATACAACCCCCCCCACAGAGACATACATACTCACACACATATAGACACACGCGCTTACACATACCCGACCTCACAGAGAACACACACGCACACACACACACACACACACACACACACAGTCTCCTCTTTCTCCCCCTTCTTTTCCTCCTCTCCCTTCAGTGCTGAGATTCGACTCTACGGCCTGCACATACTGGGCAAGCATTAAGCTACATCCCCAGTCCTTCTCATACGTTTCCTAGGTTGGCTGGAGTTAGTTCTTTAGCCTAGGCCTTGAACGTTTAATGCTCCTGCTTTGGCCTCCCATATAGCTGTGGCTACAGGGATGCGCGGACACACTTAGCTGATTCAGATGGAGCCGGTGCCACAGGACGTACACACCGCTGAGAGCAAGGAGGGGTCGGGGAGATGGCTCAGTCGGCCAAATTGTGCTATGAAGATTCGAGGTCAGACCTTATATGTAAAAACTGGTGTGGTGACGTCATGTCTGTAATTCTATTGCTGGAGAGACTGAGGCAGGAGGATTGCTGGATTGCTGAAGCTTATTATCCGGCTGGTTTTGCTGAATTGAGAAGCTCTAGGTTCAATGAAAATAGATTTTCTTGATTCAGAAAATAAAGTGGGAAATGATGGAGGAAGACACTTGACATTGACCTCTGTCTTTACACGCATATGCACACACACACACACACACACACACACACACAGTCTTTCAGGAACATCAAGTGAAGTGTGGCTCACAGTAGGTCAGAGGGTCACTTCCTTCAGATTAAAGCTGGGGACCATGCTTTACACCCCCCCACATCTGTGATTTATGTTAGACATAGGTGGGGGTACTCCAGAATGCAGTTTTGGGATCAACTATCCTGTCTCAGAATCGGTGGGCAAGGCGTTCTTTTTAAGTTCTTTGCTTAAATTTTCCACATTCTAAGACTTGTCAAGCGCTGGATTTGATCCACTGTTTCCAAGGAGGATGACCGTATGAGGAGGGTGCTACCGAGTGCTGCTTCTTTCTAAAGAAACCAACTTGATCCAAGGAAACCAAGAGTGCTTTGGTACATTTGTTCATAAAACTCCAAACACAGGGTCAAGTCTAGTGCTGGCTAGACTCAGGGAGTCAAAGATTCACTGGATCACATTTGTAATCCCAATATTCATGAGCCTGTGGCATGTGGGTTGCTACAATTCAAAGGCCAGCCTGGGCTACACAATGATTTCTAAGATAGCTGATGCTACTGTATGAGACTGTCTCAAAAACAAAAGCAAAGCAACTTTATATATCTCCTGCATGTCCTGACTCTCTCACCTCCAAGTTGGATTTAGCTGTGTCCTTATTTTGTCTTCATGCTAGGTGTGTTCGGTGATAGGGCCATTTTTCTCCCTCTTAAGAGAAAAGGTCCTGGGGTGATACCATGTTGTTCCAGCTTGGCTCACAAACTGTTGTAGTGCACTAATCTCTGAGCCTTCCAGCCACTGTCTTCATCAGAGAAGCTGTGATGGCCTTGGAGGGACCCCAGAAACCAGGCCTGTAGACTGATGGCTGTCTCTCAAAGAAAAAGGAATTGGGGAGTGTCACGGGATTGTCATCTGTCCCTCCTTCATCTTGTCACATCTAATTCTACCATCATCACACAGGGCTTTGTGGTCTTGGATCGTTAGGGTATGTAGCCTGTGGAAGATTAGGAAAGAAGAAGACACACCTGTGTAGTTAGGAGAGTCATCCAGGCTGGATGAACCGTTCTGGCGGTGCAGCTGCTCTGAGGTCACCCACACTCTTGCAAACCTCACCTACGCTCCTTGAGTGAGACCTAAAGACTCACTGGTTTCCCACGATGCACTTTGGTTTGTTGATGCTTTTGTGTAAAGACACTTCTCGTTCCCCAAAGTGTTGTTGTAACACCTGTCCACCACTGAACCAGGACGTAATTCTCTTATTTTGTATTTTGTGTTGAGTGCATATGTGTGCGCATTTCACGAACTCACTGATGGACAGCTAGTAGATAACAAATATTGGCTATGTCACCTGACCTTGATCTAATTTTAATGAAAGATTAGGAAGCATTGCACACGCACTTTTATTTTTTTGCACCTCAAGAGTAAGTAACATAGACATAGGCTGAGTTTTTTCTTATAAACACTTTCTCATTCCACAAGCTCTAGGTTGTGGATAATTTAAATGAAGTGAATAATTAAAAATGAAGAATATTTTCCTCAGGCTTCATCCACTTTTTTTTTTTTTGGTATTGTTTGCTTTTGTATTTTTTGAGACAGAGTGTCTCACGTGGCCTAGAACTCACCGATTGGGGTGGGCTGTCCGGCCAGGGAGGCCAGGGACCTGCCTGTGTCCATCCCCACAGTGCTAGGAATACAAGAGTGCCAGCACACCAGCTGGCCCTGGAGGGTGGACTGCATGGCAAACACACTCCTAAGTGAGCAATCCCCCAGTTTTATTCCTTTCCTTTCAAAGTGGGCTCTGCTCTGACAGCATGCCTCACGTTCTAATCTGCAGCCAGAGTAGAGTCCCTCTGACTCTTCTCTAAGAATCTTGTGATGACACTTGAAGCCTGTTGGTCAGCCAGCCTGTTTTTCCCATTTCAGGAGCTTTAGCATTACATCTGCAAAGTCTCTTTTGCTAGGTAAAATATTTCAGGCATTAGAACCTAGATGCCCACCAGGGAGCCAGTACTCACTCACTACTCTGCTTCCCTGCGTCCGTCATACTAAACATATGAACATACTAAACAGCAGAACACCCCGTTTCTCCCACCACAGCGTTGCTGTCTGGAAATGGTGTGCCTCCCACATGTGATGACTGCAACTGTTAGGACTGTTAGGGGTGGGTTCTAGAGAGTCTAGGAAGTGAAGTTTAGCTGAAGGAAGTAGATCAGTGGAGGCTTTGAAAGTCATACCGGGTACCTATTCATCCTCTGCTTCCTTTCGGCCATGATGTGAACGATTTCCTCTGCTACATGATCTTGCTACAGCCCTACTCAGGGGTATGGGGCAAATAACCATGACCCGAAACCTCTGAAACAGTGAGCAAAATACTTTTTTTATTCTTTAATTTATTTGTGTACATGTTTGTGTGTGTGTGTGTGTGTGTGTGTGTGTGCACGCGCACACGTGTGATGGTGTTAACCTTAAGCACCTTCCCTAATTTCTCTGCACCTCAGTTTTTGAGACACTGAAGCTCACTGACTAGGTGAACTGAATGACTAACAAGCCCTAGGGATTTTTCTGTCTTTGCCTGCCCAGCACTGGGAATTCATGCCCAGTGTTTAGGTGGGTACTAGGAATCTGAGCTCAGGTCCTCACGCTTACACGGTAAACACTTTACTGCGGGGTCATCTCTCCAGCTCTCAATCTGTTTATGTGAACCATCTTCTCACAGTGGTGAGAAAGCTAACACACAACATCCACTTCATATAGGTACAGGTGCCTCTTCTGGCTGGGAACTGGCTATGTATTCTTTCTCAGGGCATACAAGAAGACTACATTTCCCAGTCTCCTTTGCTCTCAGATTTGTGCAGTAGGCTTGAGTTCAGGTAATGGAATATGATGAGGAGGATGCCTTTCACTTCCAGACTTGAAGCCAAAGGACCTTGCTTGATCCTTCATATTCTTGCCTTCTTCCATGCGGCTTGAAGCAAGAGACTTTAGGATGACATGGTCATCATTTGTTGTGTAGGCCACTGAGAGTTTGCAGGTGTTTATCTACAGCACATGACATGGGTCACCTAACACATCTGGTTTGTACCTTATTACTAGCTGACCTCCAATGCTGGCATGTTCACTTGGCACCAAGAGCTAAGTGAACGTACGGTGAAGGCTTGCTAAATACGTGAAAGGCAATTGGATTTGGGATGAGGAGATAAAGAAAGGTGACAGAGTGAGGCCAGGGAGACTTAAAATTGTCATCAAGAAGAGTGATGAGAGCTGGAGAGTAGAGACAACAGAAAGGGAAGGATGGACAAGAGAAGGGAAGGTGATGGGAAAGAAGAGAAGGAAAAAAAGGGAAGGGAGAGGATTGAAAAGAGGGAGGTGAAGGGAATTGAAGTTTTGATAAATATTTACAGAGAATTAGATGAATTTGGTAACTGGGAGAAGTTAAGACACTGTGGCATCCAAGACCTCCCTACCGCTAGGACACATGCAAGGATATTTATTAGTGCTCAAATTTTTCTAATATAGAAAGATTTCATATATTTGAGAAAAACATGACAATTGTCTTTCTGAGTCTGGCTTACTTTGTTTAACTTCTACTTCCGCCCAAATTCCTGCAAATGACAGAACCGCAGTGGTCAGGCAGCCTTGGGGGTATGGAGAGTGTGGCGGGATTTTCCTGTAAAGAGGTTGGTCCTGGTAAGAGTTCCAGTCCTTCACACACACGCAGGCTGTCTGCTGGCTCTGGCAAACAGGAAGGGGCAGCAGTGAAGCAGGGCCTGTTCCAAGTTTGGGTCTTAACAGAACTTCTGTGCCTTTTCAAAGCCTGCCCAGCCATCTTGGGACAAAGCTTCTCTGGGTAAAAGTCCTCATGAGATGGAGAAAGGCTCTCCCATCTGAACACTATCCCGGGCCAAGCAATACCCTTAGCCTTGCTATGTGCAACAAGTGCAGGAGTGAGTCCATCTGAGTCCTCAAAGGTATCTTGGCAAGACCAAGCCAAGGTCCAACACACAGAACAGCAGGAGTAATCTGTCTCCTGCAAGCCTTGGGTGACTTGTTAAGTGGTGAAAGCTGACTGGTAGTCTGTAAAGAGCCCGGAATTACACAGCTACGAGGGGTTCCTCTTATCTCATTCCTGGGGACACAACTCATTATTTTAATGATCTCTAAACCTATTTTGACTTCATGAAACAGTTGGAGGGACTTAAATCATTCAGATAATTGCTTCAATTTATTACTTGTGATTTAGTGGCCAGGATCTGCCTACAATGAACAGAATTTGGGTTCCTTTAACTTCAGTTAACAGTTTTACTAATATTTCCATATTGATATTTTTCCTAAGACTAGGCAAACTCGTATAACCTAATCCATGAGGCCCAGGTCTCATTGAAAGACTCTGTCTTGAATTACAAAAAAAGTGAGAGCCTGGGAGGGCTCAGTGATTAGAGTGCTGGTCACAGAAATATTAGGAGTGGAGTCTGGATCTCCTAGTCTCCCATAAATGCTGGGTAGGTGGATGGCTCTTGGGATGCAAAAAACAAAAACAACAACAACAACAAAAAACCCTGAGAGACTGACTGTGGAGCTCTGGGCTTCCCTGTGAGACCAGGCCTCAATTAATAAGTTGGAGAGAGTCCTGACATCAGCTTCAGGCCATACATACTATCTGTACATACACATACACACACACATTCACAGAGACAGAGACAGAGAGACAGACAGAGAGAGAAAAACAACTCTATGGCTAACAACACTTTAAGAAAGATACCTGAGGGCTCTCGGCTCTTACCGCTTCGGTGGTGGGGGTGTGAGCCCAAGCTGCAGCTTGTAATAAAAAGATCCTCATGTGTTTTGCAATGGAAAAAAAACCAAGAATTATACCTGAGGCTGTCCTCATGATGGTCAAACCTGCACACACATGGATGTACATGAAAAACATAAAAAGAATTTAAAAACCACTCATACATTTATGCCAACCCTGATAAACACAGCTAATTTCTGGCCTCTCCCACAGATACGAACTGTAGCATGAATACAATGTGCAACAACCCAAAGCAGGCACTTCCCCAGCACTTTTCACTAGACGTATCTCTGTCTTGTAGGGACCAGTGGAAACCTCCACACTTGTCAGCATTGTGCTTTGGGCTTGTGTCTACTGTAGTTGTTCTTACTGTGCTCCTGAGAACGCTGACATACATTAACTGATGGCTGCTCTAATGTCACCAGCCCTGGGAAGCCCCTCTCCTATCCACTTAACAAATAGATTTTAAAACCAACATACAAAGTAATGGGTTTTGCCACATCAATTTCTATTCAAATTCTTGCTAACTCTCCTCCCCACATGCTCTTTTCTATGTGCCTATAAACCTGACCCCCATTTCTGCTTGGATTCAGCTATGCCACCGAGCCCAGTGCAAAATGAAAGGGTTCAGCCTTTTGCTCAAAAATTGCTGTGAAGCCAGGCATGTCAGAGTGCATGTGCCATCCCAGCCCATGGGACGTTGAGGCAGGGAGTTTAACGCCAACTAGAACTACACACAGAATCCCTGTCTCACTCTGCCATCACTTCTAATTTCAGAAGGCATCTGCAGAGCCTCAAACTAAATGTGGGGTCACTTTGAACACAGAGGTCCACCACCAGAAGCCTGCCCTAGCTCTGTACTATATGCCTCCCCTCTAGAGACTGTGCAGTGCTGAGGGAAAGTCCAGTTTCTGTCTCTTTGAATGCTGTGCAGCTGAGGCATCTTGCAGCCCTTACATGTTAAAGAGCCATCTTTAAGTACTGCAGAGTCTCTACTCACCATACCTAACATTATATAGCAAGTAGGGCCTGGGCATTCTTGGAGAGAGAGGTCACTCTTTGTTTTCTTTTTCCTTCCTTCCTTTCTTTTTGTAATAGGGTCTTGATATAGCCCAGAATGGCCCTGAACTCAGGGCACTGAGTGTTCTGATTGCTGCCATGTGCCACCACACCTGGCTCAGAGAGACACCATTACCCTAGCCTGGTAGAAAACCAAAGCTTGGAGAGATTGAGAACTCACTTGAAGGCAGGAGCTTAGAGCCAGCCTGCACTACATAATAAAACCTCGTCTCACTGGCCCCCACACAAATCTCTTCAAATGTCAGGCAGGAAGAGCTGAGATTTAAACATAGGCACAGCACCACAATCATGGTCTTTAACTGGTTTTAATTTTGACCCCCAGTTGACATTTGGCAACGTCTATCAAAATTTTAGTTGTTATAATCGTGGGTGAGGGTTAGGGATCCTGCCAATTATCCCCCAGAGCACATGATGTCCTCATGACACAGGTGCGGCCACTCCCCAGTGACAGTGGTGCTTACACCAGGAAACCCAGTCTGAATTAAGGTACCCCCTCTTCAGCGTCAGGTTTCGGTACCAGATACTCCAGTTTCTTTTCTTATAAATACTACACTGCGTTTATTTTTCTTAAATTGACTTTACAGTAGTGAATTTAAAATAATCAACTATGCTTTAACACTCCTGCCTAAAGAATTCATTCGGAGGATGTGCTTCTTTCGAATGCATATTGAAACAAATAAGACACTGTTGACAAATGATGTATATATGGAGGGCACCACCCCCAGTGCAGAGGAGCCATGCTATTGACCTACTTCCCTTCTGTGACGCTGCTTTACCTCTCCAGACATGGAGAATAAAATCCATCAAATATGTGTTTCTGGAAGCAGGCAAGGCTTGCTAGCATTTGCCTCTGTCATCTCTCCCTTTTTTTCTCCCCCAAGGCTAACAGTTGCTTGGAAACCTCTTTGAAACCTTAAAAGCCACCTGATGAGGAAGATTAACAAACAACCCATTCAGACAAGGGCCACAGTGCATATAATTTAATTTGTTGCAAGGCTTATAAACACTGGTTTCAAGGTAGAACCAGGCTGCCCACACCCTTCCTTCCTTAACTGTTGGCTGGCACAATTGCATGCTTGCTGTTATAGGTACTGCGGCATAGTAACTGAGGCCACAGCAAAGTACATTCTTCTTTAGGTATCAAAAGGGCATGTGCCCTAAAACTGTAGCACCATCTTCATCTCTTTCATAGAAAAAAAAAGCTCTCATTAAAGGACTATGCTTTTCCTTGTGATGTGTTCACATGGATTTATTTCTGCAGTGGTTTGGGGAGGAGGATCAATACGATTCTTCTTTATCCAAAAACTTGCCAGGTGTTTTAGTGAGGAACTCTATAATCTGCTCCCCCCCCACCCCCCAATATAGAAACCTTAAAAGAAATACCCTTTGAGTCATGTGTGCCAAGTAGTCACATCCCTAATCAGGGGGTAGTGGCTATAATACCTAACTTGTTATGTGCAGAGAAAATGGACATTCCCCCCAATTTTAAGAGTGAAAAGAACAAAAAAGATCTTCCTAAATATTTTTCAAAGGCTTGGTACATGGGCTGAGGCAACCCCAGCAGTCACAAACACAGGCACAGCCATTGCAGACAGAGAGGAAACTGAGTGAGGGAAACGTTCCGGGGAAGGGGAGGAGGTGGAGGTTCTCCCTAGAGAAAGGCAGGCAAGGTGGATTCCGGTCTGCTCCCTTCTGAAGCACAGCTCCTGCAGTTTTCTTGTGGCACACAGGGGGCAGTCTCTGTTAATTAAAGCTGGGAGCAGCAGCCAGAGAGTCAGAAGTCCTCAAGATAGAGACTTGTGCAGAGACCAAAGGCAGATCTTAAAGTGGGCTTTCCTGTCCACATTTTGTCCAAGGATTTTAAAAATCATGTTTCGAGGTCTCTTACCCCGTCCCCCATCTTGCAATAGTGTGTGTGAAAGACAGAGAGACAGAGACAGACAGACAGACAGACAGACAGACAGACAGATATAGAGAGCGCCTGTTTTTCTATGAGGTCATTCACTGTAAAGGAGTCCCTGATGCTGGTGTGGGTTGGTGAGCACCGAGGAGGTGGTGAGCAGGGATGAAGCAGCTGGGCAGCTTATTCCAGCCTTGGCTGGATAGAGTTCACAACTTCTTGGATCCTAGGGCACCTTCTGGAAGGTCCCTTTCCAGGCCCTCCTGTAGTTATCTGCCAACCTCAGAGAAGTCACAATGGTGGAAACTCTGTCACTCTTGGTTTTGAATATTCCTTCTTTTGTCCCAGACAGAATGATTTCTTAATGATTTTTTTCTGTCTCTCCCCCACTCCAGTGTATGTGTGTGTGTGTGTGTCTCTGTGCTCTGTGTGTGCATATTCCTCTCCATTCAGGTGTGTACCAGTACCTGCTGAGGCCAAATGACAACCTCAAGTGTCATTCCTTAAGATCTTAATTTTTTAAAAGGCTTGTCTTTTTACGTTTTTGTCTGTGTGAATTTATGTGTACCAAGTACATGCCGATTACTGTGGAGGCCAGAGAGTGTCATATATTCCAGTACTGGACCTGCACGTGATTGAAAGTCACTTGCTGTGGGTGCTAAGGACCAAAGCTAAGTTCTCTGCAGGCGCAGTGAGGGCTCTCAACTGCTGTCTCTCCAGCCCCTCACCACATCTGAAGCGCCACAGCAGCTTAGGCCATTGGACCAGCAGGTCCCAGGGATCTGCCTGTCTCCACTTCCCCGTAGATCCGCCATGCTCTGCGTTCTCACGCTGGTTCTAGGGATTAAGAGCCCTCATACTTTCACGACAAGCACTTTACTGATTCATGACTTGTTAAAACCTTAATTAACTAAACAACTAGCTAACACAGCTCATAAGTAGTTTTTGTCTCTGTGCCATGGAACACAAATGAACGAGGCCCTTTTGGTCATGTTATTTACATGGCAGTACTTGGAGATATTAAAAATGCAAATACATAATAAAGGTAGGTTGGACGTGTGTTAGGAAGATACAGGAATCGGCTATGCCATGGGCTCTGGAAGCAGATCTCTTGCGTCAAATGTTAACTCCAGCATTCATGCCACAAACCACCCTGGGTAGCTTTTTTTATTGCTCAATCAATTTCTCCACTTTGGGGAAGATAATATTAATTAAGAGGCAGAAGGTCCAGGGGGCCGTTGTGCTCAGTGGTTCCTCCACAAGCCCCCAGGTTGCCTGGTACTCAGTAGACATTGATTTTTAGTAACTGAGGGGCTATGCTGACAGCCACAGATAAATGTCAGCTGCCATCAACTCCCACACCAATGCTTGTGTTCCTGGGCTGGACAGGGTGGTGGCAGATGTGGGTGGTCAGTGTGACAGATATGCCTCCCGCCTTATTTCTGTGATCCTGTTGTGAGGAAGCTGATGAATTAGTTCTCACACTTTTCCCAGGTGGGGGATGTTTGGAGAACAGTCTATGGCAGCTGGTCTTGGCTTTAAGATGGGTATGGTCTAACAAGGTGGCCCTGGGCTACATTTGTAAATCTTGCTTATTCAAAGGGAGCAGGAGCCCAGCCAAACTCTCTGATTTGGAGAAAACTTTCCACACAGTCCCAATAAACCCTCCCACGATTTTCCAATTAAGGGGCTCCCAGCATACCCTTTTACATGTGGCCCAACTTCTTGGTCCTTTGAAAATGTCCCCAAAGAGTCCTGCAGCTGAAGCCAAACAGAGGAGAGAGCATCGAAAACACTGTTCCCCCTGTCAATCACCCAGCCTACCGCAAAGAGCATACTTAGTTAATAGAATTAAAAACAAACGCCAGGGCATATGGAAATACAAATTTAGCTTTTCAGCTTTGATGTGAATCCTGTTCTCGGTGCTACTGAAATCAAATCCAAGCAGAGGACAGAAGGAAGTGCGGCAAGTGGGAGCGGGCCTGCGGTGGTCTCCAGGAATCAGCCAGGGGAAAGAGAGGAAGAGCTAGCAGGTTTGGAAAGGCTGGATGCTGGGAGTCAAGGAAGCGAGCTCTGTGAGGACGTCGGGAAAGGGAGCTCCGTGGGGACAGGGGACAGACAGCCTGCTCTGGAGACTGCCGCTCTCTCTGCAGGAACGACAGGGTGGCTGAGGATGAGTGCCCAGGCCTTGCGCTGCGCCAAAACTGCCGGCGCAGAGGCGGCTCCGCGGTGTGCCCTCCTGTGGAGCTCAGCGAACGCTGCGGGGGCGAGGAGACAGAAAGCTGGAGGTCCTAGACGCTAGGCGAGCTCCTAGGAGAGACCTTCCAGGATGAACCGCTGGCGACCTCCCCAGACCCTCCAGCGTCTTCAGTGAGTTCCCAAGCCCCTATTCTGGGATGCTCACCACAGCTCAGGGGCTTGACACTTCACCCACCTTCCCAGTTTAGCCTTTGTCTTCTCTGTTCAGGGACGTCCCGGGCTTGCGCCAGGCAGGAGGGCGCATCCCTAGGAAGGGCAAGGCTGTCCCCGCACGTCAGGGAGGTGGAGGAAGATCCTGTCTACACTGCTTCTAGTGTGTCTTAAGAGTGAGCAAGCCATCTAGCCTGTCCCGATTCTCCTAGAGTCACCCCTTGCTTGATCGACAGATTGCAACCGCAGCTCCTGCGCACGCACTCCTAGGGGGGAAAAATGCCGCGGGCGGAGCCACCTCTGAGCCTTTGCTTGGGGTGAGCCGCACCTTTCTCCCCTAGAGGTGCCGGAGGTCCGGGCCGCGGTTCTCTTCACCTGCAGGGAAATCCGAGCTGCTCTTCCGAGCCTGGCGGCTGCGGAGCTCGCTGCTCCCACCAGAGCGATCTCTGAAAGCCCCCCACTCGCCCCCGCCCGCCCGCCCGCCCGAGTCACCTCTTCCCGCGCCCCCGCCCCTTTCGAGCTCGCGCTCGCCCTCCCCCTCACTCCTCCTCTACCCGCCCTCCCCCTCCCCCTCCCCTAAGGCCCTCCCTTCATTCCACAAGTGTCGCTTCGCTCTCTCCAGCGCACTTGGCGAGCTGGCGAGGTGAAGAGCATCCTGCGAGCTAGCGGACGTGGGGAGCCGAGTCCCGGGCGGCGGGCGGAGGGGAGTTACGGACACACCGACTCTCTCTTGCTCTCCGCCTCCGCCTCCCCCGGTGGCCGGCAGGACCTGCACCCCGCGCTGGCCCCCGCTCCGGCTCCGTCCCCGCCCGGCCCCGGCGCGCTCCTCCCCGGCCGGCCCCCTTCCTCGGCGCGCGGCGCGCTGGAGGCGAAGGCAGGCTGAGCCCAGCGCAGTGGCCGCCGACCACCGAGCGCCCCGCGCCGCCTCCCTGCATGTGCGGCCAGCGGCGGCCCGCAGCCCCCGCCAGCAGCCTCGGCAGCTTCGGCCGCGCGTCCAGAGGCGGCGGCAGAGGCTCCAGCGGCGACCGAGCGCTCCAGCCCGGGCTGGGAGACACGATGCGCCGAGTCCTCCGGCTGCTCCTCGGCTGCTTCCTCACCGAGCTGTGCGCCCGCATGTGCCGGGCGCAGGAGCGAGCTGGGCACGGGCAGCTGGCGCAACTGGGCGGCGTGCTGCTGCTCACGGGGGGCAACCGCTCCGGGGCCGCCTCCGGAGAGGCCGGAGAGGGAGTCGGAGGCTCGGACGCGCCACCGACTCGGGCGCCCACGCCGGACTCCTGTCGGGGCTACTTCGATGTCATGGGCCAGTGGGACCCGCCGTTCAACTGCAGCTCGGGCGACTTCATCTTCTGCTGCGGAACTTGTGGCTTCCGGTTCTGCTGCACGTTTAAGAAGCGGCGGTTGAACCAGAGCACCTGTACCAACTACGACACGCCGCTCTGGCTCAACACTGGCAAGCCCCCGGCGCGTAAGGACGACCCTCTGCACGACCCCACCAAGGACAAGACCAACCTGATCGTCTACATCATCTGCGGGGTGGTGGCTGTCATGGTGCTTGTGGGCATCTTCACCAAGCTGGGGCTGGAGAAAGCGCACCGGCCCCAAAGGGAACACATGTCCAGGTGGGATGTCCCCTCTTCGCCCTCCACTCTGGCTCCGCTTACCTTTCCCTCCCATCCCCAGCACCCTCCCCTGCCAATGTTCCCTTCATCCCAAGGTCTCCGTTTGGGAATGTCACCCAGGACAACAACTTTCCCTTGCAGCAGGGAGCAGAGGTTCTGGGCTCAGTGCAGGTGGGTTGGGGGGGGGGGACGTTGACTGTGAAAGGGGGAAGGTCTCTTTCCCCTCGCCCACCTGCTGTTTCCTGGCTAGAGGTGGTGGTGGGAGTTGAGACACACGACCGGGTCTTCAAACTCTTGGGTTTTGGGAAGAGGATCCATTTATTCTAGGTAAACAGAGTCAGGCGAACCTGAGAGGAAGTGAGGTGTGTGTGTGTGGGGGGGGCGTGTGTGAGCCCTCATGCGCGAGTGTGATGGAGGAGGGAGGAAAGGAGGGAGGAAAAGAGTGAGTGCTTCCTGCAACTCGTACACCAGCGAAAATGAAGCAAAGGTTAGGCAGAGTGCACGGAGGGGGCGAGAACAAAAGCCTCCTTCCCCAGAGCGTTGAGGGCCCTTGATGGGAACCTCATCCCTCTCCTCCTTCCTCTTCTTCTTCACCACTTATCCCTCTCTGTGGTGCAGCCATCACAGGGCTGAGCGCCTTGCCTGGGTTGGAGCTGACTCCAAGGCCCCCTCCACCCTTCGAGCACCTTGATTCTCGCCAACTTTGCCTTTTGCTCTGTTCATTATGCAAGTCCCAACCCTGGGAAAGTCGCAGCAGATGGGAGAAAGCATTTGGGGATTAATGGAGCTATTTGCCTTTTTGTTTAACCCCTCCTCCAAGTGTCTGAATTGATTCCCAGATCTCAGTAACTCTGGAGGTGAAGGATGCGGACTGGACCCAGGACCCAGGGGAGAGACGAGGGGTTAATGTGAGATCTTGGCAAGAGAGACGGGAGGAGAGCTACTATGGCAGCTGACAGCGGGATGGCTGCAGCAAAAGCCCAACTGACTTTGGGTCTGGGCATTGAAGTCACTGTGTTCTCTTCACTCTGCATCCCCGACCCCCACGAAGGGGGGGGGGGGGCGCTGTGTGTGAGCGAACGCGCACGTGTGCATGCGACCCGGGTACATGTCTGAAAATCTGAACAAAGAGACCCACCAAAAATAGGCGAAGGAACATCACCATCTCACTAGTAATTGTTTTCTATTTATATGAGGTAGGGTTTTTCTTTTCCCAGAGATAAGGGGTCTGAAGGGGAAGGTAGGGAAGTTCTGATCAGTTTGGGTTAGTGGAGAGTGGTGATTTCTTGGAGGCAGGAAAGATAGGCCCCCAGGGCATGCAGGAAACTACCTCCTGCTACCCCAAGGTGCGCTGTCATCTGACTCCAGCTTCCCCTTGGGCTCCCTTTAGAAGATCCCTGTCCTGGGAAGTCTCCTGTTGGTGTTAGGGTGAGAGAGGATTGGATGCAGGTCTGTGACAAGTGTGTTGCCAGAGACAGCTAGGTTGCTGAAATCTCCTTCAGGCCTTTTTGCTAAGTTCTCAACACTCCCTTTTTTGGGAATTGGTGGTGAGAGGAGCAGGCCTGTGGGGAGATGATGCTACAGCTTCATGCTCCCTTAGACTGGGTGCCCTGGTCAAACCAGCTCTCAATGATACTCGGGGGCTCAGTGGGAACCCCAATTCCCTATCCTAACCCCTCCTCTCAGGCAGCTCTTTTAGCGGTATTGACTCTAGTTTTTCTGCAGGTTCTGGGCAAGGTCTGTTTGGAGGCAGCATACAGGAGTGCCCAGTGCTGGGTGGCAGAGCCTTACCTCAGGCTCTCCCTGTAAGCATTCAGGGATTCTAGAATGCAGTGGGAGTGGCCTTGGCAGCGGAGAAGCCTTGATTGTGTCCCTGGCAGCTTCTTAGGTTCCAGCTGGCTGTTTGGCCCCACCTGTGTCGCTGACAGTCCCTGTTGCTAGGGGTCCCACCTTTGACTTTAAATTAGAAGGCGGAGTGGGAGCCAAGTGCCATCGGGCTGGCAAAGCTCTCTAGATGATTCTAATGCTCACCCAAACTCTGTGAAGGAGAATAATGACCACCTGCTGAACACAGGGCTGGGTGCGAGGCACTGTGCGGGGTGTGTGTGAAAACTCAGTTCTCACAGCTGGCTTATGACACAGCCACTTTTTAAAATTCCTTCTTTACATAAGAGAAAATCATGGCACAGGTGAAATGGCTCTCCTTAAAAGTCACTCAATTAGAAGAAAATTGTGACATCAAAGTACTGGGTCCAACTCATTTGTACCTGAGTGAGATGTCTTCCAGCTCCCTCAGGATCTGGGGAACTTCCCACGGTACAGAGTTTTCCATTCTTGCTATGGGGACTGAGACTCAGTGTGTTTGGAGTGGGCCCAGCACTCTCTTTCAGTGAATCTGAGATCTGGGAGAAACTCTGGCCTTTGGTTTGGAGTTTAATTCAAGAGAAAAGTGGAGGGCTATGTGACTCTTTTTGCATCGGTAGCTTGTTTTCTCCACTTGTATAACCTTTCTGTGGCACCCAGGCTACTCCCAGGTCCCTCCGAATGCATCACATGCTGCTTATGTCCTTCATCATGTGGAGCCCAGTGTGGCAAACGGCTCATTTGCCTGATGGTGCTAACGGATCCTTCAGCCGGGACCACTGTGCTAAGCTTAGCAAAGAGGCTGCTCTGAGGGTAGCGCATCCCAGGTGCCGGTAACCTGCCAGGTACAGCCTCTTAGTGTTTGTCTGGAGCTCAGGGATGCAGAAAGGGGCTTTGTTCTCATTTTTTCCTGGGAAGCACCTTGTCAAGGACACGCAGGTGGCAGCGTTCCTCTGCACACTTTATCCCAGTGACTAGGAAACTTGTGTTTTCCAGTGGAGGCTCCCAGCCATGTCAGAATGCATGTTTGGAGTCCTTGGCATTTGGTCTGCTTCCCTCTGGGCAGAGGAGGATGGAGAAGAAAGAGAAGGAGAGCTACCAGGAGGGGTGGGGAGAACCCATGCCATCTTGTCAGGACTAGGGAGATGGCTCAGTGGGGAAAAGTTCTGCTGTGTAGGCATGAGGACCTGGGTTCAAATCCCAGCACCCACATAAAAAGCCACACATTGTGGTGAATGTCTGTAGCCCTAGTGTTGGAAGTGGAGAGAGGTGGATCCCAGGGCTTCTTACCTGGCCAGCTTAGCCAGTTGGTGAGTTCCAGGTTCAGTGAAATATCCTGTTCCCAAACTTAAGGTGGAGAGCAGTAGAACAGGGCTTCAGACACTGATCTCTGATTTCCACATGTCTCCCCACATTCAAATGCACCCCTCCCAAGTATACAATGCTGTAGAGGGGGAGAAAAAGGGAGGGAGAAGGAGAACTGCGGAGCCACCTCCCCAGCATCATGACAGTAGCCACAGGCAGTCCCTCTTTACCGGAAGGAGTGGCTGCAATGGTGGCTAATCATGGCCAGTAAACTTCCTGGATCTTTTGGTTCTCTGTAGTGTTATTGTTTATGTCTCTTAGGAGTTTTCTGTGTATTGTTTTTGAGATAGAGTCTGATCATATGGCCCAGGCTGGCCTCCAACTCATGATCTTCTCACCCCAGGTTCCCAGGGAATGGGTTTAAAAGTGTGTGCCACCATAAGTTTCTACTAGGAGAAAATTTAAACATGCAAAAAACTTTGAAGGGAATGCAATGAACTGTAGAACATCCTTAGCCTGAATCAGGATCTGTCACCCTTGGCACTGTTTACACTCAGGGCTGGATAGTAACGCCTTGGTGGGAACTGCCTTGCACATTGTAGGGTGTCTGGCAGGATCCTGGACCTCTAGCCACTAAGTCGTTGACCCCCCTACACCTGCCATGATAGTAGAAACTGTCACGAGACACTCAGTTGACAGAGGAGTAAGATCTTCCCACGGAGAACCACCAATCTTAATTAAATTAGCTTCGCACTTTTGTCAAATTTGGTTCACCGTTACCCTTTCTTTCTATTGCTTTTTCCCTTTCTCTCCCTTCCTTTCATCTTCCCCTCCCTCCCTCCTCCTCCTTCCCTTCTTTCCTCTTTCTTTTTCCTTCCTTTCTCCCTCTTCTTCATCCTTGCCTCCCTCCTGCCCATCCTTCTGTGTCTTCCTTCCTCTCATCCCACACCCACCTCCAGCTGAACCATTTGAAAATAAGTTGTAGACACCCCATTCAGCCCCCACAGACTTGCAGCATGGGTCTCCTTAAAACAACATTTCCCCCCCACACTGCAATTTCATGATCATAACTTAAAAAGAGAACAACAATGCGGCATAGTCATTATGTGTCCAGTCATATCAAAGCATCCTTCTCACACTGCAAATGTCCTTTGGAGTTTGGTTTTACGTCTGGATCTGGTAAAGAGGTGTTGTTGTATTTGGCTGTAAAGTCTCTTCCACCCCTAATATCCATGTTATTTTAAAACCAATTTCAAGTCAGTAGCTAGTATTGAAAATCTGGACTTCTCAGAGAATTCCAGTTTCTAATTCCCCTGACCAGTTTGGGAGATCTGTGACACTGCATCTGAAGTTTTCACCTAGTTGTGCCAGGTGGTGACCATCCCCTTTAGACAGAGCTTTTTGGTTTATCTCAGTCACTGACTGCCCTCCCAACTCACCATGTCACCTGCAGACCCTGGAGAGTCAGAAGACTTGCATGAATGGTACATGTTCCCATGTGCCCACAGTAGAGACAGTGAAGTCTCTTAGTATTTGGGTGACCTCGGGAAGGCTGCTTCACACCTTGGATGTTCCCGTTCTTATCTGCAGGTTGAGAATTCGCTGTGGAACAGACTTGGAAAGCGATTGTCATAGATCCTATCTGGAGTCACTGCCCAGTATCCTTCTCACTGGAATGCTTCCTCTTGTCCACCGAAGGGGGTGACATTGCAGCTCAGACCCCAGTGCCCTGTCTGTACTCTGTGACAGTGGCCAAGTCTAAGCTCTATGGATTTGCATTTCCCTCTGATCAGGGGAAGCTGGCAAACTCTGAGCAGGAAGGATGGCTTGTGTATGACTAGATTAAATGTACTGCAAAGTGCTGTCTGGGGGATGTCGAAGAACCCGTGTTAGATTTGCAATTTTGCCACAAGCTTATGTGTAAATTCTCATTTAATTTCACACCCCTCCCCCACAAGGTAGCTTCTATGACAGTCTGCCATTTACGGAGGCACAGACTGCTTTCCAAGAGAGTGAACACGCACCCAGTGAGCTAGAGGAGACTGACTTTAAAACCAGACAGCCTGAAGCAGGAAGCACATCCTTGGTCCTTAGTCTCGAGGCTGTACTGCACTGGAGTATGGACCCCTCATCTTCCCAGATCCCAAAGAAATGCTCAATGCCCTGAAGACAGCAGTGTGCACTAGGGCCTGTTCTGGGAGTCCGTGTGAGATCAAGTCAAGGAATGTTTTATGTGCCTTCCCTGGCAGGGTTAGACTTCCTGGTGAAAACATTGGGGAGGCAACCTTGAGGGCAGAAGTGTATGTTTGAAGTTCTCTCCACTTGAAGCCAGTAGGAAACACATGTTGTTTTCCCACCTTCAAACATAATAAAAAAAAATCCAAGCCAGTGAAAAACAAATCCATGTGGGCAAATGACATAGCAGTGTCCTGTGTTATTTTTAAAAAATATGTTAGAAGAGCCGTAATTCTTTGCAAAGACATGATATCAAATGGCAGATGCCCTGTTGCACTGGCCTTTTCTGTGGTCTCCCAGCACCCCTCTTATCTGCTCATCTTTCTGAGCAACTGTGGTTATTCTGAGGTTTCCCAAGCTGGAGAATCCTGTGTTTTTCGACCACAGGAAGTACCTATTTTTATTGCAGGACTGAAATCAGCCTCATGGAAGCATAACTCACAGTCCATGCTCACATTTTGATTGTAGATTTTGATGAGCTTTGATATTTGTTTACACTAGTGCAAACCACCACTCTAGAAAGTTTGATTGTGACCATTGTCCTTGTGTTCTGAACTATGAATGAAATTTCTTGTGCAAGACATGATGCTCAGGAAGCCCACTGATGGGTTTAACACTCAGGACATAAACTTGGAATGTGGCTTTGTTGGTAGAGTACTTGCCTAGCTTGCATGAAGCCCTGGGTTTGAGTCCCACCACTGCCTAACACCAGGCATAGTGGTGCACACCTATACTCCTAGCTCTGGGGTTGGGGTGGGTTGGCAGGAGAATCAACAGTTCAAGGTCATGTTCACCTATATAGGGATTTTGAGGCTAGCCTCTAATAACATGAGATTCTGTCTTAAAACAAAACAGAACTAAAAACAAACAAGCAAAGAACACACATCTCCAGACCCTTGGCTGTTTCAGGCCAGGTGGTGGAATTCCATTTGGAAATATTGACACCTTGTATTTGTGATATAATGTTTCCATTTTGTCCTCCAGACAGGCCCACACTCATTCCCACCTTGCTCAGTCCTTTTTCATTAGATCTGAAATGGCCTGTGCAGGAAGCCCCATGCTTAGCTTCCCTGCTTCTCCCCACACTACAGCTTAGTTCTCAGTGTTATTTCCCTTTGTAGCATGGTCTCAAAGTAAGTTACTGATTTATCAGTTGATTGGTTTATTATCTGTCTCTTTTCATTATCATTCATAGCAAGGAATGTAGGGGCAAACATTCCATAGCTGTGTCTTAAGTACCTAGTATAGAGAGTTCTGTTTCTGGCATTCTGTTTTATATTACATAACCCACGCCATCCATCCATCCATCCATTCACCCACCCACCCACCTACTCGTTCATTCATCCATTCATCTTCCATTCACCCACCTATCTACTTACCCTTTCATCCATCCATCCATCCACCCACCCATCTGTTCATTTATCCATCTATCTATCCATTCATCCACCCACCATCCATCTATCCATCCATTCACCAACCCACCTACCCATTTATTCATTCATTTATTAATCTATTCATCCATACATACATTTATCCATTCACCTATCAATCCATTTATCCATTCATTTACTCATCCTCCTTCTCCTCTTCTCTCCAACTCCATTTCCCTTCCCTACCTCTTCATCTCCATTTCCCCCAACTCATGTCCATCTGCTCCATCTCATCTCCATCTCTGCCATCTCCATCTCTTCTGTCTCTACTATCTCCATCATTCCATCTCCCGTATTCCTCCATCTGCGCCATCTCGTCTCTATTACCTCCACCTTTTCCATCTCCATCTCTGTCTTCATTTTCCTCCTTCTCATCTCTGTCTCCATCTCCTCCATCTCCATCTTCTCCAAATTTTCCATCTCCATCTCGTCCATCTCCACCTCTTCTATATCTATCTCTATCTCTGTCCTGTCCCATCTCCACCTCTTCTATTTCCACCTCTTCCATATTCATCTCCTCTCTCTCCATATCCTCCATCTCTATATCTATCTTCATCTCTATCTTCATCTCCTCCATTCCTCCATCTTCATCATCTCCCTTTCCTCCATATTCATACATATCTCTGCCTTTGTGGAGAACTTTGATTTCTCCATCTCCTGTATCTCTATCATCTCCATCTCTATCTCCATCTCCTTTATCTCCATCGTTATCTCCATCTTCTCTATCTTAATTTCTTTCATCTCCATTTTCTTTATCTCCTCCATCTCCATCATTATCACCATCTCCTCCATCTCCATCTCCTCCATTCCTTTATCCCCATCTCTATCTCTATTTCCTTCATTTCATCTCATCTCTGTCTCCATCTCTTCCATCTCACCTCCATCTCTACTTCATCTGTATCTCTCATTTCCCTTTCCTCTCATTTCCTTTTTCTTCAATTTCTGTTCCCATCTTTTTTCTTCCTCTGTTCTCTTTTACCATTTTCCATGTTCAGTTTCATGTTGGGGACTCACAATGTAGCCTAGGCTGTCCTTGAATTCCCCATGTAACCCAGGGTAGCTTCAACCTTACCATATTCCTGCATCAGCAGGAATTCCTATTGCTGGATTACAGGCGTAATTATGCCCGCACACCTTGCCTGCCCTGTTGTTGCTTGCATTGGCAACCCAGCCTTCAGCCTGCAGTTTTTGTAGAGAAGAAGTCTTCATTTATCCACATGCCTGCTTTACACTGATCAGCCGATCTAAAATTTAATATGTTTATAATTAAGTTTGCGTATGTTTAATGAAATTTTAATTTAATATGTACCATCTCTTTGGGACACACCTGACTGAAGTAAGGGTCCTGGTGAGGGTGTTTCTGGTTGCCTTCCTTGACCCTTGGTCCCAGACTCCCATTATCTGCTGTGTGTATCCAGTGTAGACAATGACATCAACATACAGAATTGAATTGTTTTCTCATTTTAATGACTAAAGGTCACATATTGACATTGCCTTTCCTATACCATACCGTTTTATGCAGTTTCTAGGGTGAGCCAAGCATGCTGTTGCCCTACCTCGCCTAGAACATGGAGATCTCTAGATCTTGGTCCCATTGTATGCACTGGGAAAGACAGTCCTGGGAGAAAGTTGTGTTGTGACTCTGAGGCTGGACTATCACAATACCCAGCACCCAGAAGCTGCTTGGGGATCTGGATGGCAGTAGCAGCCAGCTTCGAAGTTGCCTTTGAAAAGTTGACTGTTTCTGTGCTTTAGGAGTAAGCTCATGGGGAATCTGATGAAAGTTATGGCTTCTTTGCTTAAGAAAAAAAAAACACAAACTAATTTTCCATTCAATTCCAGAGGAATTCAGCGATTCTTTGAAGCCCAGGATGAAGATCCTCTTTAGAAGTGAAAAAGGCAAGTTAGGTTTGCAAGGCCCTGTCTGTCTCAGAACTCCCCTTCCCTGAAGCCTCCCTGAGTTTCAGACCATGCCTATTGCAGAGGTAGGAAAGGGCATGAACTTTGATTTCAGGTATTCAGGAGTGGGACTCCACTCACTCCTTCAGCAAGTAGCGGAGCTCATGTGGGCAATTCTTTACTCTGTAAAGTGGGTTATGACAATCTATACCTTGCGATGTTCCCCTGTTTGCCCTGTTCCAGCTTTATTAGCTTGCTTGCCTATTTCTCGAATATCTGATGTCTTTCCAGCATCAGAGCCTTTATGCTTTTTTTGTATGTTCAGCCTGACATGTCCATCACCTTCATGTGTGTGAGCTAGCTTTCTGTTACTGCAACAAACATCTGAGCTGATAATCATCAGAGAAAAGGTTTCAGCTCATGATCTGTTGACCTTTGTAGTGAGGTGGTATGTCTTCGCAGGGGCTTGTGGTGGAATACATCTGCTCTCTTCATGGCCAGAAGGGCAAATAGCAAGCAGGAGGAGGTGGCCAGGTCCCACAGGACTCTGAGGACATGCCTCCAAAGACATGATTTCCAACAATCCCTTCCTCTAAAGTTCCCAGCGTCACCCACAGTGTCATGATGGAAACTGAGCTTTTGATGTGAACCTTTGAGGGGCCACCTGGATCCAAGCTATGGCATCTCATGACCAGCCCATCTCTGCTCACTCAAGTCTCACCTCTTCATAAAATGTCCTGGTATCTCCCCCCAGCTGTCTAATTTCTGTCTGAGCCACTAAGTCAAATGAAGCCCTAACTGCCTTCCCCCCCCCCTCCTCCCAAAAAACCCCTCTCCCTGTTAGCAGTCAGCTCCCACTCCCTCTCTCCCACACAGCCTCTGGCAACTGTGATTGTACTTTCTCTTTATGGATTCGGCTAGTCTAAACATTTGTCTCTTGTTTGCTTTCTTTCACTCTTCTTAAGGTTCTCAAGTTTCATTCGTGTCAGGGTTGGTGTCAAGGCTCTATTTTTTCCTCTTCATGGCTGAGTAACATTCCATTTCCTACACTGCATTCTGCTTACTGGCTGATGGACATTTGGGCTGTTTCTACGTGTGGCTGTTATTATGGCACCTGACTGTTGGCTGCATTGTTCTTTGTTTGTTTATTCTGGCTCTTGCTTATTTTTATTTAACATATTTATTTTTATTCTCTCCCGTAGAATGTAAGCGCCAGGAAGGCCACGACCTCTTTCAGCTCGTGCGGTGCTCTGTCCCCAGGGCCTCATGTCATGCATGCTACACTGTAGACAATAAATATCTTTTGATTGAACAAACGTGTGCGAGCTGTTGTTATTCTCCTTTCTCTTAATGGATCCCATCCTGTCTTCTAGTCCCCGCAGGACAATCGCTGACCCAGGTCTCTGTCCCTCCAGACTTCTCCCTGGCTATGCCTCCCACCCCAACCACTTTCATCATGCAGTGTCTCTGTTGCTCTAGCACAGACTCAAGATTGGTCTTGAGCAAAGACTTGGCACCTGGGCAGAGCTTCCAGAAACTCTTCCCACATGCCCCCCTCTGGGGTCTTTAGTACGAGGGTTCAGATGGATCTAGAAAGTTCCATCATGTTGCTGTGTGCCTTTAGCTGTGATCATCACTGCCATGATGACTTCAGCAGAGAGGCTCTGCTGAGCTCTCCGGAGTCTGTGCGGACCCCTCCAAAGCAATCTGTCTCATGTGATGTAGATCCTGAGTGCACTTGGCTCAGAATGTCTGGGTGTATCCCCTTAAATGTGGAGATAGGCCTTGCAGGTGTGTACCTCTTCCTGGCCCAAGAGGAGATCAACATGAAGATGTTCATCAAAGAGTTGGTCCCTGGGATGTTCGTAATTACAGAGATGCATCTACTGGTTTTCACAGAATACCTCCATGCTTGTAGTTGGCACTCACTGTGGCTGGTTGGTTCCTCCATCTTACTAGGCTTGCAGATGGAGACAGCCATCCCTGCAGGTAGGTAGATGTGGGACTGAGGAGGCTGGAGAACGTTGTTGTGCTTGCGAGACATGGAATCAACTGACGGTCAGCTCCATATGATGCACGAATAAAGGGGGAACAGAAGAAGGTTCAAGAAGACCAAATATGTGAAAGAATTTACATGCAAATAACACTCCAGTACTACATACATTTAAGGGTACTTGCACGTCTGTAAACCCACATATCATGGAACGTAAATAAAGAAGGGAGGTGTGTTGGTAGGTCTGACTTTAGGGTGTGACATCTGTCTGACAGTTGTATCTGCTCTGTTCTAAGCTTACATCTTGTTACGAAGGTCATTGATATTAGCTGAACTGTGTTTCCATCCTCTTAGAAAATAAGTAAAAAAAGATTGGCTAAAGTTTTTGTGCTACACACTGGCTATGTGGCCTTGAGCAGGTTAACACACCTCTCTGAGCCTTAGTTTAATCCTCTGTAAAGGAGTAATATTCCTTGTAAGCCTACAGGAAGGTCTATATTCTTTTGCTTAGGTAAGGGAAGCCATTGCTTTTCACATTACCCTAGTGATTCATTCCTTTACTAACATTAGGCCATTGCTAAGCAAGAAGTGTATCTGTGTTAGGCATAGAGAACTCAGCCTCTGGGGTGGAGCCACATTGCCTGGACTCATCATCTGTCCCCTTTAGCACCATCGGGCCAGTGAGCAGCAAGTGACTGTGGAACCTCGGACCTCCTCAGCAGCTCTATTCGGTGGATGACCTTGCCGGTGAACAGTGTAGAGTGACGATGTAACTTCTGCTCAAAGCCAATGTGTTTATTACTTCTGTGTTTTCTTCTGTTCTATTCCTAACCGGAACAGCAGTTCTCTGGAAGGGATGGCTTTGTCTTCTGTCCAGCCTGGGTGGAGCTGAGCACTCGACAGGCTCTCACTGCCGTACTGTGAATGAGCAGAGTCCTGTTCTTTGTCTCTCCAGAGCCCTTGCGGATGTCATGAGGCCACAGGGCCACTGCGACACCGACCACATGGAGAGAGATCTTAACATTGTCGTCCGTGTGCAGCACTATGAGAATATGGACACAAGAACCCCCATAAATAATCTTCGTAAGTATGGGTGCACTGGCCAATTCCAGTTCCGTGGTAGCATGTCGTTGCTAACATGGGGGGATTTCTTAGGGCTACTCAAGGATGAGTTAGAAGATTTCTCTGTTCTGTGTGATGCTGAGTTTGGCACCGGAAGAGTTGACTTGGTTGTTTTCTCTGTAAAATAGTGATCCATTTAGTTGGTTCTTCTGTTAATTACTGATGACTTGATTGCTTCATCATTGCTGATCTATTAACTTGGTGGTCATGTTGGGTACTTACTTAAACAATGGGTTGTTTTGTTGGTTGGATTTAGGTTGTTAATTTGTTTAGTTAATACTCTTTCTCATTGGCTCATGCTGATTGGGTTGTGTTAGCTATCAGTTCATCTTGAGTGGATCATTGGTTAACCAATAACCCATTGTTTTATTTGCCTTCTGAGGTTGATTAGTCGTTACTTTTAGGTTTTATGTTGCTTTCAACAAAAATCTAATTTTATTTTTTAAAACATAAAATGAGCTTAACAAAAAGACCTATAACATTCCCAACCCTGCTGTGTGTGTGTGTGTGTGTGTGTGTGTGTGTGTGTACAGGCTTCTTTTGCTGTTGTGTTTCAGTAACTGTTCTTGCTGGGACAGTGTGTCCTTGGGTATCCTGGTTTATTTCCATAGGTTTCCTTTCCTTCCAAAGGTCTGTACAGACAACACACAATGGAGCTGATGCTCTAGTTAGGAATTGAGGAACAATGAGGTTGTTTGTATTTCACAAGTGCATATTATTTTGATGGTCATTCCCAGAAATCATGTTTTCAGATCAAAACAATGTGAAAATCATGATTGAAAGCAGCAGAGACAGGCAGTTGGAAGGGTGTATGGAATCATAGTTGGAGGCTCCCAAAGGCAGCAGAAGCATTGGAATCATTGCTACTTTCCCAGAAAGCATATCCTTTGCTAAAACTCCCCACAACTGCAAAGCTTGTTCATTTGCTGAGTCATAGATTCAGACTGTTAAGTTATAAATTTTATAATTGGTGGGTAAGAAAGAGGTCTTTGACATAGATGGTATGACTTCTCTGATTCTATATGATGATAATTTTTCATGGTCTTGGAATTTTTGCAGTGTATTGGCAATGACAGTATTTGATATTGACATGGGTAGGAAAATGGGCCACCCAACAGGATGCTTCAGGCTTCATTGTACTAAACAATTACATACAACTTATCTGTGAATGGGACCATAATATGGTATCGGAGATCAGCATGCAGCAGCACAAAATGCACAAGCTTTTTCTTTTGGAACGTTTATGCCCACACCCCACAGATCCTGAAGATAGAAATGTGGCAGTCATGGCATGGCAGTTTCTGAATCTGGCTCTGGCTTAAGTGGACGTGAACACAGGCTCTTTCCAAGTTTGACAAATGTGGACCTCAAATGGCATAAACCAATGAAGGCCATCAAAGCAATGGTATGGTGTGGAGTTTTGGCTGAGGAGGCTGTTGGCTAAAGTCTCTGTCCCGAGGTGATTTTGAACCACACTGAAGTTGTTCACTGAATAGCAAGCTTACCCAGCTGTCATCACCGAACAGGCAAAAGGTCAGGGAAGGAGTGCTAATTAATCTTGCTGAAATAAGGACTTTTGTTTAAAGTTGTGCTAAAGATCAGTGACTACTGAAGATGGATGTCCAAGGACTGAATAATTCAGGTGTGTCTATCAGAGGCCACTTTGCTGTGTGTCTGATTCTTCTTTGGGTCTATACTTATGCCTTGATGAGTGATGTTTTTTAATACTAAGGGTGGTATCTAGGCTATGCTTGAGTAGGATGGCATTATATTACTGCCTCACATTCCCAGTCTCTTTCTTTCTCTCCCTTTCTTCCTTCCTTCCTTCCTTCCTTCCTTCCTTCCTTTCTTTCTTCCTTTCTTCCTTCCTTTCATCCTTTCTTTCTTTCCTTCTTCCTTTCTTCCTTTCTTGCTTTTTATTTCGAAAACAGGGTCTCACTAATACCCAGACTGCCCTTGAGTTCTTCTGTAGCCCAGGCTAACCTTGAACTCTAGATCTTCCTGTAGCTGGAAATGCAGACCTCATAAGACCTGGCCTTATTGTCTTTGATGTCAAGGGGAACACTACAGGAGGATATTCCTGGTAAACCATAGGGGAGACTTCCACTAGTGCTGTCGCCAGCATTGTGTCCTTACAAGAATTGCTAAGGATGCTGCTTTCATGTAATTCTGCCAAGTTGACTCAGTTTTGCCCGCAAGCATTCTTGAGAACATCTGACTAAGAACAATAGTGAGCATTGTAAGCTGAATTTACACTAGAAAGATAGATTGTATGCAAATAAATATATGAATAGTAGTTAACAGTAAGAATGAGCTTCTTTATAATGAATTATTAATCTTTTTATTGATTCATAGGAACTTTTTATATATTATGGTCACCTAAAATGTGTATGTTAAGAAGATGGAATGACCTTGGGAGTTCACTGAGAGGCTAGTTCTACATGATTGATATTAATTACTTACCAGGGGCTTAACAAGCTGAGCAGTCACCAGAACCCATTTTGGTTGATGGAGAAGAAACAGGTGAGAAATTTTATCTGATCAGTGGAAAATTAGATCAGCCCTTCATAGAATTGGAACAAACCTAATTGAATATAAAACTATTCCCAGGGCATTGTGGGAGCTGCAATGACTGCAATCGAAAAATGAAAAGACAAATGCATATATTTGTGATACACCAAGAAGGGAGGAACATTATATTTTTAGCTTATTCTTCACTTAATATTCAAGTTTTTGGATTTGACAGTCTCATGTCTTTTCATCTCTGCTCAACAATCCCTTTGACAATGTTTTTGAAAAGAACTATTCCCTAATCCTTTATTCATAGTACCTCCCTCCCTCTCTCCCTCCTTACCTCCCTCTTTCCTTCCTTGCCGTTCTCCTCCTTCCTCCTTCCTCCATCCCTTACCAACACCCTGTGAAACAGGATCTTATTTTGTGTTTCAGGCTTGCAATCCTCCTGCCTCAGCCCCTGGTGTGCTAAGATTACAGTCCTGTGCCAGTATGAGGAGCTCTCTTGCATCCTCAACACTCATGCTGGCTCACCCTTTCCATTTGGGTCAAATGTTGCAGCAACGAACATGCTGTGTAGAAGACCAGGTGGTGGGGAGGTGGGAAGAGAACAGGGAGCGGGGAGCATCAAGGTGGGGGACATTGTTGCCAGTTTTCCTTTGTAAAGTTCCCAGGGTTGTCTCCCTCCATAAACGGCTGGACTAGCTTCCCCCCCCCCACCTATCCAAAAACAATTGCTGATTCTGTTTTTTCCAGGCATTCTGTGGTATTGTGGTATTATGATAATCAAAGAGCTTCGATGCTGTTGATGGACAGGGTGTAGATTTTGATAGTGTTGAGTTTCTGCAAACCCTAGAGCTTCTGGGTAACAACAGTTGCTTTTGAGGGTACATTGTATCGCGTGTCCTCCTCCACCACAACCTCCTGCCTTCCAGCGAACCCCTCCTTTAGAAGTTCTGTCTTCTTCAGGATGGAAGGTATGAATGGGGGTTGCAGATGCAACCTAGCTGAATATGCCTCAACTTAGCTGTGTTAACTTAGCTGGATACTTTTGTTTAAAAGCATTTGCAGAAACCTGCCCATGGGATTCTGTACACTCCTCACCCACTCGCTTCTGTTAGCATCATGCCCCACTGAGGTTCACTTATCAGATGAATCTGCATGGGCAAATTCCTGGTACTTACACTGTAGACACCGCTTGAATTTTACCAGTTTCTTTGTAAATGTTCCCTTTGTGTCTCATGATCCACTCTGTTGGCACCTTATCTCTAGTTTAGTGTCCTTCAGTGGCTGAATTTTACTTGTGTGATACTGTAGCACAATGGGATGCAGAAGGAGAGCAATAATAACTCAGGCACAGGGTGCCTTCCAGCATTTACAACATCCATATAGCCATTTAGTCTGCTGGAGTGAAAGCTGTTGCTGCCTGGAATGTGCTTTTGGTATAGAGCTGTCAGGCAAAGTGGTCTTATGTTTTATGCACATATACAGCATGGCTTTGGCATTTGGCCTATATACTCCCTCTATCTGTCTGTCTGTCTATCTTCTTCATGGTCACTATGTATGTATGTGTGTATGTGTTTATCCATCCATCCATCCTTCTATCATCAGTCTGTTACCTGAGTGTGTGTGGGCGTGCTTACCCATGTGCCTGCATATAGGGGCCAGAAGTCAACATTAGGTGGCTTCTCTCTTTCTCTCTCATTGAGCCTGGCCCTTTCCACTTTTGGTGGGTTTGCTGGCCAGCAATCTTCCAGGATCCTCCTCTTTCTGCCTCCCAGCACAGGTATTACAATGCTCACATACGTGGTTTTTACAGGGATCCTGGGAATCTGAACCAGAACTCCCATGCCTGTGCAGTGAGCACGTTTCCCACTGGGTCACCCTCCCAGACCTGCTACTACTACTTATTATTACCATTGTTATTATTATTATTTTACATCATAATCTCAGCAAACGAAATTTCACCCACTCCTGAGGACAAATAGTCACCTTTGTGACAAATAGCCCTTGTGTCCTGGCCCCATCAAGCCATCATCTCTAAACATATCTACCATAAACTAAAAAAGGAGACACATAACTCAGTGCAGCTCCTATTCAGTCCCACTCATTGGTCCATCTTCACCAAGGTTGGGACAGGATGTCCTACCCTTGACTTCTGGAGAATTTGGCATAGATGTTCTCAAATATTTTATAATATGTAGAGGACAGGGGGGTTCTTTAGCCAGGGCAGGCAGAAAGACCGATATCAGTGCCAGTATTTAAGAATAAAGGATACTCAAGTTAATGTAATGTTATGAGTGACTTGAATAGATGGTAGTGTAAACCCCCAAACACACCAATTCCTCAAAGCCTATAGTATTTTTCATTTTGAGGATGGGAAACTGAGGCTTAAAAACTTTAATGAAGCAACATTTGCATAATTATGATTTGGTAGAGCTGGGATGTTTTCCCAGTGCTGGGGGTTGAACCCAGGTCCTCACACATGGTAAGCAAACACTACCATGATATCCTTAGATCCCTTTTACCTTTTATTCTGTGACAGGGTCTTTCCAAGCTGCCCAGGTTGAACTTGAACTCACTTTGTGGTTCAGACATTTCTCAAACTTGGGATCCTACTGGCTCACCCTCCATGGTAGCTAAGATTATTGGTCTGCACCGCTGGGCCCCACTGAAACTGAGCCAGTGAGGGTCTGATGGCTGCGATTAACACCATTTGATCTCTGTTGTATTGAAGGTGTTTGCGGGACATGAAGGGTGTCCCTCTGGGAATAGACTCTTCGAAAGACAGGCTAACGGAACTGACAACTCCTTTGGTGCCACAGGAAAGAGCTATTTTAAGCTATACATCCAATTTGCCACCTTGTAGCGAGTCCTCCTATAGAGGCCTGACATTTATTGAGCACTTGCTGTGTGCCAGGCACTGCGTTGAGTGCTGTGAATGTGTTAACTCAGTACTCAAAACAACCCTCAGGTAGCCAAGCCCACTTCTGCTTCTAGCTCATTGTCCCTGCTGTGCTTTGTTCCCAGCACACTGTTCCTGGGGCTTCTTACTGGGCAAGCCTGATTCTGAACTGTGTCCTTAGTGAGCTCTTCTTGCTTATCTCTGGCCTCAGGTCATCTGCTGCTCCCATCTCACCATGATTTTTCCTCATAACACATTGTTCTATCTAAAACTGTCTTGTTTATCTATCCATCTTTCAGCACAGCACAAAACTCAGGGGGGAAAGTGCTGTGTGTGGTCACAGCTTATCTCCCCGACACTGGGAACCGTGTCTGCTCATGGCAGCAACTCCGTGAATGTCTGTCCAGTGAAGAAAGAGACCTGCAGGTGGGCATTGTTGTTCTCAGTTCATGGTTAGAAAACTGAGACGGAGAGAAGTTAAGTAGTTCATCTAACATCTTGACTGAATGAGACTTGTCTCAAAACACTCCAAAGAAATAGAAAGTTGTGGGAAACAAAATTGGAAAAACACTGAAAGTCTTGTGTCTGGGTGGCCAAATACATGGAGTTTATCCATTTCTCACTATGTCTGTGTATGTTTGGAAATGTATAAATGATTAATGTTAAAGCTTTTGTCTGTGGCATCACAATGAGCAAACAGAGGAGCCAGGAGTCACACCCAGGAAAGTTGGGCTCTAACTCAGATTTATTATGTATGCTGCGGGCTGCCTCCTTGCGATATTCAGATATCAGGAGTGGGATTGCATTAGTGATTTCTGTGTACATGTGGCCAACAAACCTGATAGATGACTTAAGAGAGGAAAAATTTTTCCTCATTGCTTCAGAGAGGTTTCGACCATTGCTGCAGGAAAATCATGCGAAGAGGCTCAGTTCATGCAGCACATGCTATTGGGAGTGTATGTGGCAGGGACTATTCATATCATGGGCCAGGAAGCAGAGGGTGAGGCAGGAATCAGGGGCAGATATAGCCTGCAAAGGCCTTCCTCTGGCTAGGCCTGACTTCCTAAGGTTCCACGACCTTCCCAAGTAGAGTGTTCCAGCATGAGCCTGAGCAGGACATTGATAACACAGTAAAGCAGCACCAGCTCAGGGACATGAGTTGGCAGAGTAAGCAAAGCTTTGTTCTTGGTGGGGTTTGGGGCACAGGACCGAACACACGATGCTGGTCTCTGGCTTCTGTTTCTCAGGATCAGCTGTCTGATCCCAGAGCAGTCAGCTGGGCAAGGTAGATGGTGTCCTTGGGTCCTTTCAAGTGGTGTGTTGGGACGGATTCTGTAAACAATGTGGAGGTGGAGGGTGTGCAGGGAAGCACCTGTTCAGTTTGTCCCCGGATCTCTAATACCTAGCAAATGTACTGTGTTCATAGATACTGGCTGGATGAATGAGTGAATGAGTTTCTAGCATAAGCTCAATTCCAACCCCAATAGAATGCACAGTAAGGACTATGCACAATCTATGGATTATAAGCTTTGATGGAACTTGGCTCATTCCACCTCAGGTGAGAGTTTAACTCTTTTACAATGTACCAACTTTTTCCTCAAATCCAAGTTTTTCCTGCCATGGGAAGGCACATTGCTTGTCCCATCGGACTCTAATGGCCTTGGAGCTTTCATTGTGGTGTTAAATAGCTAATGAAAGTGAGCTGCACTGGATCAGTAAAAACATTTGGAGGCTCAAGGTAGTAGCATGTAATGACTTCAAGTGGCTTTAGCTTGAGAAATCTCTGTGTCTCTGGCGTAATCAGTGCTGTTGGTGATTCTCCCACCAGGGGAAGGTGCTTACCAAACACGTCTAGTATGAGTATGAGGTAGTGTTGTGAGCAAGCGCAGGGTCTGGATTTCGAGATGGACAGCTGGGACCTAGACTTTGTTCCATCACTGACCAGCTGTTGCAAGCTTGGAAGGATGAATAGAATTCTCTGAGTCTCTTTTCTATACTACAAAAGGAGTACCGAATACTTTCCATCCAAGAGTGTTGTGAGGATTAAAGGACTGAGCACATACAAGGGGTGCAGCACCATGCCTGGTTATGTTATGTACATTTTGCTTGTTGATATTGTTTGTGGAATGAATGCTACAATAGTCTGGTCCCTAGAGAGCAATGATGTGGACTGAGATGCGTTTACTGGACAAAATATTTTCATTCTCTGTTGGTTGAGAACAGAATGTGTGTGTGTGTGTGATAGAGACAGAGAGAGAGACAGACAGAGAGAGAGAGACAGAGAGAGAGGTGTGTGTTTGCATTGTGTACGCTGTAAACAAAGAAGCAGAGCCTGTACTGGTTAGTTTTATGTCAACTTGACAGAAGCTAGCATCATCAAAGGAGGGAATCTCAACTGAGGCAAGCCTGTAGGGCATTTTCTTAATTAATGATTGATGGGAGAGGGCCCAGTCCATTGTGGGTGGCGCCATCCCAGGTTGGTGGGCCTGGCCGCTATAAGAAAGGAAGCTGCACAGCTCATGAGGTACAAGCCAGTGGGCAGCACTCCTTCATGGCCTCTTCATCAGGTCCTGCCTCTGGGTTCCCACGCTGTTTGAGTTTCTGCCCTGACTAACTTTGATGATCAACACTGCTGTGCAAGCATTAGCTGAATTAACCCTTTCCTTCCCAGGTTCCTTCGGTCATGGTGTTTTGTCATAGCAGTAGTACCCTAACTAAGACAGAGCCTTAAAAGGAAAAAAAAAACTTATTTATTATTATTTTTTTTGTGTGCAGCCTTGGCTGTCCTGGACTCGCTTTGTAGACCAGGCTGGCCTGAACTCAGAACCACTTGCTTCTGCCTCCCCGAGTGCTGGAATTACAGGCCTGCACCACTGTACCCAACTTCTGTAAGTTCTTTTTTTCCAAAACTTTTTTCTATTGTGGCCACATAAGCTGCCTAATCAGCTTTGCACTACCTTTCTAACCGGCTATAGGACTATCTGTAAAGAAAGCCCAAGGGCTCAAGACTGTGTCTGGTTGAGTTTCAAAGATGCTGAGTTTTGTGCTCTCTGCATGCCAGGGAAAGCACGTCCTCTGACATGATTCGTTTGGAAGAACATTTCTGTCCGCATGTCTGGGTGAAAGGAAGGTACACTTGCTATGTCTGGATGAAGGGAGGGTATACTTATTAAGTGTTTAATGGACTAGCAGGGGTTACAGGTGAAACAAACCCATCTGTGTGTCTCCTACCACGTGTGTTCATTTTACTTCCTTCGACAGCACCATGAAATAATGGAAATGTGATTGCAGCAACAAAGGATTAATGAAGAAACAGGCTCAGAGGCTTTCAGTGGAATGCCCAAGGTCACAGAGACACTAGGCAAGAAGTTTGTGCTCTGACTGTATACCAAATTGCAAATCTTACACTCTGGCCACATCCTATCTTGTGCTTTTCCCAGGAGCCCTTGCTGCATGGTATAATAGGGTTATGTTTCCTTTCTCTTTCTTTACTCTATTGATTGATTCTCTCTTAAGAATTGCAGCATTCAATTATCCTCATCTTTGAAAATAAACCCACTTAAATAAAGTCACCAATCCTGTTCTAGAGCAGCAAACATTTCTGACAGTTGTTTGCTCACCTGTAATTAATATTTTCTTTGAATCAACCTTCAACTAGCATTTAAAAATTTCCTCTATGTTCGATGGGAGAAATATGGGTGAGAAGGCTTTCTAGGATAAATTTTCTTGGCTCTCACAATACAGTGAGGGGGATGAAGCTCTGAAGGTAATGAAGGAGCTAGCAGAGGGCAACCTGCAGACAAGCAGAAGGTCTCCCTAGAACATGGGGCTAGAAAAGAACAAGGGCAGCTTTTCCTGAGAAACTGGTAATGTTTGTTCTGCAAGAAAAATACTCCCAACAACTTTCCATGAAAATAGAGAGAAGTGGAACTCTTTGATGCTGTTTGTCTTTGATTGAAGGGAGGACTTTGAGGCACAGAAAACTGTTTTTGTAGATATTTTTATATTGCATATTGTATAAAGAAAGGAGCATTTGTTTGATTAGGGTTGTAATGATGTTGGTAAAAAATAATAAAAATGCCAAATGTGACAGAGAAAGCCTAGATTTCAGAATCAGGTATTCAGATTTTAATACAGATTATTTTCTGGTTAGAGGACTCTCACTTAGCCAACCTGCTATTTCCCTCTAGAAGAGATTAATATTGATCTTCTGCTTCTTTGGAAATTAACAGACAACAAAAATAAGTCATATACTTAATATCATGATACATACATTAAAATAATTTACAGTAAGGTTTGGGGGAATCTGCCTTAAAAATCCCAGTAAGCATTCTCAATAAAGTTAATTACAAGATGAAAGCAAATCTCATTACATTAGCCTGAGAATTACAGTTAATGAAACTGAGTGTAATCACAATCTGAATATTTCATTAAATGGAGATTCAAAGTCATTAATTCAGGTATTCAGCCTGGAGTCTTGAGCTCACACGGAGAGTGCTGATGTCAATGGCTGCATTTTATACACTGAAATCCTGCAGCCTGAACCTGCAGAAAGCCACCCAGCCCACCACAGCTCTATCCACAGTGCTGAACCTCTTGTCTGTAGTTACCAATCCAAGTTACCAAGCCAGAAAAATCTACCTTGGGAGATTTTGGGTCTGGGGCGAGGTTTTTTCTGTGTTTTTGAATTCGGAGAGGCCAGGAAATTTACAGAGGAGATTCGAGGTCCATTTAATGTGCTAAGTTTACAATTTTTCCAATAAAGAAAATTAAGAAGCAATTGCTAATGTTAACTTTATCATGTCATGAAGATGTGGGCACTTAAATATCAAACATTTAAATAAGAGCCAGTTTTCATAACAAAAGCAAAGCCTAACTGGGACTGGTGGCATCTGCCTTCAGGCCCAGCAGGCTATATGAGGACTGTAGGTTCAATGCCAGCCTGTGCTACAAAACAAGACCCTGTGTCAACACCCAGCATGCCACCAAACAAAAGTAAACCAAACAAGCCCCAAAGCCTAAGACAAATGAAATTACTATCAGAAAACTACTATTCCGTGAATTTACTACTCTTTTCCATCTATTTATCTATTTATCTACCTATCATATATCGACTTATCTGTTATCATCTATCCTTTTCTCTTTGAATTAATTGAAAATGAGAATGTAGGTTTGCATTTTGCCTGTTTTCTCATCAAATGAGTATTTACAAAATCCTGGGCATTGTGACATGGGATAGCTATACAGAAATTACGATTGTATTTCTATATGTTATCTATCTGTCTATTTGGATGTATTTAATAAATATGTACATACACACATTAAGCAAGGTACAGGAAAATGTGTAGATCTTCTTAAAATTGCATGGTCATAAAATGGTCAGTACTTCTTTTATAAAATAATCATTGAATATTTAGGGTACAATGAGTGATCCCTATTATATGTTGACTTGTCATTTTCCTAGGGACCTAGAAACAGACATTTGCAGGGATGCTTACAGTGGCTCATGTGTTGTTGGAAAAAAGCCCTTTGAAACATTCAGATATCCTTGACATTTTAACAATTTATTGAATTACCGAGAGGCCTTGAATTGAAAATTGTGTGAGGGCAGAGTGCAATGCTTACTTTCTTTACTGGGTGGTAACAGGAATGAAGGAAAAATCTCACTCATCAAAGTATGTTTTAATAAATGGGTGTGTATATTTAACGTTGATTTGGTCACTAACCAAACGATTCTTTGGTGTTCGCTGACATAGTAGTTGCATAAGCATGATAAAAAATGATTTCGCTTGAATGCTTTGGGTCTGCTGATAAGCTTGGAGGTAGCCAAGCTCAGATGCTTTAAACATGCCTGAACTGTGTCCAGCTTACACACTTGCACTTGCTATTCCCTTTTCCTGTAGCATGCTTCCTGAGATCCTCTCAACGTTACCTCTTCCTTGCAGTCTTCCCCAAACTATTGTTGAGGTTTGAGTATAGAACATAGAATATCCCCTACAGGCTCATGTTCAAGTTTGAACACTTGATCTTGCCTTGGTGGCTCTATTTTGAAAGGCTATGGAACCTTTCGGAGGGCGGCCTAGCTGAAGAAAGTGAGTGTTGGGGTTTTAGGTACTTCTCAACTTTCTGTCTGCCATGCTTCCCAGTCCATCAAGATGTGGGTCACCACCGCCCCATGGAGCTGCCTAGGGCCCTGCTTTTCCCTTCATGATGCACTGCATCCCTTTAAATGTTCTAGCCTAAAGAAACCCCCTTCATTCCATTGCATGGTTTTGGCTTCTTTGTCAAAAATTAAGTATCCATAGGTGTGTGGGTTTCTTTCTGGGTCTTCTATTCGATTCCATTGATCAACCAATTTATTTCTCTGCCAGTACCATGAAGTTTTTATTATTATTGCTCTGTAATACAGCTTGAGTTCAGGGGTGGAGATACTTCCAGAAGATCTATTGTTGTACAGGATTGTTTTAGAAATTCTGTTTTTTTTTGTTTGTTTTTCCATATGAAATTGAGAATTGTTCTTTCAAGTTCTGTAAGGAATTGTGTTGGTATTTTGATAGGAATTGCATTGAATCTGTAGATTTCTTTTGGCAGGATGGCCATTTTCACTATGTTCATCCTATCGATCTGTGAGCATGAGAGATCTTTCGATCTTCTGATATCTTTTTCATTTTATTTCTTCAGTGACTTGAAGTTTTTTCAAACAGGTCCTCCATTGCTGGTGGGAAGGTAAACTTGTACTACCACTTTGGAAATTAGTCTGGCGCTGTCTCAGACAATTAAGAATAGTGCTTCCTCAAGATCCAGCTATACTACTCCTAAGCATATATCCAAATATGCTCAAGTATACAACAAGGACATTTGCTCAACCATGCTCATAGCAGCTTTATTCATAATAGCCAGAATCTGGAAACAACCCAGATGTCCCTCAACTGAGGAATGGATACAGAAATTGTGGCACATTTACACAATGGAATACCACTCAGCAATTAAAAACAAGGAAATCATGAAATTTGCAGGCAAATGGTGGGACCTAGAAAAGATCATCCTGAGTGAGCTATCCTAGAAGCAGAAAGACATACATAGAATATACTCACTTATAAGTAGATATTAGACATATAATATAGGATAATCATACTAAAATCTGTACACCTAAAGAAACTAAACAAGAAGGAGGACCCGGGGTAAGATGATCAATCCTCACTCAGAAAGGCAAATGAGATAGACATCAGAAGCAGGAGAAAACAGGGAACTAGACAGGAGCCTATCACAGAGGGCCTCTGAAAGACTACTCAGCATTGTATCAAAGCAGATGCTGAGACTCATAACCAAACTTTGGACAGAGTGCAGGGAACCTTATGAAAGAAGGCGAAGGAGACCAGGTCTTATGAACAACCTGGAGGAGATAAGAGCTCCACAAGGAGAGCAACAGAACCCAAAAGTCTGGGCACAGGGGTCTTTTCTGAGACTGATACCCCAACCAAGGACCATGCATGGAGATAACCTAGAACCCCTGCACAGATGTAGCCCATGGCAGCTCAGTCTCCTCATGGGTTCCCTAGTAATGGGAACACGCACTGTCTCTGACATGAACTCAGTGGCTGGCTCTTTGATCACCTCCCTTTGAGGGGGGAGCAGCCTTACCAGGCCACTGAGAAAGACAATGTAGCCAGTCCTGATGAGACCTGATAGGCTAAGGTCAGAGGGAAGGGGAGGAGGGCCTCCCCTTACAGTGGACTTGGAGAGGGTCATGGGAGGGAACAAGGAAGGGGGCTGCAGCTGGGATACAAAGTGAATAAACTGTAATTAATTGAAAAAAAGTAAATTGAAATAAATTAATTAAAAAAAGCAACCCCCTTAAGTTGCTTCCAGCCAAGTGGACTGTCACAGCAGCATGAAAGGTAATGAGAACCTATTCTCTCTTAAAACAACTGCTCTGTGCAAGGCCTCTGTGTTGAGTTGCCTTGCAGGGACCTGCTCTGGGAATTCACCATTTACCTTCCTCACAGCTCACGTTACTATTTAAACCCATCTCTCTTCCTTGTTTTTTGCCATCCTTCCTACCCAGATGTCAGATGCCAGGTTGCTTTGCCTGACTCATTTCCTGCTTTACCCCCATGCCTGGTACATAGTAGGTACTTTGCAAAAAAATGGTTGGTCAGATTAAATACGAGGCACATGTTATCAAGTACACTGTTTCTGCTGTTCTCCTTTGTAAAACCTGCTAGAGTTTTACTTCCTGCAGATTAAATCTTAGCACAGTATCTCAGCTTAGCAAATGTTAAGTCATGTGCCAAGAGAAGTTGTTGTGTACCTTGAAAAGCTCATGAGTCTGTATTCTGACATTGCTGGCAATTAGGAAATGTCACACAAAGGCAGTGTTCCTAAGTTCAATCTAACAATTCAATCACAATTGATTTTTTTCAGTAGTATTTTCCTCAATTTCATTTACTTCAGTTTCCCTGCTTCGCAATGTTCTATCCATGCCAGTTCTCAATCCTATTAGTGTCGAAGCAAACTAAAGAGGGAATTGGGTGCCTTTAATGTTTATGAAATGTCTATGTTGTGTTGCTATGAAAAAACCTCTAAGCTCTGCAGTGGCAAAGTAACCTTAATCATGATCTATGTGGGATCACATATTGGGTTCAGTGTGTCCCGTAAGGGACTGTCTGCCACAGCTGTGTTTCACATTTAATTACAGTTTCCCAGGTGTCGGGGAATACTCCTTTAATTCTAGTACTTGGGAGGGAGAGGCAGGCAGATCTCTGAATTCAAGGCCACACTGGTTTACAAAGTGAGCTTCATAATAGCCAGGGCTATACAGAGAAACCCTGTCTCAAAAAACCTAAATAAATAAATAAATAAATAAATAAATAAATACCATAGGTTAAAGAAAATTTAAAACTCAGACGGTGAAGATGTACACCTGAAAGACAATGAAAAACCCACAGAAGACACACCGATTAATTCTGAATCGCTTACTTAGTCATTGCCCAGTGGCAAGCCCTAAACCCTGGTTTAGCAGTAGTTAAAATGGAATCCTTAGCAAACAACCTCTATTGCTGAGGATCAGTAGTTCTCGACCTTCCTAGTGCTGCAACTCTTTAATATAGTTCCTCATGTTGTGATGACCACAACCTTAAAATTATTTTGTTGCTTCTTCTTAACTGTAATAGTGCTACTGTTATGAATTATAATGTAAATATCTGATATGCAGAATATCTGATATGTGACCCTTAAAGGGGACGAGACCCACAGGTTGAGAACCACTGCTGTAGACAGAAAGAGGTTTTAAAAAACCCTTAAAGGCAATTTTCCTGTTTTTTTAAGTTTCAATTAGCATATACCAATTATGCGTATCTGTATACTATCTGCACTTCTCTAACCATTCCCAATCTCCTTACCCTCTCTCCTCCTCTCACTTATTCTGATCCCTTCCCAGCTAGTGCCCTTGAATTGTCTTTTTTTTGGCAAGCCAACTAGTTTAATCAAGGTCACTAACAGGAGTGTGGGTAAGAGGCCATTCACAGGAGTGTGGGTAACTCTCCAGTGTCTACACCACCCAAGAACATCTCCCTCATTTTATCAAGCAGCAGCTGTATGTGAGCCATAGTAGAGGGTGTACTCAGGTAGAAAGTGACCAACATTGATAACGCACATTGGATAGACATTCAATGTATTATGTCATTTATACCCTTCAACCCTGCAAAATAGGTCAGTTTATCCATATTTTAAAGTTGATGTCTTAAGGAACTTTATGTTATAGATAAACAGGCACAGGCTCTATATTTAATGCCCAGAGAGGATAGGATTCAGATACTCTGTAGTCATCCAGCACTGAGTGCTGTCACTGATAGCTGCTCATAGCTGCCTGCAACGAAATACTGGAAATGGATTTGAAGACCGTGTTCACACTGAGAGGGGAGTGCTGTGATTGCTTAGTCATGGTGCAGGGAGAGCAGGATAGAGAAGTCCTCGCTCCCCATGTATCGAGACTCTCATCTCTGCTCGCTTGTGCTAAAAGACCCTCAAAGGACAAGTGATTTTGTAAATCAAGTGAGATACATATGATATAGTACAGGGAATATAAACCAAATCGATAGATGGAGAAGGCCTCAAGTGTAAAGTGTGTAACATATGGTGTTTGCATATATAGTAGGCAATTAACATATCTTTGCTTAATGAATGAGTGAACATTCAACTGAATAGTTGCAAATGTGAGAACTTCTGGTTCTTTAGGATTCTCAGAGCTCTGCCCTTTCATCAAGTCCTAGTGCCTTAAACAGTTCATCAACACCAACCACCAACTAAAGTTTCTTTAATTTCCTATAGAAATGGCTAATCCTGAACTGCATTTTAACAGTGTATCTTTGATTTATGGGTGCAACAAAGGAAAATGTTATCTGTTGGTATTCTCGCAAAGCTGCTATAGAAATTGGGGAGTTCAGATTGTTCAGTATTCTTGTAAAATTATCACTGTGTGTGCATGTTGTATTCAGGAGAGGGCGCACATGCCACAATGAATATGTGCAGGTCATAGGATAGCTTTGTTGAGTCAGTTCTCTCCTTTCACTTTTTATGTGGTGTTCTAGTTTGATTTTGTTGCTATAGCAAACACCGTAACCAATGCAACTTTGGAGAGAGAAGGATTTATTTTGTTTACACTTCAAGACCATAGTTCATTAAAGGAAAATCAGAGAGGAAATTTAAGCAGGAACTGAGCAGAAACCACAGAGGAATGTTACTTGCTGGCTTACTCACAGACTCCTGCTTAGCTAACTTTCTTATATAGCCCAGGACCTTCTACCCAGGGATGGTACCACCCACAGTGGGTTGGGCCCTTACACATTATCTAACAATCGAGACAATCCCCTACAGACATGCTCATAGGCCAATCTGACTTAGGCAATTCTTTATTCAAGGCTTTCCTCTCAGATGACTCAACTGTTAATATGACAGAGCTAGCTAACTAGGACATGTGGCTCTGGGAACTGAACGCAGGTCAATAGGCTTGTGTGGCAAATGTCTTTACCCACTGAGCTGTCTTCCTCAGTATTGTTTATGTAGAGAATAACTTCTGTATTCCAAATTATTCAGATATTTTTATTGTGTTATCTAAGCAGCCCTGTGCTAACGAATTAAAAACAAACCCTGTCTTTGACGTCTAGAACCTATATTTCAGCAAGAGGAAACTGTCCAAATAACTAATAGATTAAATAAGGAGTGCTTCTTAAGGTAAATATGGGGATATAAATGAGGTGATCTTATAACCTCCAAGTTTCCTGCTATGAAGTGACATCGAAGGCGAGGTTCAAGGGTGAGTGGGAAGGAGCAGGACCGATGTGAAGAGAGACTGCAGAGGTGTTCTAGGCAGAGACTAGTAAGGAGCAAAATCCCTGAGGCAGGAATACGTTTCACACACTTGTGAAATAAAGGAGACCAGTAGGGCTGAAGCGTGGTGAGGTGAGGAAATGCTGCTCAAAACAGAACAGAGTAAAGTACCAGCCATAGACCATAGGTGGAATATTTTAAAAATGAAGTGTGTGTGTGTGTGTGTGTATGCATGTTTGTGTGCATGCCATAGCATGTGTGCAGCATTTAGAAGAGAGCTTTCAGGAATCAGTTCTTGCATCCCACTTTGTTGAGGCAGGGTCTCACTTTTTGGTTTTTTTTTTTCTTCTGCTGCTCCACCACAGCAAGCCTGGGCTTTGGATTCCGGGCATTCTCTAGTGTCTGCTACTCTTCCCACCTTGGAGTGGTGTGCGTGTTGCAGAAGCACACCAGCACATTTGGCTTTTTATGTAGGCTCTAGAGGTCAAACTCAGGTCACCAGGCTTGTCCAGGTGGCTTCCTTCCCCGAGCCATCTCCCTGCCCCAATATGTGTAATTTTTGAGCCACTGCTAAGTCTTTTTTACTGTTAGGTGTCTACCAAGATTTTACTATGCTTCAGTGCTTAATCTGGCTATCCAGTATTGCTTTCCAGTGGCTGTGACATTAAGCACTAGTCCTTTGAAAAACTGTAAAATCAGAGTTCTTTGAGCAAATAAATGAGAGACTAAAAAAAAAAAAAACCCAACAAAGTTATTTGTAAGTGTGATTATTTCAGTTTTTCAAGCTGATATATCTATTAAACATCTGGTGTTGCAATTATTGATATCTAGGGGGAAGTAATATTCTGAGAGCTAACTTTGAAAAATGTTAGTGGATTACTGCTTACCTGGCCCACTTTATCACCTCCTGCAGTGATAAGCATATTATGTCCCAAGGCAATCCATCCTGTTTCCAGGCTGATTTCATTGACAAGGAGTTTGCCTTACGTCTATTCCAATATTTTCAGCCTAACTCCTTAAAACAGCTGCCAAAGAAAGCAAAAAACCAAAGCCATTAGTAATTTCCTTCCCTTTCCTCTCTGTTGCACAGTAGCCCACACCCTTCAAAGCTTGAAGTTACTAGTCCATGTCACAGTGTTGAGTTACAAGCAACAGAAATCAATTCTACCAAATATAAGGGGGAAAAACCCAAACCAACTTTTGGAAGAATGTGGGTTTCATAGAACTAAGAAATATCTGAGTGTCCCAGCTTGGGAAGGCAGGGATACTCCTTCCTATCATCCCTCTTCTCCTTCGCCCTGTGTGGGACAATCTTATTACATAATGCAGACTGACTTTAACTCACTATCTTCCAGTCTCAGTCCCTGGAGTGCCAAGATTACAGGGTTTCAGACACGCACTGTGTTGTGGTTTAAATATAAAATAGCCCCGATAGGCTCATCTGTTAGAACAATGGTTCCCAAGCTGGAGGTGCTGGAGAGAAGCTTGTAGAACCTTTAGGAGGGGGAGCTACTGTTTTATCCTCTCCCACTTCCTGTTTACTCACTGCTTCCTGGCTGTGATCACAGTGTGAACAACTCCTGTTCTTGCTTCCATCCTGGACTGTATCCCTTCAAACTGTAAGTCAAAATAAGCCCTCTCGTAAGCTACTTCTTGTAACAGTGATGGACATTTAGTAATATACATGGTCATGCTCAGCCCTACGTATTCTAACTATAGTTTTTTTCAGAGATATCTTTAAGAGCATAAATCACTCCAGTCATTTTTCTCTCTTTGTGCCCACTGAAGTTTTAGGGTCTAGACGAAAGTTTACACTAAGTCACATCCTCAGCCCTTGGCCTGGACGGAGGTGGGTGTTTTATTTGTTAGTTTCATCAAGGCTGTGCAGAATAAGAGAGGTCTACAGGAAAAATACAAGGTGGTGATCGGAAGTAGAGTATGGGTTTCTGGGGACTCTACAGGGGAAGCTCAGAGCCTCCACTACTTCCAGATATCCTGTTTGTCTGGTATTAAGTAGATTTTGACATCTCTCCAAGCCATTTCCATACCATTCAATTTTACCAGTGTGACAATGCTGTCTACATGGTCTCCTTGGCCTGTGCCTCAGCCCCTGCAGTATTTTTTGACAATGGGGGTGCATTTTCCCGGTGTCTTTATTTAGGCACAATCATGAAACCTATAGCATGTCTCCAACAAAAATTGGCTTGCATGATCTTGAGGATAGATATTAAGTAATCATCAGGGAAGCGTTGGCCATACAATGTATTGAAAAGGAGGTCTGAGTAGTCACATCAGTCCATGGAGGAAAGTGTTTTCAGCAAGCTGCTAAGGCAGATGGAGAGAACTTGCGTTGCTAGGCCAGAGGGAACTTTCATGGGACGTGAAGACCTATGGAGAAAGATGTGTGGAAAGACTCAAAGACTTCAGAATTGAGACTTTGGGAGTTGAGCTCTTGACCCGAGCCTGATAACCCTTTTCTAACAGGAGTCTTGTGAGCTGTTGGCGTGATGGGTAAGAGAGACCTTTATGATAACCTGTAGATGTAGCTGTTGGGGTGATGGGTAAGAGAGACTTTTATGATAATCTGTAGATGTGCTCCAGCAATCTCAAGCACAGCTGCCACTAGCTTACCCATGAAATCTTTGTTCCAACCCTTCACCAGAGCCTTTGGAAGGTTGCTAGGAAACAGGGGATGCTTGAGCAGTTGTGATCTGATTACAATAATCTAGGTTTCCATGGTTGGAGGAGGAGCCAGGCTAGGCTGGTGCTGTGTTCTCTTACCTTACTGTGGAGTGCAGTGAGCTATAAGTGTCTCTCAGTTGTGTGAATTTAACTCTGTGGTCTCAGTTCAGGGATGAGGAGAAGAGAATTGGTTGTGCTGGGTGTGTGTGGGGGGGCAAGAGTATAAGCTTGTAACATAAATAATTCAACTGTTCCCCTCCCCCTTGCACACAATGAGCATGTGCTGGAAGTGAGACAGGAGGCATGTGTCTGCTTCTGCCGCAGACACACTCACTTCCCACGAGCTGCTCCAGAGTGTGATTCTAGCATTTAAAGATATGCATTTTCATAGAACTTGGCCCCTAAATACAAGCTAGTAATATCATCTGGTGCTCAACCAAAGAAACAGCCACCCTGAGGAATTTGAGTGGCATATGGCTGTAGCTGCCCCTTCCGGCCTCTGCTCCGTGTCTGAGATGTGAGGCCTTTCTTGGTAGCCACGGGTGGCACCCTGTGATTTTTCTCATTTGTGGGCTTGCATGGCCTCACTAGGGATCAGCAAGTCTTACACATTTCTTCTCTTCCTCTTGAGATCACAGAAAAATCCTGCCAGGTGCCTTCTTCTAATTAGAGGATCCTCTGTGAAGAACAGCCTCACCTGTTGTTGCAACTAACCAATGACCTATGTTCATATTTGTTAGAGTTTTATGAGTCAGGTTTTAGATGGCCTGTTGAGCTTGGAATTTTCCAGGGTGTCTTCCTTTGGCCTCCAGGCCCATTCTCTGTAGTCCATCTTTAAAAATGAATGTGTTGCTTTATTTGAGCAGGTCAATGTGTACATGCAAGAAAAAAGTCAAAAGTATAGAGCAAACATTGAATGTCTTCCATCCTCTAGCTTCTCCAAATCCACCCACGGGGATAAGTCCACTGTCTAGTCTCCAGGAGATATTCCATGTATTTGTTAACATTTATGAACATTTCCACACCTTGCTTCAGTTCCTCTGCCTGGACTTCCACAGCAATGTACATAGCCTAGGTGGCTTACCCTTCAGAATATTTTTATCTAATGGACATGGAGACTGGAAGGTCAAAACCAAGGTATTGGCAGATGAGTTTCTATGAGGCTTTTTGGAGACAAGAGAGAGAAAAAGGGTTTTCTTTCTCTTTTTGTATGTTTCATTTAACTCACTTATCTTCTGCTCACAATGCCTAAGTACATTTAGGTACCAGGTCTTCAGTATATGAGGATAGAAGCAGGGCACAGCCTTTCAGTCTGCAGCAGTAGATATGGGTATGGTTCTCTAACCAGTGGGTTTAGGCAAAGATCCATATCTTACCTTCCCTGGAGACTGAATTAACAATACTGGATGATTGGTACTGGGTAGGACTTTAGAAGCGGAGTAATGCAGAATCCAAACCTAATGGTGGACATCCTGGGGGATGCAGGGGAACTCAGCCAGGGAGGGGGGGGGTCATTGCTGGTTCTCCAATGAGCCATGTCATTCTTAATATGGAAAGTATGAACTTCATGAGCCTTTGGCTCTCTTAGGATGAATGTGAGAGGTTTACCTCAGTTAAGTGATAGAGCCTCATGCAGGAAAGGGAAGGAGAAAGCTATCTTTGTTAAAGTTTGTATATTTTCGCAAGTCAGTTCTTGGTCCTTAGGAACCTAGAACCCCAGAGAGCCCATGGCTATCATGGAGCTGTAGATGCCCTCCCAGAATACAGCTCTGGCATGTCACCCTTTTCACACAGCAGTCCCCTTCCCCACCCTGAGACCTCAGACACAGCCCAGCTCAGCTTGTTCTCAGCCCATCTTTCTACCAAGGGTCCCTTCTTCTTTTTCAGTGTCCTATCCACTTCCTATCTCTCTGCATGTGCTTATTGTCATTTCATTCTCTTTCTGACCTTTGGTTTTGTTTGCTAAATTGCCTTTTGCCTTATGCCTTTTAACTTCCACAGGAATGTTTGTTTTCCCTTCTGACTAGAACAAAGACTCTATGAGCATGTTAAACACTTTTAGGTGCCCCCCCCACCATGTCTAGCACATATCATGCTCTCTACAGACACTGGATAAATGCTTGTTGGGATAACACATTCACTCGTTGCTTTGGGGAAGAAGAATGTGAAAGAAAAGAAAGAGGCCGGATGTTTTCTTCTGACGGCTTTTCGTTGCCCATCACTTTTTCTTCCCAGTTTGTTGTTACTGGGAGGCACACTGTGTCCCTGGGCATTCACTGGGAATTGGTTGCTCGAGAATCTGAAAGCTGCAGGTGATCAAGTTTCTTATACACAAAATAGCAGAGCATCTGCACATATCCCGTGTATATTTCACATGTATTTGAAATTCTCTGTAGATTACTTACAACACTTAATGGCACAATTACTAAGTAACTGTTCCACTGTCTTGTTAAGGAATAATGACAAAAACCCATTCTGTACAACTTCAGTGTAGACACAATTCCAATCTGATTGATGGAAATCTATACAGTGGGAGGCCACAACACTTTGAATGGAATCCTATGATTGACCAATAATTGTTATTTATTATAGCTCTTATTTACTCAGGGAAATTGTCATGATCTGAATAGTTGTTTGGGGATTTGAAATCCTAAATGTGTCTAGTTTGTGTTTTTATTATTCTGTCAACTGGTCTCCACCATCTATCTGCATGTCCCTGTCATTATCACGAGAGTCAATGGAACACTCCAGCAATGATAGCTATGTGGTGACCAGCACCTATCTAATGGAGGGCTGGCGACTTTGCAGGTTCTTCTGTCTTAATAGAAGTTGCTTCAGCAGAACCCTGCTCGCTTTGGGCAGCAGTAGAGGTCTATAGCCCAGGCTGTATGAATGACTCTTAGCAAGCTTATCCTCCTTCCATTTGGCTCTGATGCAGATGGCCACGGACAATAATTTGAGAGATGTTGCATTTTACATCCCATCTGGCCAGTTAATTCTTACTGTAGGGTAAGTTGTAGATAATTTTGGTTTTTTTAAGCATTGACCATCCTCAATATCACATTTTTGTAGTTCTGAGCATCGAACCCAATGACTTTTGCATGCTAAACGAGTGCCCTTCCCCTGAACTCTGTCCCCAGATCAAACCCAATACCGCATCTTAACAGCGTGGTTCCTGTGTGGTCCTGCTGAGATGGGAAGGAAGGCTTGGTTAGATGAACTGAGCCTGGACAAGAGCTTCTGCCTGTGATGGTTCTGTGATACTCACCATCAAGGTTTTGAGGCAGAGGCCAAGAGAAGGGACTCAGAGATTGGAATCTCTGGGGCTAACCCTTTGCTACTGGAGTGGTTTGGGGAAAGTTATATAGTCTTTCTCTCTTCCCATAGGAAATGCATTTACTACCTAGTGTCTTAGATTACTGTGCAGACAATAGAAAGTGATGCATGTCAAACCTTTGGCAGAATTCCTGGGGAAGCTAAGACAAACAAAAACAAAAAATCCCATCTTCCTCAGTGCCATTGTTATAACATTATGTCTGAACACTGCCCTTGTCTGTGGTACTTAAGTGAAGCACATTGTTGGAATGGGTTTTATCAAAGCAGTGTCACTCCAAGACAAGTGTAAGGGCACAGTGCAATTTTTTTTGTTTGTTTGTAAGGACAAATAGCTTGGAACAATCTGTTACTTGGGCTGGAGCCACTGGAGATCCTCAGTGCAGTGACAGCCTGGTGGGAACTTGAGATTACAACAGCTTGAGTTAATCACAGAGGTGGGGGGTGAGGAACAGGGCTGCTCTGCAGGACAACCCCCAGTGTGTGCAGGTGCATCTGTGTAACACTTCCCATCCTGGAGGGCAGGATGCTCCTGCTTCTTGAGTTCCCTCTGTGGTAGACAAGAGTAGGCAGTTCAGAAGTTAGTGAAAGGGGCTGATAGTAGTGACTAGTTTCAGGGAACAGTTCCTACATGCATGCTCAGAGCACATCATCTCATCGAATCCCCCAGCATCAAGGGCAAGTTTGAGGTGACTCCCTTGGCATCCACAGCAGAGCACAGCGGCAGCAGTCTTACTGGTTTTCCTGAAAGATGACCATCAGTGAGGTCACCAACTTTGTTGTGCTCAGTATTTCTCTTGTTGTTTTGAGACAAAGCCTCATGTCACACAAGCTATCTTTAAACTTCCCATGTAGCCAAGACTGCCCTTGAACCCAGGGTCCTCTTACCTCCACTTCCTAGGTGGTGGTGTTATAGGATTGTGCCACCATGCCTAGTTCTATATAGTACTGGGGACTGAACTCAGGGATTCTTGAATTCTGGCGAGCACTCTACCAGCTGACCCTTTGTCCCCCACCCAGTATTTCTTTCTTACAAAGTCTAGCATGCTTTGGGAAGTGCATGCCAGGAAAAAACTTTGCTTCCCTAAAGTACTCGGTTGTTCCTGCCTCATGCTTCAGAGGAACAGTGTAAACTGATCAGTTTTCCACTCCGCTTGATCCAACTGAAAGAGCACATGGAAAATTGAAGCCACCGAGACTCTTGTCTCTGTTTGGCATCTTTCACATATCTTGGACTGTAGGACATATGTACTGTGTCAAGAACTTGTAGGCCCTGGTGGCAGAAGCCTAACACAAACACAAAGAGGAATTTCTTGGGCCATGTCTGACCTGTAGACACTGCTAGATCTCCAGTGTTTCCAGGACTTTCACTTTGACTCCTCATCTATAGATTTTGTAGTCTACTCTTGACTTAAGTTCTAGATAGTTCTTTCTTTGAAATGGCCAGAGCTACTAGCAGTCCTGGTCAGGGATTGTAGTAATAGCTCGAGATCCAGAGATTGAGGGAGGGAAGAGAGTATTTCTCTAGAACTCTGCTGAAACACACAGAGAGGTTTTTATGTGTAGCCTGTGGGAAGTAGTGTGTGCTGGGGGAAGCAGTTGTCTGGTTGGCTAGTTAAGGGTGAGGGGATTGACTCCAGCCTGCTCAGTAACAGGGAGGGGTGTGTGTGTGTGTGTGTGTGTGTGTGCATGTGTGTCTGTGTTTGATATATTTAAAGGGTGGATCTTCAGGAAGAGACTCTAATTAGACAACGCCAAAAACTCACACACTTCTGTACTAATTTATATTTTTTTTTGTATTCAATGTGTGATTGTTTATTTATATTTTGCTTGCTGCCTCAAATCCTTTGTGAAATGAGGTGGAATAAATAAATGATAAGATGTGTAAACTGACTGGATAAACAAGTCAATGCAGGAACAAGGAAGGAGGGGTTGATTAACGATAAGCAGAGAGATGAGCATAAGCTTTGGAATTTGCTATGAGTTGAATGGGAAATTTTCTCCAAAGACTCAGATTTTTTTTTCTTTTTTCTTTTAATTTATTTATTTTTATCTCAATCACAGGTTAGGTACTTTGAATCCCAGGCGTAGCCCACTCCCTCATTCCCTCCTACCCTCCCACTCCTTCCCTCATCTCCCTCCTCCC
>CM053757.1:10150190-10168685 GCA_028658305.1 Pachyuromys duprasi | reverse complement strand
CCATTTGACTTTCTAAGTGAGGATTAATCCTCTTACTCCAGGTCCTCTTCCTTGTTTATCTTCTTTAAGTGTATAGATTTCAGTATGTTTATCCTATCTTATAGCTCTATATAAGTGAGTATACACCATGTGTGTCTTTCTGCTTTTGGGATACCTCACTCAGGATGATCGTTTCCAGGTCCCACCATTTGCCTGCCAATTTCATGATTTCCTCATTTTTAATTGCCGAGTAGTATTCCATTGTGTAAAAGAACCACAATTTCTGTATCCATTCCTCAACTGAGGGACATCTGGGTTGTTTCCAGGTTCTGGCTATTACAAATAAAACAGTGACGAACATAGTTGAGCAAATGTCCTTGTTGTATACTTGAGCATCTTTTGGATATATGCCTAGGAGTGGTATAGCTGGATCTTGAGGAATCACTATTCCTAATTGTCTAAGAAAGCACCAAATTGATTTCCAGAGTGGTTGTACAAGTTTACATACAGCAATGGAGGAGGGTTCCTCTTTCTCCACATCCTCTGCAGCATGTGTTGTCACTTGAGTTTTTTATCTTAGCCATTCTGACAGGTGTAAGGTGAAATCTCAGGGTCATTTTGATTTGCAGCCAAAATTATTTTTGTGTGTTCATGTGTGTGCTTATATATGTGTGGGTCCACATTTATTCGTGTGCATGTGGAAGCCACTAGACAATAACCTCAGGTGTCATTTCCAGGTAATGTTCCCTTTTTGGACACAGGATCTTCCACTGACCTGTAACTTGCCAATCAAGCCTGGCTTTCTGTCCAGGAAGCCCCAGGAAGCCTCCTGCCTCTGCCTCCTTAGAACCGGGATAACAAACATATGCTACCAACTGCTCTGTTTTTAACAGTGAGTGAAAACACACCTTTCCCTTTACTTTAAAGGAAATGCACAGAAGAATGTAAGTTGAGGTGGGAGATGTGGAAAATTAAACACCAGGCAAGCTGCCCAAATATAGGTAGCTTCTTGGTGTAGGGGTGTGGTGGGGCCCTTCCTTCAGAAGATCTTAGCTCTGTCAGTGTCCAGGATCCCCATTTTTCTAATTTTGTCTCTTGGAGTTTAGAATTTTTTTTTTTATATCTTGCAGGTTTCCAAGACAGAGTATAGAGCATGAAGAAGGAAACACATGATAGCTTTGTTCCCACTGTACCCTCTCACTGCCGATCCCTGAGCCCATCCTTCAGTATTTGATTTTAAAGAGATGAACCCCTTGGAGTTGTGGAAGCTTAGGCAGTAGTGTCCTGAGCAGTGAGGCTATGCTGGTGAGGAAGCAAGCAGTGTTGTACTAGGGGCAGAGGCTGCCCAGTAAGTGGAGCATTACAGAAGAGAGGTGGAGGCAGCTGTAAGGAGAAGTTAGCAGGAATCCACCTGCTCCAGTGTATCAAAAGCCAGGCTTCCCTTGGTCATGGGTTGCAGAGGATGACCCTTTCACTGTGTGCAGGAAGACATGTGCCAAGTTATGGATAATGTTGATCAGGTCCAGGCAACGGGCATGCTGAAGGAGTGGGTGCTATTTAGAACTGTCTGTAACAGTTGGGCCAAGATGCTGCAGGCCAGCCAGATGCTCTGATTATTTATCACTCAAATGCTGGAGCTTTCTTATCTGTATGTCACTCCCCTCCACATTCATCCACTCAGCTTCAGGAGCCCATGTGGGTGGGCTTGCCTTTACACCCCTGGGCTCTCCTGACTTTGTCCATATGGGTTCTGGGGATACAACTCAGGTCTTCATACTTACAAGGCAAGCACAGTACCGACTGAGCCACCTCCCTAACCTAACATCATTAATTTTTGTAAGTGATTATGTGTTGTCACAATAACATCTTGAATATACTGGGTTAAATAAAGCATTTTTTGTCCTATATGTGGATGCTTGGAAATTGGCTTCATAGCTCTTATATTTCTATTGGACAACATCACTCTAGAACAGCGAAGACAAGTCACAGGTTTTTAATGAAAAAATTATTTCAAAGGGCAAAAGAGCAGCTTCTATAGCCTTGGCAAGTCCTTTGGTCTCTGTGGTTCCTCAGCCCTACAGTTATGCAGAAGAATTAAGACAGAGATCAAATATAAATAAAGGGGTATGGCTGCATTCCAATAAAACTTCACTTACAAAGTCACTGGATCTGGCTCCTGAACGCTAGAAAACGACCTTTGATGACCTTGCTCTAAAAAATAAATTAGCAAGCTGTGAGCAGCTAGTCTTGATATGGGCTCCAAGATCAGTGAACTAGCTTGGTGAAGGAATCTGGGAGAGACATCACTTGTTTCTTTGGGGCTTCTCACTTTTTCATTAGGCTAGGCTGGCTAGCCAATGAGTCCCAGGGATCTGTGTCTCTGCCTCCCTAGCTCTGAGATTCCAAGTGCCTGCCAAGTTGCTTTTTACCGGGTGCCTGGGGTAGAACTCAAATCCTCCTGCTTCATGTCTAGCACTTTGTAGACTGATCCATCTCCACAGCTCCAGAAGGCTTTTTCTAGCATTTCCCCCGTCTTTGCCTTTGACCTGTAGGTACTTTGGGTAGCACTAGGAGAAGGAAACCTTACTTCTGGTAGCTTGGACTATAATAGGCTCCTGCAATAGAGGCTAAAGATGGGGAAACACACAGAAGGAAGGAAAACAAAACAAAACATTTACTCCATTTTCAGAACTGGAGAGAGGAACATATGCATGTCAATATGTCCTCAGAAGATGCTGCTTGGTATTCTGAAGGTGTGTACAACTGGTCTACCCTGGAAGATGGAGGCACTGTCTTGGGGACTTAATGACTTCTTTCTTTAAATGACATATCCCCACAGCCTTTTGCTAACACAAACATAAACGTGGAGTTTTTCAATTGAGAGCAATTAACATAGAATGCCTTAGGCCAGAAAATAATTAATACAAAATTCTGAAGAAACTGCAGCTCCGTGGTTCATGTTTACTCAAGGTAGAATTGCTTTATTTAAATGATCTTGTAATGTCTAGAGAACTTTCTGTGACTTGTTTAGGCTGGACTCGAATCTCTCCACTATTTCTCCTCTTGTAGCCCTATGGCACTGTCCCTCCTTGGAGAAAACCCCCACAGGGCCTTGCAGCAGATGCATGGTTCTTTCTTAGTTGTTACTCATAGTATGTTAGGATGGTTGCCTCCATCATTACTGTCAAAGTGTTTCTGTTCCATTGAGTCAGAATTGACATCTCCCTCCTTCTTACCTTTCCCAAACGTTTGTTGAGCTCTTACCGCATGCTGAGCCTACATGAGTCAGGAACAGTGCCCTGACTTACACACTGATGGAGAAGAGGAATGGCGGTTAGGTAAATAAAGTATGCAAGGTCAAGGAGTGGCAAGGGCTGGGAAAAAAATAAAGAAGGGAAGAGGGATATAGAGATGGTGTGTGTGTGTGTGTGTGTGTGTGTGTGTGAACATCTGGAGGACGTGTCCTCGGAGAATGCTTGACAAAATTAGAGCAGAAGCATTTTCTACAGTGGTTGCTCTCACTGCCTCTTATCAGACACTTTATCCATTTGTCAATGTCTTGACCATGCAGGGAAGTAGAAGAACTCTGAGACCTCACACAGCACATGAGACCCTCAGGAACAGGAGGTGGTATCTTTGCCCCACGGCATCTTGCTTATCAGTATTCAGATGGGGTTTGAACCCAGGTATCTGGCCTGAAGTGCTCTTAGTCAACTGCAGGCAGAAGGACTGTGTGAACTGGACTCTTTGTCACCATGGCAAAGATTAGAGGGAAATGGACTAAAGCAGGGAAGACTTGTTTTGGCTCATGATTTCAGGGGTTCAGTTTGGCTGGCTCTGAAATTCTGGGTCCAAAGTGAGACTGAGTATCATGGATTGAAGGGCACGGCAGAGCAGAGTTGCTCATGTGTCAGCAAGGGTGCCAAGAGAAGGAAGAGGAAGGGGCTGGGCACGGTACTTCTTTCCACAAGTGTCTTCTGTGACCTACTTCCAGCTAGACCCTACTTCCTAATTTCCATCACTTTTCAAACATGTCATCACATTATGAACCCACTGATGGCTTAATCAATCACCATGATTTCAGAGCCCTCAGAGACCCAATCATTTCTCAGTAGTGCCCTCGTCCAGTTCAAGCCTTCAACCTATAAGCATTTTGGAAGAAACAAATTCAAACCATAGCAAAGACATTGGCTTATTGAATATTTGATTCCTTGACTTATTGTTGTCTTTCACTCACAGAGGCCACAATTGATCAGCAATCACTGTTCATGTTAGGTAAGTCAAATGAAGAAATTAAAAGGAAGGATGGAATCCCATCTAGTTAAATGGAGAGCGCCCCTTCTCCTTTCTCTCTAACTCCCTCTTTTTCCTCATTGAAAAATGAAATCACACTGTAAACAGCCCTCCACCATTAGTGATTTATTTCCCTTTCAGGATTTGTGCTTCTCCAGCGGTGGTCTGTAAACTTCTTTCAGCAGCTTATAAAATTTTTCTCTGTTTACTGTCTTTGGAATCATTTCCTGAGAGACTGTCTGCGTGTGCTTTGGCTCAGCCTGTTCAGGGTGCTGTAACAGAACAACACAGGCAGGGTGGCTGACCCACAACTGACAGTCATTGCTCACAGTTCTAGAGGCTGGAGGGCTGAGGTCCACACGCCAGTGTAGTTGGGTTCTGGTCAGGATCCTCTTCCAGGTTGAAGGTTCACAACTTCTCCAGGGGCAGGGAGCAGAGAGGAAAGCTGGGCAGTGACTTATTAAAGGACACTCATTCCATTTGTGAGAGTTCTGCCATTATGACTTCCCCTAATCCTAATTACCTCCCCCAAAGACCCACCTATAAATATCATCACACTGAGGGGTGAAGATTCAACACAGGGATTTTGTGACGATAAACAGAAGTTTACAACAGGCTTCTATAATGCAGTCCCATAGACTGGGCTGAAATATCAGGTGTTTATTACAGTTCTTGATTCATTTAACTTAGTTATCCCTGCCTCTAAATACTGTTGTGTTGAGGGTTAGGGCTTGCATCAGTGACAAATACTCGACAGAAGCAGTCCCAGGGAGGAGGTTTTTGTTTTGACCTGCAGTTCAGAGGGAATTTTGTCCATCTTGGTGGAAACTAGAGGTAGGTCATTTGAGGCAAGAGGGAGCTTATGGTATGAGTTGCTCACAGCTTAGTGTGAATCAGAAAGTACAGACAAGAAGGGAGATAGAGCCAGGGTATAGCCTTCAGGGCCTGTGTCCTATGTTTGACAACTAGCTTCACTTCCCAGAGTATTCACTTCCTCCCCAACAGCAGGCAGCCAGGTGCTCAGGCTCACAGAGTAAGACAGCTTCAGCATACATGTTTTATGGGGTAGACGGGAGCAGAGGCATTTGGTCTATAGTGCAGGTGTAATCTGAGTTTCTCTTTGACTTTTTCTGTTTTAAGATTTATTTTGTTTTTATTTGTGCATGTGTGCACATGGGTGCTGGTACAAGAAGAGGGTGTTAGATCTCCTGGAGGTAGAATTAAAGGTAGTTTTAAGCTACTTAGTGTGTGCTGGGAATCAAACTTCCATCTTTTGCAGGAGTAGCAAGGGCTCTTAAATAGTGGGCCATCTCTCTAACCCTAAGCACCTCTTTCGTTGAAACTGGAGTAGAGGATGCGCACTCGTACCTTCCTTTTCCTGTCCAGATCTGCTCCTGCTCCTGACTCACCTCTCTGGTTCTTCCAGTTCCCACGAAGCACAATTTGAAAAAACTTCTGGGGTCTAACACAATTGTGAGCGACGCTGTGGTGGTTTATTGCATGGGTGCAATCTGCAGATCTGGTTTCTCATGTAGAGTGCCTCCATTTCCCCCCATTCTAACTGAATAAGGTTGGGCTTCCCTCCCAGTGTTTCCGATCTCTGTGTACCCATGATGATTCCCTCAGGTGAGATCTCGGAAGTAAAAATGACTTTTGATTCCTGGCTTGTTGAAATTGCTTTCTGAAGCCTGGAGTTCTATTTGACATGCCAGGAAAAAAAAAATTTTTGCTCGGAGTGTGGCCCTGGGTTCAGAATAGTGTGTACTAGGCGTGCTGTAGCTTCCTAGTAGACGTCCTGCAGTTTGGCTGCTGAGCCACACTCTGCTACCAGGTCAAACTCATACCTGCTGATAATGCTATTTTATATTTGCGATCACTTTTTAGCATTAAAAAATCTTTTTTTTCCCATCTGTTGTCCCACAGTCATAGCATGAAGTCAGTGGAAAAGAGACGACTATATCTTAAAAAAAAAAAAACCAAAAAAACCCAAACCCAAAACCAACAGTAAAGCACACCGAGGTTCAAAGAGGCTAAGTGACTCTGTGAAGATTGCGTATGTAGTAAATGGAAGTACCAGTATCAGCCTGTTTTAACACAGTACTGCGTGAGAGAGATCCTCCTATCTTATCATAACAGCTTACACCAACAAAAAGGAGAGCTGTCCCTTCTTACCCACGGAACATTAGTTTTACAATACTTTGTCAATATTAACAAAAAACATAGGAGCTCAAGTTCCTCTAAAAAATGATACAGTATTTACAGGAATTGTCTCTGGATTACTTAGAATATTTGCTATGGGAAGAGTTGTTATACTATATTGTTTATGGAATAATGTAAGAAAAAATGTATATTTTCAGTGCAGATCATTTTTCTAAAATACTTTTTAAAATAATACTTTTTTATTCTTTAAAAAATTCATACATACAGTGGATCTTGACTGCATTCACATCCACCTACTCCCTCCAACCTCCCCAGGGCCCCCCAACACATATACCTCCAAACTTTAACTAATTTATGCATAGCCTACTGAGTTTAATTAATGTTGCCCATATGGGTGTAGGGTCATCAATTGGAGCATGCACAACCTTCTTAATTTTTTTAAAACTTGTTATTGCATTTTAAATTATTTATTTTGTGTGCATTTGTGTGTAGGCTTACACATGCTACAATGCACATATGGAGGCCAGGGTTCTCTCCTTCCTGTGTGTGCCAGGAGTCAAACTCCTGTTGGCCTTCCAGCAGGTGCCCCCATCTGCTGAGCCATGTCACTGGCCCACACCCACGTTTAATGGAAAGCTGGATGCACCTGAAGGGGAAGAGCTTGAGGATAAGTAGGGCGCCTTGAAGTTGGTTCTCATCCTCCCGTGAGTAGACTTTGAAGACTGGCTTTACTGGAGATGATTTCAGACAGGCCAGTATGGCCGTTCGCAGGTGTTAGGGCCAGCATGTCACAAGGGAAGAACTGACGCCAGACCTCATAGGCATCATGTAGGAAACTGGTGTTTACTGCCGTGGGATACTATGAGAAGGTTTTGTTTTGGAGGAGGAACATGATCTGATTTTGTGTTTTAAGAGCCTGTTTGGCTCGTTTGTTCAGCTCTGCACTCCTGTGACTCCTTAATAAAAGAGATCCTGTAAATGCTTTATTCAGTTCATAATGAATTTGACCCCAAAGAGAGCAACAGGGTGGGAGCTGTAAGAGCTGGGTGTTATTCCACCAGGGAGGCTGTTGAGCAGCCTCGGGTAGACTGCAGACCCCATGCTTCACTCCCATGCTCACCTTTAAGCCAACCATCTCTGCGCTCTAAATATGGGGTTTGGAAAAGAAAATTAATGATGCTTATTTTGAATTAAGAAATGCCCTTTTCACAATTAAAAATCAAGCATATAAAGTGAGTTTACATTGAAAATTAACTGTTCACATGCAAAGGTCCCCCATTAGGAGTAAGAATTACGGCTTCTAATTATATAGTAGTTGGCACTACGTATTTATGGAATCTCTGAAGAACTGTGTTATAAATAGGTCTGAGCAGGGCTTCCCATTCCCTGTGTGTTTACTTGCCTGGTGTGCCCATTGGCATTTGGCCCTGATCTTGTTCAGCCTTGAACTCTAGTTATGTTCTCTTATGCAAATGAATCATCTCATTAGACTGCAAGCAGAATATTTTCTGTTTATTGTTCTCTTTTTCTCTGTCACAGGATCTAACAGTGCTAGGTTCTGGGCATTGGCTAATATAGCCTTTGTTCTCTCTTCTCTGTCTATGACCTCCTCTCTCCTGTCTCCTTCATTCTTCAATTTTCCCTCCCACCTTTCTTCCTTGTCTTACTCCTTTTCATTCTTCCCTCTCCGCCCTTTCTTTCCAGCATGTTCATTCTTTGCTTATCTTTCCTTTCTCTACACAAACATTTTTACAAAGTGTTTAGTGCTTTGTTATGGCCAGTGGTCCAGTGACAAGTAGGAAGCCAGTAGGAAAGAGCACTTGGTACACTGTGGGGCACATAGACTGCCACTGGGGAAACCAGCATGGAGCTAGAGCAAGCTTGAGATGTGTCCAAACCCCGAAAATGCTCTCCCTCCAGGTACTCTCTGCTGGACTTCCATCCTGCAGAGCCCATTTGCCTGGCTAAGCTTCATTTCTTTGGGTCCAGCAACTTTCACATCGGTGCCTGGATGCCCTGAAGGGAAGAAGTGGACCCCAGTCTCCAGACCGATAGTATACAAGTATGAGGACCAGATTCTCAGCACCCACAGAAAAAGCTGGACTTGGCTGTATATGTGCTTTGTAGTCCCTGCATTGTTGGAGGCAGAGACAGGCACATCACTAGCAGACTGCCGGCTTACCCCCAGGTTCAATTAAAGCCTCTGTGTCAAGGAAATGAGGCAGAGAGATACGGAGCAGGACGCCCAGCATTCTTCCCTGGCCTTCATGTGCCATGAGCTTATGTATCCCTGCCCCGAAAAGATTCAGTGATGACTTAAACGGAACAAGACTCCTGTCTGTGATCATTTTAAATGCTCCTTAGACTGAAGCTGATGGTGTCTCTGTGTGTGCACGTGTGTGTGTGGTGTGTATGTACTTGTTCACCTGTATGTAGGTATGCATGCAGGTGTGACCTTGATGTTTCAACCGCTTATGGAACAAGTGGCTTCAAGCAATAGGCTCCTATATACATCTTGCCAACAGTGTTACACTTAGTATGTCATCAGTGTCTTTGGAGATTTGCGTAGAAAGCTGCCCTAGATGGAGGCTGAGAACATCTGACTTTATTGACCACATACTGCTATGGTCCCTGTACCAAGTAATGTGTCCTAATAGAAGCCTGTCGGCAGCCTATGCTGTGAACAAGACAGTAGAAGCACAGGGCTCTGGGATGAACTGTTCAAGGTCACCTGTGGAGGACACCCTCTGGAGAGTCATTTATTAATCTGCTGGTTACTTGCTGAGTGTCTAATCTGTGTAGTGTGCATCCAGTGCTGCGGTATTCTAGAATATTCCAAGGAATGCATAAGAGGCAAAGATGCTTTCGCACAGTTCATTTTCAGAAGGACTAGACAGAAAGCCAGCACTGGTATCCAGCATTGCAGGGGCTGTAAGTTGAAAAGGTGCCAGGCCCAAGTAAAGTACAGAGAGATGAGAGAGAGGAGTCTAGGTTGGCTTCCTGAAAGAGGAGGAGGACTTAGCAAGGCCCTAAGCAAGAGTTTGACAGGCAGGGTGAGGGTAGAGAGCACGTGGAGGGAAAGGCATTCCAGAGGGAACAACATATACAAAGACGCGGTAACAGAGGATGTAGAGGGTGAAAATGTAAATGCTCTGGAGGCAACATCTGATGTGGCTGGAGAAGTGGCGCCAGATCAGGCAGGACCGAGTTCTGAGCTGGGCTAGCCTCCCCCGGCTAACAGCAGTGTGCCGGCTGTGCCCCTCCTCTGATGATGGGGAATGACACACCCTTGCTTGTTCTCTTACTTAGCTGAGCAGTTACTGTGTTCTAGCTTCCATGCTGGAGGCTCCCCGGGGAGGGTGATGTTGTGGTGTCTCAGGTGCACCAGGCATGCAAACAGACGGTGCACATTTGATGTGTGCCATGACAGGGGGAAGATCTGAGTGCAGCCCTATAGAGGGAGACAGCAAACAGCCAACAAAGTTGCTGTCTCAGAGGAGGTGAGTGTGGCTTGGAGGAGATGAGTTGAGAGAGCAGCTGGTGAGAGTGTGGGTGTGAGCAGGGATGGCGAAGGCCTAGCTAGGGTCCAGAGGCATGATGCAGTGGTGTGTGCACATGGGAACAGCAGAGTGACCAAAAGTAGAGGTGAGGAGTTAGGGGAGGCCTTGGGAACTCATCCCTGAAGGCCTAACAAGGTGAAGAGGGAAGGAAGCTGAAGAAAGGGATGTGTGGAGACCTCAGAGACTTCAAAATTCTACTGAAGGGCTCCCACCCTCCTGCCTGAGTCACCTGGGAACCAGCGCCAGAAAGCACAGACGTGCACAGCACTAGAGTCCTCCAGTCACTGCTCTCCGTGAGCCACACGGGCCTCCCAGGTGCCGCCTTCCGTTGAGAATCACCGCCTGGGAAACTGTCAGCTGGGAGTGCACGTACTTGCCCAAGCTAGCTTTCCTTGGCCAGCAAGCTCTGTATTCTAGCACGGCTATGACTGAACACTAAGAGGCCAGAGGCTTGGCCTGGGAAGAGTAATTAAAATAGGATCAGTGTGGTCTGTCCTGTGGTGATGCTAGTACAAAGCTCCCAGCATGGAGGCCTTCGGCTATGGCTGGACATGTTTCCCCGAGGCCTGGCATTCTGCCTCCCTTGCCTGCACGGGCCAGGCTGTGTCTAGTCAGATGGAGGGCAGTGTCATCCACCTGACCGTGGTGTGCTGGGCCATGTTGTTGCCATTTCATATATAAGGTCCCAGTTTCTAAGGCAATGGCCCTAGAAGGCAGTTGGGGAAAGTAAGCTCAAAGAGGTCCAAGAACTTGTTCATGGACCGTAGGACAGAGCCCAGCTCCGCTGCAGGTCTGTGGGTTAGCTCCTCTGAACTTTCTGAAGTTACTAACTGTTCTTTCCTAGCCTCTCTCAGCTGTGTGAATTGAGTTTTCCACTTTTCCGTGTTTCTGACTGAGTGCCAAGCCCATCTCAGATTTACACATCAAAGCCTTGACCTCTACTTTCCGTGTTCAGAGGGACTGTAGGGAGGGAATTGGGTGAAATGAGCTCAGGGTGGGGCTTCTCTGAGGGTTTAAGAAGAAGGACTTTTTTTTTTTTTTTTACGTCTTTTCATCCTTTGTGTAGAGAATGAGAAAGTGGCTCTTTGGGGACAGAAAGAGAGAGGAGGCCTCCCCAGGAACTTAGTTGGTCATTGCTTTTGTCTTGGCTTGTCAGTGTCCAGAACTGTGAGGAATACATTTCTGGTGTTTACACTCCCAACTTATGGTATTTGGCTAAAGCAACCCTAGCTGGCTTAGACAGCAGGCATGTGTTGAATTACCACTTGGAGGAAATATTTCTCTCAGCAGGGCTTGACTGGTGCCCAGTTGACCATGTTCAGCCATCTGGCTTCCCTGTCCAGGGTATGGTCTCTTTCATCTCTCACAGTCTAGCACATTTCCTCCACACGGCTGCTGAGAAAGGCTTTCAGGGAACATGGTTCCTATCACTGGATTCTAATCTTGCTGCTATGCCTTCCTGCCTGGTCCTTCTAAGTCTTTTCTATATGTGCTTGAGGACCCCCACCCACTCCCGCCAAACCCTTTTCTGCTTAGGTCATACAGTCGTGCCTGTTGTTCTCACTGTAGGTAGAGGCTAGTAGCAGCACGGGTTAGTAGCACAGGCGCCATGTCTTCTTAATTGTCAAATGATCATGTGTTGTGGGTGGGGTGTGAGGTGTGTGACCTCTGAGGAATGTGAAACATGTCTTTGCAGGATCCAGTATCAGGGCAGCGGGAGATTAAATAAAAAAGAAAACAAAAACCAAAAAGGCAAACCTCCTCCAGTCAAATCAAAGCGACATTTCAGAGGCCGGAGGTATATGCTGCGTTGACCTCTTGGGGCTTCTACTGAGCAGCAGAGGTGAACTTAGGTTTTACCCTGGTGGTGACTTGTGAGTCACGGGGAGAGACACAGCTTTTCTGGGGAAGGGTCATTTTGGCTCATGGTTTCAGAGAGAGTTCAGTTCTATCGTGTCAGAAAGAGTGCGGCAGTAGCAGAGTGAAAGGCGTCTGTTTGTTTGCATCCTGGCTGGAAGCACAGACTTCCAGCTGCAGCCACACCCCCTTCAAGGGTCTCTTCCAGTGACTCTTATCTGCCATCGGGCCTCACCCCTGAGGCCTCCCAAGCCTCTGAAACACAGCACCACAAAGTGTGAGCTCATGGGGAGACATTTCAAGTTCAGGCCATAACAGGCATAGCTCCCATAATGTTGGGGGGATTGCAATAAGGGTGTGAAGGAGAAAACCCTGGGGTGGAGGAAAGTGTTCGGTGTGTGCTAATGCTAATGGATACTTACCCATGAGCCAGGTGCCTTAATGGTTTTCATACTTACCTACCATTGAACGTTCTAATAATCCAAGGATGGAGCTACTATTAATTTCTCTCACTCTGCAGATGGGGAGACCAAGGTAGAGTTGTGTATCTAGATTGTGGCTTGAAGTGTCACTGGGTTCCAAGTCCTGCTCTTTCTAGCTTTCATGGGTACCTTCGGTGTAAACAGAAACAGGGATTTCCAAGCTGAACTGTCAGTGGCAGGTGACACATTGTGGCCCCGAGTTACATAACGATCACCTCAGGTGGAAGACCTTTAAACAAGTCCTAAAGCACGTCCTGGATGTTGAATCCAGAAGAAAATCCACTTATGTAATCCCTTCCCTCCATCTGCCTGGAGTGGGCTTCGGAAACTCTTCGAGGCATAGTCTCATAATTAACTCAGTGAAAATCTTCCTGTGAACACGAAGGCTTCAAAGGAGTGCTTTGTGAGCGCTGCCAAAGCACCGCTCTCACCTGAACACATTGCTGCTGGATGTGCCAGTCTCTGAGGTGTGCTGTCTCTGGTCAAGACCAGGTACATCAGGAATTAGTCCATTACCAGGTCTAGCCTGAGATGCTGAGTTTTAAGACAACATGGAACCACGATGCAGCAAAGCCAACATAATGTAGGAATGTCTACATTGTTTTCAAGACACAGGTTCTCGGTACATAGTGGACACTGAATATCTTTTACCTGACCAAATTAAAAAGGCCCCAAACTAATTTCATGCATCACCATAGACATAACAGGATGAGTCATGCTATATTACTCAAAGCAGCTTTCCCCATTTGGCAGCAGACTTAACAATAATGAGAGAATAAAATTTATTCTATATGTAACTAAATGTCTAAAAGTATTGTGGTGTTCAGGAACAGTCTAATCTAGCGATGTCAGTGTTAGCAAGTCATTGTTTTGTCTTAAAAAGCTCAGGCTGAAGGAAACTTATGTGAGGTCATTTATATAACATCCGTGTTTGAAGTCTGATGCTGTGCTTGGTCAAGGGTCATATTTTACAGACACACGATCTGGTTTGAGAAGGAAAGGACTCACCATATTGGCCAGATTTTCTGTGAAGATGGACAGAGCTAGAGAACATGGCAGAGTGAGGTGTTTCATTGAGTGAAATCATTGAAACTTGCCACAAAGCCAGGGGTAGAATTTCTGCCATATTTATAGCTTGGTATTGTCAGAAAGTTCAGCTGGGTGTGATATCTTTTAAAATTATGCAAAAATGGATGGCTGCATGATAAAGCCATGAGAACTAATAAACCTAATAATTATGATGATTTAAAAATTAGGAGTTTAGGCTAATCCATTCATATATTCATCCATATCTACATCCTATATCTGTGTGTGTGTGTCTCCTTCAGCTAGGCAATGCCATCAGCACCATCATTGTGTGTGCTTGTAGGAGTGAACTCGGGTGCACATGTATGTGCAAATGTATGCATATGGATGGGGAGGTCAACCTTAGGCGCCTTTCCTCAGGAGGCTTTCCTCTTATATCTTGAGACAGGGTCTCTTACTGGGACTGGGACTCACTAGGAAGGCTGGTCACTGAGTCTCAGAAATCCTCCTGTCGCTTCCTCTCAGTGCTGGGATTAAAAGTGCATGCTACCACATCTGGCTTTTGCACATGAATTTGGGACTAAACTCTGTCACTCATGCTACAGAATAAAGACTTCACATACTGAGTCAGCTCCCAGGCCCACCCGAATATTTGTGTCTTTGTAACCATGGCAGGTCCCAGCTGTGTCCATGTCTGTGTTTGTGTCTGTGTGCTTGTGTGTGTGTGTGTGTGTGTGCGCGCGCGTGTGTGTTTGTCTGTCTGTCTCTGTCTCTGAAAGGATTCTATGAGTGAGAGAAAACTCGATACTTGGCTTTCTGAGTCTTGGCTTATTCAACTTAGCAGATGATCTTCATTTGCATCTGTTTTCCTGCAAATGACATGATTTTGTTCTTCTTAATGGATGAATAATATTTTACTATATCATTTTACTCAACCATTCATCTGTTGATGGGCAGCTAGGCTGATTTCATAACTTGACAATAGTGCTCTGGTGAACAGGGTAGGTAATATCTCAATTGTAAATGATTTTGACACCTTTGGGAGGATACAGCTGGTAGTTCTCCTTTGAGTCTTTTTGAGTCCTCTCCATACTGATTTCCATAGTGGCTGCACTAATTAATATTCCTATCGATGATACCTAAGGAGTCCTTCTCCCCCTCACCTCATCTTTGCCAACTGGAGATCTCCTAAAATCCCAAAACCCACAGCTATAGACATCCCACATGAAGTCAATTAAAATTGCTTGGGTGGGACTTAGTCATTATTCTGAAGCTTTCAGGCAATTTCAGTGTAGACTATTTTTGAAATCAGTGGCCTCAAAACATCCATTATCAGGTGAGCAAATATGTTATAATCTACTAATGTAATGGGTTAGCGTGCAGTGATTGTAGTGGATGGACTGTGCCAGGAGACATGAACAAAACATTCCCTGAAGCATTATTCACAGAATCCCTGCATTGGAAGCAACCCAAGCATCCATCTATACTTGAATGGGCAAATAGACTGCATTGTAAACACAAAACAGAGTATCATGTATCAACCAGAATGAACGGATCTCACAAATACACCGTGTATTTGTAAAAGGAGACACCAGCATGTCGTGCTGTACATCTCAGTTATGTGAAAACCTATAAAGGGTGTGTGTAAAATGTCGCTGTAAAGAGCCCTGTAAAGAGCACTCTGTAAAGAGTGAATGTTGTGGGTTCGTAAGCAATGTGGTGCCTTGTGGCTCCTTAGCTCTGCAAACACAGCCATAGAGAAGAGACAAATTAGTCAGAGTGGCTGTGTTACTTTATTCTTAAGAACTTTATTTGTAAGAACAGGTGGTACATGGGATGGGCCCACAGTTCCTGGTGTACTGGTTTGCTGATCTGCGTTCAGCATTGGAATCATGGTGAAAGTTCTGTGTAACTCATCATGAGGTGGAGGCTCCTGAATAAAAAGACAGGAGCTTCTGGGACTCTGGAAATGAGACGAACAAACAAACACAAAACAAGACAGAAAATCCTGGGTACTGATTATTCACTTTGTTGATACTTAATTGTATATTTATGAAATGTGTGCTTTTCTCTAATGTTCTCCAACATCTGTTTTTAAAATTTGAGACAAAGTCTCATTCAGTCGCCTAGGTTGGCCTTGATCTCATTCTAATCTAGACTAGTCTTGAACATGTGGTTCTGCTTTGGCTTCCTCAGTACATGGGACTATAGGCCTTTACCACTAGGCCCCGCTGGACTTCCCATTTGCTAAATTCAGTGAATCACAGACAGGCTTCACTGGGTAACTCTTTATTTTCCTTCATGTGTTGAAGAGTTCAGTAATAATAGCAGAAAGAATACCTATGTTATGTATGTGTGTGTGTTAAAGTGAACTCAGAAGAATACAGGCCCTTGAGGGCAAGGACTTGATGCACATATGGTATTCATGGAATATTTGTTGACGGATGAGTAAGACACTCCTCCTTTGGGGGCAGTTAGAGATTGGTGGATGATAGGCTCCATAGCAGCAGAAGCTGGGACTCTCTGCCAGGGTCACTGGAGTCATGACAGGAAACTTGGGCACTGCCAAGGATTCCCTTTTCTCTAAGTCTTAAGACATGCTCATATTTTGTCTCTCTGTGTGGTGTGTATGTGTGCATGCATATTTGCCTGCATGTAGGTACGTGTGGTGGTGGGTGGGTTACATGTACATGTATACACACATGTTCACGTGCATATAGGTGTTTGCCAGCAGCCTGCCATCTTGTTGATTGAAGCAGGGTCCATCATTTAACTCAGAGCTGGCCAGCTAGCTTGCTCTGGGGATCCTGCAGGTGGGCCAATACACCCTCCTGGAATCTTGGCTATCGAGCCCATTCTGTGGGCTCTGAAGATCTGAATGCCAGGCCTCATGCTTGCTCAGCAAGTGCTTTAACCAAGCCATCTCCCTGACCCAAGGCATACCTATTTTTACAGCCTAAATGGCTAAGTCTAAAGTCTTGGGACAGATATTTCAAAGATGGCGTCTGCTGCTCATGCTTGCCCTCCAAAAGGTCAACGTGAAAAGAAGGCTATAGGGGCCTTCTGTTCACTGGCTCTACAAGGCTGTCTAGAAAATGCCCACGCCTTTGTCAGCAGCCAGGAAGCTGAGATCACTTCTGGTCACAGACAGGGAAGGAGGCTGTGTGAGAGACAGGGGCTGTGCCCCGCAGGGTTTGGGAGGCAGGCAGAAACCCAGTTGCCTGCTGGCTGACTTCCCAGACTTGTATGGGAGAAAGGTCTTCCCATGAAGCATGAGTCAGCCTCTGATGCTTGGGGAGGGGCTGGGAGGGAGCTGCAGCCTCATTTGGTGCATAATTGGGGAGACAGGCTTCCTGCTTGTGCTCTGGGACTGCTGTTGCTGAAAAAAAAAACGTCATGAATCCCCATCCTCACGCTGTGCTGGCCTATAGCATCACTTCCCAGGAGCCCAGGCACCAGGGGACATGCTTGGTGCCCTCTTATTTTTCACTTCCATCATTATCAATGCCATTATCATTGTCTGGATCTCTGAAGCAATTAATCAAAGCAGCCAAAGTGAAGAACATCTTGGGAGAATTGGAGAAAAAGCCAGTGTTTTTGCAGACTTTCTTTTCGTCTTTCTGGCTCAGTGTTCAGCTTGAATTTATTTGGACCCGTAGGGTTATTTCTATTAGCTTTTTCTTTAGAGACTTGTCCCATGGAGCTAGGCCCAGCTTTGCAGTATATTTAGCTTACTTATTCCGTAAAGCAGTCTCTTGGGTTCTTCTATGCCAGACACCATTCTAGACATTGGGGATATGGCCATAAATAAATTGTGTGTGTATACTTGAGTGTATGTGCACATGCAAGTGTGTGTGTGCCACTGTGTACATGCACATGTGTATATGAGTACATGCATGACTGTGTGTGTGTGTGCTAGTGGTGTATGAGAAGCAGATAATGAGGTAAACTAATAAATAATTATGAATAATTTTACTAGTAAGCACTGGCATTGAAAAGGTAGAGAGTCCAGGGAAGGTGCCTGAACTAGGTTATGATTGTTTAATTTTTATTAAATTTTTATTTTTTTAATATTAGTTACAGTTTATTAACTTTGTATCCCAACTGTATCCCACTCCCTCATTCCCTCTCAATCCCGCCTTCCCTCCCTCATCTTCTCCCTACCCCTTTCCAAGTCCACTGATAGGGAGGACTCCTCCCCTTTCATCTGACCCTAGCTTATCAGGTACCTTCAGGCCTGGCTGCAAAGTCCTCCTCTGTGCCCTAGCAGGGCTGCTTCTCCCTCAAGTGTGTGTGTGTGGAGGGGGGGAGGTCAAAGACTCAGCCATTGAGTTCATGTCAGAAATAGTCCCTGTTACCCACTTGGATACTGAGCTACCATGGGCTACATTTGAGTAGGAGTTCTAGGTTATATCCATACATGGTCCTTGGTTGGAGAAACAGTTTCATAAAAGACCCCTGTATTTGGTCCTTGTGGAGCTCCTGTCCTCTCCAGGTCATATTAACTCCCTCTTCTTTCATATGATTCTCTGAACTCTGCTGAAGGTTTGGTTATGAGTCTCAGTATCTGTTTTGATACACTGCTAGATAGAGACTTTCAGAGGCCCTCAGTATTAGGCTTCTGTCCTGTTACTTGTTTTCTCCTACATCCAATGCCCATCCCATTTGGCTTTCTAAGTGATCATCTTACCCAGGGTCCTCTTTCTTGTTTATCTTCTTTAGGTGTACAGATTTCAGTATGTTTATCCTATCTCATAGGTCTAGTACCCACTTATAAGTGAGTATATATCGTGTGTGTCTTTCTGCTTCTGGGATACCTCACTCAGGATGATAGTTTCTAGGTCCCACCATTTGCCTGCAAATTTCATGATTTCTTTTTTAAGCTGAGTAGTATTCCATTGTATAAATGTACCACAATTTCTGTATCCATTCCTCAACTGAGGGACATCTGGGTTGTTTCCAGGTTCTGGCTATTATGAATAAAGCTGCTATAAGTATGGTTGAGCAAATGTCCTTGTTGTGTACTTGAACATCTTTTGGATATATGCCTAGGAGTGGTATAGCTGGATCTTGAGGAAGCGCTATTCCTAATTGTCTGAGAAAGTGCCAGATTGATTTCCAAAGTGGTTGTACAAGTT
>CM053757.1:10139319-10150090 GCA_028658305.1 Pachyuromys duprasi | reverse complement strand
TTGTCACTTGAGTTTTTGATCTTAGCTATTCTGATGGGTGTAAGGTGAAATCTCAGGGTTGTTTTGATTTGTATCTCTCTGATGGCTAAGGATGCTGAACATCTCTTTAAGTGTTTTTCTGCCATTCTATATTCCTCTACAGAGAATTCTCTGTTTAGCTGTGTACACCATTTTTTAATTGGATTGCTTAATTTATTGCTTTTTAACTTCTTTAGTTCTTTATATATTCTGGATATTAGCCCTCTCTCAGATATAGAGTTGGTGAAGATCTTCTCCCAGTCTGTAGGCTGTTATTTTGTTCTGAGGACAGTGCCCTTTGCTTTACAGAAGCTTGTCAGTTTCATGAGGTCCCATGTATTGATTGTTGCTCTTGGAGCCTGTGCTGTTGGTGTTCTGTTCAGGAAGTTGTCTCCTGTGACAATGAGTTCTAGGCTCTTTCCCACTTTTTCTTCTAACCGATTTAGTGTATCTGGTTTTATGTTGAGATCTTTGATCCACTTGGACTTTAGTTTTATGCAGGGTGATAAATATGGATCTATTTGCATTTTTATGCATGTAGATATCCAGTTGGACCAGCACCATTCGTTGAAGATTCTGTCTTTTTCCCATTGAATGGTTTTGGCTTCTTTGCCAAAAATTTATAGGTGTGTGGGTTTATTTCTGGGTCTTCTATTCGGTTCCATTGATCCGCCTTTCTATTTCTTTGCCAATACCATGTGGTTTTTATTACTATTGCTCTATAGTAAAGCTTGAGATCAGGGATGGCGATACCTCCAGATGATCTGTTGTTGTACAGGATCGTTTTGGAAATTCTGGGTTTTTTGTTTCTTCATATGAAGTTGAGAATTTTTCTTTAAAGGTCTGTGAAGAATTGTGTTGGTATTTTGATGGGAATTGCATTGAATCTGTAGATTGCTTTTGGCAGAATGGCCATTTTCACTATGTTAATCCTACCAATCCATGAGCATGGAGATCTTTCCATCTTCTGACATCTCCTTCAATTTCTTTCTTCAGAGACTTGAAGTTTTTTTCAAACAGGTCTTTCACTTGCCTGGTTAGAGTTACCCCAAGGTACTTTATGTTATTAGTAGTTATTGTGAAGGGTGTTGTTGCCCTGATTTCTTTCTCAGCCCTTTTGTCTTTGGTATACAGGAGGCTTCTGATATTTTTGAGTTGATTTTGTATCCAGCCACTTTGCTGAAGGTGTTTATCAGCTGAAGGAGTTCTCTGGTTGAATTTTTTGGGGTCGTTCATGTATACTATCATATCATCTGTGAATAGTGAAACTTTGACCTCTTCTTTTCTAATTTGTATCCCCTTGATCTCCTTTAGTTGTCTTATTGCTTTAGCTAGGACTTCAAGGACTATTTTGAAGAGATATGGAGAGAGTGGGCAGTATTGCCTTGTCCCTGATTTCAATAGGACTGATTAAAGCTTCTCTCCATTGAGTTTGATGTTGGCTATAGGCTTGCTGTATATTGCCTTTACTCTGTTTAGGTATGTGCCTTATATCTCTGATCACTCCAAGACTTTAAACATGAATGGGTGTTGGATTTTGTCAAATGCTTTTTTTGGCATCTAAGGAGATGATCATGTGTTTTTTTTTGTCCTTCAGTTTGTTTATATGGTGGATTACATTGCTGGATTTCCTTAGGTTGAATCATCCTTGTATGCTTAGGATGAAGCCTACTTGGTCATGGTGGATGATATCTTTGATGTGTTCTTGGATTCAGTTTGCAAGTATTTTATTGAGTATTTTTGCATCAATGTTCATAAAAGAGATAGGTCTGAAGTTCTCTTTTTTTTGTTGGGTCTTTGTGTGGTATCAAGGTGACTGTGGCTTCATAGAATGAGTTTGGTAATGTTCCTTCTGTTTCTATTTTGTTGGAATAGTGGGTCTTTGTGTGGTATCAAGATGACTGTGGCTTCATAGAATGAGTTTGGTAATGTTCCTTCTGTTTCTATTTTGTTGGAATAGTTTGAAGAGAATTGGAGTTAGCACTTCTTTGAAGGTCTGATAGAATTCAGCACTGAATCCATTTGGCCCAGGGCTTTTTTTTGGAAGGGAGACTGTTGATGACTGCTTCTATTTCCTTGGGGGACATAGAACTATTAAATCTTTCTACCTGATCTTGACTTAATTTTGGTAGATGGAATCTATCAAGAAAATTGTCCATTTCTTTTAGATTTTCAAATTTTGTGGCATATAAGCTTTTGTAGTACAACCTAATGATGTTTGGATTTCCTCAGTGTCTGTAGCTATGTCCCCCTTTTCATTTCTGATATTGTTGATTTGGATAGTTTCTCTCTGCCTTTCAGTTTGCCTAAAGGTTTGTCTATCTTGTTGATTTTCTCAACAAATTAGCTCTTGGTTTCATTGATTCTTTGAATAGTTCTATTTGTATCTAATTGATTGATTTCAGCCCTGAGTTTGATTATTTCCAGCCGTCTGCTCCTCGTTGGTGTATCTGCTTCTTTTTTTCCCTAGGGCTTTCAGTTGGACCATTAAGTTGCTTGTATGAGATGTTACAAATTTCTTCTTCAAGGCACTTCGTGCTATGAGTTTTCCTCTGAGCACTGCTTTCATTGTGTCGTATAAATTAGGGTATGCTGTACCTTCATTTTCATTGAATTCTAGGAAGTTCTTAATTTCTTTCTTTATTTCTTCCTTAATCCAGCTGTCATTGAGCATCTAGTTGTTCAGTTTCTATGTGGGTGTAGGCTTTTTGCTATTTCTGTTGTTGTTGAGGTCCAGCTTTAGTCCATGGTGATCAGATAGAATACAGGGATTATTTCAATCTTCTTGTATCTGTTGAGGCTTGCTTTGTGACCAACTATATGGTCTATTTTGGAGAAGGTTCCATGAGGTGCAACTCCAGCGCTTCAGCTCCTCTGCCTCTCAAAAACTGTACCCGTTGTTGGCCGCCATCTTGGATCTCCTTTTAGGAATGATTGTTAAGAAGAAATGCAACAGAAGAGTGGGGGAGGGTTCCAGCCATGGGAGCCATTGGTGCAAAGGGCCTGAGGCAGGAAAAATGTACACAGTCTAAAACTGCATAGAAAGCCAATTTAGTAAGGACCAAATAAGTATGAATTATACTATAATGAGCTGAAGATGCTGGAAGGAGGGATGCAGGGAAAAATTTCACAGATCCTGGTAAGGATTTAGCTGGTCATCTAAGTTAGCTGTGTTCTGTACAAGTTTCCATGGTGATGAAAATACTCTACATCTGTTCTGCTTAATGTGGCAGCTACTAATTATATGCGGTTGTTGGTCAATGGACACCTGATGAGTGCAACTTAGAAAATGAATTGTTTATTTTATTTAATGTTAATTCCAAGTTAAGCTTGAACAACTGTATATAGCCACTGGCTGTCAAATTGGATAGTGAATGCAGTAGTAAGTAATCCAGGGAGCAGTGAGAAGCCTGGAACAGTGGGTTGGAGGATTGTATCATATTTCTGGAAAATGGGATTTTGTAGCAGCCGAAGTGGGAGTACTCCCCCCACCTCATAAGAAGTTGACAGTCTCATTCAGCCTGCAGAGTGCTCTGTGCTAGATGGGACCTCTAAATCATTCCTTCACTTCAGGTCTCGGGGAATGCTTCGGAAAATGGAGCAGAAAGACTCTCCAGGCCAGAGTTCACAAGGGACCAATGTGTAGCAGTGTCTTGTGAATGGGATTGGGCTACTGAGTTCATGAACTCACAGCAGCCGTGGCTGCCTGTACAAGACCTGAGTGAGGGAGCATTGAAGTTTTGGCACAGATGCTGCTCAGTTATCTGGGCATGGAGAGATCTGTTTACTTTGTACTCTCTTCTTGCAGAAAGAATGCACTGTGTACAATCTGCACATGTTGAGAATGGTTGTGAGTTGTGCAATTTTACCTATATGTAAAACACTGGATTTTGAGACGACTTTATCCATGAATAACTGATTCCTGAGCAATTATGAGACATCAAGATTGCTCTTAAGGTCCTTCTCTGTAGGGATGGTATTGCTAATTTGGATCCAGGGGATGAAAAGCTGAATTGGGACATTGGTGGTGTGTATTCTGGTATCACTTTCTCTAGCAGTTGGCTCCTCAGACTTGTCCTGGTATTAGTGGGATGGCTGTTCTTCTTCAGGCTCCTTTTTGCACTCTGGCATGAAAGCACCCTTTCTTTCCTGCAAGAACCAGAATCCAGGAAGAACTCAGAAAAGGATGAGGGTCAAGGCCAGTTCTCAACCTTCCCATTGCTGCGACCATTTAATACAGTTTCTCATGTTGTGTGACCCTAATAATAAAATTATTTTCATTGCTATTTCATAACTGTAATTTTACTATTGTTATTAATTGCAAAGTAAATATATATATGTTTTCCAATGGTCTTAGGTGACCCCTCTGAGCGGGGATAACCCAAAAGGGTTGTGACACACATCAAACCGCTGGTTTGATGGAGGCTCTTCAGCATAAGATAGTCAGGATTTGTTGGTGGTAAGCAATGGAAACCCAACATTGGCCATTTTCAGGAGCTGAAGAATGCACTCTGAGCAGGACAGGGACCAGGGAAGCTCCATGGCCCCTATACTAGGACAGAGACAAGTTGTCCAGTTTCAGTCCTTGTTCTCATTTGCTGGGGTTGACATGGGTCAGAAGGCTGTGCTTTTACAAATTTCAACACCTCTGTGGCCAGATGAGAGCAGTCTTAGCTGACTTATCCACTAATGTGCTAGCCAGTGGAGGAGAGGTGGCTACCAGTAGGAAAACTGACCTGTTCTTACCAAAAAGGGAGCATGAAGCTATGCAGGCAAGAGGGATCTTGATCTGCAAAGCACTTACACATTCTGAAAATTAGGAATGTCGCTCGGAAATATACAAGACTCATACCTAGTGATTTTCAGCCCTAAGTGAAGTCTGTATTAACCACAGTTTTCCACACAGGGTTTTAGTTTATTCCATGTAAATAATATTTCAGAACCAGGACTCTATATTTCCATAGCGCAACTCAGATCTATCCATATCTAATCTATCTGCATTTATCTTTGTCTATATCATCTATGGCTATCTGAAGCTAAATGTCTATATTTGCATTAAAACTTTTGGGTTGCTATGAAGTCAGGTGAGATTCTAACATTTGTGTCTCGTTAGCCAAGTTTCATCCATCCACCCATATCATAAATATTTGTTGACTATCTTTGTGACCAGGCACTGTGTTCACTGTTATTAATTGAAAATCATTTATACATTCCTCAGTTCAGGGTTAAGTGTTGTACTGTCTTTCTTGACACTCCCTCTAAGACTGGATTTAACACAAGAGAGAGGTGGTGTTCAAGTACATCTGTCATATCCTTAAGGGCAAAATGTCACAGAGCGCTTGTAGAACAGTTACTGACTCTATTGGAATAACTGCTTATGGAAGCTATATGTTTAAGCAGTAAGTAGGTGGTCAGGGAGAGGCATTGATTGAGGGGCTAAGGGCTGGCCTTATGGACAGGACTGCTGGAATGCAGATGGCAGCAGATGTGAGAGTTTAAGCTACAACAGCCATGGGATGGATGATGATCCAGATGTTTGGTAAGATTCTTAGGTATCCTTGAAGGACTTGAAGACACACGTAGTGGCCTAAGTTATAATAGCTTTATTTATCGGAACACTGTTTTGTCAGTGAACAGAAAACTCAAAGAAAATTCCATTTAAACTTTAATTCATCACCAAATCTGACAGTTCAGAGAATCCCACTAATCACAATTTTGCTCTGGTTCTCAGTTAGTTTCACTTGGCAACACATTGGAGCCAACCACAAGTGGTCTTCCTAGCTCAAATTTCCACTCATTGCTTTAGCAAAAAACAAACAAACAAAAAACTCATTAACTTTTAAAGAAGATGGTCCTTCAGATTTTCAAACATGGAAGGGTTTGGGATTGAATATTTCATGTGTGTGTGCATGTGTGTATGTGATTGTGTGTATGTGTGATTATGCATGTGTGTGCGTGTGTGTGTGTGTGTATAGGCCATAGAAAATGTTAGGTGCATTTCTCAAACATATCCCACTTTTCTGAGTTAGGGTCTATCAATCAACCTGCTCTCAATCTTACTGTGTTGACTAGACTGGCTGGCTTGCAAATGCTGGGGGCTGTCCTGTCCATGTTTCCTACTGCTGGGATTATAGACACACACTGCTACATCTGGCTTTTTACACAGATCCTGGGGGTTGAACTCAGGTCCTCAGACTTGTGTGGAAAGCCATCTCCTTATCATTGTTCATTAGATAATTCTTACTCTGCTACAATCATGATGGAACCAGAGAGATGGAACCAGAAAGATGTTTAAATCCTCTAAAATTTTGTTATGTTAGACATTTGGACCAAAGAGTCATTCTCAATTTTCAGGATCTTTCTAAATCATTCCAAGTCTTCTAAAGTATACCTCTGATTTCCTGCTCCTTTGGTTACAAAGAAAGTCACTAAAGTCTCATCCTTGTGGAGAATGAGATTGCCCCGATTTCAGGCATGGCTCTGCCTTGAACGTCACCTGAAACATAAAAAGTTAAATTACACTGTAGAAATGGGCAGATGCCATGGGGGATGCCTAAGGGTAGGCCTGGCCAGGCTTTTAGGGAGCGGTAGGACTGAGGATAAAGAGAAGACTGTACAGCTTCTGTTGGGGAGGAAGTATTGGGATAGAAAGGACACGGTAAGCAGACAGTATGTTGGACATTTTTTTATTTTTTGGCTCCCATGCAATTAAGCATGACCTTATGTCTCGCTGATGTGGAGGCCATGTGGGTATGTGCCTTTAAGAGGTACCACACAAGGTAAGGTATCATTGTCCCCTTTGTTGAAGATTGATCACATTTCTATAGTGGAGGCTCTAGTGGGCTTGGGTTCTGGGAGAATGATAGTGGCTATCGAGGAAGTAGAAATGGAAGAAGTGGCCCTGGTTTCAGAGCTCATGACAGAAGCATTGGTGCTTCATAGCACGCAGACTCACTTGGGAAACCAGGGGGAGATTTTGCGAAACTGACACTCAAGCTTAATTGTGAAGATTGAGAAGGAACCGAGTGGGTGAATAAGGTGAGGGCAGGAGCAGGATTTCTCAGGGGCACCCCGTGGTGAGAAGGCAGATGGAAAAGAAAGGGAGAGGGTGGAAAACAATGCAAGTGCTTGGAAACTAGCAGATGGCGTATGGTGCTCTTCTCCAGAAAAGAGCGTGGAACTCCTGCATGCTGTCCACAGCTAGACCACAGCATCACTGGCTATCATTACCAAGATGGAACTGTTGCCTTGGTAGAGCTCCTGGGCCCACCTGCTGCTTGCTCTGGAAGACTGGGGAGGGGAGGGGGTTGCCTTCTCTTCCCGCTGAGAGGCTTTCCTAATTGTGGCCTTCCACTTACCTTGAGAAGGAAACTGCTACACAGCCCAGACCATAACTGACACGCGTGCATTATATGAAGCACTCAGAATTTAATTATGCTTCCTGTGATAAATAATTTTATGTACCTGTCACTTTGTATCCAAACCACAAACCAAAGGCCAGCAGCGAGAATTACCACTACCATAAAGCTCTCATAAACAACCACTAAAAACAGTATCTGTGTCCAGAATAATCCACTTGATGTCTACTATAAATGATGTCGTAAGTAGTTCTGCAGGAATTTTTGACCTTGAGTTACAGTTTGAAGTCAGTGTAAATTGCTTTTTAAAAACCAAATGTCTAAGCATGTGAGGAATTTTCTTTTAAATTTTTTTCTTCCCCTTGCAATATACTAGAATCTTCTTGTACATAAAAATCAAACCCAAACCAGAATGAGGAGTGTCTGGAGGGCTGGTTAGAGAGCTGGGTGTATGCGTTTATACCCAGTATTAACAGTAGGCTCCAGGAGCTGAGTGTGTGCTCAGTTTTCAGTTCCTTCTGTATACTGGGAAGCCTTCATATGATGACGTGGGGAAACAAAACCATAGGATGCAGGGTCTCTTTAAATCGCAGGATGCTTCCTGGTCCATTTGAAAGTGCTGGAATCTGCTTACCAATTTTGATGCCTCTACACATGGCAGTCATCAAGTCCTACACTGTGCTAGCTCTCGAAACCCCACCTCCTCCTCCCCTGTTTTAGTGGTTCCTTCTTCGTCAAGCTGTGTCTAGCTTGCAGATGTACGCTCCCTGTCTGATTTTTCTGTATTTAGTCTTTCACACCATGGTCTAAGTAGTTTCCTATTTATTCCATAAGATTTTGGAGTGCCTATTATACTCAACTCACCCTTCCAGAAGCTGGATGATGATGATGATTATTATTATTATTATATTTTGTGTCTTAGGCACTTCAAACTGAATTGATCACAATTGTTGATGTCTTAGTCCCTTATTCCACGCAGGGCTTACTTTTGTCTAATTAATTGTGTTTACTAGATGGAATCACATGCAATGATGAAATAAGCATACCCCCGACAAAAGCCCAAATATCAACAATATCATGCAACTCAGCACAAGGCTCGATGTCAGCCACTGTCCATCCTGCCCTTCAGATGCCTGTTGCCTCTGCTATATTCCTGAGTCTCTGTACTTTCACTATGGCTGCTTTTGCTCTGAAATGTGTGCCCTGCTTGCTGCACATTATATTTTGGACTTCCTTGTCGTTTTCTCCCACTTTCCAAAATCCATCTGTGATGTCTGCGGCTATACTTCATTTATTTTGACTGCTGGATATCCATCTTAATTTATTTCAGTATGTCTCACTTTTAGCTTTTAATCCTCGCTTTCATTTTTTAAAAATTAAAGCTCCTATCTTCCCTCTGGTGAGGTGAGAACTCAGTGTGACCCCCCAATCCCTTTGTCTCTCCTCCCCCTACTGTCTCATCCATTAGGCTGACGACGTATAGTTTTTGAATTTCAATATACAGTCACGTTATCTATTGTGTCTCACGAGACCACAGCATCCATCCCATCAGGCTGTGGGCATGTACTTTCCTTCCCAGTCTGCTGTGGGTATGGGCGCACGTTTTCCATCCTAGCATGCTCTGGGAGCTTGCTTTTCAAGCTGAGGTGATGCTGGTGTTACTGGTTCAAGAAATCTGAGCAGTGTTTAAACTCTGTGTCTGGCATTAGGATGGAGCTAAGTGGTAGAGAACTTGCTTATCACACATGTACAAGGTCCTGAGTTTGATCCTCAGCACAGTAAAAAAAAAAAAAAAAAAAAGAAAGAAAGTGTTAAAAACAACAAAAATTCTGTCATTCCAGTGTAATTTTCTTTCTTTTTTTAAAACTTGGCCTTAGTTATTATACTTTAAAAACAGCATCAATTTTTACTTAGGTTTTGATTCCTTTAATCTACACACTTATCCCAATTTCTTGCAGGTGTATTTCCTTTTATTTAGTTAATTTATCCAAAAGAGTCTCTCTCCCTCCCTCCCTCCCCCTCCCTGTCTTTCTCTCTGGGTTATATGTGTGTGTGTGTGAGTGTGTGCCTGTGTTAACGTGGAGCTAGAAGAGAATGTTGGGCCCCTGCTGTGTGGAGCTTGGCTGACAGGCAGAAAGCCCTGGAGATCTTCTCTCTTCTCCATAGCATTGGGGTTACAAGCAGATATGCAGGCACCCCTGGTTTTCTAAATGAAGACAGGCAATTTGAACTCAGGTCCTCTTGCTGGTATAGCAAGTGCTTTGGCCCACTGAGGCATCTCTTCAGCCCCTGAAGAGTATTTTTAATTTGAAAGCTTCTATGACAAATACGTCTAAAAATACTTTAACATAGTTTTATATTTGAATGACAGCTTAAGTTTGACATAATATTTTGTCCTACTTTTAAAATTTCCTAAAATATTATCTCACATATTCTTGCCCTTATCATTATTGCTGATGAAATGTTTTAGGGTCAGTCTGACTTTCCGTTAAGATTACAACAACAACAACTTGCTCTGCCTTTTCTCCCTGGAAGTTTATAGGATTCTTTCTTGTCTTTGATAAGTTCTTCGTCTTTCCTCCAATTATTCTAGATGTGCATTTTCTCATTTCTAGTCCTAGAGACTTTTAAAAAATTGGAGAAAAATTTAATCTATTTATTTCAGGCACTCATTTCTCCTAATTTATACGCCTTTCCTGGGAATCTGTGGTATCTTCTCCTCCATTATCACTCGGTCTTTAATTTTCTTTATCTTCTCACGTTTCCATCCTTCTGTAGGGTCTTACCTTCCCACTGACTAACTCATTCCTCAGCTCTGCATACCTGAGTTCACTTATCCATTACTTCTGGTCTTTGCATCAACCCTTTCCTTTCTGAATTTTTAAACTAGTTTCTTTGAAATTCCTTCTTATTTTATATTGTTCAATCATTACTTTAAAATCTTCAGTGAAAGAGTAATTCTTTATTTTAGTCTATCTGATATAATGTTTTTGCTTTTGTTGGACTATGTCATCTGTTGTGTTGTTTTCCCTTGGAAAACTGCTCAAATATCTTGCAGTTTGGGGCTGTGTGCTAATTTTGGCTGGGTGTTCATTCTGCCATGGAGGTGTCAGACTTCCGAAGTGGTCAGTGTAGATGGTTAAGACCTAGTGATTTCAGGGGAAGAGAAGAAGGAACACAAGGAAGCAGGTTTCCCATACTGGCTTCCCGCTACTCTCAAGAGTCTGTTTCTGCCCTGATTTATCCCTGGTAGAGACTGGACAGCAGGGCTGCGCTGGGCTGTGGTGGTAGCACTGCTCTCCCTGGAAAGATGGTGGGCCAGCAGCAAGGATAATGTCTGCAGCCTGCTTTCTGGTCTATTCTTTCACATTCAGGTTTCCCCATTTGCCTCAAAA
>CM053757.1:10115912-10138819 GCA_028658305.1 Pachyuromys duprasi | reverse complement strand
CATTGGATATAGGAGAAAACAAGTAGCAGGACAAGAGCCTACCACAGAGGGCCTCGGAAAGACACTTCCTAGCAGTGTAGCAAAGCAAATATTAAGACACATAACCAACCCTTTGGCAGAGTGCATGGAATCATATGAAAGAAGGGGGAGTTAGTATGACCTGGAGAGGTCAGGAGCTCTGCAAGGACCAAATAGATCAGGGCACAGGGGTCTTTTATGAGAGTGTTTCTCCAACCAAGGACCATGTATGGATATAACCTAGAACCCCTGCTTGAATGTAGCAAATGGTAGCTCAATATCCAAGTGGGTACCCTAGTAAGGGGAACAGGGACTATTTCTGACATGAACTCAATGGCTGGCTCCTCGACCCCTCCCCGCCCCCTGAGGGAGGAGCAGCCTTGCTAGGCCACAGAAGAGGACTTTGCAGCCAGTCCTGAAGACTCATGATAAGCTAGAGTTAGATGGAAGGGAAGGAGATCCTCCCGTATCAGTGGACTTGGAAAGGGGCAGGGAGGAGATGAGGAGATGGGCGGGATAGGGAAGGAATGCGGGAGGGGGCTATGGTCGGGATACAAAGTGCATAACCTGCGATTAATATAGAATAAAATAAAAATGTTAAAAAAAAAAAGAAATCCTGATCTTCAACCTGCTGGGTCTTTGTTGTAGAATTGTGTGTATTTCCTCAAGTACACGTATTGTACTCCTAACCCCCTTTACCTTGCCATGTGACTTCATTTGGAGAAATGTTCTTTTAGGGGCTCATTTAAGCCAAGTGAAGTCAGTCATATGGACAGGTTCTCATACAGTATGGTTATCTTATCTAATTACCTTATCTAATCCATGTACGTAGGAAGGAAAGATAATAAAGAAATGAGGGCAATCCACAAATGAAGACTGAGACAGGTTAACCTGTGACATTCTACCCTGGGCTTCTAGGCCTCAGGAACTGTGAGGAAGTAAGTTTCCATTGTGTCACCCGATTGCGTTACTTTGTTCCGGCAGCATGAGTGCATGTTCTTTCTCAGGAGGGAGCCTGCACACCACCCCTCTGCCACACAGCTCTTCTTGCTTCCATCAACTGCTGAGCTTGTGAAATGGTCACCGAAGGCCAGAGTTCACAACTTAACTGTCAGTCAGTTGTTCAACATGGCAGCCAACTACCTTGTATAACAATTGAAATAATTGATCAAATTAGATAGAATTAAAGACTCAACTCCCGAGTCACACCAGCCAATGTTCACAGCTGCCCTGTTGGATGGTGAGATTAGAACATTTAAATCACCATGGAAAGCTCGGTTGGACAGCAGCACTTTGGGACTGGATTGCTGCTCAAGAAAACCACATTTCCTTTTCTGAGCACAGATGGGCACTCATAGTCTGGTTCTGGCCTACCTTTTAAGCCTTGTTTTCTGGCATTCTTTATCTTACGGTTTTAACAAAGTCCCCGGTAAGGCCTGCACTGTACTTTCCTGTTCATGCATGCTTGTCTGTCACATTTAGTTCCTGAGTCAGTGTCTCCATTAACTTTCTAGGCCAGACCAGGTACCTACTTCTGCAGTATGGGAGTGTTTTTCATTATCTTGCTTTGTTAGCAACACTGGGCCAGCTGGCTGTGATGGCTTCTCCGAGTGTCTATCAGGCAGGGTGAACTCTGGAGGGTGGTATAAGCACCCTTTCCCCAATGAATCCCCTGACACTTGGGAAAGTATGGCATGCACAAACAAATGAGTCTAATACAGGTACATAACTCTTCCCTAGCTCCACACCCTTTCACAGTCAAGTTGCTCCTACTCTTTATTCTAGCTGCACCATTATTACACAAGAACGGGTGAAAAGGCAGTCTGTCTCTTTAAAATTTTGAATCAAGGATTGATGAGATGGCTTAGCAGGCAAAGGAGCTTGTGGCCAATCCTGACTACCCGAGTTTAACATAACATCTCATGTGCTTGAAGGAGAGCCAACTTCAGAAAGTTGCTTTTTGTTTTCCACATGGGCATTGTGGTATGTGCTCTCTCCCACCAAATAAAATTAAGTAGTGAATTTGAACCCAAAGATATTGCCATTCTTGGCAGGTACCTGGGTGCTATTGAATGTAATGACGGACAGTGGTGGTCTCTATTCTCCTACGTGTTAGTGTCTTTTAGAACTTATTTAGAAGCAGATTTGGGAGCTTTATTTTGTCATTCTGCTAGTCTATTGGGGCAGAAGAGAGACTTTCAGATGGACAGACAGACAGACAGAAGTGGGGATCAGAGAGATTGAACATAGCTCATGAGGACAAGGCAAGGGGTGGAACTTTGGTTGACACATTGAACCCAACTCTGACTGTGTAGGCTGTATAAGCTGTGTATGCTTGAGCATTTCCTTAATTTCCCAGAGCTTTGGCTTTTGCTCCTGATAAATGGGCAGTATGTATTTTAGAATTTTACCATGGATGTAGCATAGTTTCTAATGCACAAATAGAGCCCTCAGGAAACAATATCCTGCCTGTGGGACCAACTGCAGAAGGCTTGAACTCTTAGCTTCCTGGCTGTTGTCTTTTAAACTCTGTTATCTAGATTAAATACTTCTTACAAGAGTTCCCTTGATCGGGAGCTATTTGTCTTGTCTCTTTTTCTTATATCCAAATGGTGCATGATTAAGATAATTCATGCCTGTTAATTGCAGCCACTGTCTCCTGTTCATGGCCCCTATATGGTTTCCTACTCTACTTGATACTGGTATATATATTTTTATTTAATCGTTTGATAATTAACATAGATTCTAGAGTTTTATTCCACGTGGGACCTTCTGTATGACATTTGGGTTTATGTATCTGGAGTTGCGAATGGCAATCTGGCCAGTCCTAATTCATAACTTTGTGAATTTCTCCCAGATAGTTCAGTGCATCCCTCACTGTACAAAAGCCACAAATGTCCAGGCTTGGGTTCTGTTGGAGGTAATCAGGAGTCTTTCAGCTTGAGAGGTGCAAGCAGATGATCAGGAACTGTCACAAGGAAGTGACCTTTCTTCCATCTACCATCAGGTGAAGCCAGGTGAGACTGAAGGCTTTCAGCCCCTGACCATACTTAGAGACTCCTGCTCGGCCACAGCTGTTCTTCCCCCTCCTTTCTTGTCCCTCCCGAGGGAAGGCTGGAGTCTTGCCCTCCTCCCTCACACCCTTTGCCATTTTTTCCTCCCCTTCATTCCTCTTCTTTCTTTCTTCACTGCTTTTTCCCCTTCTTTTCTATTTCCTTTTCTCTTCTCCCCTTCTAGGTTCATATATACATATATGTATATTATATATATGAGAGAGAGAGGTTAATACAGCGGAAAAGCACATCCACTCAATTCCCAAGCAAACGTGCTTTGGCTCTGCCTCATGACCCTGAAGGAGAACCCAGGCACCATGACATGAAAAGCCTATGTTCTCACTCCAGATTCAGGGTAGATCTCTTTGGGAGGTTTTGACTCCCTTTTCAGTTCAGAGAATTAGTTGGTTTCCCAACATCTATACATCTAATTTTCTAGATTTTGTTCTGGGTAAGTACCTATATATATGTTGATATGTGTCTATGCATACATATGTATACACATGTACATATGTGTTAGAGGCCAGAGGTGTACATGTGTGTTAGAGGCCAGAGGTGTACATGTGTGTTAGAGGCCAGAAGTCTATTTGTCTGTTGCCTTCCGCCTTATTTTTTTGTGGCAAGATCTTTCACTGAACCTGTTGCTTACTGACTCTGGTAGACTGACTGGCCAGCAGACTCAAGGAAATCTGTCTGTCTCTACCACCTCAGCACTGTTCTTTTTTTTTTTTTAAGTTGTTTTTACAGCTGAGAATTGAACTAAGTCCCTCAGGCTTGCATTGCAAGCACTTTACTAATTGAGACTTCTTTTCAACTCCTAGACTTTAGTGGTGGCAGCAGCTAACATTTATTAGATCATAACTGTGTGTCAGGCATGTGACCCTAAGGATTTCCTCTTATATAGCACCTCTAGCTCTATGAAGGAGAAGCTCTACTACTATTTCCAATTTACAGATGAAAAGATTGAGGCTTTGAGGGGCAAAGGAGCCTGACCAGGTTCACTGGCGTGTAAGGTCTGGGGCTAATCCAGTTCCTTTTGCTCCAAGGACTGAGCACATAGCTGTGAAGGCCCTGCTTCCTCTTCTCTTTGGATAGCATCATTCTCAGTTGAAAGGTTCCGGTCTCTTCACGTCTGCCCTAAGGCTGAGGCAGACTCTGAGGGGACTGTGTTTTGATCATCTTGGTCTTCTAAGCACCTCTTAGGCCCTGGACTAGGTTAATAATCTCTAAAGGGAAGAGAGAACTGTGGTCAAAAGCGTTGTGCTGAGCCCAGGGAAACCTGAGAATTTTTAGTGGGATTGAAAAGTCAGCCAACTTTGCGCATCTATCCATTAACCTATACAATGTACAAACTCCCAGGGCTGAAGAGATGGCTAAGGCTGAATACTACTTGCTGCTCTTGCAGAGGCCTGAAGTTTGGTTCCCATTCCTCATATGGGATGCTTACAGCTGCCCATAGCTCCAGCTAGAGGAGTCTGACACCTTCTGGCCTCTGTAGGCATCCCCACACATATGTACATACCACACGTAGGCGCTCACATATACACAAATAAATAATAAAATAAATCTATCTTACAAAGATTTCAATGGACTAATTCTACTCTCTATTCTGTCTTTATTTGGATTAACTTTTTACCAGACTAATTAGAAAGGACATTTTTTTAAAAATTACTTTTCAGAAGCTCCAGGCACAGTCTGAAACTCTTTATACATAGTAGGACCATTGTCCACCTCCTGTAGACACAGAGAGGAAGGCATCAATCCGTGAAGTAATCAGTGTGGTCTCTAATAACCACTGAAGAGAAGAGCTGGGGTTCCCCTTGAGGGGCCTGTTCTGTATTGTTGCTGTTCCTGGGCTCAGAGCTCCTCTCTGTCTCTAAGCACATCTATGTGAGAGACTCAAGGAGGAAAATAAAGTCACAGGACACCGCAGCAAGGTCCCGATGCTGCCTCTGAACTCTCATGCTTCATGCCAGGGCTGCACCCATGCAACTCATGGGCCCTTCTCCAAAGAATCTGGACTTGTGGTCATCCAGGCTTCAGTCCAGGTGGAGAGCCACGCACACAGAGGATCTCCAGGTTGGGGTGTGTTGGGCATGTGGAAGCATGTGCTATGTGGCAGCGCAGGTTTGTATGGCAGCTGACACATGTTAATCTTGATTTGATGCTGGCTTGCCAACCTGTCCCGTCAAAGCAACATTTCCATGCAGGTTCCACGTCAGGTGAGTTTGTCATCTCTGGCTTTATCCTCACCAACCAAGCTCTGCTCGGTGCCAGACCCCAGCCTCAGCGATCACTCTGTGTCAGACACAGGGAGAAGCTCCTGCCTTGCTCTTCTGTATGATTTTATTTTTCTGTTTGTTTTTTGAGACAGGATTTCACTGTGTAGCCTTGGCTGTCCTGGACTCGCTTTGTAGACTAGGCTGGCCTCAAAATTACAGCGATCTGTCTGCCTCTGCCTCCTTGGGCTCTGGGATTAAAGTCGTGCGCCACCCTGCCCAGCTGTTTTTCACTTTTAAGAACAAAATTATTAATTGGAAAAGGAATACCAATCAATGAGGATTGACCTCTTCTGGATGCTAGCAATCTGTCAGGCCCACTGGGAAGCATGGCCCATCCTCCTCTTGCCTGTTGCTGTGATTGCCATAAACTTACCTCATTTGGTGGATGAAGTCACAGTGATTAGGAGGCTAAAGTAAGTAAGAGACAGTCGTCAGCACTGCTGGAGTTCAGAACCGCAACTGTTAGACTAGGATCCTTTCTCTAAGCTTACAGAACCGCTGGATGTTTTGAAAATGAAAATTGCCTTTTATCCCACTCTCTGAAATAATTATAGTGGGCATTATCTTGACTTCTTTTTGGGACGGTGGGTTCTGCTTTTCAAGAATGTATTTATTAAAAAAAACTCAAAATTATCTTTTTATTATGATTAGGTTTCTGTGTTGTTAAATATTCCTTAAAGGCAACATGTCCAACAAATCCATAGTAGTCCACCATGTTGGTAGATCACAAATTGCTTATTTTTGTTGTGGTCAGACATTTTGGTGATTTGATGGTTTTAAATCTTGGATCAGTGTCTATGGGGCAGGTTTTACTGCAAAGCAAGGAAGATGTGGCGTGGTCTCAAGATGATTCTGGTTATGGTAACTGGAACTGAGTAGGCAGCTGTGGTAGGTAGAGATTGTAGATGCTGCTAAATACCACCCCCATTGCTCAGACAGTCCCCCTAGCTGCTAAGCACTCTCTAATATTTATGACAGTCCCAATGAAGACCTACCTGTCTAATTGCAAATGTCTCTAATGCTGTTGTTGGGAGTTTTGTTTTGTGTTGTTTTGCTTTGCTTTTTCTGAACACCTTCCATTTTTTTTCTTTAGAGTTACTTTATTTTTTTAAAATTTATTACAATTTATTCACTTTGTATCTCAGCTGAAGCCCCCTCCCTCATCCCTTCCCAATCCTGCTCTTCTTCTCTACCTCCCTCATCTCCTTCCCTCTGACCCTACTCTATCAGGTCTCATCAGGACTGGCTGCATTGTCTTCCTCTGTGGCCTGGGAAAGCTGTCCATATGTTTGAACTTCCATAATTATTTTTTTTTATCCTGGTATTTCAAAAATTCCTTTGATACTTATTATTACTCTAGAATTTCTTCTCTGGGGACATATAAAATACAAAGTGTGTGTACCTTTCTGTACTCGTTTCCGGTTGGTGAACCAGAGTACAGTTTCCTCAGTGTTCCGCCTGGGAAGGTGGTGGGAGGAGTTGAAGGGGCTCACTTACAGACTGTGGGGGAGGGGCTGCCCACAGTAGCATGGCCTCAAAGCAGCTGCAGGGGAAAGTTTACCCGGCATGCCTGGTGCTGTCCCCATAGCTGTGCCGCTGGAGCGCTCCTCTGATAACCTTTCCCAGCCAAGATACCCTTGTCCCAGCAGAGACCCAAGGCAGCTAGGACAGAATCGACATTAAATGGCTGAGAAAACGATCTGGAGTTTCAGGAGAGGGTCCAGTGACACTCTACCTGCTTCTTCTGTGAGAGCATTATCAGTAGGCCATAAAGCTGACCTTGCTGGTCGCTTGGGAATAGGTGCAGCTGATCTCCGTTTCGCTTGTAGGATATTGTTCTACAGCAGGTGGATTCCTAGAAGGGCAATTCTTCAGTGATCATGATCTCTTTCAAAGATCCCAAGGCACAATACCAAATTGTTTTCCAGAGATGGAGGGAGATCACTTTTCTTTTTTCTTTGTTGTTTTTGTTTGTTTGTTTTGTTTTTAGTTTTAATTTTAGTTTTTTGAGACAGGGTTTCTCTGTGTAGCCTTGGCTTTGTAGACCAGGCTGGCCTCAAACTCAGAGCGATGTGTCTGCCTCTGCCTCCCTGGATGCTGGGAGTACAGGCATGTGTCACCATGCCAGGCTTTTCAATGCTATTGTGTCTTTTTCCCACTCTAGTGAGCATAAAGCATTATTATCTTATAGCCTTTTCTTTCTTGCTGTGTGTGTGTGTGTGTGTGTGTGTGTGTGTGCACGTGCGCGCCATGGCATGTGTGTGGAGGTTAAAGAAAAGCTTGCAGGATTCAGTTTTCTACTTTGTGGGTCCCAGGGATCAAACTGGGAACATAAGGCTTGGCCATCAACTACAAATATCTTCACCTGCTCAGGCACCCTAATCCTCACTTAATTTGAAACAAAAGGAAAAAGCCTTGCAGCCTCTTGTTTTAATTTGCATTCTCTTTGATTATTCAGGAGTCGAGTATCTTTTCATATGCTGATTACTTGTTTATATTTCCTCTCCAGTGAATTACCAGTTCAAGTCCTTAACCTATTTTTCTACTGAAGTTTTAGGAGTTTTTAATTGATTGGTAGAAAAGTTTTCCCTTTAAAGCCTTTAAATCAACTATTTCAAAGGCGTCTGTGAACATCACTCTTGACTCACAACGTGCTAAATGCATTTAGCAAGAGCTGTCTAGCAGTATGGGCTTCTCTTCCCATCAGATGCAGAGAGGTCACTGTGAGTTGATAATATTCTTTGAAGATGAAAACATCTTCACCCAGGTGTAAACAAACATACTATTTTATTGACGAGAAGAACAAGTTTGGACTGTGAATTGAAAAGAGAGAACCAGGAAGTATGCTCTCAAACTGACAGAGACCTCCTTGCAGGTACAGAAAAAGTTCTTGCAGTTCTGAATAATTACTCAATTAACATCACTCTGTTCCTCTCTGGCAGAGTGGGCAGGAGGAGAGGAAGACGAGCATGTCAGCCTTCCCTCCACATGCATCCAGAACTGCATATGCACATGCAGGGCAGCTTGGATCCTACCCACACCCCTGGATCCAAAACTATCCACCTTGCATCCCTGACCACACAAGATTTCAGGGAGATCTCAACGGACCATTTTTCTTTGATTATTTAGACATTCATTTTAATATGCATTTAAAAACGCCTAGTGTTAGTTTAGCCTTTGCATGAGTTTGTGGATATTATTGCTCAGGGTGGGACTGAAATTGACATTAAATTAAAACAATCATAGCAACATCCTTGTTTGAAAGAATGTTTGACACAGCTGGGGCTCAACAAAAAAATTTCAGAGGCAAAAAAAATGTGTAGCCCAGGCTAAGCCTGAGCTAGCCACGTAGTCCAGCTGGCCTTAAACTCACAGTCTTCCTTCCTCACTCACCTCAGCGCTGTCATCATAGGCATATGCCACCACACTGATTCTAACAAAAGTTTGTTGAGTAAAAGAATAAAAATAAAGGACCTGAATAAGTGGTAGTATGAGAGGTTCCTAGATATTCACCATAACAGTATAAAGGAGGTAGGAGATAAAGTGGAGAAAAGGTCTTCTCAGCGTCCGTGTGTTTACATATGAAAACTAAGTCTCACAGAAGGGAAAAGGTTGCCCAAGGTCATGGGACAAGAGCCGGGATATAGGCCAGATCCCCAGTTTTTCTGTCTCTGGGACGTAATTCTTACAGCTATAGCAAAGGGTTGTTTGGTGAAGGACAAACAACATCTGCTCTTTCCCAAGGGCATGCCTTGCCAGTCCTGGATGTTGCCATGGACTGGCAAGAAGTGAGCACTCCGCTTGCTGTGTTGCTCTGATTCCTTTGCACACTACTATTAAGGAGGCATGAGTGTTATTATCCCACCTCATAACGGGGGAAACTAAGGGACAAAAAGATTACACCAATCAACAATATAGCATGGCATAGTATAGCACAGTGTAGCATGTAGTATAACAGTGTATGCTAGAGCATAGCATATACTGTTGTATAGCATATAGCATTACAGTATAGCATAGTTTAATATAGTATAGTAGTATAGCGTAGAATAGTATAGTATAGCATAGTGCAGCATGACATAGCATACTGTATAGACTTCAGTAACCCAGTTTTTATTTTCATCTTGGATCCTTTTGCTCTTGTTACCATTATTGTTGAGACAAGATCTACATAGCCTAAGGTGGCTTCAAACTCATGCTGCTCTCACCACAGCCCTCCAAGTGCTTGGGATTACATGCATGTACCATCATTCCCAGCTTCATCTTGGATTCCTTTTCTTTTCCTTTGTTTTTCTGTATATGTTTGCACGCATGCATGCAGGTGTCCACAGAGTCCAGAAGGACTGGAGCGGAAGCGACAGACATTTGTGAGCTGCCTGTTGTGGGTGCTGGGAACTGCACTTTAGTCGGCAGCAAGAACAGCAAAGCACACTTAACAGCTGAGCCATCTCTCTAGCTCCTTCAGCTTAGATTTTTCAGAAATGCAGTTTCTGTGTATGCTTATAGCTCCTCCGAACGATATTACTTATTTCAGGGTTGAGTGGAGGAGAAAATGGAGCATTTTCAGTCCCTCATCAAGGCCCCCAATAGGCACCTGGTAGGACTAGACATTTAAGTATCAAAGGAGCAGTTTGTTGCTTCCATGGTGGGATGTGGTGGCTCACACTGGAGAGACACTGGTCTAAGTGCAGATGTCTCAGCTCTACACTGTGCGTCTGCTGTCCAGCCACACAGAAATGAGGTGTTAGGTTTTTTAATCTCTCCCTGGTCTCTGTGGCAGCTCTGCGCTCTCATTAGAGTTGCCAAGCTGCAGAGGATATCTCAAAGCAATCAGATGGATCTAAGAGGTAGAAGATCAAAACCTGCTAGCCTTCATTCCTGTTTACATATCTACAAAGGAAAAAACCAGGCCTCAGAAGACCTAGCAAGAATTTTAATTGGGCAGTTTTATCTTATGTATCCACGTGGATGGTGTCTGTGCTGAGCAGGTTAGGGGTTTGGTGCACCTCCTGCTTTGCAGTGGCGCTCACTGTGCATCACACGGTCAGGGGGGCGAGCAGATGTGCAGAAAGCTCAACACTGATCCCAGGGCTTTGGAGTTGTGCCTGCGCTAGTATCCGCAAGGCTGATTGCATAACTGCTGAGAAATAGAAGGGAGGAAGGAGCCATGAAGTTTCCCGCCTCCCAGAGCAGACTGCTCAGAACCCTGGGTGGATCCGGGGCACAGAGGAGCAGTAACCACGCCTCACTTAATTTGAAGCCTGGAGCTCAGGTGCAGTTGCAACAGTTTTAACCTCAAAATTGCAAGTTTGTGGCTTAGAAGGGTGGATTTGAAGTATGTAGTATATTTTTTAAATTGAGTTCGTTTCCAGCCTGCAAGCCTGGGAGGACTCATATACACTTCAGAGTTTTGGCTTCTTTTGAAAAACCTGACAGACAAAACAAAACAACACCAACAATAAAAAAACCAAACCAAACCAAACCAAACCAAACCAAACCAAACCAAACCAAACCAAACCAAACCAAACCAAACCAAACCAAACCAAACCATGAATGTGCTGTGCAGCTCTGGCCTGACTGGGCTTGTGTTCAGTAGCACTTGCCTCCTTTGAGCAAGGCTGTGTTCACGTTTTCTGCAGGCTCTATCACTCCTCCTGGAGCTGGACGCTATGGCTGAAGGCTTGCTACCACTTGCAGTTTTTTTTCCCAAGCTTGCTTGACTTGCTTCGTTTTCCAGCAAAGCTCCAAGGCCTTGCACACCTCCAGGGGTGCCATTCACCCCATGTTGCTCAATTGTGCAACTTAAAGTCAATTGTTCACTTGCATTTTTGGGGGGAGATCAGTGATTATCGTCCTGGAACTCTGAGCCCCCCGACTTTCGAATGTTTCTCAGAGTGCCCACGGGGTTGAAGAGGAGACCACAACACAGTACCTTTGAAGCCCCTTCCATTGTTTGCCTCTGCTTTGAACAGAATGGCTTATATTTAGTCTATTATTTTGGAGTGCTTAATAACGGTGTGATTTGAGGGGAGGGATGTTGTTCTTTAGAAAAGTTGAAAAAGATAACTGCCAAAATTAGCTTTATAAAAAGCACCCAGTGCTGAGTCCTCTGGGGACAAAACCACTCAGCTTGCATATAATTGCCTTCCGAAGCCATCAACTGCCAAATCTTTAGCCTAGAATTTGTTTGAAGCATTATAATTTATATACAGTGAAATACACACGTAATAAGTGTGCAATTAATACATTTTGACAGATGCTTTTTTTCCTTATGCAGCAAGCTCCTTTATCATGCTGAAGATCATTTCCCTGAATCCTCACATTCCCTTATGTCCTTTCTCAGTCAGTCACAATCCCCAGAGGAGACCAGTGTTCTGATTTCTGTGACCATAGAGTAGTTTTGCTTGTTCAAGAACATTCCATATGTGAAGTCATAGCATGTTCAGTGGCTTCTTTCACTGGCAAGGCATCTTTGATGTTCATCAGGGTTGCTGTGTATGTAAATTCATTATTATTTTCATTTCTGAGTAATAGTTCCCTGAATAGCATACATTATTTGTCTATTCTGTTGATGGCATTTGGCTTATTTCTAGTTCAGAATTAGCTCAGAATTTGAGGCCCTTTATCATCCCAGCTCTGATTTCCCAACTGCCTTCATCAACTAGTATTTGCCAATATACTTCATAGTGGTCCTCACTATAGGTCTTACCTGAGTCCTTCATACAAGTGTCATCTTTCACCCAGGTTTGCTCTGCAAGCTTTTCTGCCTACTATCTATGTATTTATCTGTTTTGTGTTGCGTGCCTTTTTTTGGTACAGTATGAGCAAGCATCTACTTGTTCCAGTTAGGACATCAACAACAGATGAGTGAATCTACCAAAGTTGGATATGGTGAAACAGAGAATTTATGGAGGTTGCTTACTGGAGAATGAGTGAGGGTTTAATTATGGGATCATGGATGACACAAAGGCAATTACATCACTGAAAAGCCCACCCTGCCTAGATGATGACTCAAAAAGGTTACATCCCTGAGGATCCTTCACAACTTGTCAGAAGCTTAATAGGTTGGTGGGTTGCTTTCTGCAGAAGGTATAATTGCTAAAGGACAGTGCTGAGAAATATTGTGAACCTTGTTTTAGGGCCTTCCTGAGACTTTGGAGTTGTTTACTTCCTAAGCCTTGTAAATTTTATCTTAATGAGCCTCCCTCTAAGTTGGAACGTTTCAACAGAGAGGAATTTCTACATAACAATTTGTCTATCTCTTGGCTGAAAATCCATTGCCTTTTATATGCCAATAGAAGAGAAAATGGGGAACTGTGCCTATGTTCTGTTCATTTTTCCCCACTACATGTGCAGAGCACAAAGTGATGTTGTTTGTTGAATTAATGTGCCCAGTTACCTAAAATGTCATATTTTCTTAGGCTTGAGCATGCCTAGTTGGTGGTTTATATATGAATGGCAAGGAAAGCAACATGTAGAGGAGCAGGCTTGCTTTGCAAGGCTAAGAGTTTGTAGACACTGTTTTGGGTGGGTTTTAGCACTCTAGAAAATAAAAAGACTGAGATGTGGACTGTCTCAAAGACATTTGACATTTATTTCTTGCTCTGTGACAGTCCAAGGCAGGTGTTCTTGGCTGGTAAGAAGCCCTTCTCCATATGACAATTTATGATCCAGGTGGCTCCGCCATCCTCCAGGACAGTAACTCACAAGCTTCATTCACTTAAAGTTCTTGAAATGATGCTCATTATTCTTTTCACAGCAACCAATGGCAAAACAGTAACATTTTTAGATAAGCAGGTTTGAGGAGTTGATGAACATTTATGCTTTATTCAATCGATGCTTAAGCACATCTTCATGAACTACAGGAGAGCCTTATTTGTAATCCAGATGTGCTCCAAGGTCATGGCAAACACTGAACTAGTGAGCTACAGATGCTCTGCCTATTGGGAATCCAAGGTGAAGCTCCTTTGAGCACATAGTGACATTAAAATGATTTATTCTTTGACAATTTCATTGATGTTTACAACATATTCTGGCCCCCATTACTGACTTTTATTCCCCATCTGAGTCCATGCTTTTGCCCCACAAATCTCCCTATTTAATGTTATCCCCTGTGTGACCCACTGAGTTAAATTAGGGGTGATTACATGAGCATGGGTGTGGAGTCAGTTTCTGGAGCATGAGCAACTTACCCAGTGGCTACATCACGGAAGAAGAAAGACTTCTTCCTCAGCAGCCATTAACTATAGGAACCCATCAGGGAAGGGAAGGGCTTCCTAAGCCACTTCTCATCCATGATGGAATGATAGGCTCATTGTACAGGACTTACGCAGGTAACCAAGGATGCAGTAGTTCATGAAATGGGCCTGGTCATTCCCAGAAGAGCATTTCACAGCATCCTCCCGGTCCTCTGGCTTCAATCTTTTTTTTTTTTTTAACTGCTCAATATGTAATCTGACTCCATGTGCACTTCCGTGTAAAGACATCTTATTTCGTAGGTATTGATGATTTATGAACATGGATCTAATAGCCAGTGATAGTATAATTTGGACGAGCAAACCTTACCCAAACATACAGGTAGCTTCTGTAGGAGACACAGCACAGCCTTCTTTGGGCAGCGCTTTAGCACTGTGCTTGAGGTCTATGTTAGGCAGAAACCAAAAGAAAAGGAAAGATGCAAAATTGTAGCCACTGTGAATAAAGTATGAGATCTGGAATGAGAAGGCTCAGGCTCAGATGGCTCCCCCTTGCCTAGGAGGAGAATTCTGGTTGACTCCTGTTTTATTTTTACCATTCTGCACATAGTCTCATGAATGACATGGCTTCACATATTGACTTTGAGGTTACAAATTATTTGTACTGAGTAGGTGAGTTCACAAATATAAAATCTGTAAGAATGGAGAAGCTAGCATACTTTCTGGAATCATAGCAACCAACAGGCATTAGCTTTTTTGATATCATCCAAAAAAGACTATGGTGACAGATGTGGAACTTTGGGTGACCTTGAGCTCACAGTTTAGGGTCCAGACAGCTCCTGTTTTGTGACCTTAAATACTTTAAGGGTCTAGAGAGATGGCTCAGTGGTTTAGAATACCTTCCACCCCTTTCAAACACCTGAGGTCAGTTCCCAGCACCCACCCAGGTAGTCACAATGATGCACTCTTCCCTCTTCTGGCCTGTGTGAACACCGGTATACATGTGGAACATACATACATATATACATACATACACATAAAAAAGAAAACAAATATTTTTAAAACCTTTAAAATAGCCCATGGCACCACTGAGTTTGCTGTGGTGTCCTGGCAGGGTGCTTTGGGATCCACTTTGGGAACTGCATGCTAGGGCCATGAGAGTATCTCATAATACCAGGGGAAGGATGAAGAAAGTGTTAATGATATGATCCTTAAAATCCATGTTCATAAATGCTCAATATCACCTCCTTCAAATTTTCATGGCCACAAATAGTGCCCTAGCAACACACAGTGTGATGGAATCTGGGAACTACAGTGCAGCTGTGTGCTCCATGAGAGAAGAGTGGCCCAAAAGTCTACCATCACATTTGACCTTACATCTGTGGGGGAGTGTTTTGACTCCTTTATTTCTTTCTATTACTATAGGGATATTTTTTGAATGACTGATCTAGTCCTTGTGACCATCCAAAACAATATGGATTTTTAACTCTGACTTATTAGAAGTACATCCTATCAGAGGTTTGGAGTTGGGCGTATATACTTTGGGTCTAGTTCCGATTCCTCCAGTTAGAACTTGGCACCATGCGCAGTCTGCACCATGCACCATACAACTCTTTAGGGCTGATTTTTTTTTCCATTTCAAAAAGGGGAAATCTTAGGTCAGGTTCCCTGGAGGCAAAGTTTGAGATAGAGATTGATGTGCCAGTAATGTATAGGCTATTGCCCTTGGCAGAAGCCTGTGGAGAAATAAGGAGGTCAGGGCAGGGAGGAGAGTAAACAAAGATGTTGTTTGGAGACTGGCTGCAGCCTGATCTTGTGACTAGCTCTGGTGTCTAAATTGCACCCTAGAGGTTGTCTGACTCTAAGGCGAAGGACAAAGCTCCTGTGTCTGTCATAGGCTCTGGGCTTCCCCAGAGTTGGAGAAGCAACTCCCTGGAACTCCTTAGTCAAGCGCTTCCAATGGCCCCAGAGCAGCTGGAAGACTCTTAAACCAGCATTACTACCACCATCATGTTCTTCATTGTAGTCTCCACCATCATTGCCTCCCACCACCATTCCATCAGCAGCTGAGGAGCAAAGCAGGATTTTCTGGGTCAACGAGAAGCCTTAGAGGAGTTAGTGTAACAATGGCTTACTTTGGGTCTTGGGTCAGAAAAATAAAATACTTGAAAAGGAGCAGCTGTCATTAGTATTGTGATAATTCCTATTGCACAACCTGATGCCTAAATTCAGACCCTGGGCACAAATTGTAGAAGAGGAAAAGGCTAAGGTTTCAGAAGGAAAACATTTTCTAGAGACCCTGAATGGTAAGCTAGCCAGAGCCATGTTGGGTGACTGTCTTCATCTTATGCTGCCTAGAGTGTTCCTCTACATGTGTATGGATACCTGTGCACATGTGTACACTAAATGTAGAGGCTAGGGGTCAGCTTTGGATGTTCATCCTCATGAGCCATCTACCTTGATTTCTTTTGCATGTGTGTATTGTGCATGTTCACATGTGTGTGGGTGTACTTGTGTGCACATGTGTGTGTGCAGACTGACATTAGAAACCTTCCTCCATCATTTTCTGCCTATTCATCATGTCAGGGCCTCTCAATTGAACCTAGATTTCTTCCACAATTTGAGCACGTTTAGTCAGCCAGTTTGCTCTCCTATCTCTGACTTCTTTACCCTAGAGTTGCAGGTGGACCACCAAGCGTGCCCAGCTGTTTTGCTGAGGATTCAAATTCTATCTTTCACGTGTATATGAGAGAGCTGTATTCATTGAGTGAGCCCACCTATATCTACTTTCATAGCACTGAGAGTATGGCTTTATTCTGCCTTGTCCAGCTTCTTAATGTGGGTTCTGGGAGGTAGACTCCGGTTCCTGTGCTTGCAAGGAAGTCACTTTGATGACCCAGGAATCTCCCCAGCCTGTGTTGCCTCTTTTTTGAGACATAATTTCCTTATTGGACAATGGTGTAAACATTAGATAGCCATACTGAATGGGGAGTGGTGTCCTGGAATCTGTGTTTTATTCTTTGCTCTGATGGTAACTACGCATTGGCTCAGGGTCAGAGAGCCCTTCAGCTGCCCCCTACACTTCCTCTCTCCGGATGCTTCCTAGGCTGGGTGCACTTGCCCAGTTTTTGGTTCAGAGTCTTGTCTTCGCAAAGACTCTCCTCTAGAATACTTGAAATACAGTGCTCTAAAGTAATCTGTGGTGGAAAAGAAAACCCTAAACAATCGGTTAGCAATGTGTAAACGGGGTGCAAAAACTAGGGGAACTTTTGGCATTTGTTTGATAGAGACTAGGATTGTATGAGCACATACAATGTTAAACCCACCAAATGGAATGCTTACATGGACATTACATGTTAAGTACATTTTATCTCAGAGACAATATGTAAACATGTTGAACTCTAGTTAATGAAATGATAAACATGCTAATGCATGTGGGGGAAAATATACTGATATTTACTAATTACTTTGAAGTGCATACAAAATAACATGGAGCCATCCATCACCTGCTCCTAACCTGAGTCCCTGGGAGGCTAAGAAGGAAGATTTTGAATTATAGGCCACCCTGGACTGTACAGTAAGGGCATGTCTCAACAACAACACTAACGACAACACAGCCACCACCTATGCTCTCGAGGATGGTTGTGAAATAAGTAGAGGACTAGATGGATAAACTGGTGACAGCGCAAGATTGCAGTGTGTTGCAGGTGTTAGTTAGGTTGCCTGGGGATTCTCATCTATAATACAAAATTCAAAATTTTATGCTATTAACCTTGGGGGAAGTTCCAATGCTCAGGACTCTCCTTCCAAGAAAAAAAAAAAGTTCTTCTAATTGACCTGATTTGTTAGACTCTCTGGTGATTAAGAACCCTTGACATCACATAGATAATAACATGCATATTTAAGAAGTTTTTACTATATGCCAGCACCTTTATATGAAAGATCTGATGGAATCCTCACAGCTGGTCAGAGACATGCCTCAGGTTTGATGTCATGTGGCAACTCAGTTGCAGAGACAGGTTCATGGTGACCTTTACTTATCCAGTGACATATACCGGACATATGTGCTGGCTAGCTTTATGTCAACATGACACAAGTTAGAGCCATCAGAGAGGAGGGATTCTCAAACAGTCAGGGCAAAAGCCGGTCAAAAGTGAGGTCTCAATGGCAATCAGGACCAGTTGGGAAGCCATTGGAAGGTGTCATAGAGGGTCAGTGATTTAATCAGACCAATGTATGAATTACTTACTGTTAGGCTACTATCATCACATTCCTGACAGAGAAAAGAGGGGAATTACCATATGGTCATGGTCTATGCTGCAGAATGTTGAAACTTAGAGTTGGAAAGGCCACTCGAAAGACACCGGACTGAAATGCGATGGAATTTAAATTGGTGATGGGAGCACATTTTTTCTTGGAAGGAACAGCCAGTGTAAAAACTTCTTTGTGGGAAAGATTTCAGATGAAAGACAGCCAGTGCTGTTGAACAGAGGGCCATAGGGAAGGTTTGGTGCAACATGTAGAGTGGGAGGCTGGACACACATCCTGCAGGGTTGGCCTCACGGAGGGCCTTGGGACTTCAGCCCCCAGTCATGAAGAGTTTGTGTCAGGACTTCAGGTAGAGGGAAAGCATGGTGGAATAAGTTAGGAAATGGCCAAATCTAGATTCCACTTTGCATCTGTCTGCCTTTAGACGTTGTGTAGTGCCGTTGTCCTGTTGTCACAAGGATGGTGAGTGGCGCGGCCATCGCTAATGGGGACAGCAGAAGTCATAGAGCCAGTGCAGCTGCTTTGCAAAGATCCAGCGTTTGGCCTTGATCTCTGTGTATCACACGTTTGGTGGTCTTTTATTGTTTGTACAACTTAAGGGTATTGGATTGATGGAAATTTTCTTTTGAATTTTTTATGCCTCTTCCCAGGAGTACTGCTTCTAAGCTTCTTCAGGAATGTCCTGGCCATACTGCCCCTCCCACTTTTAGGGACATATGCTTATCTGGGCCTACCTGAAGGTCTTTATTATGCACTGGAGGTTGTGACTCAAGTAATTCTGCACTGACCTCCCTATGAGGCTCGGATTCAAAGAGACTCTTGAAAAAAAAAAGGCAAAAACAAACAAACAAAAACTAAAGACACTCTTGGCACATCTGCCCCTACACTTACTCAGAAACAAAATAATCGAAACAAAGTAAATTATATTCAGTGGGTTAGAGAAGTTGGCAGCAGATCAAATTAAAAGCCTCTTCCTACTACAGATGGATAAAGAATGGTGTGGATAAACCATAAAAGAATAAACACTAAGACTTTTCTTTCTTAGAAAAAGTTAACTCATACAGGGCCACTAGGGAATTGTATAACCAAGGAAGAAAAGATACCAAGATTAGATATATAAATAAATTCTACCAATATATAAAATATAAACATTGTATTATGGCAGAAATTAAATAATAACTGCAGCCACTTTGGCCTGAAGACTTTTCTTGGGCTAATGACAATTAGCACTCTGACTATGAAAAGCTGATAACACACTGCTTGGGACATGACAATCTGCTCAGGCTGGCTTGGATATGTTCTTTCTGTCTAGTCCCTTTGAAACTGCAAGAGCTAACCAGCCTGAGAACAGGCTGTCATGCTTTGGCAAAATATGCCCTTGAAACTGCGATACTGTTATAAGTTTGGTTGTGGGATTGATGAGGAAAACTGATCGTAAAAGATAATTCTGTTGTGTCATGGTTTATCAATAATGACTAAACTTACGACCAAGGGGAGGTTAAAGCACATGTCCGGGAATAAAAATGACACGATGTATGTTTTGGAACAACATGCATCTATCCCTGCCTGCAGAATTCTGTATAAATAAAGAAGCACCCAGACTGTCAGTCAGTCAGGATGTAAGACTCCTCCTGCTCCCAGTGCCTGACTCATTCCTTCCTCTCCGCTCTTACATCCACCCTTCTTCCGGCCCCGACCTCACCTGGGGCTGGCCCCGGCAGGTGAGATTTCAAATATTTCAAGATGGAGATATTTGGGCCGTATATAAAGACACAACGAGCTGTACCGCCATGGCAACATCTGCCTATGGTGGAGTAGAGGACATAAAAGCAACCTATAACCAGCACTCACAACAAATAACCAGAAGAAGTTAGAACATCTACTGTATGCTGTGCGGCAGGGCCAATAAATAGGTTTCAGACAGACTGTGCGTTGGCCACATGCTCTTTATGATTTTTGTCACAGGGGTGTCCTGGGCAAATGATGTATTGTACATGGGAGCAGGTGGGGAGGGCAGGATAGCACGGAGCGAGACAGCACATTTGTGGCGCTCCACAAGGGAAGGTGTTGGAGGGGAGGCCTCTGAGGGGCAAAATGTGGTCTCTTTTTCAAACAGCTGAAGGGAATGTCAGGTTGGTGACCAACTTCTCTGTTTTAGAGAGATCTAGGGGAGGGGAGCGATGTAGACTGATCAGGGAGGCCAGGGTAGCCAGGAACTAGATCCAGCCTGCCTGGGAGGCAAGACAGATCTCTGACAAAGTCTGGACAAAAGCGGGGCAAAGGCACAGCCTCCATGACAATCAGTACCTGTTCTCTTATTGGGCTACGACAGAGAGTTTTATTTTATTCTAAGTCTCCCAGGGAAGCCATTGGAAGACTTTATATAGGGTAAGGGGTATAACCAGATTGATTTATGAATTAGTTGCTCTTAAATTGCTAAGGCCAGAGACAAGAGAGAAATTATTTCTTTTATCCCATGGTTGTAGAAGGTTCAGTCCATGGTTATTTTATCCCATGGTGTCACATGCTTGGGTAGAACACCATGGTTGTGGAAGGCCCTGGCAGAGGAGAGCCAACACTCACTTCTTGGTGGACAGAAAGCAGAGAGAGAAGAAAGCGGCTAAGAACGAGACATATCCAAGCACCTGCTCCACGTAGACTCCACCTCCTGAGTATCACCAGTATGTGTGAGCCCTTTGTGGGACACTTTGTACCCAAACCAGCCTAGAGATCTTGTTTGTAATGGATTGATCTAGCAGTTCAATCTTGAGACAGTGACTGAATTTAGAGGTTGACAGTGAGATGCTGAGAAAGAGATTCACGAGACACAGAGACAGAATAAACAGAACTGGGTTATGTTTAGTTAGGAGGGTGGGAGAGAGGTCTGTCAAGGATGCTTCCTGAATTTCTGGGTGGGGCAATTAAGACCTACAGAAGGAGGACACTTAAGGCCCATCTCCCTGGAGCTGGGTGGATGGCTCAATGGGTAGAGTGCTTTCTGTACTGAGTTAGAATCCTTAGAGCCCATGTCAAAAGCCAGACACTATGGCACACATCTGCAGAACTGGAAAGAAGGCAGAGTCAAGTGGATCTGGGGGCTCACTAACCAGCCAGGCTAGTGAGTTCCAGGTGAAATCAAAGATTCTGTTTCAGATAATAGAGAGTGATTAAAAAAGACACCTGAAGTTAACCTCTGGCCTCCATACAGGTGAACATGTACACATTGGTATACACATAACTGTAATGCCTCCCTCAGACTCATCTCCCTGAAACGAGGGGAACTGTTTCTGAAGTTGGTAGTTCTGAAGCATGGATGGCTGCCTCATTTTGAGAAACTATTAAGTTTGGGATGCTTGGGAGACATCCAAATAGAGATGCCATGTCAGCTGTTGGATGTATGAGTCTGGAGTTCAGAGGAGAGGCTGTTGCTGGAGATTTAGATTGGCTCGTTCTGGAAGGTTACATGACTTATGAGATCAGCTGCTGGAGAAAGTAACAAGAGGGCGGATGTGGTGAATGGCAATAGACATTTATAAAGCACCTACTGCGTGTGAGACCTTCTTGCAAGCAGGATATGGATGGATGCTCGTTTTATGAGGGAGGAAGATGGAACTAAGAGAAGTTTAGTCACCAATAAAGGTCATACAGCTGGCCAGTGACAAAGGAGGTGGGATTTAAATCTACATTTTTCTTCTTCTCCAAGAAAGCACACTCCTCCTGCTCCTCATCCATGAAGGTCCTAGATAAACTTTTACTTGAAAACTCTGAGGACACTTTTTTTTTGTCTCTGTCTTCATCATTATGCCATTGGAGTAACTGATTGGCCAGATCAGGGTCATATATCAACCTGGGGATCCCTGAAGCTATGTTCTGGTGATGTTCTCACTTATCCCCAGGGCTGGAGGGTAGGGGAAGGAACTATTGATGAAGGCAGCAAAGATGGGTGCTTGAAAGGATCAAGAAAGGGTGTTTACCAAACAGACATTTGGCTCTCAGACATGAGAATTCCTGATGGCTGCCCATTTGGAAGTACATTCCTACTCATGGAAATTCTTGGGTGACTTTGGCTATCAGCAGAGAAAGGTCTGAAGCAGTGGGAGGTTTTATTTCAGAGAGTAGATCACAGAATGTTAGAGTCCTCTATGATTCAAAGTCACCCACAACGGCATATGTCTCCTTGCAGCTCAGACTACAGATGGGCAGTAAAACACACACACACACATACACACATACACACACACAGAAAGAGAGAGAGAAACAGAGAGAGACCCACAGATTTCAGACAAGCTTATATTAGCTAGCATATGTGCAAAGAGACTCACATTGGAAAAATCTGCATAATTTGAAAGAAAGAAAAATGCATCTTTGTCTGATCTTTTCCCTTCCTCCCCAAAGGAAGGGACCAGAGTGGCCTTAGCAACCTGGGGACAGGTAATGTGGTTGAGTAACTTCTTTTAAACCTGAGGCGGGAACAGTCAAGTAGGATCCAACATGAGTGAGAATGAATCTGGAAGGGAAGAGGCTCTCATTTTACTCCACTGCCACCTATCAAGACATCAGTCTGTCTGTGACACTTGATCAATATTTATTGAATACTTTCTCTGTCTCTCTGACTTGTGGCTGAGGACCAAGAGAATACCACTGAAGTGTGACAGAGATCCTGTCCTCAAGGACTTTGAAAGTCCTATCCATCCACCTGTCCATTTTTCCATTCGCCTGGCCATCTGTCCACTGTCTGTCTATCCCATCCCTCAGCCACTAGTTATCTTACTGCAGTATCTTTCATGATTCTTGGTTCATAATAGGAGCTTAATAATTGTTTGTTGGATGGACAGGTGAGGGAATGAATGAATGACCTGTATTTCACACAGTTGAAGAGACTGTGTGTAATCTGCCATCAATGTGTGAAGCTCAGTGGGTGACATGGGACAGCCACTGCTGGACCTGTATCCCCTTCTCTTACCTCATTGGCCGCACCTGCTGGATTGACCACTTTCTGAAGTCTCACTTTCACTTATATTCACAGCCTGCTTTCTCCCGTTTCTCTTCTGCTCTTTGGGCAATCGAAGGCAGCTATTCTTGTGACTCTGTCC
>CM053757.1:10053666-10115412 GCA_028658305.1 Pachyuromys duprasi | reverse complement strand
GGCACCCCACTCAGAGCCAAGTTCAATAGAGGTGCATCATCACTGCATGCAAGGATCTGAGTCAGGTGGTCCAAGAATGGGCTGTGGATGGCCTTGATCATCAGGGGAAGTCTGGACTCCTTAGCCTGTGCATTAGTCAGTTTAGGCTATGTAAGAAATGGCATAGGCAGAGGAATTTCGGCAATTAAAATGTATTTTTCTCATAGCTCTGATTCATTCAATTTGGCTTCTGGTGAGGGCCTTCATCAGACAGGGCAGTGCTTGCTGTGCCCTTGCATGGCTTTTCTAAGGGAGTGTGCAAAGGATACAGCTGCTTCCCTGGCATCTCTTCCTTTGAGAGCACTAATGCCCCTAGACCAGAGCCTTCCTCTTAATGAGCCCATTTAGCCACCATTACTACCTCAGAGGCCCCATCTCTGGAACTCTCACCTATCTGGATAGTTAGAGCTTCAACATACAGTGAACTTCAGCCTAGAATAATATGTCACCTGAGATTGTAGGGATGCCATCCCTACAGACCCAGGCATTTACATCACTCTTCCTCCTTTGCTCAACATGGTCCAGATGGATGAAATGATTACAGCCCCTGATACCTTGGAGGGTTAGTTTTCCAAACTTCCTCAGGTACAATTGGTAGGTATTCTGCATGTGAATTGGACCCTAGCTTCCTATTATTTACCCTTCCTTCATAGACAAGGACACAAAATTCTTACTGCATCATCAACTATGATCCACTTAATAGCTTAATAACTCTCCTGTCCTTTTTTTTGTGTGTGTGATTGGTACTGGGCCAAAAGTTCAGACCGAGAAACTGGACAGATTTCTGCCCCTGGTTCTGTGAATCAGGAATGGATGCATGTGCTTAGAGGGCTGCACTTCCGTGATAATGGTCTCATCCTGCCATCGTCGCTGCAAGGGTTGTAAGTGTTGGACCTTCCTTCCACTCAACCAGGGCTATTTAGCATCTCCTGTTTGTTAACCCAGGGCAACCTGGCAGTATCTGGAGACACATTCCATTGTTATCACTGGGAGACTTTTGCCATCTAATGAATTGTGGTTTGAGTTGCTGCTTAATATCTCATAATACACAGAATTCTCATTCCTCTCCTTAACAGATGCATACGTACACACAGGTACGGGCACTCACAGACACATACCATTCACACATACACAGGGTCAGGGGTTGGGGGGGGGAGAAGAGATGGGGAGAGGAAAGAAGAAAGATAGACAGAGAAAGAGACAGAGGCCTAGTGTCTGTCGAGGAGCACCCTGGTGAGGATGTGGTCCTTGTGTAAAGATGGAGGCCAGAGGGTCTTCTGCACCTGGAAACAGGAAGTAAAATGGGAAGGAATGTTTGGTTTCTAATAGGTAAATCTCAGTTCCATGCCCAATAGTAGAGCATATATTAGTCAATTCTGAGTCATTGGAGAGCAGGAGAGTGGGAAAGCAAGTGAGGGAGATGCTGCTGCTTTCTCGACAGGCTGAGGGGACTGACGGGAAAGTACTCAGGTGAACATCCAAGGGATGCTGTAAGAAATTGCCACATTCTGCATGGATTGTAAACAAAGGAGGCTAAGTGAAATTAAGGTGGTGGCAGAATCACACTCCCTGAAGTTTTCATTGATCAATCCTCGAGTCTTCACGTCTCCAGTTTCCTTGACATGTGGGTGTGTGAATCCCGCTTCTTCCTTGTCTTCAGGTGACCCCCTTCCCTGTGGATCTGTCTGCCTCACATTTCCTCTGCCTTACTCTTTTTGGAGACAGGCTCTTGCTATGCAGCTCAAGCTGTTCTGGAACTCACAATCCCCCTGCCTCAGCCTTCTAAGTCCTGAAATTGTGAGCATATGCCCCCTGCAGCCTGCTTCTTTGTTTTACTTTCCTGAGGACACTTGCCATTAGACTTAGGAGCTACCCCACCATCAGGGTGGCCTCACCTCAAGATCAAGATTTGATTACGTTTACTCTTTCCCTACAAAGTGTTACACTCACAAGTTCCCGGTGTAGCATTTCAGAGCCATGCTTCTCAACCCACTATAGATGGAAACGACTCACGAAGACAGGAGAGTAATGCAGCTGGGGAGCAAGCTCACTAAAGCTCTTGCCTCCGGAGCACAAGGGCGGGTCAGACCCCTAGCACCTTGTGAAAATGCTGGGGTGTGGACAATGCGCCCTGTGATCTCAGCACACAGGAGCTGAAGACAGGAGGCTCGCTGAGGCTCACTCTAATTAGCGAGCTCTAGGGCAGGGAGTGACTGTGCCCAAAGGAGGTGGGCAGCATTCCTGAGACTGGCACTGGACAGAGACATTCCCCAGCCTCCATATGCAGGCGATTTTTTGCACACCCCCAAACAAACATGCACACACGTATAAACACGCCTTAAAAAGAAAATGGATAGAAACTCTTCACAATATGATTTGCCAGCTACATTTCAGGAAAGGGAGAGGCCAAGGGAAGGTGGGATCTGGGCCTACAGCCTTCATTTCTTATCTCCATGGATCCTCACTAACACACAGTGGACTGGTTTCTCCATTTTAAGAGCAAGCAGACAAGTAGCTGAGGCGTCCAGGGACTGGTTAGAATCTGATCATCTGTCCAGAGCCTGCTGCCTCTCTGGGGTAATGGGAACACCTGCACCATCACCCATCAGCAGCTGCAGGGAGAGGCCAAGCCCAGAACATCTATTTTGAAACTGAAGCTGTCATCATTCTTCCTGGGCCTCCTCCAGCCTGGTGTTCAGCTGCCTGACTCAGGCAGCTGGAACCAAGGTGCTGGACAGCACAGCTGGCCCAGAGCCTCCGGAGGCAGGGGTGCAATGGCAGTCCTTGGCCGGTTCAGGAGCAGCATTCTTCCTGGTACCCTGACCCCTTGGCCACTGTTGGGGAACCAGATAAACAATCAAGGGTTTGAATTCCTTCTTTCTGATGGGGCTGCTGGAATTGGTGGAAATTAAGCAGGGTTTCCTTTTAATTAAAACATTATTTGTTTTGTTTTTGGCATATCTATGTGTGTGGCCTCTGTATGCATGTGTGTTTGTGTGTGGAGGCCAGAAGTTGATGCCAAGTGTTCTTCTCTATCACTGTCCCCCTTATCCATAGAGGCAGAAATTCCCTGTGAACCTGAGCTTGTGGTTTTAGATAATGTGCCCAGCATGATGCAGGGGCAGGGGTTCCCCATCCCTGACCCTGGGACTGCAGGCAGGACAGGCAGGCTACCGCCCCCATCTGGCTTTTATTTGGGGCTGGAGGACGGGAACGTCAGTGCTCAAGCTTGTGTGGCACGTGCTTTACCCCCTCAGCCCTCTCCTCAGCCTGTGAACATGCAAAGCTCTCTCCGGGAACTCCTCCTCCAACCTGTTGGGCAGTTAGGAAGAGACATGGGTGAGACCAACCTGAATTCAAATACCACCTTTGTCAATTATCAGTTATTGTGTGTGCATGTTCATGTGGTAAACATGGGCATGTGTTTATGTGTGTGTGTGTGTGTGTGTGTGTGTGTGTGCAGGCTGAGGCCAGAAGACAACCTCAGGTGTTAGTCCTCAGGTGTCACTTGTGTCTATTAGACCTGGAACTTGCCAAGTAGGCTAGGCTTGCCAACCCTGAGTCCCAAACCACCTGTCTTTGCCTCCCTAGCTGGTGGCACCTCCCTCCCCTTGTTCCCTCACTGAGTAAGTTCTGGGAATCTAATTCAGGTCTTCACACTCGAAAGGCAAACACCTTTCTGACAGCTAACTTCCTTTCCATCTATGTGCTGTGTGGTCTCAGTGAGTTATTTCAGCTCTCTGAACCCTGGTTTCCTTCTCTGTGAACTCAGCTGTGATAATGCCTTTTTACAAAATACCTCACATCTCCTTGAGCAATGCCCAGACCTGCTGGCTCCTCCGGGCCATGTGTTGGATACTCTGTGGCTCCCATGATGCTTTCCTTTGCCCAGCCAGGTGCTGTCTGCTCGCCTGGATAGAGCAGCTGTGTGGCTGAGATCCCCCGTCTGAGCATCTTTCATCAAAGGCAGGTATGCGGCCTCACTGCTCATTGAAAAGACAGATTTTGGAGAAGGAGTGTTGGGGGCTCTGGATCCTGAGTGACTCACTTCCACTTACGTACAGTGAGCTAAGCTGTGCCGGTGCTTTTGCCCATGTCTTATGGTGACCTTGGCACTGATGCAAGTGTATTTTAAGAGTATCTTTAAAACTCAGTATGTTACCATCTCTGCTTGGCACCGTTCCTCTGAACCTTGTATGTTTGATGTCCTTCCTCTCTAAATTTCAAGAACAACCTACATTTGTTTTTACCACAGTCCCTGTGACACTGTATTGTAATGGCCCCCTTATGAGACAGGGACAGATCTGAATGCAAGGGCTAATGATTCTTTGGTCCTCAGACTAACAGCAGCTGCAGCATTCTGTAGAAATGTGGACACAAGTTCCAAAAGTAGACCCCCTGCAGCAGATACTCTGGGCTGACATTTTGTTGTTGCTGTTGTTGATGTTTTTGTCAGTACCAAGGATTGAACCCAAGACCTTATGCATGCTAGGTATGCATGAGTGCTCTGCCAGTGAGCTACACCAGCAGCCTTGGTTGTACTTTATTTCTAGACAGTGCCTCAGTAAGTTTCCCAGCCTGGCTTTGAATTAACCTTGCATCTTGTAGTCCAGGCTGGCCTTAAGCTTGAGACCCTCTGTCAGCCTCCTGAATATTTGGGTCAGTGGGCTTGTGCGATGAGGCCCTGCTAGGATGACAGGTCTGTGCCGATAGACCGGCCTCTAGTGGCCTCCATGTGATCCTGGGAGCTGCCCAAGCTGTGGAACCTCTCACGTAGACCCCGGGTTCTCAAGCTTGGCTGAACTCTGCGATCTACAAGGAGCTTTGGTGACTACAGATGTTTTCTTCTGCTCTCTGGAGTTTCCGATTTTTCATGCTGGGGTGTGGCCTGTCCACTGAAATTCTTTGGAATCTCCAGAAATTTTTGTTTTTGTTTTTTTTTACTTTTGAGATTTAATTCTAATTCTAACATTCCTTTCCTCCATTCTCTCATTCCAACCCTCTCACATACACCTCTTTACTTGCCTTCAAATTCATGACCTCATTTTATCAGTTGTTAATGCGTGCAAGTATATATTTGTATATGCATAGATGTTAGTAAATATAACCTGTTACATCCGTGTGATGTTACTTGCATTTATGTTTCAGGGATGACCATTTGGCACTGGGCACCAATTGCTGTGCTTTTCGTTGGGGAAGGCAACCACTCTACATCCCAGCTTTACTCAGTTACCCACAGTTCTTTCTGAAGGGTTGAGGTCTTTTTCCGTGCTCCAATTGGCATGTTCACCGTTGTTCTTGTTTAGCTCATATTTGAGAAGTCACGTGGTGAGTATTTATGGGTGTAGCTTCCAGTGTTACTAGGAGGCACAATACTGTTTAGCAAGTGTGGGGACCACCGACAGGAGCCTCACTTGCTGGTCAGTCGGCTGTAGCTGCTAAAGGCCAGCCGGTCAGTTGGAACATGGAGTCACAATCTTACCCCCTATAACTGCACATCACTTCTCTTTGTCTTTCATTTTATTGTTGTAAAAACCTTAACATGAGGTCTGTCTTCTTAATCAGCTCTTTTGAGACAGGTGACCTTAAACTGATCCTCCTACCCCCACAGCCCATTGGGATTATAGGTGTATATTGTCACACCATGCCTGGTTTAGACCATTCAGGAGATCAAACATATGTCTTCATGAACGCTAAGCACACACTTTACCACCTCAGCTCCTCGTGAACATTTTAAAAGATTTCTTTTATTATTTATTTATGTAGCTGAGTCTATGGCTGTGTTGGGTATGTGAGTACATACATGTGGATATGCATGGAAGTTGAAGGAGGATGTCTGGCCCCAGGAGCTGGAGTTACAGGCAATTGCGGGCCACCTAATGTGGATTTTGCGCACTGAACTTCAGTTCTCTGTAAGAGCAGCAAGCGCTCTTCTGCTTGCCTAACAACTTTTACAGTTTTTGTAAAGCATACTCTTTGGCATTGTTAACTACAGGGACAATATTACATAGGAGGTGACCAGAACTTATTTACCCTGTAAAGTTGAGGCTCTGTATCCCTTGATTAATAATTACAGCCTAACCCCAACCCAATTCCTCCCTGCTTTCTGTTTTTAAGAGTTTAACTATTGTAGATACCTCATAGAAGTGACATGTAAAAGCTGTTCTTTTATTAGTTTATTTCATTTATCCTAGCACCTTCCAGTTTCATTCATGCTGTAGTATACAACAGAATCCCTTTGCTTCTGAAAAAGCTGTGGAATTCTTCAGCATATGGATACAACACAAATTATTTATCCAGTCATCTCTTAAGGTGCATTTGGGTTGTTTCCATGTCTTGGGTGCTATGAATTGTGTATAGAGAACATGGGAGTTCTATGTCATGGGGAACGTGGGGGTGTGGGTATCTTTTGAGATCTTGGCTTCCATTCTTTAGAGTAGACCCCAGAAGCAGGGTTCCTGCATCACTTTGTAATTCTGATTTAAGGTTTTTGCACACTTTCCATTCTGTCTTCTGTTCATAGGGGTCAGACCTTAACCTCTGGAATCCTTCATTTCCTGCAGGTAATGTGGTAACAATGGAGATCTTTTCATTTATTCAAGTAATTGAGAATCACATATGGAACAGGAAAAGCATGTGACACATTGGAAAATGTCTAGCCATCTATGACAGTATTCTTTCCATTTCACTAGAGAAGGACATGACACTCAGAAACTTTATTTTATGAGTGTATGTTTATGTGCATGTGGCATTCTTTTGCATGTGTGTGGGCACATGTGCATACCATGTGCATGTGGATGCCAGAGGCTGATGCCAGGAATCATCCTAGAACAATCTTTCACCTTATTCGTTGAGGCAGGATATTTCAGGCATTTCACAGAGCTCACCAATATTGTCCTGCTTGCCTCTGCTTTCTGAGGCTGGAATTACAGTCAGGGTAGCAAGCCCACCCAACTTTAAGTGGGTTCTGGGGTCCAAACTCCAGCCCTCATGTTTGTAAGCCAAAGTCTTTGACCTAGAACCATCTCCCCAGTCCAAACGCAAGGGCACAAGGGAAGAAGAAGCTGACAACCATCCTGTCCCTGTTGAAAGTCACTGCCACACCTTTAAGGCACCGTTAACATGGTGTTCTGGATGAAGCCTGGAGAGTTTCCTCTCGTTTTCCCATTACTGGGTCTTTGGAGGCTATATACTATTGGCTGAACAACAAAATACCTGGGGCTCTCATGACTCTCAACATTATGTTGCCCAGTACTGTGGACAGAGTGTCCAGCTTTCCTTGGAAACTGATCAACCCTATGGCTGTTACGACTGGGAGACAGATCCCCAGTATGTGTACAGCTACTCTTAGCAGCAAAGTCCATCTCAAGTTCGTTTCAGCAATTAGCGCTATGTATTGAATCAAATTAGGAAAAGCTTGAAAAGCCAGCCAGACACAGGTGCTCAAAAGAGGTTCTTAAAAGCGTATTTATTAAAATTCAATACATCCTTACTGTGCTGCTCAGCCTCCCCATTTCCATGTGTGTAGCCAAGAGGATTGAAGCTTACATCCACACAGAAAAATCTTCACTCATATTCACACATTTCACTCATAATAGTCCAGAGCTAGGAACAACCCAAAATGTCAATCACAAAATGCATAAACAAACCACATCACAGCCATTCAGTGGAATAAATCTCAACAATAAGAGAGAATGAATATCTGTATTCACAAAACATGGTTGAACTCAGATGCAGTGTATTAAGTGAGAGAATACAGGCCCTGAGGGTGTACACGGTTTAGCTGTATTCACTGGAGAATCTAAGAAAGGAAGCTGCCCACATGATGTAGCCCCAGGTGTGAAACACCATCCTCAGGTGTTGTGTTCTGTCTCTCAAATGTCTTAGTGTTCCTGTATAAAAGCATGCGTTAACATTTATCAAGCTAGGCACTCAACATCATTCATTTTAGTGAGTTAAAGTAAAGGCTCAATGAAGCTTAATTGAAAGAAATCTTGGCTCTCTAACTTCTGACTCCCTTCTCTGGCAGGCCATGATAGCCTTTGGTGGTTTATGCCACTCAGCCCAGCAACCTCCATGGACGGAGAGCTTCTTCCTAGGTAAAAAGTATGGCATAGGTTGCAATAGCAGCAGCAGAGGTCACGTGACATTCTTTGAATCAATCACTGTGCCTAATGGTGGTATTGGAATGCTTGATTTGGTCAGGCCTGGATCATGTTAGGCATCCCAGCGGATTGTCAGCTCTTCAAAAATGCATGGGGTTTGAATGGAGAAGGAGTTGTTTCCCAAAAGAACACAGAAATGCTGTTATTGGGAGATGGATGAAAGCAGTCAGTGAGGTAGAGGCTTTCCACACATATCTTGCCTGGGAAACTTCCTGCCAGGTATCTTCCTCTCCTGTCTTCTACCCTGCAGGATCACATCTGCCATGTTTTCATCACTCTTAGGATTTTTGCCAGCATACAGAAGCAGACAGACAAAGGTGCTGGACTGCGAGGGGGTTGGTTTCAGACCTCAGGGCTGTCTCTTGCCAGTCCTCTAGTGATAGGCAACTTACTCAGGCTGCCAAGGTTCAGCTGCCTTACCTGTGAGTGGAGAGCAGAGGGGTTGTTACAGGACTGACATCACTGTTGTAGGTGGGTAATTCAGAGCAGGTGCCTTAGCACTGAGAGAGAAAACCGTAAGACTTACCCATCATCCTCAGTTACTTCACTTACTGCTAGCCCTAGTATTTCTGAAGGACTTTATAGAATGGAGCATTTACCTAGAACCGAGTGTAGCAGGTATCTTTGACCCACCAGTGCTTCCGGTCCCAGATACCTGGACTCTGTCCTAACACAAAACCTCCCACTTGTCTCAGCATGGCCTCTCACAGGTGGGCTAGTTTGGAAGAATGAGGAGAGTTGGTGATCCTGGAAACAAAGCTAAGCTAATGGTGGCTGTCAGCTTTCTTTTCCCTGGAGTGAGAATCTTCTGAGCTCTCTGATGCAGCCATTCATAAGTGTTAACGTGGCTTACTTTCCTACTCCTGTGTCTGAGATCGCCTCCCAAGTATGTCATATCCACTTGTGGTGGTTTGAATAAGAATGGCCCACATAGGCTCATATATTTGAATGCTTAATCATCAGTGAGTGCACTGCTTGGAAAGGATTAGGAGGTGTGGCCTTGTTAGAGGAAGTGTGTCACTGGTGGGTGGGCTTTGAGGTTTCAAAAGCCCAAGCAAGGCCCAGTGTCTCTCTTTCTTCCTGCTTCCAGTGGTTCTGGATGTAGAACTCTCAGCTCTTTTTCTAGCACCATGTCTGCCTGGATGCTGCCATATTTCTCACCATGATGATGGTGGACTAAACCTCTGAAACTGTAAGCCATCCCCAATGGAATGCTTTCCTTATGAGAGTCGCTGTGGTCATGGTGTCTCTTCACAGCAATAGACCACTGACTAAGACACCGCTCAAACTCAATTTCAGAGCTGGCTCTAAGAGCATCCGGGCTGAGACCTGGGCCTGTGAGTGAGTGGCAGCATCACATTGCCCACCCTTAGCTAGAATTTCCTTAACAGTGACTCTCAGGGAAGTGAGTTATTGCCCATGGACCAGAGGCCTGACTGGAAGATCTTTAAGGATTTGATGAATAAGAATTAGTGACTTCTTAATAAACGCAGCTTTCTGTATAGGCAAGCTCAATGATAACATGTGTAGGAGAGGAATACAATGAGGGAAATGAATTCCAAAAGCTCTTTTTTATGGCAGGAAGGGAAGGAGTCACTGATGGCTGTTCATAGTACATATTGGTTAAGTAACTGATTATCTTGGCTCTTAATGAGGCTCATCACTCAGCATCAGAATGACCAGCCACTGGTTATATGCAAGCAAGGAGCTTTGCAAAACAGCATGGCTCGGAAAGCCCTTACTATAACGTTGATGGTGAGGGGGTGTTTTGAATAAACAGTGGCTAAAACAGATCCTACGAGGCATCATGGTTCCCATGGCATGTTGGAAAATGACCCACAGTTCTGGATTTAGATCCTTCTGTAGTTGCTGCCATTTGTGTGGCTTTAGTGACTCTTGTGTACTTTGCAGGCTTGAGTTGACTCTTCTGTCCAATGGAGTATCTTAGATGAAATTCAGCCACACGAATGAGCTGTAGCACACACCATGTGCAACTTCCCATGTTCAGCCAACACATCTCACTGTTGAGTAGCAAAGTATGTGGGTCGGTTTCAGCGGGATCGCTGGGATGGAGTAGACGGCACAGGGTTGGACAGAGGAGTACACCGAGGCCTGCGGAGTGCAGAGGACTCACTAGGTCTCAGTTGTGGTAACCGCCATTCCCAAGACTCAGTAGGACTTACACAGTGCCAGAGGAGAGCCTGGGGTTCAGGTGGACCCGGCCAGTGAGGAGAGCTTGTGAGCACTGGATGGCATATGGACGCTAACCTCTCAGCTCCGCCACTCACTGGCTGTTTGAGCCTCAGTGATTTCTCTTTTAAAATGGAAAAATTAATATATTAGGCTCACGTGAGGCTTCTATGACAACATGTGTTCGGAAAGCTTGGATTTGTTCCAGTGAAATTGATGTAGTAAGAAGCAATTTGAACATAATGTGGATTTCACATAGCTTATGTGTAACTTCATTAAGTGAAAAACAATTGGTGACTGCAGAAAACTCCTCACTGGAAGTGAGCCATGCAGGAATAAAAAAAATGCAGTTAGGAACACAGATTAGACAGGCTTTAACATCAACTAAATCCCCTTCTGGGATTACAGCGTTCTCCGTGGCTTCCACTGCTTCACAAAATTCATAAAGTACAGCTATCTTTCAGGACTGGCTTCCATGAGCCAACCTCAGGCTTTTGAAGTAACACAATACTTACTTAGTAGTAACATATTTTAAAGCCACTCAACACATGTAAAATGACACTATCTTCTTTATTGAGTTCTTGTTTCTTTATATTCTGTCATTGATGAAGTATATGAGTGTTATGCCCCTAACCTAATTTTTCCATAAACCCGTAGTTTTTATTGTATGATTTTTACACAGGATAATGCGCCTGAGGGCCTCATGTGTGACACCAGGGCAGGCCAAACATGTAATTAAAATACCTAGTAATAGTGCCCTGTGCAGAGTATTGGAAGTGCTCTCACATGCTTACATTTTTTCATCCTTACATAATAAAACTGGAAGGGAGCTGAACTAGGACTCTGGACTGTTGGAGAGAGAAACTCCTCCAGCCTCCTGGGTTGGAAAGAAAGACACACAAACAGTCTGGCAGGATCACACGTGATGCCCTGGCTTCAGACAGGTCACAGCACAGATAGGACGCTTGTAAGAAAGAGAAAACTCAAATGCACATTTGCTGAGACAAAAATAATTTAATATGTAAGGGAAATTATTGCATATTCTCTCTTATATGTACACTCTAGATTCAAATATATACATAAAAGCAGAATGGAAACTATGGGTAAGGAGGATGGGGGAGTACATGTGAGCAAAAAACATTGATAAACACATAAAAATGTTACTAAGAAACATATTATTTTGTATGCTTTCTAGAAGACATTTTCTGAAATGAAGTCTTTGGTACCTGGATAAATACTTCAGTGGTAAACATAGTTTCCTAGCATGTTCAAGGCACTGGGTTCAGTCCGTACAACACACAAAATAATATAAGAAGAAATGTACTGGCTCAGCACTACTAAATTCCCTGAAGGTCTTGCTTCTGTTAGAGTTGGATCTAGGAGCCTGTCACGCAGTTAGCAAGACCTGTTCCCATCTCTCAGCCCTACCTTCTGCGGTGTTACCTCCATTTTCAGGCAGACTTTCTTCTTGTGGAAGCCAGATGGTGGCCACCAGTTCCTGGCTCATGTCATACAGCTTCAAGCCTAATGTAGAGGAGATGGTGTCTCTCCTAGTCTCGTCTGCTTAAATCCTGGGATAAACTGGCTCTAGCTGAGCCATATATCCACGTCTGGGGTTATAACTGTGGCCCGAGGAAGGTGGTGCTCTTGCTTGCTTTTGGGTGATATGCCCTCCCTTAGTATTCAGTTGTGGTTGGCTCTTGTGTAAATGGTCTAGACTGAGGGACCAGAGAGGCACTTCTCCAAGGGAGATTTAAAACATTGGGAACTGGATGGGGGAAAAGCAGTGTTAGACAGAACCAGGATTCACCACTGTAAGACACTTTCAGAGCAGGCATTTTGAACTTGGATCTTATGCCCTACTTTGCTTTATTTTTGACTTTTTTTTTTCTAAATCCTTTCTTTCTCTTCACAATGGGCAAGTGCTGCCAACTGTATACTTCTTAAACTACTCCAGGGATAGCCATTGGAAGGGACTGTATAAAAAGTTTCAAATTATGTATATATATATTATAATATTTTTTTTCTTCAAAATTTATTCCCAATTGAAGCCCCCTCTCTCAACTCCCCCAGTCCCACACTTGCTCCCTCTTCTCCCCTATCCTTTTCCCCTAGTCCACTGGAAGGGGGAGTTCTCCATTACTGCCATCTGCCTGTAGCTTGTTAGGTCTCATCAGGACTGCTTGGATCCTCTTCCTCCATGGCCTGGCAAGGCTGCATCATCAGGGACAAGTAACCAGAGAGCAGCCAACTGAGTTCATGATAGAGGCAGACCCTGTTCTCCTCACTCAGAGAGCCACATGGAGACTGAGCTGCCAATTTGCCACATCTGAGCAGGGGGTCTAGGTCCTCTCCACACATGGTCTTCCATTGGTAAATCAGTCTCTGCAGGACCCTCTGGGCTCAGATGTTTTAGTTTTGTTATTCTCCTTGTGGGGATCCTGTCCTCTCCATATCCCTCTAATCTCATTCCTCTCTTCCTCCATAAGACTCTCCTGCACTCTGCCCAAAGTTTAGCCCTGAGTCTCAGCATCTGCTTTGATTCTCTGTTGGGTGAATCCTATCAGAGGACCCTCTATAGTAGACTCCCATCCTGTTTCCTCTCTTCCACTGCTTCTGGTATGTATCCTATTGTATCCTGTTTGCCATTCTGAATGAGACTGAAGCATCCTCCCTAGGGTGCTCTTTATTGTTTAGCTTCTTTAATATCCAGAATATATAAAGAATTCAAGAAACAAACCAAATTATCCAATTAAAAATGGGGTAGAGAGCTAAGCAGAGAATGCTCAATAGAGGAATATAGAATGGCAGAGAAACACTTAAAGTAATGTTCAACATCCTTAGTCAGCAAGGAAATGCAAATCAAAACAACTCTGAGATTCCATCTTATACCTATTAGAAAGGCTAAGATCAGAAACTCAAGTGACAACACATGCTGGAGAGTATGTGGAGAAAGGGGAACCCTCCTCCATTGCTGGTGGGAGTGCAAACTTGTACAAGTATTTTGGAAATCAATCTGGCATTTTCTCAGAAAATTGGGAATAGCACTACCTCAAAATCCAGCTATACTACTCTTAGGCATATACCCAAAAGATGCTCTACCATTCAACAAGGACATTTGCTTAACTCTGTTCATATCAGCTTTATTTGTAATAGGCAGAATCTGGAAACAACCTAGATGGCCCTCAGTGGAGGAATAGATACAGAAACTGTGGTACATCTACACAATGGAATATTCCTCAGCTATCAAAAACAAGAAAATCAGGAAATTTACAGGCAAATGGATGGAACTAGAAGAGATCATCCTGAGTGAGGTAACCATGACCCAGAAAGATGGGCATGGTACACACTCACTAATAAGCAGATGTTAGCCATATAACATAGGATAGCCATCTACAGTTTCAAATTCTTAAGAACTGATTCTGATTCTGCTTAAACCAGAAGTCCATATACATTGAAAACACTAAAGACCAACAAGGTGGTAAAGGTGTCCTGTTGTAAAGTTAAGCTGCCTGGGCCCTCCTTGTTAGGTCTATGGATGGAGCAATGAATTTGAATTGTAATGTGAAGGGGCCATGCTTCCCAGTAGGGATCCATAGTAAGTTAGATCTTCTTAGTTTCTTTCAACATACTGGTGATTGTTTTCAGGATTTGAGTCCAGTATGGATTAGTCTGTAGGTGACAGAGGGAAAGAGCTTGTTAGTTTACTGCCATCTGGTGCTAGAACCTTCACCTCTACTAAGCATTGAGGAGCTAGGCTTAGCTGCCTGAAAGCAAGCTCCTTTTGCAGGACAAGGAGGAGTTGGGAGTGCCATCAACATGACATAACAATGACCTAACTTCTTAGCTTTGGTCTCACCTTCTGGTCCTGCTAGACTTGTTAATGAGTGGGTTTGTATGCACATCTGACAGAAGTCAGGTCACTGGGGTGCTGTTTGTCCTCTGAGATAGGAAGCAATTGTATCATAAATATTCTACCCCACCCAGGATTAGAGGGCTAGGATGGCAGGGAATAATTGGGTCACTTGGAAATAACATTTTTTAAAAATTAAAATGTTAGATTCAGCTCTTCCCTGTGAACACACAGTTTCCCTGTGCCTTTGGAGATTGTATTCCCAAAGAAGTACAAGCTATTCCCCCACCTGTTGAGTTGATCTGGCCTTGTGGTTTTGTTTTGGCCAAAAGAATGTGGTAGAATGTCTGCCAATTCCAAGTCTAGAGCCAGAGGATCTTGTGTGTTTCTGCTTTCTGTCTTGCACCTCTGTGCTTCCAAGAAAACGCTCCCAGACTAACTTGGTAAAGGGTGAGAGACACAGGAAGCAGGAGCCAGGTCACACCTTTACACTATCCAAGATCATCGCACATCAGTCAACAGCCAGCCAGTCCTAGCCATGTAAAGGAACTCAGTGGAGACTAGATATGTGATCATTGCCAAAGCCACTGATCATTTCTTAAAAGCCACACTATTTGGGGATGGCTTTTAAGGCAGAATTATTGAGGCAATAGATGAGTGGCACATTTAACGCATACCATACAGATCTTGGCTTCTGCTCTCCTGATAGCACGAAGAAGTGATTGTGTCAGTTCTGTTTTATAGACAACTGGAATGGAAGTTGTAACTTTTAAATGACTCACAACCAGCTAGTTAAGGGTTGGTTTGTGATAACAAGACAGTTCTTTCCAACTATGCCATTATGCCCACATGCCTATGATCCAGACCCAGACCCAGCACCCACACTGGAAAGAGGTTTTAGTTCAGTGAGCTCAGTTCAGAGAAGGGCTGCATTATTTTGGAGTTCATATGTCTTCTTCTACCACAAAGGTCTTGTATTGTTATTCAAACTAGACTTCAGTGGGCAAAGACATAAATAAGCAGCTCCCTAAGGAGGACATATCAATGACACATAACCCTTGAAAAGATACTCAGTACCATTATCCATCAGGAAAACTCGAGTTGAAACTGTCACAAACAACTGCCTATTACAATGGCTAAAACGATAAAGAGCAACATAGTCCGGTAAGGGTGGAAACGCAGAGTGACTAAATTCTCATGCACTGCAGGTGTAAAATGCTACAGCCAAAAGGCGTTTCACAGTTAAAACATGAAGTGAAGCCTAAGTAAACCATGTAACCCCTCAGACCAAATCCTAAGTTCCTTCTCACGGTAAATGGAAACTTCTGTCCACGCACAGACTTGTACACTAATGTTCACAAATCATAATAGCACAATGGTGGGAAAAAACTCCCAGTCCGACTTTACGTGAACAGAAAAAATACTTGTGGATAGAGAAGCAATACAAATGAGTACAGTATTGATAGGTGCCCTAGGGTGGATGAGTTCAAACACATTTTGCTGAGAGAAGGAAGGCAGGCATGGTATAGAATTCCATTACATAAAATCTCAGAATGACTATGTTAATCTCCAGTATCAGGAAATCAGCGTTGTCTAAGGCATGGGAAGCCCATGATGGTATCCAGCAGGGTGTTTTTAGGGTGCTAGGCCCTGTGTCTTTACTGTGTTGATGGTTAGACTGATGTGTACATTGTCCAAAGCCATCAAAACACAAAAGCTCAGAAGGTGCATTTGTTGATTATAAATCATACTTCAATAAAGCTGTTTTTTTTTCAGAGCCTTAAAATTATGTCTTGTGGGAGTCATATGGCTAAGAATTACTGGAGCATGATGGATGGGGTGACAAAGTCAGCTCCCTAGAGCTGAGAACAAAAAAGCACCCAACTGCCAAAGACACAGCCAGACGTGGTCAGTGCCTGGCCAAAGTAAATAAGGAAAGGCAAGAAGAAACCTTTAGCATGGAGCTTGGCAGTAGAGTCGGTGCTTGTTAAAAGGCAGAAATCCTCTAATGAATGCCTACTATGGGCCGGATATCACAGAAGGCCCTATTTATATGTATTATTTCATTTTATGCTAACTAAGGACTTGTAAATTAAAGGCTATTATTATCCTCATTTTGCAGTTGAGAAATCAGGTGTTGCCCTCTGGTGCAATTTTTATGTAAGAAGATAGCAGGGAATAATGAATTGAACACACACACACACACACACACACACACGAAACTTTAAGGTTGGGTGCTGGGTTCTGAAAGGACCAAGACTCATCTTGGCTCCCCCGGGTAACTGAGTTCTGCTCCCAAGGTATCTGAAGGCAGTGGTCAGAAGGCAGGTGAGCCAGGGCACGTGCTGATGTGTGGAGACCCGCTACAGTGCGTCCCCAAGACTCTGGAAGATCATCTTGACATGCAAAGTGCCTCATCAGGCAGACTTCCTTCCCCTTAGTTCTCTTAGGAGAGGAACAACAGTTACATAACACACCTCGGCTGTGCTGGCTTCTAGCGGAGCACCTGACCAGGTCTGGGGCAGGCAGCTGCAGCATGGTGGGGTGTAAGTTACAGCTGAGAGGCCCTAGGAGCCTAGGAGTTTGGAGAAGGATTCTGGGTAAGGAAACAGGATGGAGAGGGACTCTTTTCAGGCATAAAGTTAATGATTAAAAATCCCATCTAAATGAAGTTGATTTTGCAAAAAGATTAAGATGATTCTTCTCAGAGTCACATGGTTAAGATGTACTAGGGCCTGCAGACTGGGAGCTCACAGCTGGGTTGTCACCTGCCGGGATGGGTCTCCCACCCACACGGGTATCAGGGAGCCTCCACTTCTTGCTTGGACCTTGGAGGTAGCAGTCAGTCTTCCCACTTGCAGCCTTTCCCAGTTTATGCTGTGCCTGCATCTCTCCGGACCCATGCATCTCACCCATTCTCCGTGTCCAGTCAAATGTGCTAAACATTTTTAAACTGGACCTCTTTTCGTGGGTCCCTCCACTGGTCAGTCTAATCACTTCTGTTCACCTCCCTCAAGTTAGCCAGTTTACAGGCCTGGCTAGTGGGACTCAGAGCTCCTGGGGTGCACCCAGCTCCACTTACCATCTGGCCAGACATACACTCCCATGTCTAACTTCATGTGGGTTCCAGGGATCTGAATGGATTTGAGTCCTCATGCTTTCACAGTGAGCTTCCCAGCCACTGATCCAACTCCCCAGCCTCCATTGCAACTTGTAAAATGACTCATGTTTGAACTTGGAAGGACAAAGATAATATGTCAGGAGGGAGGGGGGAAGGTAGTCAGATACTTTGGGGTAGGGAGGGAGGGGGGAGGTAGTCAGGTACTTTGGGGTGCTGATGAGAAATTTAAGTCTCAGAGAGGCTAAGCGACTAGCACAGCATCACAGTTTTGAGGAGCATCTGCCTTCGGCTCTTTCTTGTTGCCCCCATCTTCACTATTTTCAGAAAAACATGCCTGCTCAATGCATCAGTGCCAGGGCTTGTTTATTTTCCCAACCCACAGAGATGGTGAGACTAAGGAGGGTGACATATTCAGAGCCCAGAGGAAGATACAGTATAATGTGGGCCCTTATTACATTATCCTTTAGAAGATGAATTGGAGCTGCCAAGCATTTGCCTAAATCAATAAACAGCACGGCATTAACGAGTATGAGGTTCATTTTTCCTCCCCAAATGAGGAACAGTTGGTGTATGGAGAAGGCACAAACCCCCTACACCTGTTCCTCTGCACTGACCACCAAGCAAAAGCTTAGTTAAACCGAAGGGGAGAACACCTGAGCTCTGCAGCCTTGAGGACCTGGCTTGTGGGTGGGGACTGACTGTGTCCAGCTGTGGGCCTGAGCCTCAGTTTTCTAATCTGACAGAGAGGCATTCTGAGCCATTGCTCACCATCCCCAGAGATATCTGGGGTGCAGCCCTCCCTGTCTCGACGCATCTGGCACTTCTTGGTTCTTTTTGGGAACGTTAATAACCTGCTGTCAGGTGTCTTGAATTCCCCATCTTGCTCCTCACATGAATGACAGCGTGCTGCCCTTCAAATGCTGGTAACTTCCTGTCTCCTCTTCACTCCATGCCACCGCACTGCACCTGGGAAGATCTGCCTGCTCTGCCCAGCTAGGAGTGCTTGCTCTGACTGTGGTCTCTCCCTCCTGTCCTTCTATGGACACTGTCTTGAATACTCATCCCAATCACATTGGCCTTCTGTGTGGTCCCCTAACTTACAGTGTTGCCACCCACCTCAGGATCTATGCATGTACCATCACTGTGCATGTCTTTCTATTCTCTAAGTGTTTTCATGGCTATCTTCTTGTCATTCCGGTTCATCATAAATGCCACCTCTCAACGTGGTCTTCTTTTCTGCATGGCTTCCTGCCTTGCCAGTCTGTCACTTTGGCATCTCTGTTTAATTTTTTTTATAGCATTGATTACATTCCAAATGATCTCATTCATTTGCACATCTCCCTGATTATGGTGTGAAGCCCTCATTAGAATACAACCTCCAAGAGAGCAGGCCTGTGCTTTCCTTACCTCTGTATGATGCACAGAGTAACACGGTAGAATTTTTGAATTAAATGCATTGCCTACAAGATGTGCAGGGATGAAGATAGAACAGATAGAGCAGAGGTTGAGGGAATTCCCAACCAATGCCTGGCCCAACCAAAGACCCACCCTATGGGAGAGTGCCAACCCCTGACCCTACAAATGATACTCTGCTAAATTTGCAGACAGGAGCCTCTCAGAGTTGTACTCTGAGAGACTCTACTCAGCGGCACCTGAAAACAGATGCTGAGACTCTCAGCCAAACATTGGGTGATGAGTAGAAAACTGGGAGGAAAGAGAAAAGGACCTGGATGTGACAGAAATTCCATAAGAAGACCAACAGAGCCAACTAACCAGGGCCCAGATGGGCTTGCTGAGACTGAAGCATCGACCAAGGACCGTGCAGGAACTGGACCTAGGCTCCTTACATGTAGGAACTTAGAACTCATGTGGGTTCTCTAGTAAGGAAAGTGGGACTGCATAGACATGGACTCACCTGCCAGCTTTTTGATCACTTCCTCTTGGTGGGATTGCCCTGCCAGGCCACAGAGGAAGAGGACATGCTCAGTCCTGATGTAACTTGATAAACTGGGGTAGATGGGAGAGGGAACAACCCTTTTCTGAGGAATAGGCAAGGGAGAAGGGAGAGGGACGGGACTGGGATGGGAGAAGGGATGGGCTACAATCAGTATGTAAAGTGAAAAAATTAATTAATTAAAAAAAAGAAATACTGAAAAGCAGCCAGCTGCTAGTGGTGCATGCCTTTGATCCCAGCACTCAGGAGGCAGAGGCAGGTGGATCTCTATGAATTTGAGGCCAGCCTATTCTAAAGAGTGAGTTCCAGGACAGTCAGGGCTACACAGAGAAACCCTGTCTGAACATGTCCTCACCTCAAAAAGAAAAACAAAACAAAACAACAACACTGAAAATCTTCTTGGGAAGTCTTTTCCTTCTCCCAAAAATATTCTTAAGGGTGTATTTGTGTGTGTGTGTGTGTGCGTGTGTATTGAATGTTTAATGTATGTTTGCTGTTATTTTGCTATGCCAGGAACGGAACCCAGGGTCTAGTGCATGCTAGTTGAATGCTCCACCCTGTACCTACACTCCAAGACTAACATGGTTTTTTGTAGAGTCATGAGCAAATATTGTTTGTCTTACATTGTCCTGATGAGCATTGCAAGCCTTTTCTGGGGCCAGCTTGAGATTGCTGGTCCTAACATGAGGAACAAGAGATACAGTCCCAAATCTCTCTTCCTATAGCAGGAAATGCATGTTTCCTAACCTGAACTCATGGTCCCAGAAACTGCCTTGGCTCCAAATCTCTTCTTGATCTCAGTGCCAGTCACCAAATGCACCAGTTGTGCATTTCTCTCTGGGTCTCAGCTCTGTGTCCATCACCAAAGACTTATTATCCATACTGACTGAAGCTGGAATGTCTAGTCCTCCACAGTCCTGCCTCAAATCCTTTTCTGAGGATGACTTCCTGGTATACATCCCTCAGGACACCAATCGTGGTCTCTTCCAACTTTCTACCAGCCACAGAGCCCAAAGCTTGCCTCTTGGTTTCACTTTGCTATGACTCTTATTGTCCTTGCTTACACAGCGTCCCTCACAACAGGCAGTTAAAGCATCTCATTTCTCCTTGTCTCATGGTCTGCAGATGAGACCACTGAGGCTTGCTTAAGTCCCTGAGTTAGAGGAGAGCAAGCATGCTAGCTTTCCTGAAAAATCAGCTCAAGGATCTTCACAGCCCCAATCTGAGATCTCTTTAACAAGATGGAATATGAATGAATGTCTACCTGAGGAGAGGGACCCAAAAGGGCATCTTGAACTCTCCATTTTCAGCCCAGTGAATGTGATTGCCTATGTGGTACTCATAGATAACTTGTGAATAGGCAGAACCTGGACCCACAGGCATGGATTTGAATGCCACTCTGCCCCTTATTGCTGGGTGAATCTGGGGAAGTTATTGAACCTCTCTCGTCCTTGGATTATTCATCTACAAAATGAATGCGATTGTAATGATCCCCCACCCACCCTGTGTGTGTGTGTGTGTGTGTACTTTTTATGTTCAGGCAGGTGGAAGCCAGAAGTCAGCTTCAGGTGTTGTTTATCACACACCGTGCACTTTGTAGCACAGGCTCTTTCGCTGGCCTGGAGCTCACCAGGTAGGCTCTGTTGGCCAGCACTCCCCTGGACTCCTCCTGTTTCCACCTCCCCAGCACTGGGACTATAAGTGCCTACAACCACATCGCACTCTTCTGCATGAGTTCTATGGCTCAAATCAGGTCTTCATGCTTGTATGGAAAGTGCTTAGCTGATTGCCACCTTCTTAGCTGGGTCATGATGTCTGAGCTGCTTATGTGTAGCCCTGACTGGCCTTGAACTTAAGAGTCTCTTGCTTCTTCCTCCTAATCATGATAGTGGGTGTGTACTGTCACACCTGGCTACCAAATGATTATTTTATGAAGCAAATGATTATAGACTACCTACTGAATGCTGGCCATACGGTAGTGAGTGAAATAAATACAAACCTTAAAGCAGTTGGGGGCTGATAATGGCTTTGAAAATCAAGCTCACAGTTGTCATGCAAAGATAGGAGTCAAGGAGATGCAAAGGGTCTCAGGCCTGAAATTAAGAAGCTGAGGAAGGATTGTGAGGTGAGGAGATCCCTAGCTATATGGGGTGTCAAAGGAATGGCTGTCTTTTCCTGACTTATGAGGAGTGTCACTGCGGTTGGTCCCAGGATGAGTCAGGGATAACGGCTGAATGATTGCTCAAACCTTTGCTGTAATGCTTTCTTTCAATTACAGGGAAAGCCAAATAAATGTATTGATGTTGATATTCAACGTTCTCCATTGGAAAAGCATTTGGAGTTTTCAGTGACATCTCTGTGCTTTGAGGACCAAGAACTCACAGTTCATGGTCCAACCTACATCCTGGAGCATGAGACAAAGCCTGTGATTGGATAAGCTGGATAAATAAGAGTAGGAACACATAGTAGAACATAGTGTTCTGATCTCTCACAGGGGGATTGTAATGGAACTGGCTACTCTGTCGTTGTAGGAATTCAACAGGCTGTTCCTGGTGTGATGGAAGTGTAAAAAATGCTTTAAAGACAAAAGAGTGGTCAGTGTAAAAATGTCAAGGTGATAGCCTATTGTGTACAAGCACTTACTAGGTACTCTCCTAAGTAACTTACATGTCTCACACAATGCTTATTAGGCGGTAGGTGTTAGCAACCCATTTTGTAGGTGTAGACAGGTAAGTTCAGATTCACATGGTGAATGGCAGAGTAAGGGTTGCTCTTCTTTTCCTTTATACACAGTTTCTGCCTTTTTGAGACAGAGTTTCACGTAGCCCAGGCTGGCTTTAAACTCACCATGTAGTCTAGGCTGGCTTCAAGCTAACCGTGTAGCCATGGCTGGCTTCAAACTCACCATGTAGCCATGGCTGGCTTTGAACTCTCAATCTTCCTCTTCCTACCTAGTACTGAGATTAAAGAATGACCCACCATACCTAGTACAAGCAAGGACTTTTCAGTGCAAGAATTCTGTTTCTAGAGCCCCACTCACACACAATCTCTCCACTTTTGCTTGGCTTAAAGAGTGTAGAATAAGATCCACGTGATGAATAATTGTCTACTCTGAAAATACTTATTGAGCACCTGCTGTATGTTCTGCTCCATTTTGAATGCTGAGGTTACAATGACCAGTGGTAAATCTCCCATAGAGCATTGGCCTACAGAGACACAAACCAGATTAATTCCAGACCTAGATAAAATGCCGGGAAAGAAGCAAAGGTGAATAACGGGATAGAGCGCTTTTATGTGACTGTCCCATTTGGAGTCTCATGTCTGCTAAGGATAAGCAAGGTTGTGTCACTATTATGAACCCCATCCAAATTCTAAGATGGTCAAGCCTGTGGAGTCAGACCCCTGCACAAGTGTGCAGAGCATAGATTTACCATAGGCTGTTGTTTGCACAAGTCTGTAACTCTCTCACTGTGAGGTGGAGTAGGCAGCCTCCAAGGAACCACAGAAGCCTATTAATTGCGGGCAAGTGCAGTGATGCAAGGGCACCGCTGGAGCACAGAGAGATGCAAGGCAGATTTTGTACATGTTTTTTTTTTTTACTATGTATTTGTGTGGTCAGTGTGTGTGTGTGTGTGTGTGCGTGCTCATCTGGATGCCACAGTACATGTGTAGGTCAGAGGACAATTTTGAGAATCAGTTTTTTTTTCCTTCCACCATATGTGTCCTGAGAGCAAATGCAGGTCACCAGGCTTGGCAGTGAGCATCTTCACCTGAGAAGCGGCCTTGTCCCTGCTGCAGCATGGGGGAACAACTCAACTCTTTTATTGGTGGAAGACTACAGAGAAGAGACATTCTGTGCTGAGACGCCCCTTGGAATCACAGTGTTTACAGATCTAATTGATTGAAAACTGCTTTTCTTCAAGTCACGGCTCAACTATTCAAGTGTGTTCGTACTCACTTAACACGCCAACTCCCTTTCTTATTGGTTTATACTCTTGTTAAACACAATTGGCTGTTTTACAAAGTACCAGTTCATGTGCATCCTGTCCTTTGATCTTACTCACCTACCTTCTCCTGCTCCTCCTTTTTCTCTTTCTCATCCATTTCCTCTTCCCAATTGTCCCCCCTTTGCTTTCAGGCTGTTTTTTCAAAAGTCTGGAGGCCACATCCAAAAGAAATAATTTGTTTTCCTGGGCCTCCCTTATTTAACTTACCATGATCATCACTAGGACCATCTATTTTTTTTTTTTTTTTTTGCAATTGAGACAATTTCGCTTTTTGTGATGGCTGAAGAATAATGCATTTGGAAAATAAGCACTTTTTCATGTATATGTTTATGTCCATATACAGATTTCATAATGTGGTTTTGGTGCCACAGAAAAGGGTGTACAGGCATTTGTTGTATTTTGACTTGGATTCCTTTGCTTATAGGAGTTGTAACTAGGTCTTATCTAGTCAACTAAATATAGTCACTCACTTATTTAATATTTGATTTCTTCTAATGCTTATTGAGTTTGTCATGAAGCATATTAAACCATTTGATCATTGAGCCAATATTTTGGTTTAATGTCTGATGTGGATTATCAGAAGGGAAAGACTACTGCATTGAAATTTAGTTCTTATTTTAGACTCAGCTGGCACTAGGCAGGAGTTCTTGATGAATCTAAAGATAAAAATATCAGTTTTGATTGTGTGTGTATATGTGCACATGTGCATGCATGTCCCTTGACTTTAAGGCTCACTCTTGACATTTGCCAAGGTAGGTGTCTAGGAGTCATGGAAGTCATGCTACATCTTTGAGTGAAAAAGCAACATGGAAGTAGATGTGTGTCAGTGGGAAAAAGAGGAAGAAAACAGTGGGGGAGAAAGGACCAAAAGTCATATTATATGCAACTGTCAAAGGAATAGGAAATAATGAAATGAAACAATGTGGATGAGTGTTTCCACACTGCCCTAGCAGATAAGAATCACACTAGGGCCTGGTTAGCAGCTTTTGCCCTCGCAAGTTAACTGCCATCCTTGAAATCTGACTTCTCCCATCTATAAAATAGGCAGGCTGACAAGATGACTCCAGATTCATATTCTGATTGTTTACCCAATGCCAAACCCTGTGCTCACAGCAGGGAATCATTTCTTTGCTTCTGTTCTGATTTGAAATGAAGATGTGTCAGGAGATGACCTAGTTTGGCTTTGCTCTTCACACTCTGTGGAGGAATGTCCTCCTCATTGTTTCCATGCACTGATTTACTGGTGGTGGTAAGGGGGACACAATAGTGGCTGCGTGCTTGCACTGTCATTGAAGCAAGGGTAGCTTTTGACAGCATGCATTTCTCCTCTATCCATAACATGAATCTTCTCTGGCAAAGGGAAAAAAATTAGACAAAAAAATCATGAAAGGATAATGAGCCCTTTTTAACTTCCTGCTGCTTTTTCCTCCTAGAGCTGTGTAGTCAAAATGTCCCAACATCATCTTCTGTCACTTTTAGGGCATTTTTGGCCCCATGATCCTCATCTCATATGATGCTCAAATTAGAAAGAGGATGTCATGGAGTCAGAGCCTACCTAGGGCTCCAGACCATGTGTTCTTCCTTCAATATTTGTTTTTTCATTTGTTTCATACTTGTATCTGTCAGTGTTTAAGGGCAGAAGTTATAATCTTATCCCAAAGGAAACAATGCCTTGAATTTATCATAAGGTAATAATTTTGCAACTCAGAAGTTCAAAGTCATCCTCAACTACATGGTGAGTTCAAGTCCAAGCTGGGATCCAAAAGACTACCAAAGACAAACAAGCAAGCCAACAAGCATGGTTAGATAGACCATGGAGATTGAGGCAAGAAAATGTAGAGTTGAGTTTAGCTTGTATATCAGTAAGCAGTTCCAAGCCAGTCTGGGTTACATAGTGAGACCCTGTATCAAAGCAAGGCCATGAATTTGAAGGAGATTGGGAAGGAGTATATGGGAGGGATTAGATGGAGGAAAGAGAAGGGATAAATGCTATAATTAAACTATAATCTCAAAAATAAACAAATAGAATATATTAAAATTGAACTTCAAAAAATATTTGAAAAATTAAAAATATTGTTAAGTTATCAAAAATAAGACTAACAAATACCCCCCCACCCCAAACCCCAAACAAACAGGCCAAACTAGACCAAATCAAACCAAAGAAAGCCAGGAATTTTCCATTAAATGATTATGGATTCCCAACTATTTTCATTGTGTTCTTGTCTTAGTTACTGTTCTATTGCCATGTCAAAACACCACAGCCAAGGCAACTTGTAGAAGAAGCAGTTAATTGTGGTCTTGCTGGCAGTGTCAGAGGGTGAGTTTATGGTCATTATGATCTGGAGTGTGGCAGTGGTGGGCAGGCATGATGCTGGGGCAGAAGCTGAGAGTTTACATCTTATCTATAAGTTGCAGGTAGAGAGAGAACAAGACTGGGCCTGGCATGGGCTACTGACACCTCAAAGCCCATTCCCAGTGACATACCTACTCCAACAAGGCCACACCCCCCGATCCTTCTCAAAAGTTCTACTAACTGGGGATCAAGTATTCAAACATATGAGCCTCTGGGGGCCATTCTCAAACTACCATAGTTCCATTTCTATTCTCCTTTGTTTCAAAATTAATTTAATAATAGTTTGGAAGACTTTGACCTATACAAAATTGTCACTTTTATGTAACTGAAAACAACAACAATCAAACAACTCCCTTTCATGATTTCTAATATCATGAACAATGTGGCTGTGTTTTAGGCTGATGGAGTGCTAAACACACATATGTTGATAGATTGTAAAATATCAAAGTATTTCGTAATGTACTATTATGGATACATTTAACTTTTTCAACTATTTATTTCTCTATAACTTTGTGGGGGGAGTGAGGGGCTGTCGGGGTGTCGGTACACATCGAGGTGTGTATATAGACGTATGGAAGCTGGGGACAATCTCAGCTGTTCTTTCCCAGGTGCTGCCTAGTACTTTTTTTTTTTTTTTTCTTTTTTTGAGACAGGTTGTTTTCCTGGCCTGGAACTCACCACACAGACAGAAAGTCTCAGGAAACCTCCGGTCTCCCCTTCTCCAGAGCTAGGGTTACTAGGATGAGCTACTGTAGCTGCCTTTTTAAATTTTTCACATGAATTCTGGGGATCAAACTTAGGCCCTTGTGCTTGCAAGACAAGCCCTTTGTCAACTGAGCTGCCCCTCCAGCCTATAATTTTATATTACATCTATCATCTTTTAAAAATTCAGCAACCATCATCTCAGAACTTGAAAATGGGGAAATTGAGGCATGGAGAAGTCACTTGGCCTTCCTAGTTCCCTGAACAAGCCAGTAGTCAATTAGAACTTAGTCCATGGCCATGCCTAAGATGTGTTTGCGGGTCATCCTGTCCCCTAAAGGTTGACTGGGAAAGATATATCAGGTGAATCTCATTGTCAAGCATTCAGCCACATTGATTCTGTTGGCTCTGCATATACTGAGGGTTAGTTTCATCTCATCTTAGTTGTGTTGCTCTGGACCTCAGTTTTGCCATCTGAAAAATGGGGCTAGTTACTAACAGTTCCCATCTGAGAGGGCCACTAGAAGATTCCAAGAGAGAATGCTGCAACAACATGTTTCACAAAGTGTGAGCTGGGGACATTATTGCTTCTGCTTGCTGGTGCAGCCTTTAGTTTGGGGTTCAGAAAACATCACTCTAATAGCTTCCTTCTCACCCACTTGATCTCAAGTTCTTTTTCTCATTCTTTTTCTTTGTTTTAGTTTTCAGAAATTTGTTGGCATGAACATCAATTGTAAAAGGGCTAGGGGGATTTAAGCAAAAGTAAATGAAGAAAAATGAATATCAGAATCCACCTGTATTTTAAGAGGTTAAGACCATCTTAACTTCTATCTCAGCATACCACAAACAGGCCACATACAATATTTATGCTTTAAAGCAAAGCATTTGAAATAACCTAAAACTTCTCATGGTGAACCTTAGATCCGTATGAGGGGATTGAGTAAGAACAACTCAGCTACATAGGCTGGAAACTCTTTACCCCTGAGAACCAGTCTGTGGCCACAGAAAGAAGGCAGCAACATGGTGTCCACCTGCATGTTAGACTGAGCTCCAAAGAACATGATACTTCCTTCAGTGGTCGGGCTTTATCCCTTCCAGCATAGGCTTCTGAGACTGCAGATGAGGCACCTTTCTGCTACAACTCTTAGTGAATGTGTTATTTTAACCATATGGGTCTAAAGATGATGAAAGATGGAGTGTGAGAGAATGCAGGGATACAGCAGGAAGCCTGGAATCAGGTATTATCTAGTGTAAGCTTTTTAAGTGGCCATTAGGAAAGTCTTCTCTTGTTCCCTTCTGAGTTCATGGGAATGAGTTAACCATGTCTCTTTGATGCTCATGGCTGCCAATTGCTCTGAAATATTTGAGTCTTGAGACAAATCTTTGGCAGAAATACACTTGATTGACAGGCAGATCTTATTTATATGACTTCAGTGAACAGAGACACACATACATTTTTCAAGTTTCTCAGTGTGTGTGTGCTTTCACATGAATATGTGTGTTGTACAGGTGTGCAGAAGTAAGAGGTCAGTCTTGGGTGTCCTTCCTTGTCCGTACTGTGTCTTGTTTTTATAATACAGACTATCACATTGGTCTGGAACTCCAGGGATCCACCACCATTTCTTCCTCTGAAGGGCTGGGTTATACATGTAGGCTGCCATGCCTTTTTTGATTGTTTGTTTTGTTTTGTTGATTTTTGTTTTCATATAGGTTCAGAGGTTGAACTCAGGGTTTCATGCTCGCATGTCAAGCAATCCCCAGCTCTGGATTCTAGGCTTTCAACCGCAGCATTGGGCATATCAGCAAGATTTCTCAACCTGTCAACAACTCCACCCTAGTTTCCCTCATCCTTACCTGGACCACAATCCAGGCTTTCGGGAAATGCTACTAAAGTCAGACTCTTGGAATTGACACTGGTCTCAGGCCAGTCATGAGACACTTAGCATTGCCTGTGGAAATGTTGATGGTTCTCTTCACTAGAGAGAACAGGCTAGAGAGTGAACAGGTATGGGTGTTGGGGACCCTGCCTTCTTAAAACAGGTTCATCCCTGGACCTCAGTCCAAGTTTTCCTCTCCCCTTTCTTCCCCCTATTTCAAGGCAGTCAAGTTTCCCCAGAAGCAAACGATGACTTCTATTTTAAACTCCCTGATATTTCTGGGAATGAAGGAGGCTTGTAAGTCATTTGACTACACGCACAGCCCTGGAAATTTTCATTGGTGAATCAAGGAGAATGCCTTTAGCTTTCTCTTAGAACCTCCTTTTAAAAATAGCTGGTGAATTGGACTGGTTTTCAGGGCAACAGTGGGATTTTGCTAAAGGGGGCTTGTGAAACTCCTCCAGAGATGCCTAATAAGGGAAAACAATGAATTGCCTAGTCTCAGGGAGATGATTATACTAGAGAGAAACCTTTCCTTTTCCAGTGTTCAGCCACTCTGGCCTCTGTCTATATCTCCCTTTCCCCCTTTAGCTGGATTCTCTGTTCTCTGCCTTCCAGCCACATTGACCTAATTTCTGTGCTTGGAAATGGCCTTTGTCCCTTGTTATCACAGGACCTTTATACATGCTGCTCTTTAAAGTTTTCATTCATCTTTTTAGCTTAATCCTAGGCAGCTTTCATGGGCCCTTCAAATCTCAAATAGCCTTTCTTTGGGAAAATTTCCCTCAAAGCTTAAGGCCTTCAGTTATTGGTTCTCAGTCTTCCTAATGGTGCGGTCCTTCAACACAATTTCTCGTGCTGTTGTGACCCCCAACCATAAAATTATTTTGTTGCTACTTCATAGCTATAATTTTGTACTGTTACGAATCATAATATAAATGTTTGTGTTTCCTGATGGTCTTAGGTAACCCCTGCGAAAGGGTCATTTGATCTCCAAAGTGATTGGAACCTAGTTGAGAAATACAGCCTTTAAGCGGTATTTTGCACTCTTAGTGTCTGAGTACACAGATATACACACACTCCAGAGTGTCTGAGTTCACACACACATGCACACACACCAGAGTTCACACACACACATGTACACATGCATACACACACATATGCACACATGTACATACCAGAGTGTCTCAGTTAACATATGCACACATGCACAATGCTTACACAGATGCATACACACAGATGCACACACACATACATACACTTCAGGGTGTCTGAGTTCACACAAACATGCACACTGGTGCTTGCACGGTTATTACACGAACAGGAACCCCTCCTCACAATCATTTTTCTTGATTGCCAACTTGCTTGGACCGAGAAGGATACAGGGTTCAGGAAAACACACTTCTGCATGTGTCTGTGAGGGGGATTCCAGGGAGAATGAGTAAGGGAGATCTGCCCAAAGGTGGCTGGTGCCATACCCACATTTTGTAGGGGGGAAAGTCAGATGACACAGCTAGTCCAGGGTGCTCCCATCCTGAGTGATATAAGCCATGTCGTTCCTCACACCTTCCCCTCCATTACTGACTGAAGGTTCAACAGGACACATCTGTCCTCCCTTAGCTGTCTCTGTCTCATGTGTTGTCACAAGGGAATACTGCACGAACACGGCCCGTCTGTCTGCCATCACACAGTACTTGGTCAGCTAGAATGTCTTCTGTACCGACTCTGTCATATTACTTTATGTAGTGCACTTAAAGCGATGTGAGGTTGGTACTCTAATTATGCACGTTGTACTGCTGTGGGAAGCTCAGCTTGCTTATGAGTATGTGTTCAGAAAGTGGAAGTGGGGTGAGGTCACTGCCCCTTGTTCTAAAGTCACCTCAACACTGCTCTGTGTCTTCTAAGCTCAGTGGAAATAGTGGCCCCTGATGCTTCAGAGAGACAGTGACACTCCCAGCAGCTACCCTAGGGTAGATGAATGCCCTCTCCTTGTACTTCTACATCTCAGTGTCTTAGGCCTTGGGGATGCTTCAGGAAAGTTTCTTGGTAGAAGGAGTTTGTGTACACAAGAGCTGCACAGGACTGTTCCTGTGACGTGCTGGCTGAGTGTTCCTTCCAGCCCTCTGGAGACTGAGAGAGCCTTGAAAATTCCAGAGATGCATTCTAGGGTGGAATCGCTACTTATTTTACATAATTGTAACAGCTTAATAGAGGAGGGAGAAGTTTTTTTTTTTTTTTTTTTTGTCTTGTTTTAATGGGGTTGACACTCGTAGTTTCAAAGAGATCTTAACTCCTTGTGGTGGGAAAGGCAAGGGAAGAGTAGCTTCATTTGTGTCAGTGGGAACCCAAGGCGGTGTCTTGGTCACGTGACAGCAGGAAGGACTCGGGGGTGGCCCTGACCTTCAAAGCCCAGTGACCTACTTCCACCAGCTAGACCCCAGCTAGTAAGGGTTCCCCAGCCTTCAATACTGTTCTGAGATCCAGCATTCGAAACGAACATACGCCCGTGCGGGGTGTTTAAAGTGCACATCATAGCGCTGAACCCTGAGATGCCACCGAATACTGAGCATCCTACAAAATCAATTTTCTGTTGCTGCTTCTCAACCAAGGAATCTTAAAAATACCACTTTTTATGTGGACGTGGATGTGGCTGAACAAGCTGCTGTCTGTGGCAGCTGATACACCCCTGACAAAAGATGCGTATGAGGGAGGGTACCACCTGGACCCCTAGGTTCTCACACATGCACAAGAATGCTTGTGACACATACGGGCTTCCCAGCCACAGACCTGCCTCCTTCAGTAAATGGCGCTTAGTAGGAATGAGTTGGTCACTGGGACTGTGGCCTTGAGAGGATTATTGGGATCACAGCTCTTCCTTCTCTTTCTTTGTTTCTTGGTCATGGTAGAGCTCTACCATATGAACCCACCTTGATGCATGGCTCTGATCTACAAGAGGGTGAACTCATGGTAGGTGCCCAGGTAACGTTGGATGAATGAATAATAAGAGTTGAAGTCTATAGACTGACAGGGACTCAACTCTGAGTTTGTTACATCAAGGAATCAGACGGTCAGAGAGAGCATGCATGTGTGACATGATAGAACATGTTGGAGCATTCAGTTTAATCAAACAGACTCTGTGGCAGGTGAGAACTGCACCTTCCATGGTGCAGATAATGTACAATTTTCATAGAGAAGTCCTAGGGAGGTGTCCTCATTAGCTTTCACTGATCTTGAAGGTCTAGGGAGGAGTCCTAGTTATCATTGACATAACTCAGACTTTCAGAAGAAGGGAGTGTCAGATGAGGGGTTTCTTAGATCAGACCGATTGTTAATGGTGTAGGTGGGCAGCACCGTTCCAGGGAATGCTGGGTTGGATTATATGGGAATGCCAGCTGAGCCGGAGCCTGTCAGTCATCCAGCAGACAGTGATGGACTGTTACCTGGAAGTGTAAGCCGAAGAAACCCTTTCCTTCCCTAAGTTGCTTTGGGTCAGAATGTTTTATTACAGTGACAGAAAGAAAATTAGAGCATGAGTCCAGGGGCTAAGAAATCAAAATCTCATTCTCTAAATCCCCAGTCCATTTCTCTGGGCCAGTGTGATCTGTGTTGTCTCTTCATGCTAGAATTGCATGTAGACGTGGAGGTCTGGGATACTAAGATTGACACCTTGTAGTTTGGGAATGAGAGTTTAGCGAGTGAGTTAATAGATCCCATGGATTTAAGAGACCAACAGCAGTAGGGCTGTATGGGCATGGGCTAGGGTGGAAGGAGCCAGCTGGCACTATGGAGCAGTGTTCTTTGACTGGGCAGAATAACACCCAGAGTTATTGCGAAGATGTGAGAAGGGAGACAGGAGATTTGGGGTAGGTGAGTTGCACCAGTTTATTAGCAGATTGAGGATATTATTATTAGCAGATCTAAGAGGCTTCGGCAGGGTTTTCTCCCCCACCCTTCGATTGTAAGCCTAAGGACTTGACTCAGAGCCAAACCCCATCAGCAGAGTGGGCGGAACAGTAACCCCCCACCCAGGGGTGGATGACACACAGCTGAGGGTCACACGGCTCATCATTCCTCAGTTTAGGGAAGCAACCACTGAACTGCCCAGTGGCATGTTTGTGACCTTGGGATGCCCTTGTCCTCCCTGAGACAGCCCTGCAAGGAATGAATTGGACTAAAAAATGCAAGCAAGTAGATAATCTTAGGATATAGCAACTTCCAGAGACAATGTCTTCAGGGTTCCTCAGGCCCTGTATTGCTGGATATTTCTGAAAGTGCAGGTTGTTGGGCCTCACCCCAATCTGTGGAATCAGATTTGGGGACATAAGAGACTAGAACTTCACCTAAGGGCATCTGACACCCGCCCCACAGGCTCAGGAACTGCAGCTCTACCTTGGTGACTCTAAGTCAAGTGTGACCTCATAAGCACCCGCTGAGCCATCTGCACCCATAAATCCAATCTTGCCTCTCAGAGACTCTGACTCAGGAGGGTTAAGGATGGAGTAAGCACATGAATTTTAATTTGAAAAATAAACAAAAGGTGTTTCCATGACCGGATTCATAGTAATCCAATTTTATCACCGCCTGGTCTACAATACTCAAGAGCTTCTTAAATATGCAAATTGGAGGTGGGCCCTGGAGATAGTAAGTCTGTGACTGAGGGGAGGGGAGACATAAGCTGGGACAAAAAGTACTGTCACTTCTGTACATAAGAGCTCCAGGCCTCACTTTGCTGCTCTGTAAGATGTAGATAGTGATGAGAAAAGGAAAGGCTGGAAAGTACCTTGTAGATCACGGCCAGCTGTTACCTTTTGCATGCTGAAATGTCTCCCATGGGCTTGTGTTTTGGGAATTATAGAATCTTTAGGACACTGGACATGGTTCTAAAGGGTTATAACATTATAGCCTTCCTTCCGGCCCCAGTGATAGAGAGCTCACTACTGTTAGCTGTTGTCATTAGACATCAGATGCTATATTTGCATAGGGGGATGGGGCCCTTCAGGTCCCAGTGCTCCGGTCCTCATGAGGATCAGAGGAACTGGCACACAGGACAGGCAGGGCTCAGTTGTCACTCTGCCACTTGGGAGTGTATTCCATAAGACATAGTAAACACAAGGGTGAAGCCCCGGCTCTCCATACAGGGCTTGCTGTGGCTGAGTGAGACCTACGAGAACAAGCTTCTGAAGGCGCTGCATATGCTCCGTGCTACAGCCAGAGATATAAATATGCCTCACACAGCGTTCAAAGAATCATTCTGCAGCCTACACAGATGTCAAAATAATAACGCGGTGATGTTAGGCAAGGAGGTAGTTTTGATGACTATTCCTCATCTGAAGTTATATAATATTCTCTCTCTCTTTCTCAGTGAGTGTATGTATGTGTTATTATGGTTAAGGGAAGTGATCTAAAGCTTGCTGAATCTCTAAGTTGGAGACCATCTAAACCTTTGAACTGGGCCAGTTCGTGCACTGTCTGGAGTCTAAGGGACTTGAGCATAAGGGCATGCTTGAGAACACTTCAGGGGGCAAACATGAGACTGTGTGGGAGAAGAGGGCCACTCTGCGGTGACTTAACTTAATAGACTGACTAAGGCTTTGAACAAGGGACAGTGCTAGGCAGTAGGAACACAGACTGAGCCACCTAGTCCTAACCTTTCTTCTCTGAGCTTGCAACCCATTCAAAGTGTGGCCCTAACACAAGAGGCCAGCCAATGATCACAGTCATTTCTAGGTGTGATGTCTTCTGCAAAGAAACCAATAAATGGGCAGAGGCTCATGAGGTCCCACTCCCCTTTGAGCAGATGATGCATTGCTGGGGGAGGGAGAGTTATGATGTAGCCCCTTAAAAGTTGAGCAAACTTGAGGAAATAGTCCCTACTCATGCTCATGCAAATAACCCTAGTTAAGCTTAGTGAGTCACTAATATAAAATGAACATGTAAGTAAGAGGGTGAGGAGGGACTTGACTGAGAGAGGGAGGGCTCAGCAGCAGAGGGAGGGGCCAAGAGAGAGTAATGGGGACACAAGTTTGATCAAACTATGTGGATATAATTGTCCAAAAAGCATGAGAAATAAGTTAACTGGGACATAAGCTGATGGGCTTGGTGTGGCTGGGGACGACCATCGAAGTTAAAGCTCCAATACTCAAAACTTGAGTCTACTGAGGAGAGGGGAAGGAGCAAGCAGCATGAGGACCAGGATCCCTGGCAAAGTGCTTATGGCTGGGGAGAGCTGATGATCTTTTGGAGAACAGGGGAGGGGGACATGACAGAGAGATTCCAGGAATGCTAACTCTTGTTATTTTTATTTTTTTTCCCCAAGTCTGTTACAGCTATGGTTGCCAAATATAACCCAGGATGCCCAGATAAATTTGAATTTCTGATAAACAATGGGTAAGCCTATGTTTGTCCCAAATACTGCATAGGACTTCAACTAAAACCTCATTGTTTATCTGAAATTCGCACTTATCTGGATGCCCTATATTTTATTTGCTAAATCTGGCAGTCATAGTTGTAGTGGGCAACTAACTCCAGGCACACCGGGAATAGCAGAGGCTCTCAGGGAAGCTTACCAAGCAAAGACAGGGTTTAGTTTATGTTTTGTGACTTTGAATCATATACACAGCTCTGACCCTGCTGTGTAACTCAGCACAGGTTGCTTGACCTTTCTGTGTCCCAGTTGCCACACCTGAGAAAAGGGTCCTAACTTGGACCTTCTGGATCAAGGGCCTGGCTGCAGAATGTTTGCTGTAAAGAGTACTAAGGGTTTTATTGTTTGAAGGCATGAGTCATGATAGCCCTCATGGCTCCTGACACCAAGGATGTTCAGAGGAATTTCCTGGAAGAGGGTGAGATGAACTTTACAGATTTTTCCCTTTGCCCCAGGCCTTAGTTCAGACAAGCATTGCACAATAAACTGATTCTGTCTGTATTTAAAATTTGGACACTTCATTCGGCATGGGTAATTTTGGGGGGAACTGCTTTTGGTTTTCAAACCTTTGAGTTGCATACTATTTATTTTAATAACTGAGCTTGTTGGCGTCCTCTTGTGTTTATCACGGTCTGAAGTCAAGGAAGGTGCTCACTGGCTTTTCCCTGTCCTGGTAGGGTTCCTGGGAGGCAGCAGTGTCTGGGCCAGATATGCATACTTGCGTGTGCATTCAAAACCATTAATTTTAAGCTAAATAATCCCTACTCAGTTTTCTTTTCTGTAAAATAGATATAATCTAAGCATGTCTCTCAGAGGTGACTGTCATTTAGTGGGGAAAAGGTCAGGTCTAAGGCACAGCCTCATGCCTGGCATTTACCAAGGTTTTATGATGGGATAGCCTTGAGCCCCACTGTATTACAACATCAGTTTTCTGACCTGCAAAGCAGAGACCTATTGCTTTCTTCCTGGGTGATTCCTTGAGGGGACATCAGTGAGATATGGAGGCAGATGTATGTATGTATGACTGTGGCTCTTTTAGACTCCTCTGCATCCTTCACACAGGAAGACAAGCAAGTTTTAATTCTTGTGATGTTTTAATTACATGTTGCCACTTCTAGCAGGGATGGGTGATGAAATTTAAATAAGAGTGTCCATGTCATGGAGGGTGTGACAGAGATACAGACAATTGACATGAAGGAAGGGAGTAGGAAAGAGGCATCGTCACCTGAAAATCATGACCACGAATGGCCTGGAATGTTCTTGCCTGGGGAGAGCACAGCCATTTCTCTGTAGCTGGTTAATTCAGGAGCTCTTGTCCACTCTAGTCACAGAACTGACCTTTTCTCTGACACTTCACTCCCATGTGGATCTTCGCCTTTGTCCTACCCAGGAGAGAACTCTAAAGCCTTGTGGCTTTGATATTTTTCAATTTTATCTTATTTTATTTAGTTACTTATTAATTTCGTCACTCCAAAGTAGACCTTGATGACAGTCACTTCCACACTCTGTGAACAGGTCTGAGTCTTGGGTACCTGTGGTGTAGACCTTGATGTCAGTTACCTCCACACATCTGTGAGCAGGTCTGAATCTTGGTTACCTGTGGTGTGGGGATTATAAGTGCTGAGGGTCTTAGGGTGAATGTTCAAACAGGAGACAGTCAGGGGCATTAGTAGCTTAGATGCTTTCTCAGTGCTAGCTGTGAGCTCCAGCCCCAGAGGAGAGGTACCAGGCACAGTGAAAACTCTTACCAACCTACTGGACAAGATCTCAGCAAGCCCAGATCAACAGGCCCTTGAGTATGTACTGCTGGATGAACCTCAGGTTTGAAAATGGCTCCTCAGCTCTCTAGGAGAGGGGGGGAGTGTGGGCAGGTGGCCTCTCCTTCTGCCTTTTCCTTATCTACCATCCTGGTAAGGGTTACATGTCTATCTGCATCTCTCCATTTGGACCTGCTTCCCTCAGTCTGTTCCTTGGGATGCGGCCGATGTGCTCTTCCTGAGAAGTACGTCTGCTTACAGGGTGCTCCCCTGAGGCAGATGCCCTGAGTGGCTGGCATTGTCTTCAGGGTGGAGCCAGGCATCTACCTCATAGCTAAACCTCTGCCTAGTGCTTGTGCTCCAGCTTCCATTGGGCTTTGGTACAGGCCTCCTTGCTGTCTCCTTGGCTCACGATCCCTGTTCTTGTCTTCCATCCTCTACTGTCCTCCTACCGACTTCCTCAACCTTCATATCTCACTTAGACATCACCCCCTCAAACCCACGGACACTGGCATTTACCGTGCACTGTGTCATCTTTCTAATTGTCTTCTCCAACACACTGCCAATTCCAGACTAGTTGGGGTATGGGCAGTATTCTAGAGGAATCCAGCGGCTGCAGGATTCAACCCTGGAACTCTGAGACTATACTCGGACTGCTAGAACCCTGTGTCCATGACTGAGCTCATAGGAAGCTTATGCTTTAACCTCTCTGTGCCTCAGTTTCCCTACCTGTGACATCTGCCATTAAAAAGTACTTTTCACTTTCCCACACTTCAGTTTCTCTATGCATACAATCAGCCAAGTGCACTCTCTGTATAGATACAGTGAGGCACTACGCATGCAAAGGTGCCTTATATAAAGGAAAGTGCTTTGAGACACACTGGTTGTAAGCAGGGAGAGGGTTGGTGGTTAAAGCACTTGCCACATGAGCTGGAAGGTTGGAGTTTGGATTCCTAGAACCCAGGTAAGTGCATGTGGAAGGGTTACCTCTTTCCCATTACCTTGCCAACTTTAAGGAAGTTTTCCTAAGAGAGGATGCACATACAGACACACACTCCCTCCCTCACCCCATGCTCTGGGACCTGGGGATCTCCTTAAAGCACAGGCTCACAGGAACTCTGGGTCAGCCAGAGCTGGCCGATTTTCACCTGGAGAATGGGGCTGGGTGCCTTTCCACACCCTCCCTGTGTCCTCACTGGAAGCTATACAAATCAGTTTGGCAGATAGCTCAAACTCTAACAGATAGTGCGGCTGGGCCGTTGAGAAACCTAACTTCCAGAGTGGCTCACAGTGGCAAAAAGTTGTGTGCATGTGTGCATGCATGCGTGCATATGTGAATATTACGTCTAAGTATGCTCTTATACAGCAGGGGCGCAACGCCCTTCAGATTTCTTCCTCCTATTCATCCATAAATGAGGGCCTCAGGAGGTGGGGCCTGCTTCAGATGATTAAGCCACAAGGCTCCATGTTGAGATGGCACACGTTCCCTTCTAAAAGCCAGGTTCTTTGTGTCCTGAAGTCATTGTGAGAAGATGGGCTGTTAGGAAGGCGCCCAGGTGGAACAGTCTGCTGCTGCTTTGGTCTTCGGCTTTCCAGCATCCACAACACTAGAAGAAAGTTTCTGTGGCTTACAAGCCCCTGGCACATGGCATTTTGGCATAGCAGTTTGAATGAACTAAGAAAGAGGGTGTCACTGAGAAATCCTACCATCTGGGACCTTCCTTTTTATAGTGTGGTTTTAGCCATTTTTCTTTAAAAAAAAATCAACCTGTGTGTGCTCACATGTGCATAAAAGCTGCTGGAGGTGGTTCCCTCTGTCCTTCTCCCTTCTCTTCCCCTGTGCACCTGCCTGCCTGCTGCTTGTCTCCGTGACTGTCTCCATGTTCCTGTCTCTGAAGGTCTCTGGGCAGATCTTTCTTTCTCTCTTTCCCCATATTCTCCTCTCTCCCAGCACCCAGTCTCTCGGTTGGCACAGAAGTGCTAGTTACCTAGGAAACCACCACAGGGTGAACTCCTGTGATTGGTCAGACTGGGGCCTGACTCCAGGTTGGTGGGCAGATTTTCGGGGTGATTCTCTTTTGTCTGCAGTCTCTTTTCTGGGGGGGGAGATAATCTCAGGAATGTGTCTGCACCCTGGTGGGCCGGGCTTCTCTGCTGCGAAGTCTTCCTGCCTACTGGGGATTTGGAGTTGTATAAGGAGGCCAGGAGCTGCATTTCCCAAACAGCAGAATGCTGGGGAGTGGAGGTGGGCGCTGAGAGCCTCAGGGCTAACACCTAGAGAGCAGCCACTTTCTGTATCAGTTCATCAGCAAAGCTGGGCATAGGTGTTGTTTATTCCCCCTATTCCACCGATTAGGAGAGGGAGTCTCAGGAAGAGTAAATAACACCTGGCAAACAGGATGCCTCCTTATCATGAGGTCTTTTTTTTTCTTCCTTAAATTAAAGACAGGCTGGCCTTGAACTGGAAATGCTCCTGCCTTAGTGCCCAGATTACATTCTCTGATGATTCCTGGGGGCTCTGGTGGAGGCCTGGGAGAGGGTGGGCCATACAGTGCCCCATGTCCCTCCAGATTGGTCAACCCCTACTTAGATTTGATTCTTGTTCTTTCCCTGGAGTAAGCACCATTCAATTCATATAGCTCTCAAGTTCCTGGGAATGGACGCCTTACACCTGCTTATTCTTTTGTTTTAATTTTTAATTTTATTTTTATTAATTACAGCTTATTTACTTTGTATCCCTCCCAATCTCACTCTCCCTCCCTCTTCTTCTGTTATGCCCCCCCCCAAGTCCAATGATAGAGGAGGTCCTCCTCCCCTTCCATCTGATCCTAGTCTATCAGGCCTCATCAGGACTGGCTGCATTGTCTTCCTCTGTGGACTGGTAAGGCTGCTCCCCCCTCATGTGGAGGTGATCAAAGAGCCAGCCCACGAGCTCATGTCAGAGATGGTCCCTGTTCCTAATATTGGGGAACCCTCTTGGACACTGAGCTGCCATGGGCTACTTCTGTGCAGGGGTTCTAGGTTATCTCCATGCATGGGCCTTGTTTGGAGTATCAGTCTCAGAAAATCTTATGAAAGAAGGGGGAGATAGAAAGACCTGGAGGGAACAGGAGCTCCACAAGGAGAGCAACAGAACCAAAAAATCTGCTTATTCTTTAAGGATGGCAAAGGAGAAGATGGGATGTGGCTCAGCATGGGCAAGGTCCTAGGTGTGATTCCAAGCACCACAGGAGAAGAAAGGGAGAAGCAGGGAGGGATAGAGAGGAGAAGACAAGAGACAAAGCCACACAGAGAGTGAAGGATAGATGGTGGTTATGCAGCAATGCGAATATACTACTGCCACCACAGAACACTTAGGAATACTCAAAATGGCTAATTTTGAGCATCACTACCACCATCATTGCGTGTGTGTGCATTTGCCTGTGTGAATGTGTCCAGAGACTGAGCTGGAAGCTGGTTGCCTTTCTGTCTTTCTGCTTTAGTTTTCATGGAAGTGTCTTTCAGCAGGAACTCACTGGGGTTTTCTAGACTGGCTGGCACTGGCTCTTCTTGTCTCCACCCTTAACCTACCACTGGGTTTCAGGTATGACCACAACAAGCTTTTCGCATGGGCTGTGAGGGTCTGAATTCAGGTCCTCATGAGTATGTAGGAAGTACTTGACCCACAAAGCCGTCTCCTCAGATCCATGTAACATTTAGTTTACAAGTGTTAAAGGATAGCTCAGGATCAGAGGTGCAGCCAACTAAGCCAAGTGCAACTGTGATTCTGTACCTTTCTTTTCCCATGTAAAGGGTAAGAGTCACTCAGAGGGGACTTCATAGATGCCGAAAGACCTTGGTCAACATGTAAACCTGAGCTATTTCTTACATCTGTCTTATGTCAGGAGCAGCAGATCTTCTAGCTTCACCTTATAGGTGACATGGTAGAGGCCCAGGAGGAGTGTGGTTTCTGGAGTACACCCAGCTAGCTAGGTGATGCGCCCAAATAGCAGACACTCTGATGCTTCCTTTTAAATGCCTAGAGCCCTGTCATTACTTTAACAGGGCTGGGATGCAAAAGAGGAATTCTGCTTCTCCAAAGCACACAGGGGTTGACGGTGCCCTATCCCTGGCTCCAGGTCAGTGTTCTCTGCAGGCTCCAGTGTTCATCAGTCTCTTAGTGGACTGGTAACTTGAGCCACAGTCCAAACAGCTGCAGGTAACCCAGGGGCCTGGTTTCAGGTAAGCCTGCAGGATGGAATCTAATGCAGATAGGTACCACCATCATGGGTTCTGGAGATAGGCTGGGCAGCAGCGAGCTGTGGAGGGTGCTGATGGCGGTGATACAGGGAGTTTGGAACTTTTCAGGCTCAGGTTGGATACGGAGTGTCAATCATGCCAATTACACCTGCAGTCCCTCCTCCTGTCAGTGTGCATCGCAATCACATATGGGCCCTGGAAGGCTTGCTAGCTCCCTCCAGTTTGCAATTCTAACAGTTGCTACGTAGATATGCACATTTATAATCTTTTGTTTTTATTCTCTTATGTTACATCCCAACTGCAGTTTCCCCTCCCTCCACTCCCTCAGTCTCTCCTCCCTACCGCTCCTCTTCCCAGATCCACACACCTGCCCTCTGCCTCCCCTCAGACTCGACCAGGTCTCCTAGGGACAGTAACCCAGCACAGCATAACAAGCTACAATAAGACCAGGGACATACCATCACATCAAGGCAACCCAGTAGGAATAGGCTCCTACAAAGCACACAAAAGAGTCAGGAACAGCCTCTGCTCCCACTGTTAGGATTCCTACAAGAACACCAAGCTACTCAGCCATAACATATATGTAGAAGACCTAGGTCAGACCCCTAGAGACCCCCTGATCTCTGTGAGGCCCTATGAGTACAGCGCCACTGATTCTGTTGGTCATGTTCTTGTGGGGTCCCTGACCTCTCTGTTTGCTCCAACCCTGCCTTTTCCTCCTATTTATAATCTTGATCTGCCCTCCATCTAAAAGCTACCACTGGGTCAGTCAGAATTTCTGTGTACATGTGCATACATGTGTGTCTGTGTGTGCATTTGTGTGTTCGTGTGTGTGTGTGTGTACATGCATGTGCATAACTGTGTGAAGGCACATATGCATGCATATGTGTGCAAGTGTGTGCCTATGCTTGTGCCTGTGTCTGTGTGTGTGTATGTATGTATGTATGTATGTATGTATGTATGTATGTATGTATGCACACGTGCATCCATATAGAGCCCAGAGGTCAACCTCAGGTGTTCCTACGGCAGGGTTCACTTTTCAATTTGGTAACACTGTTCCACTGCGTGGAGCTTGCCAAGCAGGTTAGGCTGGTTGGCCAGTCGGGCCCCAGGGCTGCTGCTGTCTCTGCCTCCCAGGGGCTGGGGCTGGTATCACCAGCAGATATCACCACCCCTGGCTTTTATGTGAGTTTTAGGGATTCAACTCAGGGCCCTGTGCTTTGCTGACTGAGGTATCTCCTAAGCATGAAGAGCAGATTCTTACACTTTACAGAGGAAGAAACCGAGACTCAGAGAGACTGAATGATTCATCTGGGCTCACACTGGAAACAAAATGTGGAGTCATGTCTGCCTCTTTTTTTTTTTGTCAGCAGGCCTTGCTACCTCCTAAGGATTAACTGGGGTCACTGTGCAAACGAACAGGAATTTATTACATGGTCAAGACTGAATGAGGGGCAAAGGGTCCTTGTTCAGTGTGGATGTCTGACACTTGCTTGAGAGTGGGTGTGAAATCCTTGTCTGGGGAATATTTTCTATGGTCCTCCAGGTGAAGGTCTCAGCCCACAGCACGAGCATCGCACCAGGATGTATCAGGAATATGATTCCCAGGCAGAGTCAGACCTCCGGCAGTGGGCCTGATGATGGTGGCGAGCACTGAGTACCTATGAATGAATGGACCTGGAAAAGAGGGCGATTGGTAATGTCAGCCCATGACGTATGTGCACATAAGGATTTATGTTTATGCATGCCTGTGCATGTGGCTGCTGGAAGACAAGCTTAGCTGTCATTCGCTAAGTGATCTGTCCCCTCTTGCCCTTGCTCTCTCGATCTCTCATGCTCTCTGAGACAGGGAGTCTCACCCATTAGGTTAGGCTGGATCTCCAGGGAACCCCACCCCTCTAGCCTCAGGACTGCAAGCACAGACCACCACTCCAGGTTTTGTTTTCTACTTTTTAACTTGAGTCTTCAGCAATGAACTCATTGTTGATGCTTATCAGGACACACACACACACACACATACACACACACCAAACACACATCTCCCAGCCCTTCTGATGATGCTACTAAGGCAAGGATCACAAGATAAGATAGTAATGGTTGGGATGAACCCTAAATCCAATCAATGATAAATGTTCTTCTAAAGGATGGAAAGGAATGAAAGATGTGCTGGGGAGGAAGGCATGGATAGAGGGAAGCATGATCAGAATGGTGTACCCATAAGTCAAGAAATTCCAAGCGTTGTTGGCAGCCGTTATGCAATACAAGAGAGGTGAAGAACAGGTTCTTCCTTGGAGATGGCAGAATGAACAAAAGCCTGTGACACCTTGTCTTCAGACCTTCGGCTTCTAGAACTATGCAGGAGTAAGTGCCTCTGTTTACACCTCCCAGCTCAAGTTTATTTGTTGTGGCAGCCACAGGAAAGGAAGTCAGAGTCCTGCAGATCACTCTACTGAGTGACAAAGTTTGAGCATCGGTGGTTCATAGCAGAACTTTTGCAAGCAGGCACATACTTCAGACCCACCCCTTGTGTGACCAGTCAGAATCAGCCTGAAGATGTACAGGTTTTTAAAAGGCTTGGATGTGATTTGCATGCATGCCTGGAAAGTTGACACCATTTAGCCTCAAGGGGCATTTTATTTTGAGTATATATATAATCTATATCTTTTATCTTGTATCCTAGTCTGGCCATGCTAAGCCAAATGAGAAATTCTTTAACCAGCTTCCCACATTCACAGGGATGCTATTCTTATTGTGAGTTCTTTCTGCATCTGTGCACTTGGCAGGCAGAGAAGTGAACCCGTTGTATGGTGGAGGCACATGCCCCTGTTTAGGATCTTGTACCTGACCCTTCTGTCAGCACAGCCTGGCATAATGCACAAAGGGTCAAGGCTAAGGGGTGAGGTTAGCAAAGCCAGTGGGCATGTGACTCCTTTCCTGACCTGCATGTGGGAGGCAGGGCCACTGAGGAAGCTGAGCAGGGCTAAGGAAGTGTTCTAATCATCTGCTTTGATGGCATCATGAAGTCAGCCATCGGAGGTGTAGCATACTTGTCAAGTTTCTGTTTTTTGCTATACTTTTATCTCAAGCACTTGGTGCAAGCTTGTCCAGCAGCAGAGGCACCTGGGTAGCAAGAGAAACTTATCTGGTCCCCTGGACTCTGAAGCAAGAAATTCTGAGATTGTTCTCTGTGAGCCCAAGGAAAGGTTTTTGTAATTCAGGTTGCTCTTTTGGGCGTACTGTTTTGAAGAGCTACAAAGAGTCTGTGAGCCCCCACAAGGAGATCTTTCTGGTCTGGAGAACCTTAGGCTGGAGATGTTTGGGGATGCTGAGCAGATGGCCCATTCCTGTGCTTCTCTGGAAAACACTGATCACTTCCTCCATGCAAAAACTTGATGTGTCTTTTTTAGGTAGCATAGGCTCTCTCTAAATGCCTGTACTATTGGTTCTCATTTTACAGAAGATTAAACAAGGCCCAAAGAAAAGGTAGCTGCCAGTGATCACACGTGATTGATCCAGCTTAGGGTTTTACAGTTGGGGACTGTTGACATTTGGGGCCAGACCTGTGGAAAACTGTCTTAATGCATTATGGGCTACATGGTTGGTGATATCTGTGACTTCTATACTGCAGATGTTAACACCACCCACAACCCAGTTATGACAAGATAAAATGTCTCTACACATTGGCAAGAATCCACTGGGGAAAAAGGGACAGGGTCACTTTCTGTTGAGAACCAATGGTCTAACTTCAGACAATCCATCTAAAAGATCATCACTGGGTGAACTGATAAAGAAAATGAACATATGGCTACACACAGTGGAGGGGAGTGAGACTAGAATAGAATACTAGTGAACCCTTAAAAGATGGAATCCTATAATTTGTGACAACATGGGTAAGTCTAAAGGACTAAGTTCACAACCAGAAGGTGACTACAGTTAATAACAATATATTTTACATTTCTAAAGAGCTAGAGGAAACGAGAAAATGTTTGAGGTCACGGATGTCAGATTCTTCTGATTTGAACTTTATATGATGTGAGAACGACTAGAAATACCATATTGTATTTCATACATATATAGACTTATGTGTTCATCAAAAAATTAAAAAGCAAGATGAATAGATAAAAATTGGGATAGGGAAGGCATATGAGGAGGGATAAATAACACTAAAAATCTTTTGAAAAAGACATGGAAATCTACCTACTACTATAGAAGCTTCCTAAAAGAAATAATAGACATATGTAACAAGAGGCTAAATAGTTACTCTATAATGGGATGACAATATTCCTAGTTGACACTACAGGCTAACAAATGAAAAGCTCAGTACTTTGAATGTGTGAGTTGTTGAACAGTGTGGCCCCATAAATACTCAAATGTTATAGGATACTGTCAATGCTGTGTGTTACTCTACAGGACTTGACAGCAAAATTATTTCTGTAGACAGTACATATTTGAGTCACAGAACGCGTCAAAGCAGAACTGACCTTGAAGCTTCATCCTTACTAGATACCTTTTAGATTGCTGGAAGATGAGGTGCATGCTACTGGAGGAAGAAAGTACTTATCAGTGTTACCTAGCCATAATGACTGATCTGACATATCCCTGTTATATTAGTGGCACCAACATCACGAGAGTAACCGTGATTGGATTTGCCACCACTGTTGAGCCAAGAACTTGGGACTTGAGAGGTCATAGATCCTAGAGGAGAACCTATGACTGTTATTCTGTCAATTGGAAATAGTATTAAGACAACTCCTAATGGCTTATTACTATATCCATGGATTAATGTGCTTCCACACTCATCAGAGAAGCTTCTGTTTGCAGCAGATGTTGATTAATGCAGAGACCCACAATTGGCCAAGATGCAGAGAATAAGAGACTGGAGAATGCTCAGCCTTAAATAAGATACCTAAATCCTCTCACAATGCAGGGATCCTATTGGAAGAGGGAAGAGAAAAACAGTGAGCGCCAGAGATGGTGGATGGCTACAAGAAAATATTATCTTCTGGAAACAGCGTGGCAGTTACACATATGACCTCACAGATACTGTGGCAGCATGTACAGGCCCTGTGCAAGTTCAAACTTGACCAAATCCCAGCATGGAAAGTTGGGGAAGGGCTACAAAATCCCACCACCAGCAGAGGATCTATTGGCAATTGATTGCTCCTGGGAGAGCCAGTTTTTTGTTTGTTTGTTTGTTTCGTTTTTTGTTTTTAAATTTACAGAGCACTTTTCTTGGTAAGTCAAGCACACTCTAGTGGAGGCTACATATCCAATAGTATATAAACAGCACAAAAAGGACTTGGTGGGTGAAAAATACACAAAGTTGGTTGTATGGAGAAGCAGGTGGATCATTAGGGGATGAATATGGTTAAAACATTATAAGAAGTTCTCAAAAGATGAATAAAACAATAAGGAGTAAAAAGAAGGAAGGCGGAGAAGGATGGCTAAGCAGTAACTTCAGGGGGCCTGCTTTATTGAATGAAGCCATATGCCTGAAAGGGAAATACGCGTGGTTGGAGTTCAGAGGTCCAAATAATATGTTTGGGAACAAAGTCTGTTTGTCTTGCATTTAAGAAAGAAAAGTAGTATATGTACTCCCTATATACTCAACTCTTCGCCATGTCTTATTCTAACTGATGGATGGATTCTACATCAATTCACTCAGTCCTGGGTCAACTCAGTAATGGGGTACAATGAGATCCAATAGTAGGCAGTGGGAGACTTTAAGATTGACTGTGGGAGTATGGAGGGTAAATATAGCTAGGCTTCCTTATCGGAGGCACAAGAGTGCTTACAACTGATTCCAGAAAGACTGGGTTTTGTGGATGACTTAACCTCTCAGAGCCTCCTCTTTCTCTGCTGTAAAAAAAAGGGTTAAAAATCATACTTAGATTTCATGGAGTTCCCAATGCACTAGGTTTCCACCTCACCCCTGAAATGCCCCAATTTCAGTTGATTCTTTCAGCATTTTCCCCATCACTCCTCCGTTACCTGATCCCTCCTGTTCCCAACCCCACCAGTCCCTAGTTCACCCACAAAATCTATTCTATTTTCCTTTCCCATGGGAGCTATTTGTTCCCGACTTGAGCCCTCATTGTTACCTATCCTTTCTGAGTCTGTGGATTATAGCATGATTATCTTTTACTTTACAGCTAATGTCCACTTATAAATGAGTACATACCATGTTTTTCTTTCTGGGTCTAATTTACTTTACTAAAGATGGCTTTTTTTTTCTAGTTTCATTCATTTGCCTGCAAATTTCATGGTACCATGTTTTTAACAGCTGAGTAATACTCCATTGTGTAAATATACCACATTTTCTTTTTCTCAGTTGAGGGACATCTATGTTGTTTCCAGTTTCTGGCTATTACAAATAAAGCTGCTATGAACATAATTGGGCAAACGTCCTTGTGATAGGATAGAGTGTCCTTAGGGTATATGCCCAGGAGTGGTATAACTGGTCTTGAGGTTGATCAATTTTTACTTTCTTGAGGAGCCACCATATTGTTTTCCAAGTGGCTGTATGCGTTTGTACTCCTATCAGCAGTGGAGGAGTATTCTCCTTGCTCCAAACCCTTGCCACCATGAGCTGTTATTTGTGTTACTGATTTTAGCTATTCTGACAGGTATAAATGGAATCTCAGAGTCATTGTGATTTGCATTTCCCTGATGGCTAAGGATCTTGAACATTTCTTTAGTGTTCCTTAGCCATTTGAGATTTCTGTTGAGAATTCTCTGTGTAGACCTGTACCCCATTTTAAATAGATTATTTAGTTTCTTGATATCTAGTTTCTTGAGTTCTCTATATATTTTGGATATTAACCCTCTGTCAGATGTAGAGTTGGTGAAAAATCTTTTTCCAGTCTGAGGATTGCCATTTTGTCCTATTGATGGTGTCCTTTTCCTTAGAGAAGCTTTTCAGTTTCATGAGGTCCCATTTATTAATTGTGGATCTTAGTGCCTGGGCTGTTGGTGTTCTGATCAGAAAATTATCTCCTGTGCCGATGCTATCGTAACCTTAGCACAGATCCCCAGTAATGGGGAGCATGGACCCTGAACAGGCTATCTTTTATAACCAGGCAAAACCTAGCCACAAAACCATATCAGAGGATGGGAGCTTGTGAAACAAATGACAATTCACGCCATCAGAGCATGGTTGAAACTCCAGGTTCTGACTTCTGTTTTCATTCATGGGGGAACATGTAGGCTGAACTCAAGAATGCAGGTAAAGTGCTTGGTGCAGTGTGTAAGCTCTCACTACACATCATTGCTTTTCTTGTCATCAGCATTCTGGAATGATAAAAAACATAGAGGAAAAGGTGGGTCATCAAAACAACAGAAAACCCATTGTGCTGTTCAGTGACTGCACTGTGTAATTAGTAAATCACCCCCGCACGCACACAAAATTGAAAAAAAAGCACTCTGGCAAGAGGAGGCTGGTTTGCCATCACAGCACTGCTCAAACAATGCATGGCTCATGTCTCCTGGAAGACAGATGCTATTCTCTCAGTGAGCTTCCCCCGGTTTGGTGGTGCTTCCATTCCCTGTGATTTGCTTAATTTTAAGGAGATAGGAGATGAACAGCATAGAAGCAACTTCAGAGGACTTTGGTTCCTTGACAAAAATTCTGTTATCATCAGATCATTTGGTTTATACAAGGGAAAAACTTTGCTATTCATACCTGGGGCCAAAGTCTGATGTAATACTAGCATTCATGTGTGGTGCTTAACACAATGCACATATTGTTTTATATAGGTTTTCACACACACACACTCAAAGCTTAAAAATCCTAGGAAACACCTACTGGGAGATCAAACACTACACATATGTGTGCATTGATCCGCAGAAACCAACATTGCCTAACTTAAAAGAAATGAGAATATATTGAATGTCTAGGAGAAGGGAAGAAGAGAGAGCCAGAAACTAGGCAGAGCCAGGTGTGTAGAAACAGGACAACTGGCTGTTTTTTTCCAGACTCTACCACTTGATGGGTTCTAGTCTTTGCTACAGCCTTGTTTCATTGAATATGTAACTTTCTAGGAAGTATCCCTGGTGACTGAAGTTGGACTCCATGTCTGTTAAAGTAGAGGCTTAAGATTTGGAAATGGCCTCCAAGGCTCATGTCTTACAAGTTTGAATTCCAGCTATTAAGTCATCTTTAGAAAGAGGGGATTAGTGAGTGGGCATTGGGTAATTTGGAGACTACCCTTGGGAATGCTGGTCTCCTCTTCTTCCATCTTTGTTTCCCAGTTGTCAAGGAGCAAGCAATATCACTCCACCACAAACTGCGAACATGATATACTGTACCAGCACAGGCCCGGAACAACCGGGACAAACAGCTATGGACAGAAACTTGTGAAGCTGGGAACCAGAGCTAACACTTCCATCTTGTATGTTGCCTGTCTCAGGTTTTATGCTACAGTGGCAGGAGAATGAGCCTTGGTAGCCAACAGTTTCATTGAGCCTTAAGGGAAAGCATAGCTCTTAAAAGAAGAGCAGGTATGAGAGGACCAGAGGATGCTATGCTGATGTGCACAAAGTCCTTTTTTTTTTGTCAGTTACCAGCCTTTCCAGCTATGGTGGGCAATAGTTAGTAAGCATTCAACTTTAGTGAAAGTGGTGGATAAGGCAGAGGGTAGCTGTCAGGAGAGATATGACAGATAGGCTGTGCAAGAAGGCATCTTAGTTATGTTGAGTGGCTGTAAGGAAATCAGCACAGATGGAATGGCTTGGACAACATTTATTTCTCACAGTGCTGGAGGATAAAGGGCTTAATTCCTAGAAATCAAGATGTAGCAGATGCAGTGTCTAGGGAGAGCTCACTTCCTGTTTGAAAGTGCTCTTTTGTTGCACCCTCACATAATCAATAGAATGGCAATCACACTTCTATCTCAGAAGGGCACTAAAATCTGATTTACATGGACTTCATCCTAGTGACCTAATTACCTCCCAATGGCACACCATCAAGGCAGCAACCTGTGAATCTGGGGAGAAAGCTAAAACATTCAGACCATAGCATTACATTCTGGAGAATTGGGAATTTCAAGACTCTCTTTGGTTTCATTTTATTTAATTCAGGCAGTTCTTATTGTAGCCAGGAACGGATACAGAATACTTCTCCAAGGGCCAAGCAATTTAACAACTGGGTTGTAGTTGGTTAGCACGGGAAGGGATTCCTTGTCCAGGCTGAAACCCAAAGCTGTGGGAAAGGATTAGTTAGCATGGTGAAGAAGATGAGCTGGGAAAGACAACTTTATAGCACTCTTCATCATGGTGTAAAAGGGTCAGGCACAGCTGTTTGTCCAGTCTGCTTGGGCAGTGTGACTCAGACAAGGAAAACTGGGCTTGAAATTGCATTCTGAATTATTTATCAGAATATGAGGACTTTCTGTCTGTAAGGGAAGTTAGTCTGTAGCAAACCCTTAGGTATGGTTTTGATCCAGGGCAGCCAGTCTCTGCATTTCACACTTCTTTCTGCTAATTCTGCATCTGGGACTCATAGTGATCTCCTACATCATGATCCTCCCTGGGTACCTAGAACTTTGGATGGGACCAAATCCCATCTATACTGTTTTCCCTGTACCTACAGCACCTACAATGATGCTTCATTTACAAATTGACAGTAGCAACTAATAATAAAGCAGGATTATAGAATACTATGACAAGTTTTTTTTGTTTCCCCTCTCCTCCCTCCTTTTCTGTCAACTTGCTGCCACTATACCAAACTTGTTATTGACTTTAGGTAACTGAAAGTACAGACACCAGAACAGTGGGTATTGGGAGATGGTGACTGGTTATGATCCCACCGGGACCTCATAGTACTCATTTGAGCAGAGTACATTTCAGAACACTCCTAAAGAAATGATTCAGAGGGCTTCTGTTGACACAGTAGAGAGGGTATAGTGTGTGTGTTTGCATGCGTGCGTGCATGTGTGTGTGTGTGTGTGTGCACGTGTGACTTTGAGTAGGTGATGGAAAGCATAATTTATTGCCCCTAATCCTAATTCAAGATTGAGATGACAAATGGAAACATGGACTGTACTCAACATTTTTACAATATTTTGCCATTTGGGGGATTACCGTCATTAGATAGCTGCCACCATAACATAGTAAGGAGAAAATGTAGCAAAAAAACCCAAGGGTTGAGGTGAGGGATCAAGGAGGCTTGTGGGGACTGCTAACTAGAGACACTGAACTCTTTTCAGAATTTGAAAAAAAATAATTTGAGATTTTTCTTATTATTAAAAAAATCCTCAATCACTATGGATTGAATAATTTCTGTGATTTATTAGCAGAAGCAATGAGGAAAAAACTGAGAGATGCTTCTTAGAGTAGGTATGGTTTGATCAAGCAGTTCAAAGACACAATTCCCTTTTATAAACTTGCATTATATTCAGATACTTTGTTGTAGGTCATCAGAAACAAACTGTTTCTTTGTTTCTGCTCTTAAGATGGATGCAATAATGGAAGAATTTTCATCTTCATCATACTGTTTGGAGAAGAGAGAGTACCTCTTGAGGTGACTTCTGCTCAATTCTCAGGATTCTTTCTTTCATCTCTTTAAATATGGTGACTTGCTGATCTCTGAGCTAGTTGCTTGAAGGTTAGTCCTTATGACTGAAATGTCTCTTCTGTCCAAACCACATGCCAGGGATTGAGTAGAGGTCAGTTCTATAAAGAAGTTAGGTATGATTGAATAGAGAGGAGAATGGATACTGGCAAATCAATTAAAAATGTGTTTTTTCATGAAAGTAACTTGTACATTTGTAGATTGGGGCTGTGTGTTACCTAAAAACCACTTCTTTGTTAAATAAGAATTAAGGACCAGATGGAAACTTGATGAGGCACAGTTGTTAGAGAAATTCTTTTCCTTCCCAAGGGCACCCATCCTCCTTCACTGGCTCATGGAATGGAAACTGGTTTGACCAATTTTCTGCTGGACTGCTCTACCAAGCTCCCTGGGAACTCCTCTTCCTAACTTCCATCCATCAGAAACTGGAGGTGAGAGGTGCTGCTGAGTGTCCTCCAGGACTGTAAGACTCAGGATCAGGCTGCCAACAGGCAACGGGCTGTGTGTGTGTGTGTGTGCGTGTGTGTACATGTTTGCTTTTGTTGGTTCACAAAGACACATAGCACGGTTTCTCTTCTCAGCATTTTTCATCTCTTTGTGGTCATGGCTACTTCATGGGGCTGGATGGCTGGACTTTCTTAGTCAGGGTGACTGTTGCTGTAATGAAACACCATGACCAAAGCAAAGTGGGGAGGAAAGGATTTATTTGGCTTCTGCTTTCACATCACAGTTCATCATCAAAGGAAGTCAAGACAGGAACTCAAATAGAACAGGAACCTGGAGGCAGAAGCTGATGTAGAGGCCATGGAAGGGTGCTGCTTACTGCATTGCTGCTCCTCATGGCTTGCTTGGCATGTTTTCTTATAGAACCCAGGACCAGCAGCCCAAGGATGGAATGACCCACAATGGGTTGGCCCCTCCCTAACAATCACTAATTGAGAAAATGCCCTACAGGCTTGCCTCTAGCCTGATCTTCTGGAGGCATTTCTCAATTAAGGCTTCCTCCTCTCAAATGACTTTAGCTTATGCCAAATTGACATAAAACTAGCCAGGACATTGTAAGACTCTGGCATACACAAGTTTCCCATCATTTTAGTGTTGTGTTTAGTCTATGCAATGAGCACAAGAGTGGGTCATGCAGGACTTGGTGAAAAGAGCCAAAGTGTGTCACTTGTGTCTTAGCCTGGCTTCTTTGGAAGCAAGTCTGAGGGGCCTCTTCCTCAAGCCAGGGCTCAAGCTGCAACACAGGTTTGGCTTTCTGTTCTCCTATGCCAACTAGCCAGTGACTGGGCTGAGGCGGTGGGCTGCAGGATCGGCAGCTCTCACTCAGCTCAGAGTCAGCTGTTCACAGAAGATAATTGTTAACTACGAGCAGCTAGTGTTCACATGGATGGCTGCTGGTAAAAGGACTTGGGGCAGGAAACCAGTGACAGCCACTGACTCAGGATAGATACAGTCTGCTGGCAAAAGGCGGTAGGAGCAGAATTTGGGATCAACTCCAGGTTACAGGTATGCAATTGAAGTGGAGTGTTCAAGCAACTTGCCCAAAGCCACCTGTTAGTAGGAACTCATTTGACAGGGAAAGATTGGAAAACTCCCTGTATCTTATGTTATTATCGTTTTGTCAAAAGGCAGAGAGACATGACTTCTAGATCATCTGTATCAGCTTCATGAAAGACAAAGCAGCCCAAACTCAGGGCGCCTGTCAGACCAACATGAGTACATCACATGTCCATTTTCTGAAGTTATTGTGTATATTTGTTTTCAATTAGCATATGTTTCCTATACATTATTACATTTTATACATGTATATATTGTATTCTGATTGTGCTCACTCCAGTTATTCTCTCATATTTCCCTCCCATCTGATCCCAGTCTTCTAAGATATAAATGAACATTAAATGATCAGCCACAAATTGGGCATTGATATCACCCCCTCCAAGGCACAGGGTACATCACAGAAGAAGGGACGGACTAAGATAGCTCACATCGCTATGTCATACAAAATTAATGATGTATGTTCTCACAACCCACAGGCCATGCAGTAGACTCCCTTTGATTTAATAATATGTGGGCCAAGGTAGTTCTTTATCTAGTGCTGTCCAGAGAAGCCAAGAGGTTGGATACCTCTGCCAGTGAATGAATTAGTAGGTGTGAAGAATGTGTATGTGTGTGTGTGTGCTTAGCAATGTGGCAGGTCAACTGGGAGTAGTCACGGCCCTTGCTCTTACTAATGCACATAGAGCTCCAGGACTGATCACCAATGGTATAAAAAAGCATCATGGGAAATATTAAAAGAAGGCACTACATGGCAGACGTTGTAGAAGATGAGGACTCATGCTGATAAAGCTGGAGTTTCATTAAGTGGCCTGGAGCCATGAGTGACTGTGGAATTGCAGCTGACACCCCCAGGAACTGGAACCTTCCTACTTTTTAAAGAACCATCCACATGTCTGGGGGAGCGCCATGGAATGATTCGTATGGCCAAAGTTCCAGGATAAGAAAAATCTGCAGTGGGAAAACAGAGCTAGATCTTTGTTCCATGCTGGCACGTAAGCAGGACAGAAGCTTTGTGGGAAGCAGGTATGAAGGAACCTATAACCAGGACACAGATGCACAGCTAAGCAACTTTAGCATTGTTTCTCCATCTCTGGGTTCCTAGCACTGTTAAAGAACAAAATCACCTCTGAAGAAGGTTATAGCCAGCCTGGAAGTGCAGACCTGTCATCCCAGTTACTTTGGAAGCTGAGGTAGGAGGATTAGAATTTGAAAAAAGCCTGGGCTATCGAGTGAGTTATGGCTAGCCTGAGCAACTTAGTGAGACCTTGCCTCAAATTAAAATGAAAAGGGGGTGGGACTGGGATAGGTCTTGTATTCTATCTCAAATACAGAAAAACAAAACAAAACAAACAGTAAGCACAGCAAAATACTTACAGGCCACAGGACCGCAGATTTCCTGCTTTTCACTTACTTACTTGCTGGGCAATGTTGGTTTTTGTGTTATCCCCTCCTGGGTGCCAGGATGTCAATCTGCAAAAGGGGGCTGGTGATAAGACTCACTGTAGGTCTTTGTCAATTATAAGCTGACAAGTTTATCATAGTAGTTACCAGAACCCTGGTCAAACATGTAGTTCGTATCTTGGGTTTCAAAGAACCCTATAAAGGAGGGCTATTCCATGAATATTCCATGCCACAGATTTTTGAATAAAGGCCTGCAAAGAACATTTCACCATTAGAATTGAAGGTGTGCATGTATGAGGGATGAAGGGAGGGATGCACACAGCTCAGGAGGCCCAGAGAAAGCCAAGTCTGGGGACTCTGGGTCCTCTTGGCCGGCTTTAAATGGCTGTTATTTCAGAGGAGTCCTGGCATATTTTCCAGGAACTCAAGTGTGCTTTGAGCATTTCCTAGGGAGTTTGATATTTTTCTTTCTTGGCTCCCCAGCTCTGCCTTTCCTCCAAGCCTCCCTGAGTACGACCTCACTGCCTGGGCTGTGTGCAGTGTCATGAGGGATATAAATAGCACTAGGGCAAACTAGTTCATGTGGAACTTTTGCTGACTCAAAGGTTCACTTCCCTGGCAGATGAGAAGTGCCACAAGATTTAAAGAGGTGTGGCCCACCCTTTCCCTTCTGTCTGGTCCTCCCTCCTCTGTCTGCCTGTCTATAGGCTGTGTCCAATAAAGGGATGCTCTAATGAGAGCTGTGCAGACCAGTCTCCCACTTAAAGGAAGAGACAGGGTCTTGGCATCTTAGCACATTTCCATTCTCTGTTTGTCCTTTGCCATGCACCAGCAGATAGTGTTCTGGGAAAGGAAATATTGTCATTGTCACAAGGAAGAAGAGAAGGTAAAGTGTGTCAGATTTCTCAAATATGCTCCTTTGACTTAAGATGAGGTTAGAAGATTAATTTGTCCCTCCTTGGAATGCCATGAATCCAAACTTCCTATCTTCTGAACATGACTTTAAAATAGACCATTAGACAAATTAAGCTAAGAAACAATTTGGTGCTAAATATACTCATTCTTATAAAATCTGCTATTTTTGAGTTAAATGTTGCGGAAATTACTGAATTTGCATTTAATTATTTTAATAGATCTTGTTTACAGATGACTTGGCAAAAATTAGAGAGTGAGAAAAAAGAAAAACCCAACTAATTCACTTTGACTGCTTTTGTTATAACTATGCCTAAAATAGAAAAAATACACCCTGAGTATTTTCTTAGAGTTGGAGGGAAAACTGACCTTAAGTCCATTTTCTTTCAGTGTCTGGACCCTCTTAAGTGAGATTTATACTTTTAATATTGAGGATGGAATATTTTCCCCAGTGAAGAACTTCACTGGACCTGCCTCCTAATTGGCTCAAAGACTTGTTTGGGGGTTTTAATGAGGGATAAAGTATAATATAATGAATAAGACCATGTGTTGATGCTCAAGCCAATTTGGTATTAATTAAAGTTTTATTATGTATTAGGTAGGTGCCACTGGATGAGTCACGTGGCTTCTCTGAGTCCTGCTGTCATCCTCTAAAATGAAGGCATTGATTTTTACTGAATAAGAGTGTTCCAAAAACAATGTCTACAGGACACAGGCAGGAGAGTCAGTGTCTAGCATATAGTAGTCCTCAGTAAATACATCCGCTTTCTTTAGATGCGGTCTTTTATTTATTTCCTCCTCGGCAGGGGAAACTTGCCGGGCTTAGTGGTTTGTGAAAGACTTGCTTGTGAGAAAGAAGAGCAGAATTTTCTGAGTGTCCAGAATTGCTAGCAACTTCATGTAGAACTTATTTCTAAGGAAGGGCTGCCAGGGTGTGCTTTTGACATTTTCATTTCTGTGGCTGAGGGATAGGCAAACCCATTAGCTTATAACACAGAATTTATCTTCATGCTTGCAAGGCAGGGTTTTCCTGGTAGTAGCCCTGGCTGTCCTGGAACTAGCTTTGTAGTGCAGGCTGGCCTCAGACTAACAGAGATCTGCTTGCCTCTACCTCCCAAGTTCTGGCATTAAAGATGTGTGCCATTTCTATACTGGCTGACCTCTGCATTCCATAGAGGTTGCGTATCTTAAATTTTGGGGGAAGGAACTTGTATATCTAAGTGTAATGTACCAACATCCAATCAAAAATATGATGCAGTAAATTCTATAATGGCCAGGAATGAGGCTACAACAAGGTTGTAAAGTGAACAAAAAAGAAAATAAAATTATGAGTTACAAAAAATTTAAAAAGTAATACATGAATTTTAAAAATTCCACAAAGGGAGGAGCTGACAGTGTTTGTTCATATTGTTATAGTGAGAGCCTACAGTTGGGACAATACCATATAATGGTGTTCAGACTTGCTTGTTCATCAAAACCCCATGAAAGGCTGCTTAACACACTTCTGACCAGCATGCCTAGAAGTTCTGAGGTATTTTTCTTGGTTTGGGAATCAAGTATAACACATTTTATACAAGTTTCCAGGCAAATGCTGTCACTGTTGGGTTGGGTCCACACTTTGAAAACAGCTGTTTTGGCAGTCAAGAACAGAAGCCTAGGATCCAGGATCCCTGCTTCAAATCCCTGATTTTAGCTGGATAACTGTGAGTAATCCAGTTAAGTATCTGATTCTGTATCCGTATCTGTTGAGTGATTTAGTTTGTATGGCTGGCCCTTTAAGGAATCCCCAGCCGACCCTATGACCTTCAGTGTCTGTTACCTCTTGGACTTCTGGGAAGAGGAGAGGATATAAAAAGCCAGCAGAGGTGGGGGAGGGGAGGGGGGAGGGCCCAAGAGAAGAAAAGAGATTGAGCTGAGTGAAAACAGGAGACAGTTGAAAGTGAAGCAGGCTACCAGAGAAAGAGAAGAGCAAAGAGCTGGTGACTGTTGAGCCAGAAGAAGCTGAGCTGGACAGACAGGCCGAACAGTTGTTATAGTTTGGAGTTGCTAATATTGGGAGAACTGGGAGAAGGGGCTGTTTAAGCAGGCTGTTGAGGAACTGAGGAGAGACTTGTTCGAGGGGGCTGGACTGGAAACTGGGGGAAGGGCTGGCAGGGAATTAAGAGAGCCGGTTACAGTTTGTAGAAGAAGAAAACAATGAAAGAAACTTAAAAAAAAAACCATACCTCCCACACACATTTTATACATATCCACGAAATCCCGCTAATCATCTCTATGTTTTAAGCTGAGAAGAGGATTTGGTGAGAAATTTCCTCTGGGGGTAAGTCCAGCTCATAGTATGTACTCAGTACACTGAGCCATGTATTTTGAAGGCTGAAGAAAAATTTCCTGCCCTTTGGGAGCTTGTAATGAGAAGGTATATAGTCAAGCTAACAGTTATTTGTTGTGTTAATTATTCCCCTTGCTGGCTGTGACCAAATGTCAGACAAAAAGCAGCTCAGGGGAGGAGAGGTTTATTTTGGCTCACAGTTGAAGGGAACACATTCTGTAATGGTGGGGAGGCTACTTACAATTAGAATAGGTGTTCTCACCTCAATTAACTAAATATAGGAAGATCCTTTTAAGCATGTTCAGAAATTTGTCACTAAGGTGCTTCTAATATAAGCCACCATAACTACCATGGTCCCATGAAATAAATGGAGGTTCTTTTCTTTTTATTAATTACAGTTTATTCACTTTGTATCCCAGCTGTAGCCCCTGTCCCCCCTTTCCCAATCCCACCCTTCCTTCCTCTTCTTTTTCTCCTATACCCCTCTCCCAGTCCACTGAGAGGGGAGGTCCTCCTCCACTTCCATCAGACCTTAATCTATCAGGTCTCATCAGGACTGGCTTCTTTGTCTTCCTCTGTGGACTGGTAAGGCTGCTCCCCCTTCAGGTGGAGGTGATCAAAGAGCTAGCCCATGAGTTCATGTCAGAGACAGTCCCTATTCCTATTATTGGGGAATTCTCTTGGACACTGAGCTGCCATGGGCTGCTTCTGTGCAGGAGTTCTAAGTTATCTCCATGTATGGTCCTTATGTGGAGTATCAGTCTCAGAAAAGACCCTTGTGCCCAGATTTTTTGGTTTTGCTCTCCAAGGAACACTGAGCTCTTGGGGATCCTAGATGAGACCAAAGCTGGATATTTAAAAATGTAGAGATGACAGGAAAATATTCTATGCAGAAAACATGTTGAGGAAGACTTGGAATCAGCGCTTGGTGGTCTTAAGATTCATGGGCTTTTCATGGTACTCAAAACGAATCAGGTTGAAAGTCTACTACCCAGAGTACTTCCTACATGTAGAGTCCCTCATTTGCTCGGTTTCATACTTCCTGGCCTTTGGATGTTGTATAAGTATTGTAAACCTGACCCCATCCTAGACTTTTCATCTGCTGAGCCTTCCACCAGGAATTCTCATCAGAATGTACTCTGGATGGATGAATTCATCCTTTCATGGCAACTCGTCAAAGGGATTAGTCCTGACTGCTGTTCTTGTTTCCTTCTGTTTCTGTTTGTAGTGCTGATGATGGGACCAAGAGGCAAGTACTCCACCACAGAGCTACATCCCCAGCCCTTGATACCTCTTTTAAAGTGAACTCTTTTCCCTATACTGTACTTTTATACTATTATACTTTAAAAAATTTTTTTTGGACCCCTCATTTTATTTGTTGGGAAAGGAAATGAAATTATAGTTTAATTTTTAAAAATAATTTTAACCTTTATCTTTTTAATTATACTTTTATTTAGGGAAAAGTTCGTGCCCCAGTCTATCAGTCTAGAAGTTCAGGTCTATAAAGGTGGGCACTGAGTATGTCTTATGATCTTATGCATTATGAATGTCATGTGTGCAAAGGAAAGGATGAGTGTGTGAGTCCCCGTTGAGAACTCCACTGTTATCCTTGGACGCTATCGGAGTTTGTATTGGAAGAAACTGAGCTTCAAGGAAGAGAAAGAATTTTCACAGGTCACAAAGGAGTTTGCATTAGGTCTGGCCTTGAGCCCAAGACTCTTGACCACTTGACCAATACAATTGCTTGTGCTTGCCCAAACATGTTATGGGATGGATCACCTGGTACTACATAATCACAGTCTTTAAAAATCATTAATTTGGGGTATCCTTCCTACACTGAGTACAATTTCGAGTAGGGTGAGTAGGAATGAGTTTCAGAAGAAGGTATAATAGAACATCTTGCTCGTGCTGTCATTGGCCTGTCTGAGGCCAATGGTGAGAACCTTGTGTGTCTCTGTGCCACAGCAGAGTCTGGTAGTGATGTGCTATTACTTCTAGTGACAGTTGTAGTCAGTACTGAATGTTTGCTATGTGTGAGCCATTACAATTAGTGCCTACACACAGTCTTTTTCTACTGATGAATTCTGAGGCATTGCTAGCACCTGTTTTATAGAAGAAAAAATGAGGCTCCCAAAGCCAAAGCTCCCCATCTAAGGCTTTGACACAGGGTTGGTGGGGTCCAGAGCACTGGCTTATAGTGTTGAAGGGTTATGTAAACTTGGTTCAAATTTTATCTGTGATACTTAGAAGCTGTGTGGCCTTGGGTGAAGGAACAGTGTGAACCTTGGTATCGTCTAGAGCAGGGGGAGAGGAGTGTAAAAGCTCCTCTGCAGGAGCATGGGGCTTAGACATATTGTATCTAGAGAGTCAGGTGGGTTTCCAGCATATAGTGGGTGTCCACGAAGGCCAGTTCTTACAGCAAAGGACTAGTCTTAATTCTAACTCAGGTTGAGCTGCTGCAGTCCCACTAAAGTCCCAGAAACTCAAGAGTCGCCCATTTCTCTGACTGTCTGACTCCATGGTTTTTCTTTTACTTTTTAAAATGTCGAATCTTAGGGCTGGAGAGATGACGTGAAGATGAGGAATATTGGACACTCTTACAGAGGACACAGGTTCTACTCCCAGAACCCACATGATGGCACACAAAGAATGGTCTGTAACTTTAGTTTCAGGGAACCTGATGCCCTCTTCTGGCCTCCATGAGTACCATTCACACAGTGTTACAGACATGCAGGCAGGCAAGACACCCGTATACCTAAGATAGAAATAAAAACTTTAAAAAATAATAAATTGAATCTTACTCATTGCAAGGAAAGAGAAGGGATGGGTTTTCTCTTTGGGGAACATGTGCACCATATTGAAGCTCTAGCTGTGAAGAGAGAGTTCTGGAGGAAGTGCCACCTGGGATTAACCCGAAGAACTTGAACAATTTCTGGGGGTTCTCTGGTCTGGATGTCCACTCACTCCTCACTATGGACCAGCTACAGGCTCTGCTACACTCTGACTTCAAAACAGAATCAAGCATTGAGTTGGGGGAACCTGCAAGGAGGCTGATGGCTCTGGAGGCAGGTGGACTTCAGCTCTAAGTATTGCTCAATCTCTCTTTGGCTCTGAGACTTTGAACAGCATCCTCTGTGTCACTTTCTTCATCTGCAAAATAGGATTTTTGTCTAGGCTGCTATCATTGCTCTTAGTTAACCACCATAACTATTTGGTGAAGATACTGCATGCTTTGGCTCTAGGACACAGACAAATCAATCTCAGATCAACTAGGAAACGTCTTCCCTGCTGACTAACTTTCCTAATACTGGAAGGTGCTATGCAGGCTGCCAGGGAGAAGAGACACTGCTCTTACCCCCTGTTGGACTTTGCACACTAAAATACTGACCTGCTGGGCAAGATGTGTGTATCCTGCAATGGTGGCTTATGCAAGACTGGGGCTAAAAAATGTCATTCCAGACCTGCAGTTGGCAATCACTGGTCCTCAGGCCCAATCCAGCTGCCGCCTGTTAAGTAAGCGTTCCTGGAACATGTCCACATCTACTCATTCACATGTCATCTCTGGCTGATTTGCTGTTACAGAGATGGAGTTGAGTAGCGGTGACAGAGGCTGCGTGTTCCACGAAGCCCTAATATTTACTATCTGTCTGAAAGCCTGATGATGCTAGTGATGAGAAACAGGAAAAAAAAAACCCTATACACGTCTTTGGCTTTATGGGCTACTCTTTTTTTTATTAACATTTTTATTTTATATTAATCACAGATTATGTACTTTGTATCCCAGTCCCCTCCTGCATTCCCTCCCTATCCTCCCTTCCCTCCCTCATCTCCTTTCTGCAAAAATTCTAAGTCCACTGATAGGGGAGGACCTCCTTCCCTTCCATCTAACTCTAGCTTATCAGGTCTCTTCAGGACTGGCTGCAATGTCCTCTTCTATGGCCTAGCAAGGCTGCTCCTCCCTCGGGGTGGGGGTGGGGGTCAAAGAGCCAGCCAGTGAGTTCATGTCTGAAATAGTCCCTGTTCCCATTACTAGGGTACCCACTTGGATATTGAGCTACCATTTGCTACATTCAAGCAGGGGTTCTAGGTTATATCCATACATGGTCCTTGGTTGGAGAAACACTCTCATAAAAGACCCCTGTGCCCTGATCTATTTGGTCCTTGCAGAGCTCCTGTCCTCTCCAGGTCATACTAACTCCCCCTTCTTTCATATGATTCCATGCCCTCTGCCAAAGGGTTGGTTATGTGTCTTAATATTTGCTTTGATACACTGCTAGGTAGAGTCTTTCCGAG
>CM053757.1:10025530-10053166 GCA_028658305.1 Pachyuromys duprasi | reverse complement strand
TGAGTAGTAAGTATTCCATTGTGTAAAAGTACCACAATTTCTGTATCCATTCCTCAACTGAGGGACATCTGGGTTCTTTCCAGGTTCTGGCTATTATGAATAAAGCAGCTATGAACATAGTTGAGCAAATGTCCTTGTTGTGTACTTGAGCATCTTTTGGAGTGGTATATCTGGATCTTGAGGAATCACTATTCCTAATTGTCTAAGAAAGCACCAAATTGATTTCCAGAGTGGTTGTACCAGCTTACATTCCCACTAGCAATGGAGGAGGGTTCCTCTTTCTCCACATCCTCTCCAGCATGTGTTGCTGCTTGAGTTTTTGATCTTAGCCATTCTGACAGGTCTGAGGTGAAATCTCAGGGTCGTTTTGATTTGCATCTCCCTGATGGCTAAGGACGTTGAGCATTTCTTTAAGTGTTTTTTCTGCCATTCTACAGTCCTCTACAGAGAGTTCTCCTTTTAGCTCCATACCCCATTTTTTAATTGGATTACTTGGTTTATTGCTTTTTAACTTCTTGAGTTCTTTATATATACTGGATATTAGCCCTCTGTCACTTTCCCAGTCTGTAGGCTGTCGTTTGGTTTTGATGACAGTGTCTTTTGCTTTACAGAAGCTTTTCAGATTCATGAGGTCCCATTTATTGATTGTTGCTCTTGGAAGCAGGAAAAGAGAATAGACAGAGTAAATGTATTACCTGAGTGCATGCGTGCATGTAGTGTGTGTGTGGTATTGTATATGTGTGCATATGTGTGCATGGCATATGTGTATAAGAGTGGTTTATGTGTGTGATGTATGTGTGTGTTAGTATGTGTATATGTGATGTGTATATGTATGGTATGTATATGTGTGCATGTATGTGTGATGTGTATGTATGTGTGGTGTATATGCATGTGCTATACGTGCAGATGAACGGTGTGTGTGTGTGATGTGTGTGGTGTATGTGTGTATGTGTGTGGTATATGTGTGTATGAGTGTTATATGTGTGTGTGTGTGTGTGTGTGTATGTGTGTGTGTATTGGGGATTGAACCCAACACTCTGCCACTAGAGCCATATTCAAGCCTTTTATGCTTATTTTGAGATAGGGTCTTGCTAAGCCACTCAAGCTGGCCTTCAGCTCTCTGTGTCATCCTGGCAGTCCTTGGGCTTCTGAGTGTCCTTCCTAAGTCTCCTGAGTAGTTGGAGTAACATGTATGTTTTATTAGCATACCTTAATTATACATACTAAATGGGTTTCGTTATGACATTTCACATATGTATAATGCATTTTGATCACATTCACTCCATTGCTGTCTCTTGTCTCCCTCTTACCAAGGACTTCTAACCAGTCCCCTGCCTCCTCTCATGCTTATTTTGTGTGTACCCAGTTAAGTTTTACTCTGGTGGCTTACAGGAGCATGAGTGAGAAGTTAGTTCTAGAAACACGGGAAACTTAACAGGGGCTACACCAATAAAAAAAATTATTGTTTTACCTGACCGTAGAAGTCACCAATTGCCTATAGATCTCTAGAGAGTGTAGAAAGTTTGTATATATTACACAAATATTGGTAATAATAAAATGCTTAGGAAAGGCAAGAATATGCTGGGGAGTGCTGTAGCTGTTACCCTGTGCAGGCTGACTGGGTGATTTCATCCTTGAGTTGAAGGGGCTGTGGGGTTGAGCAGTGAAGATGTCCAGGGATGAGTGCTCCAGGCAGAGGAAACAGGAAGTACAAACAGCTTGAGGCCGACTCGTGCTTAATGCAGTCTAGATGTTGGGAAGAGACTTGGGCCGGGAGAGGGAGTGGGGCAATGGGTTGAGGCTTCTCATCTTAGGATGAACCTGGTGACACTTTTGTTTTTGTGACATGGTCTGTCTGTAGCCCAGAATGGCCCCAGACTCACAGCAGGCCCCCTGCTTCAGCCTTCTGAGCATTGGGATTGCAGGCCTGAGCCGCCACAACTGTCTTGTGACGCTTCCACTTCTGAGCTACTTTTTCTTCTGAGTGAGCTGAAAGTCACTAGTTAGTGTTGACCCATAATATGACACAGGGTCACATTTTGCATGGCACATGGCCTCAGGGGCTTCTGGGGAATCTCTAGAGATTAAAATCCCAGAGAGCATCCACATGAATCTCTGAGCCATCCATCCCTGGTTGTCTCCCTTCATGATTTCAAGAGGGGCAAGAATCAGCCTTGAGGTCAAGAGAGGCTCTGTTGAGTGAGGCACAGCAGGAGGCTGTGGGGATAGGTATAGAATAATAATTAAAAAAAACCACTGTGATTTAAGAGATGGCTTCTCTCCAGCTCCAGCAGATTGTCACTATAAGGAGGAGGGGCTTGTGAGATCAGTGTCACTAGAGCAGACACCTAGAAAATAAGATATGCAGGTTTTAATTTAGCATCTTTAACATGCTGGCCAGGAATTCAACCTATCTGTTTAAACATAAAACAAATGTGCTCTGTCTTCTCAGCAAATATATTCTTGGTTTACTGAATTCAAGGATTTGGTGTCAACGAACGTGTGTATGCTTATATGTGTACATAGGCATGAACCTATGCTCCAGCTGGGACCTGGTATTACAAAATCATTTCTAGTAATATACACAGGTAAATTGTGACTTGAACCAGAACATACTTAGAAGGACTCTGTAGTTCCGTGCAGACATGTTGGAGGGGTATAAACACGACATACTAGCATTTGGCTCTGCATGTCACTTTTGGTTTCTGTTGCCTAGAGGGTAATTTTCTCTCTTTTTTCTTCATTTAGTTATTTGTTCATTTTACATCCCAATCACAACCCCACTGTCTTCTTTTCTCCAAGTTCCACTCTCCCACCTACTTACCCCATACCCCCTCCCTCACACCCCGGGTACCAACCCATCCTAGCACATCAAGTTGAATCAGGGAATAGGTACCTCCTCTTTCACTGAGGCCAGACAGGGCAGCCCTGTTACATAAACGTGATTCAGAGGGAAACAACAGAGTCTAAGTCAAAAACAATCCTTGTTCCAATTGTTAGGAGACCCAGTTGAGAACCAAGCAGCCCATCAGCTTCATATGTGTAGGAGGCCTAGGACCAGTCTATGCATGTTCTTTGGTTGGTGGTTCAGTCTCTATGAGCCCACATGGGTCCAGGTTAGTTGGTTATGTAGGTCTTCTTGTGATGTCCTTGACTAGAAGCTCCCTCAATCCTTCCCCTATCACTTCTATAAGACTCTCTGAATTTTGTTTAATGTTTAACTGTGGATCTCTTCATCCGTTTCCATTATCTGCTGGATGAAGCCTCTCAGATGACAGTTTACTAGGTTCCTGTCTGCAAGGATAACACAGTATCATTAATAGTGTCAGGGATTGGGTATCTCCCATGAGGTGGGTTTCAAGTTAGGCCAGTCATTGGTTGGCCATTCCCTCAATCTCTGTTCCATTTTTTATCCCTGCACATCTTGTAGGCAGGACAAATTTGGGGTGGAAGGTTTTGTGGTTGGATTGGTGTCTTCTCCCTCCACTGGAAGTCCTGCCTGGCTATAGGATGTGGCCACGTCAGTCTCAGTATCCCCCACTGCTATAATTCTAAGCTAGGGTCACCCCAATATCTTCTCAGGAGCCTCCCCTATTCCAGGCCTCCAGCTTGTCCCAGAGATGCCCAACACCAATTTCCCTTCTCTCTCCCAGAACTCTCATCCTCCATCCCTGCTCTCCCCACACATGATCCCCACCATTCCCCTTTCCGCCCAGTGCCCTCTATTCTTCCACTTCCAATGTCTATGATGTCTATTTTATTTTCCCTTCTTAGTGAGAGTCAGGCATCTTCCCTTGAGCCCTACTTGTTACTGGTTAACCATGCTACAACCCACAGACCCAAAGAAACTAAGTAACACTGAGGGTCTTAGAGGTTAATTTTATAGCACCATGTTCATCACTTTTTGTTTCTGTGAGAAAGTATCTGAGCCAATTAACTTGAAGTAAGAATGCAGGCTTATGATTTCAGAGATTTTGCTCTGTGGTCTGCTGGCTCCTTTGCTCTGGAGCAGAGGCACCTCATGGCTCAGGCTCAAAAGAGAAAGTAGAGAGCATGGGAGGGGAAGGATCCAGGGCAAGATCTATTCTTTAAGGCACAGCACACTTCTCATCAGACCCCTGATCCTAAAGGTACATTCAGCTACAAACTCATCAGTGGATCTGATCACCTTGGAGTCCAGTCACCTTTCGGTAGTGCCATCAGCTAGAAACTAAACCTTTATCACTTGAAGTGGGGGACACTTTAAATCAAAGCCATAACATAACAGTTTACTTGTATTTGGGGTCCGACTATGTGCTCAGGATTGTCCAAAGGACTCAGCCACACACTAGGAGACAGGGCAGTGCAGATGTCTCAACATCAGAAACCCACACTTTGCCTCTGTGAGCGGCACTGCTTGCGAGTTCTCATCTACATCAGATGAGGAGATATTTGTCTTTCATTCTTGGCTTGTTTCATCTGCCATAATAGCCTTCATGTTCATCATGTCATCGGGTACTATGGGAAGAAGAGGATGTGGGTGAAAAAGGACCAAGTTTCAGTTACGTGAGATGAGTAAGTCTTAGATGTACTGTGTAACTGGTCATAAGCCCTTGTGGTATGTATGATGGACTAGAAGCAGTGAACTTCACATCTTAGCTGAAAGAATGTGGTGGCCACGTCAGGAGATGGATATACGATTATGGTTTTTTGTGCTGGTCATTTTACGGCCTGAGTGTATAGCAAAAATATCAAGTTCTACTACTTAAATATGTGTAAGTTTTATTTATCAGTTGTACCTCAAGATTAGAATAAAAAAAGCTTATCCAAACAGACAAAAAACTAATAGAAATACAACTAAGTTGTAAACTTGAATTTCTCAGGGTAATCTGGGAAGCCATTGTGTTTTTTATTGGTTGCATTAAACATAAAATATGTCCACATATTATATAATGTAAGTATATATGGGGTTTGTGTGTACATAGTAGTATGTTGCAGTTGTACGTGCATGCACATACATGTGAAGACCAAGGTCTTTGCCTGTTCTCACTTTCTACCCACCTTACTTCAAGAAACAGGTCTCTCATTGACCTACACCAAGTAGGTTAGACTGGCAGGCTAGTGAATCCCAAGGATCTACCTGTCTCTGCGTCCCTACTGTTGGCATTACAAGAGCCTGTTGACCACATCTTGTTTATTTTCTGCAGGCTTTGAGACTCAAACTCAGGTCCTTGTGTTTGCAAAGCAAAGCAAGCACTTTACTTTTTGCCTGTCATCTCCTAGCCCCATACACACACACATATATGTGTGTGTATGTGTGTGTGCGCGCACAGACATGCACACTGTTTTAATGAGTTTCTGGCTTTTAAAATTCATAAGCTTTGGCGTGGCTCCTTTGGTTATGTATTCAAAAACAAGATGGTTGGATCATGTAGTAATTCTATTTTCATTTTTTTAAAGGAAGCCTCATACTATTTTCCAATGTCTGTATCAGTTTTCATTCCCTCTAACAGTGTGTCAGGTCCTTTCCCACACCCTTATAAACACTGATCATTCCTCTTTTTGATAGTATTTGTCCGAACACTTGGGAGGTGTTCTGTGTAATTTTTTTTCTGTTAAAAATAAATAAGGAAATATCAAGAAGAGGAAGAAATAGGATTTCATTTTAATTTCCAAACTTGAGGAATTAAATGATGCTGGTCATACCAGGACAAACTTTCTGGGATGTGCTGGGAATAGCTACTCCTTTGCTGATGCCCCTGGTCTCCCCGCCAGGTCCACTTCGTTCCCTGCGCCCGCTTCCTGTCCAGCTGCTGAGGCTAGATTTCCAGGTCTGAGGCAAAGCTTTTCTGGGGCTATGTCTTAAAAATTATCCATACTCATTCCGAGGACTCAGAACCTTAAGGCTGTCCTAATCAATGGCTAGTCATGGTGCCCCTGGTAATTATTGCACTTCCAAACACCTAGCATGTGTGATCACGTAATACCTGGGTTGGGAGCAGACCCCCTTTAAGCAAGAATTCCAGATGGAGGTCAGCAAGAAGCTCTAGAAGCCTGAGTTCTTGGGGTTGATGTACTTCTCTTTTACCAGGCACATCTGTCCTTATCTGCTGGCCCTGGGCTGTGGAAGCTGCGGCTTCTGCAAAATCTGAGAAAGAAAGAAAGAAAGAAAGAAAGAAAGAAAGAAAGAAAGAAAGAAAGAAAGAAAGAAAGATAGGTAGATAGATAGAGGTAGAGAGAGAGAGGCTTTTCTCTCTCCCCTCTGATGCCCTAATATAGCTTTCTTGGGCAACTTGATCACATGAAAAAGTCAGGGTCACAGCTGGGACCCTGGAAGCATTTCATCCATGGTGTCAGAATTGATTTTCTTTCTTTTGTCCTCTCTCCAGACTCCTAGCAGACTCACCCCTGTTTCTCTGCCACTGGAATGCCTCACTGATTACCCTCGATGTTTGGAAATAAGTCAACCTCTGTGGGTTCTGTTGTCTCTTCTAATCCCCAGTCAGTGTGTGACACTCAACATAGTCACTGTTAGGGCTCAAATAACAATAATTTAAAGGATAAATTGTTCATCCAAATTCCAGATTTTCATTTCTCTCTGTCTCTCCATATGCATGGTAGGTACATATGAAGAACACAACCAACATTTTTTTTTTTTTTTTGCTCTCTACTTATTTTTTGAGACAAGTTCAGGTTCCCTTACTGGACCTGGAGCTCACTGGTTTGTCTAGACTGGCTGGCCAGTGAGCCCGACTGATTATCTTCCCTTCCTTTCACTGTGCTGGGGTCATAGGTGTGTGCTGCTATGTCCAACTTTTGTTGTGAATTATGGGGACCTGAATTCAGGTCCTCACACTTGTACAGCAAGCACTTTAGCAACTGAGTCATTTATTCAGTTCCCTTTTTTCTTCTTTCCTTTCTTCTTTTTTCTTTCTTTCTTTTCTTTTTATTCTTTTTTTTTTTTTACATATACAAAGCCTGGCAAACTTTAGGTGCTACATGTCATGATTCTCAGAATAGTTATTACTATTTTTTGTAGTTGTTTGTTTGTTTGGTTTTGTTTTTTTCAAGACAGGGTTTCTCTGTGTAGCCTTGGCTGTTCTAGACTTACTTTGTAGACAAGGCTGGTCTGGAACTCACAGAGATCTGCCTGCCTCTGCCTCCCTGAGTGCTGGGATTACAGGCATGCCACACTGTGCCTGGCTTCTCAGTGAATAGTTTTAAACATTGCTGGAAACATCAAAATATCAATCACCTCCATAAAAGAAAAACCATAAGAGGTGCAAAGAATTATATCTACACAGGAAAGATTACATAAATTAAATTGAATAAATAAAGCCAGAACATAAGCAAGCTATGTGGCACAGTTAATATGATATAACAATCTATACAGCATAAAAATAAAAATGATTTATTTTCATGTACATAAGAGACATTTTTAAGTTAGCCATATTAAAATACAAAATGACAATTTCCAGAGTGAAAAGTTCACCAGTATCACTCTCTAATCACAGTGTAGCAAGATCAGAAACTGAGTATAAAATAAACAAATCAAGTGAGTTTCTGGAAGTCCATGTCCACTGTATGTCACAATATCTGCAAGTTTCTATCGTTATCGCATTGACTTTTAGATACTTTAGTTCAAATTCAGCCTCATGTGTTTTTGTTATCTGTTGGAGCCAAATCTACTCCTTTTCCTCACAGCTCTTTGTTTAAATTTGCAGCAATCATATTTTCTGTTGGTTTCCTTATATCAGCAGTCCAATAATCGCTGTTCCAATCCTACAATGAGATTCAAACTCCATATAGCAAAAACTGAACTACAGATGAAAGCTAATAGTAATTATTTTGTAAAAGAAAAACATTCAGCTTAGTATGCCATGTTTGGGCAAATGAAAAGCAGGTACCTGCTAGAGTGTAAGAGGGTTACTGTCAGATGCCTGCTAACCTTGCAAATGGGAGGACATTGCTTCAGTTTTGATGGGATAGATATTGTCAGCTCATAATTAACTCATGTGAAAAATTGTGTCAGAATATCTCATTAAGTGGTTCTGCACTCACCGGACATAATGGTTTAGTTTGGCTTTGAGGTGGGACATAGTCACGTTTATAGCAGGGCTTGGGAGGGAAGAAGATGGTACAGCAGCTTTGGGAAACCATTTGGCAGTTTCTGAAAATGTTAAATATAAACTTACTATGCAACCCTGCAATTCTCCCTCCCAGGAATCCACCCAAGAGGAATGAAAACATATGTTCACGCAAAGACATATCCATGAATATTCATACAAACATTATTCATAATAATTCCAAAGGAGAAACTGTCCAAATACCAATAAGGCAGTTAAATGAATAAATGAAATATGGTATGTCCATATAGTGAAATATAATTGAGCAATAAAAAAGGTTATAGAATACTAATGTTTGTTGTAACAGGGGAGATCCTCAAAGACAATATGCTAAGTGAAAGAGGCCAGGTGTGTAGATTTGGTTCTGAATTCTCCATAAACAACATCTCTGTAGAGGCAGAGAAGAAGCTAGTGGTTGTCTGTGGCTAGAGATGGAAATGAAGATTATCAGCAAATTGGTGAGAGGGAACTTCTTGACTTGTTGAAAGTATCTGAAACAGAAAGATGATGGTGGCTGGAATCTTATAGCAATGCTCAGGTTTTATTTATTTATTAAAATATAGAGCCAAGTATAATAAGAGATAAGTCTTCAGTAAGTAAGTTTTATGATTGCTATATAGATTATATCTCAATAAAACTTTTTGAGGGAAATGTATGAGTTTTGCATTCAGATGACTTCAATCTGAACTCAGCTTGTGGCTTACCACCTGCACCAGTATGGGTGACCTCACTCACTCCACCCTGGCTTCTTTATCTATATAGTGGGCATGGATACTACTTCATAGGCTTAGCAAAGATCTGAGCTGTCAAATGCATGAATGATATGTAACATCAACAAAATGCAGGATTATTAAGTTGTATTAAAATGAGCATTTCTATGCCATGGGCTCACTGAAAGTTAATGTCTTCCTGATTGCTAAGCAATCCTTTGTAGTAACACACTTGGAGGCATACCTTAGAAGTGTGTGGCTAGCAAAGCAACAGCAAAGCGTTGAAGTTTCCTTTATCTTGGAAAGTGTTTCTGAGTGCGTATCTAAAAAGACTGGAGGAGATGCAGAGTTTGATAGTCTGCACCTTCTGTCCCACGTGAGTCCTCTTTAACTAATTTCAGCCTATGACCCTCCCTTGCCCTTATTCACCACAACAGGTCCCCCTTCTCTGCAGGCTCCTGGGCAACTGCTTTCTTTTTTTTTTTGCAAAGCTTTTTCTTGCACTGAGGCTCAGAAAGTCAAGGGAGGGGCAGGGTATCCCCATGAGGCTTCCCTAAACCTTCCAATTAGACTAGTTGTGGGGAGACTCCGGAGGAGGGAGGGCTGGGATCCTGCCAGCAGGATGGATGCAACTCTAAGGAGAGAGAAAATAGAGCGCAGAAAGAGCTAAGCTTTCCAAACAGGCAGTTTCATTCTGGGCCTGGCAACTGCTTGAGCTGTCACAAGGAATCAGCCTTGCCTCCAAGGGGAGCCACCAGGGCCAGAGAAACTCCATCTTTCCCTTGTGCTGACAGAGAACTTGGCTCTACTGGCCTGGGATACAGGGCTTCAAGGTTGGGAAACAAGGAGCTGAAATGGAACGCGCAGTCTTGAGTGATATGTTGGTATTTTAAAAATATTTTTAATTCTTTGAGAATTTCAAACAGCAAATTTTAATCATCATGGTTTCTATCATAGACACATTTTATACCTGCATCTCACCTAGGATTGACCTTCATCTATCCTTGTCCTCCTGCCTTTGTTTTGTCCCTGAAGCTCTAACCCTGTCTCTTTTGTGCAGATTAAACCCATGGCTGAAGGTCACACAGTTGGTGAGCTGCACATCTGGAGTTAGAACTAAAGAGCCTAAGATCGTGACTATTATGCTCTATGCTTCCCACATTTTTCTGGAATCTTACAGAATGGCAGCACTTGTATTGGAATTACACACCAGCACATGTACTTTCTCCTTTGTGTAACATGAAGATTGTCTGATTTTCATCTCTCTGCTTTTCCTGCCCAACACAGAACCTAATGTATAATAGCAAGCTGGTGTGATTAAGTTTCAATGTCCAGTCTGCTGCCCCTACTTCTTAGCTCAGTAGCTTTAGGAGAGCAAACTAGAGCTTTCTAAGCCCCAATTTCTTCATTAGAGGATACCAACAGCTATTCAGGCAATTTATGAAGATTTGGTGAAGTGATGGATGTTGGGTGTTTGCTATATACCTGGTTTATGGACCCAACTGGATTTATTCTCAGTAGATACTGAATTTAGACAAAGTTCACTTTAATTTTCAGTTCCAAATACAGCATCATGACTTTGGCTAGCATGGCCAATCAGAATGTAGAATTGCCATGGCCATAGGGATTAGATCAAAGGTAGCCAATGTGACCTGAATGGGCCAGCCCATGCCTTCTCTGGGACTTCATGAGAAATACCAGGAAGAGCGACATTATGTTCTTCTGAGATGATGTACTGAACAGCCATATGAACAATGACCTGTCAATGCCACCAAATGAGAGGACTTTCCTCAGAGTGAAAGGGCTTAGAGAAACAAGCTAAGACAAGTAGAATGGAGAGAAGAATTCTGGCCATATCACTCCAGTTTCTAGATCATGTTTAGGGTCTACAATAGCCACAGAAAACCAAAACTTTTTGTTTATTATTTTACTCATTTATGTACTTTTCCTTCTCAAAGATAGGATTTCATGGCCTACACTAGTACTAGCACTAGTACTAGTACTGGCCTACACCTCTCTGTAGAGAGCTGATCAAGGATGACCTTGATCCTCCGATCTTCCTGCCTCTGTCTCCTGAGTGCTAGGATTATAGGCATATACCACTGTGCCCAGTTTTATGTGGTTCTGGTGACTGAATCCAAAGCTTTGTGCTCTTGGCAAACTGAACTACAGTCCTAACCTGCCTCCCTCCCTTCTTCCCTCTCTCTCTCTGTTATTTTTTTTTGCTTAGAGTTTGTTGAGGTTGATTTTTGTTACTTGTGAGATGATATTTCTGTTTTTACAGGTGTTTAAAAATAGCAAGTTTTATCTTTGTTTAAATGATCAGCAAGAGAGGGAATGGATGAAATAACACATGCTTGTATAAAAATAAGATTTGGGGTGGGGGTTCTGATTCTTTCTTCTGGCCTCTGTGGGTACTAGGGACACATGTAGTACACAGACATACTTGTAAGCAAAAATCCATGCACAATCAATGAATTAGTCAATAACATTAAAAAACATACAAGAATGAACTTTGGATTTGGAAAATATCCAACAACCAAGAAGCCAAGGTAAAGACAGGTTAACCATGTCTAGAACTCACAGGGTAGAAAGTACATCAGGCCATTGAGGAGGACACTCTTTCATCTCCATGGTCCTGCTTTTCATCCTTGCCTGTGTTCTGGGACTCTGTACTGCTTCTTTTGGGTGCTCATCTCCTTGGTTGGTGGTTTGTCATCCTCCAGTGTGTTTGGTTTTCCAAACTATTGTTCTGCATGGAAGCAGATGGTTATATTTCTGAGATGACTTATTGAACACTTGAAATTAGTGTTCTTAATGACCTACAAACAGGTGACTGCAAAGGCTGGTGAGGGAAAAGCCAGAGTCACAGACAAAGACAGAGCTGGAAGAGCCTCAGGTGAGCTCCAGCTTTGTTCTTAAATATGGTACCTGGCTATCCCAGGCTTCCCAGGGCACACACAGGATTGTTCAGCACACAGATATCTACTCCTTTTCTGGCTTTTATGCTCATTCATATATACAGGGCTTCTACTCACACAAACCTTCCCCTCGCTTTGTCTGAGATTTCTTGTGGCAGGTCTAATGCGTGCTTGTTTTTTTTTTTTTTTTCAACTTCACTCATCTCACAGTGTTCACTTTGTTTAAACATCATACAACAGCTAAATGCCTGGAGTCTGGAAGCATGATGTTGAGACTGGGCATGTTTTCTGTAACAGAGCCACAATAGGGGTCTCAGAGAAGATGGGCCAGGTAGGCCATGATCACCATGAGATTTCATTAGAGGCCATAGTCTGGATGAGTAAACTAAAGGCCAGTAGACTATCTGAGAAACCAGAGGAGCGGATGTGAGGTCCAGTGTGAGCCAGATCAGGAAGGGCAGATGTGACCTAAAGTACTGCTGAGCATAATGCATAGCCAACCCCAAAGATGTGAGCAGATGTTGGATTTTATGATTTTTAGAGAACAAAGCCTAACAGCTTTGGTCTTATGGTGTCTTATTTCATTAAATTCACACTTTCAGTCAAGTGATAATTATGGAGCATGTCACCTGCCAAACACTCTGAGAAAAAGAAAGAGCCCTGAATGTTTTAGTGTGTATGTTCTCATGAGTAATGCTTGTATCATATGTTACACGCTGATCAGAGCTGTGATCTCAAACTTGATTGGATTCAGATACACTTAGGGGATTAGTAGTGATTGTCGCTGGGAGTCTCTGGAAGGGGTTCTCCAGAGGTAATTACATCACAAGGAGGCTGACATTATCAGCAGTTTAATCATTAAAACTGACCCAACATTTGAATAGACCTGTGGGAAGTGGGACCTGGTTGGAGGAAGTGTGTTGCTTGAGGTGTGCCCCTGAAGGTAGTCTGTTCTGGCACTATGCCCCACTGCTGGCTGACATAAGGTGAAGCCTTCTGAACTGCTTGCTTCACCTGCCTTGCACAATTCTCAGCTCATGCTCAAAGAAATGGAATCAGCTAACCTTGGACCAAAACTATGAAACTACAAGTTGACATAACCTTTACTGCCTCTTCGTTTGCATTGTTTCTCTCAGGTTTTTATCACGGCAATGGAAAACTCACATGAGAGATAAGAAGACAAGTAGTTTGGGAAGAAGGATCAGGAGGAGAGGGAGTGTTGCTCAGAAGGGTAGGCAAAGGAAGTCTCCGAGAAAGAAGCCGCTTTAGCTCAAGACACAAGAACATCTACTTTCTAATTTCTGGCCAATATTGATAATGTGATCCATGACTCTAAATGGGAAAAAAAATCATCTTACATGGCAGAGAAATCAGATTAGGACAGAGAAGGGTGTCTTTTTTACCACCAGGGAAAACTTTGACTTCATTTATTTAAACAGGACACCTCACATCATGACTGGTTACAGCACAAGCAAATGTCCTGACCATCAGTGGGTGCTGCTTCCTTAGGTGTCATGGTTTGAATCTGAAATGTCTCTGTGGGTTCCCACTTTTACGTGCTCTGCTTCACTTCTTGTTGGCATACTTCTTTTCCTCTACTTTCCTTTCCCACCCATTATCCCTCCCAGCACCCCAACTCTAAGTAGGAGAGAAAGGTTAGTAGGGAAATTGGGCAGCTTTCTCTTTAGCTACTTTCAGCTTTTAGGGTTGGTGGGATCTCTGGGGCAATGCCAATCTCAGTCATCAAGATTATCTAGCAGTCTAGCAAACCAGCAACAGCAAGCACAGCAGAAGGATGAACCAGCCATAGCACAGGGAGTTTTTGTCTCTCTGAGCTCTGGTATTTATACCCTCCCCTAGGCCTCAGAATTCCACTAACAGGAGCTGGCAAAGACCACGCCCCTCTCCTACCCACAGCTGTTATCAGCTGTGGATAAACTAAAAGCAGCTCCATATCCCACACTTGGGATTAAAACAAAACCCTGTTTACATAGTATAGCTGAGTTTTTAAGAAACCAAAACTTCCACCACAGCTTTTACCTGACAGTGTTGTTTTGGTAAGATATGAAAATGTTTAAGATCTGGTGTCTTATTGGAGGAAGTAGGTGACTTCAGGTAGGCCCTTTAGGGCTGTGTTATTCCCACCCTTCCTGTACTGTTGTCTGCTCACTGATCTGCTATGATAGAGGCCCTTCTCCTACAGGTTCCCACCACCATTAGCTGCCCCACCAGACCTTCCCCACTATTATGTATCAAACTAAGGAAATCCACTTTCTTAACTGGCTCCTTTCAAGGAACTTTGTTACACAACACAAAAGTAACCAATGTACCAGGTATTACGGAGGATAGGAATTTTCCAAGTTCTCCCTGAAATGTTATATTCTTAATAAAACCTTCTAGAGTGTTCTGTGAAGAGTCACATTGAATGGGACAAATGAGTCTCTCCTCTCCAGAACAGGTGCATTAAATTCAGGATGTCTGTTTGACTTGGTTGGGTTGACTCTAGATTTGCTAAGTCTTACCCACCACTCACCTTTCTTCCTTTCCTCCTCCTCTACTCATGCTGAAAGATGGGCTGGTTGGTGGCAAACTCACAAGGTGTTTCACACTTATATAACTCATTTGATCAAAACCAAAACAACAGCAACAACAATAATGCCCCGTGTGTGTGTGTGTGTGTGTGTGTGTAAGTGTGTGTAAACTTGAAAGGCCAGAAAATGGCTCAGTGGGTAAGAACATTTGCTGAACATGAAGACATGAATTTGACTCTCTAACGTACATACACTGACACACACACAGAGATGGAGAGAAGGAGGGAGGGGAGGAGGAAGGGAGGGAGAAGATCACAACCATGTAAGTTCAGTGCTGTTGGGTGTTAGGGAGCAGACACCGGAGGATCCCTGGGGCTGTTTGCTCATTATCATCATAACTCCAGATTCTGGGAAAGACCCTGTCTCAAGGGAGTAATGTAGAGAGTGATGAACCAGAACACCTACCATCTTCCTCTGATCTTCACATGTACATGGACATGTGTTCCTGTCCACATATGTGGGTATAGAAACACACACACACACACACACGAGCTTTAAGCTAGGTTAGTCAGTGCTTACTGAATGAACTGAGGTTCTGAGTTTGATCCACAGTACCACAAGCAAGCAAGCAACCGGCCTCTGCAAAGAAGCCACCACCATCCATTTTAAAATCTTCTCATGGTGCTTCACATAAGCTGGACAAGCCCTCTTCAATGGAGCTACACATCCAGCCATGTCAGTTTTAGAACCAACCTACAAATTTTAAGTCTTCTTCCCGGTAAGGTCCCATTTCCCAGTCCTACCCTTCACCTCAGGTAGCCACTCTCAATCCCCATCCGTGAGCCTCTACTGGGTGTTTTCTAGCAATCAGTCATGCTGCATGTGGTGTTCTCTGTCTTATTTTCTTTTGCATAATGCTTTCAATATTCATCCATGTAGCATGTGTAGAAGCTTTCTTTTATTCTTGAATAAGAGTCCATTATATGGACAGCCTACTGCCTTCAGCTGTTGGCAGATGTTTAAGGCTCTTTTCATTTGAGGCTACTGTAAGTGATGGGGCTACACATATCAACAGGCATGTCTCTGTGTAGACACAGGTGTTCATTGCTAGGGTAGGTATCTGGTAGCAGAACGCTTGGGTAATGGAGTAAGATTATATTCAAATGACAAGAAGCAATTTTATGATGTGTCAGAATATCCTTCTGAGCCTGGCATTGGTGGAGCATGCTTGTAATCTTGGTTGGAGGCTGAGAAGGAAGAATGTGAATTTGAGGCTAGCCTGGGCTATAGAGTGATTTCAAGGTTAGCCTGGGATACTGTGACCCTAATCTCAAAAACAAGAAGACAAAAACACCGCCAATGTCCTCCTAGCCTTCTGGCTGTGTCTGAACATGCCCCATGGCTCAGAATGCTCTCTGCACAGCAACAGCTGAGCTTATGGCTGAAAGTTTTCATCCTGGAAGCTTTCCCATCTGCTGGAGCAGTTCACCCACCAGTCTCACTTCCAGTCAGCGCCTTCCTGCACTAGGCACCCCAGGAAATGGGGAACACAAAGACTTCCATAGCATCTGCACTTGGGTTTTTCTCCATCTGGGATAAATGGGTCCAAAAAGCAGCTGCAATTTTCTCTGCTGAAAAGGGCTTTTCATGCAAGGGGAAAAAAAGAGGAATGTTGAGCCAAAAAAGTAAACTTTGGAAAGTGTCCTGAAAAGAGAGCAGTATTTGCTTCTTGTGTCTTTGGGACAAATGAGTTACACTGAGAAGCATTGTGTTTTCAATCTCTGACTGGTTGGATCTCTGGTAATATTGAGAGGCTCATGAAAGAGGGACTTGAAACACAAGAATCAAAGGTGGCTGGAAATGTGGAAACAACCTTTTGAGGGTGTGACAGGCCAATGAGGCCACTCAGCCAAAGAACTGATATATTCGGAGTCTGTGATCACAGAGTGACATGTGACCTCGTTCTTCCCTGGGGAGCCTGGGGAATCTGGTCTCAAACAGACAGACGCTACTGAACTGAACCTTTGAATATCTAAAGGATGAGCGATTTTAAAATTGAACAGGTGCCAACGTTATAGGGCTCATTACTAGTGACTGATTTTCCTCCTAATGGGCCTGAAGGCATTAAAACAATATCAAGAACTGGGCTCCCAAGAGTTATATGCAGCATGTAAGAAAGGCACCCCATAATGAAGCCTGAAAAACCCTCCCCTCTCGTTTATGGTTACCTCCAGCACCAGACTACCTGAGCTAAAATGTTGGTTGAAGATCACTGAATAGCCGTTCACCTTCACTCTGCCTTGGTTCCTGGAACTCTGAAGTGGGACTGAATATGTTCCTCCCATCAAGCTCATCTCGCTTAAACAGCATGTTGCAATTTAAACACTTTAAGCCTCTATTCTACCTGGTAGGTAAAATTTGAATCTTGGGCTATTCCAATAACCCCAGGAAATTCAACATCTCCATTCCCTAAAGATTTTTGGCTTTAAAATGTGTGGTGGAAGTATGTCAGAGGAGGGAAGGAAGAGGGAAGAAAATGAAATACAGAAGGAAACAAGACAAAATGAAGGAGGAGAAAAGCTTGCCCCTGGATGGTGAGGGGTACCTGGCCTACAGTGCTCACATGTTCAGGCTGGTGTCCTTGGAAGTCGATCTCATTTTGTATTTGCAGATGGAAGAACTGAAGCACAGAGAACTTAGGGACCTTCAACCCCATAGCCAGGAAGTGCATCTAGGATTAAAAATTGGTCTCCCTGACTTTAGGACCTCCCCTCATCCTCTCATCGCGCCTTCCTCTTTGTTTTCTTCTCCCTTCCTCCCTTTTTCCTGTCTTGAGGGACAGGGTTAGCCAGGCTGTCCTGGATCTCATGATCTTCCTGCTTTATTCTCCTGAGTGCTTGGGGCTCTGCGCTTGTACTACCACGCGTGGATTGCCGTTCGTTTTCTAAATGTGACCCACACACTTTTTCCATTTAAGCTCAGATGGTCCCACACTGAACAAAGGAACAACATAGAAATAAAAGTTTTAAATGTTCTTCCTTTCTCCCCTTCCTCCTTTCCTTCCTTTTTTACTTTCCTCCTCCCTTTCGCTTCCCTCCTACCTTCCCTCCCTTCCCTCATTCCTTTGTGCCTTTCTTTCTTTTTAAAGGAAGTGGGCTATATCTGCTCTAATCAATCAGAGATTGAGATGCTGACTAACACTTCAGTTCTTGCTGGATTTGAAAGGCAATCTGGTGTTTTGGTTCAGGAAATTCTCAGTGCTTATGCATTGAGTTAAAGTAATGAGGGGGACAAAAAAAGGAAAGGTTTTGTATTTCCTCTTGCTAGCTTTACCTTCCAGATATAGTAGTTTCTGGGCTTCTCTAGCCTATACGCTTTGGGCGAGTCCAACCATTGGGCACTGGCATGACATTGGTTCTTATCTACCACGTTCACACTTACCTGAGAACTTCATTATAAAGTTACAAGATCCCCCAAATCAAAGGAGTTTAGGACTTTTCTGTTGAGCCACACCCATAGCAACCCTGAGCTGCAACACATAGGCCACATGTTGGACAACCCAGTAAAACTTTTTGTCACAGGTTTCCTAGGACCTCACCTTATATTAGGGTTAGTTCTGAACACAGGAGCAGGTAATTCTACACTGAACCTCTCGTGGAGATCATGACAGCTTTGATCGCTTTATTTCTGTAGTTTTGTTGTGGTTTTTTTTTTTTTTTTGAGACAGTGTCTTATGTGGTCAGGGCTGGCTTTGAACTCAATGTGTAGCTGAGGATGACCTGATTCTCCTGTCTGCTTACCCATCCCTGGTACTACAGGTTTCCCATGATTCACAGTCCTACAGATGGAGCAAGACAAGCCCTCTGAAGCTGAGCTACACTCCCAGCTCAGTGAGGAGCTTTTTATAGAGCAAGTTTTAGATCAATACAAGTTGACTCTCCTGGCTTGTGGGTCTGGATTGGTTGCTGCTCTGTCTTTTGGTTGGATGATTTCTGGTGATCATAATATTTGGTTTAGGACTCCTTCAAAGAACATAAACTGTACCCCCCATGTCACAGCTCCTGGTCACACTGGCAAGGGCAAAAGAATGTGCAGTTGACACCTTTCCTTCGACCACACCCAGGCCCTTTTAGGATTTGGGTCTCTTTCCACCACCATTCCATCTCATGTTCCTGAAAGTAGAGCAATAAATTCTGAAAACATCTTCCTGTTTCTCAGACCTACACTGACCCACATGGAAAGTCTTTTCATGGGTTGCTGCAATTACGGGTCTGGTAGCTCCTCCATGGGACAGATAACAGAGCACCTGCTATGTGTTGAGGCAAAGGACTCTGACTGCCACTCAGGGTTGGAGTTAGGGAGAAGCTACATTTCAGGGAGTGCCCATGAGGACAAAGCTTGGGGGCTCCCCACACTCCCAGAGTAAAAAATCAGTTTGGGTTTTTTAGACCATTGCTTCTGAGTTAACTGGCAGCCTTCCTCAGGACTTGGCACTCACTGGCTAGGAATAGACATTGAGCCCTGGGAAAATTGCCTTGCTTGAGAAGCTAAAGCTCATTATTATGTTAGGTAGAAAGGAATTTGAGCAGCAAGGTCAGAACTGACTTGCTGAGTGTTCATCTGCTCCAAGGACCTGGCCCCAGAACTGAGAATGTCCTCAAATTCCTGGGTTTATTCATTTGCTTTCTCTGGCTGTGTTCTTGGAACCCATGGAAGATGAGGGTCTGAACACAAAAGAAACTGGAAAAAACGCCCAAACCCATATTTTAGGATGGAAATGGCTTTGTGGCCATAGACAACAGATCATCTAATTTAATTCTCAGTCAACATAGACTTTTCTAAATACCTTAGTGGGAATCACTAATCTATTCTATCATTTGTTCATTTCTTCATCCAACAAACACATTCTAAGGACAATGTAGTGACCTTATCATTCCGAGGGTTACCTGTATCCATTAAAATATTTCTGGAAATAAATGTTTGTCATTCTACAAACACAGGGACTTGCTAAATCAGCAAAGTCACCTTTTTCAAGCCTCCTTCATCTCCCGTGTTCTTGATAAGTTATATGTGTTTATCTTGAGGAAATTAAAAATAATACAGAAACTACAAAGAGCTAGATAACAATCATCCAAGTTCTCATTCCTCAGAGTTGTCCATGAGTAAGTAGTGCTTGGCCCTATGACCAAGATATTATTGTGTGAACATAAAAAGGTATATGTTATAAATAATATTTACACTTTAATCTTCCCTTTGAATCTCTGTCCTGCTGTCTTTCAAATAGACAAGGATAGTTCTAGGTGTCTTCTTTCCTCTGTCTAATTTTTCTAACTTTTACATATAGACCTATGTTTTGAGAAACAATATCTAGAATTTTATGTGTCTTGATTGGGGTAAATTTATCATATTTTACATTTAATTCTCCATCTCATCTTTCCCTCATTCATTATTATGCTTTAGGATCTTCTCCCTGTCAGTGTCTAGTCAAGCATCACATTTATCTCCATCTGTTAATCACTACCTCTCCTCTATCCACATACCCACACACCCATCCATCCACACACCCACCCATTCATCCATCCACTCATCCATCCACCCACCCACCTGTCTACCCCTATCTATCCATCCACCCCCAAAACCCACCCTCATCCTTCTATCCACCCATCCACCCACCCACCCCCAACCATCCATCCATCCATCCACCCACCCACCCATCCATACATCCATCCACCCACTGACCTACTCACCCACCCACCCATCCATGCATCGATTCATTTTTTCTGTCCATCTATATACCTGCAGCATATTTGTTCTGCATCACTATCGTGACTTATCATGTAGATATTCAGACATGAATATCTGTACTTTATTGCCTTTCTGGGTACTTTTTCATTTTGCTCCAGGCAGAAAAAAAGAATAAAAAACAAAACAAAACAAAACCCAAAACAAACAACAACAAAAACATGTGGTAGCTCAGTCATATTGACTTCTTCCAAATGACTGGTAAGCCCTTTACACTGACTCACACCCACTAACAGTGGGTGGGTTTTTGAGGGTGAATGTATTTGATTTACTGGGGCTAGAGGCCTAACACAACCATATGCAGTAGCACAGCCATATCATAACACAGTACTAAATTATCCTATGGGTGGGGGAAGAACTCCAGGTATGGTTAAAGGTCATTGGTTTAAAGACACCAAGACATCTCATTAGCATAAGGTGGGTATTCCTAGGAATCCCCACGTGCTTGCCGAACAGATTTCGTCTCAGGAAAGGGTCTGGCCTGTAATCATCCCTGAGGGCTAAGTGACTCTCCTTAGAAGATCTGGGGTCGCCCAGATGGGGCAGAGAAGAAACCCAGCTGAGAAAGGGAGTCTGCCATCTTGTACCAATCTCAGAGGCTATCCAGAAATGTCAGATTTCAACCTTACCAGAAGGATTCTACACTGTGTGAAGGACAAATATCCTGGAAATGGATGCATGTGCTTGTCTAGATGCTGGTTTTGTTTTGTGGTTCCAAGAAGGCTTAGGCATTTTATAGCCTTCTGAGCGTGTGTGTGTGTATGTGTATGTGTGTGTGTGTGTGTGTGTGTGTGTGTGTGTGTGTGTATGTGTGTGTGTATTTAGGGTTTGTCACCAACACAGCCAACTTTTATTTTGGGTGATTGCTCTGAGCTGGTGTGAGAGACTGGATGGTGACCCTTAAGAAGGATTCGAATCCTCCCACCATGGCTATCACTTTATTTGGGAAAAAGAGAGTCTTGAAAATTGAAAAGAAAAAACAAAAAACAAACAAACAAAACCAAAAGCGCTTGAGATGAAGAGTACATTCTTGATGATCTACAGGCTCTAAATTTAGTGTCATTAGAAAAGGGAATCAGAACAGAGAGATAGCACGCGGGGGGTAGAATGCCACAACATGACTACATGCTGAGCCCCCTGGAGTTAACCAAACTGGAAGATGTCAGGGATGGACTTTTTTCTCTGACCTTCAGTGAGAGAGCATGGCACTGCTAGCCTTGATTCCCAGCCTCCACCCTTAACAGAACAGAAAGAATAAAGTTCTGCTTTTCTTTTTTTCTGTCACTCAATTTCTGGTAATTGTTATGGCAGTGCATAGGAAACTAATACAGTCATTTTCTTCGCTGCATTCTAGATATGCAAGAATTACATAGTACAGATTCTTACGAAAGTTTTATAAAATCCCACTGTCCCAATCTTGGAGACACCTTGTTAACCAACAGTCATACAACAGAGCAAGCTAGCCTGGAAATGGAGACATTTTCTCTGGATTATGCAGGAAGGGCGGATAACCCAGTGTGTGTGTATGTGTGTGTGTGTGTGTGTCTACATGTAGTGTGGGTATATAGTGTGAATACTTCTGGAAAATGACATTCCAGTAGACAGCTTCATGCACAGAGGCATGAGGCAGCAAGAAGAGTCAATGATTCTTGCTCTAATTCTTGGGAAGGTCAGATAGGCTCTCACATCCCCGCTTCCCAAATAGCGGAAGGCAGGAAGTTCACTTGTGGATGACGACCTCTTGCTGAAATGAAGCTAATCTGATTCTGACTCAGATTATCTGAGGTGTGTCCAGATATGCCAATGTCTTATGGACTCTAGTGAGTGTGGAGGGCTGCTGGTCTGCAGACCCATGCTTGGAGAACAAGGCCTTGGTACACTAAAGTCTAGAGAATATTTGCAAGTTTCTTGTTTGAGTCAAGCCTCATCTGGGGAGAGCCAGACCCCCGGTTTACATCTGTGAAACTAGATGCTTCTAGAGTAGTACCATCCTTAAAGTCACACAGGTTTAAAGGGTATTGATTTTAGAACCTAAGTTTTCTGACTTTAAATCTTCTGTTCTTTTAAACAACTCACTGCATAATTTTGTAATAGCATATTTTCTTTAATAAGTGATTTATGTCAACGTGTAGTTGATATAACTTGTATGTTCATTTTTTATATCACACAAAATATTATATAAATGTAAAGTAATATTTAAGCATCCCAGGAGGTGTGGACAACAATCTATTTGTTATTGCTTCCAGAGGAGATACCTGATGAAGTCTGAGCATAAGCTGGGATTCACCTGAAATATCTTTCCTATTGATCAGTGTGGGATGCATAGCCCGAGATGAACATATTACTGAGTTGTTGTCTAGCTAGTTATACCAGACAAGCAGTGAACACTGAAAGGAGGTTAATCCTTTGTTATTGTTGAGGGTTGAACGTGATTTAGGCCCTGAGTCAGTCCACCTTTACCGAAGAAATAACAATGAGTCATCTTTTTAAAGGAGCGTTAATGGCTGACCTAAAAAAACAGAACAAGGTACTCCAGAAAATGTGTGACTACATCAGCAAGATGTGTAAGGACAAAGACAGAGTAGTTTAGAGGCTGCGTGATGATGGCTAGATAATTGCCATAGAGGGTCGATAGGTGTGGGCAAGCCATCAGGGAGCAATAGAAGGAGCAGATTAAAGAAAGGACAGGTACAGACATGTAATTGGATATATGGATAATTTTAATTGCTGGCCAAGCCAGCTAGAAGTCAGAGTTGTTCCTATCCATTCACAGACCCTTATGAACCAACCAGAGAGAGAAAGAATGAGCTGGAAAACTCTATCCTAGAGTCTTGGAGCCCTTTGCCATATCTTCCGGGAATTGTCACCATGGAGCTTGTAAACTGGAGGTTGCATATCAGACATCTGTTCTGTCCCCACAGCTTGGGATAAATTTGACGGTCATTTTGCTCCACAGGGCACACAGTAAAACCACACTTGGAGGCCCCAAAGGCTCCCCACATGGTAGTAGGCAGAGTGGAAGGCACTGGGGACTTGGAGAACATCTTTTACACATAAATATTTATGTCAAATGAGCTCTGCTAAGAAGGTGGGAAACAAGACGTGAAAACACAATGAGGCAGAGAAGCCTGGATCCTTACAAATATTTATGAGGGAAGTAAATGGCCCTAGAAGTTAGAAAGGAAGCCAGAAAGGGAAATGTACAATATGCCAAGCTGCCTTCTTAGAGCGAGAAGGTATGGAGGTCGGGCTGATCATGGGATAGAGCTGCTGAGGAAGGGTGTGGGCTGGGCTGCCTCATCAGAGTGATAAATGTCTGTAGGACAGGCAGTTTCCTAAACACAAGGACTCTTTCATAGGTATTAGTAGTCCATTTCATAGAGGACCAGGGATTTAGGGATTCAAATTATTCAGGAAGAAGAGAATAAAGAGGGTCAGAGAGAGTAGGAGGGGGAGGAGAGATTCTGTTTTCATGAGACTCTGTGGCCTCCAGTTGCAAAGGTTTTTCATTGTCTCTAGTTACAGTCTATACAGTGCCAACATCTAACCTGCCAATTTGAGCTGGGAAGTCTTGTAATGTGTGATTTCTATAATCTGAGATCATCTCTTTCTGTGTCTTTTTTATAAGAGTTATATATATATATATAATATAATACATACATATATATACTCTGAGACCCCTAATAGATGGTCTAATACAAGAATAATGATATCTACTGTGGCCATTTTTTTCATGAACGTTGTCTGCAAACATCTATAGCAAACAACAGAATGTGAATTATATGGGATGGAGAAAAAGAAGTGGTGTTGTTATGTCTTAATATCTCATTTTGCCTATCCTGTTCAAAATTATTTCCCAGTGAATATTCTTGCTATGATCATAGACCATGGCATTAAAGCCATGGGTGCACACATGAGCACACACACACACACACACACACACACACACACACACACACACACACATACACACATAAACACAACAGGGCTATATAAAATGCATCTTTACCTTTTATCTCTCAGTCTCAGTTTCCTCTTGGTAAAATGATGATGTTAGGAGTAGTATTCTATGGAATTACCTGGTGACTAAGCAAGATCATCTATGCAAGGTACCCAGTACATGGGAAACTCTGTTTATGTCAGATGCTACTGCCAAGGTTTTGGCTGATGGCTAAAGCAACTAGAGTTAGCTATGTAGAAAATGGTTTATCTAACATGTATCATGCTCACAATAGGCTCAATAATTTTGTGTTGTTGCTTAAAACACAAATAAGCCAGTACTGACATTGGCTTTGAAGGCAGAGGATTCAACTGGCATGCAGGGCCTCTAAAAGCGGTCACCAACCATCACAGAATTTGTTGTTGCTCGGCCAAAGGTCCTCTTCTGCTGTCCTTTTAGGATGTAACCATTTCTTGCCAAGCCACCAGCAATGAGTCTTGCCTTCAGTCAACATTTATCTTCAGAGTGATGTAAGAGCCTCACTCTTCCTAAACACCGGAGAAATTGAAGGTGGAGAACAAGCAAAGAAACAAAAAACAGTGGTGGAAGGGGAAGTTATGCTCCAAAGATGTGTGGATGTTTTCTGAAAAATAAAGGTGTAAAAGAAATATGCAGAGTGCCACCTGAATTTTCAAGTTTAGTCCATAGTGTTTTTAAGGCAGTTTTTAATAGGAGGAAAAGGAAGCAGCATGATTTTGGCGGTGGGAAGGGGAAGAGGGGACTGATGCTCATGGGACTGGTGCCATCCATGCATTGTGTTTGAACACAACAGTGCCTGTTATTTTTGAAAATCCCCATGACAGTGTAGAGAAGTTATGATTTCCACTTTGCAGAAGTCAGCTCGCCTCAGGTTATGTAAGTCAACTAAACACACTACAACTAAGAGGAAAAGCAAGCATATCTGTCTCCAGTCCTTAGGAAAGTACGTTGAGAAGAGAAAAATGAACAAGACATGATGGTAAATGGATTATTAGAATATGATCAGTTTGATTTTCTGCTCTCCTGGGAAATGGGGGAAGGAGGCAGAAAAGAATAGATGTTGTGATTCACTAAGGACAGTCTCACTCATTTATCTGAGACCCGTGATTGGCTTGGGCCATGGATGGAAAGAAAATTAAATCTTGAGTATCTAATCTGATCCATTAGAAAAAGCTTCTTGGTGGAAAATTGATTAATGGTGCCTGTTAGGGATGTAAGATGGGGAATAGTGGTCTAGCTGCTGTATCTTTGATTGGTACTCAAGGGGCCAAGAAAGGCTGATTTCAGTGACGAAGAGACAGTGCCTTATTGAACAGCACAGATAACAAGAAGGGAGTGAACTGCATTCTTGTTTGAACAAAGGCACAAGATGGATGAGAAGAATTATTCAGCAGACCCTGAGGATCTGTGAGGATGAGTCTCATCTGAAATGCTAACAGGTGATGATGAATTAGTAATTCTTCAACTGTCCCCATAGGAAGCCACCCAATCTGTGAAAGAGAGAGAAGATACTCTTCTAAAAAGTTGGTACTCTTAGGACCACCAGAGCTGCAAAAGGACCAAATTCCACATTCCTGTTTTTATTAATTGCTTTGTCCAACACAGTGACAAAACCCCAACAGACACAATATGAGGAAAAACAGCTTTGCTTTGGCTCATTGTCTGAGTCCATCCTGGCTGGTGGGCATGATAGGCTTTCTGGCATCAGGAGAGTATGGTGGGCTCACCTCACATCCTAGTACCTGACTAGGTACTAGCAGGGAACATAGGAGAAGATGCAGAAAACCCCGAAAGCCACCTCCAGTGACACACTTCCTCCAGATCTCCACAGTTTCTAGAATAGCACTATCAGCTGAACACCAGGTGTTCAGATACATAAGCCTGTGGGGGACACTTCACATTCAAACCATATCACAGCTCTATCACATATGACCTGGGGAAATTTATGCATTCTCATCTCTAAAATGTGATGACTGTACATAACCCCTGGCTTTATTCTGAGGTCAAAGTGACAAAATACTATCAGAGCTCTTTGCACAAAGCACATGCTCATTGCATGGTTAGTCCCCTTTCTGCCCACCCCATTGAACTCATGTAGCTGAAAATTGTCCCCTTGGTGAAAGCAGGCCTGATCATGGGCCCACTGACTCAGACAGAGCCCAGCTCTTAGGATGCAGGTGTCTGAAGTGCCCCTTTCTCTTGACTGAACTTCAAGGCCTGTTACTATTAATGGAAACTGTGTTCTTAACGTCACCCCTGCTGTGCAGTCAATTTACCTCTTAATGCCTAGCAGAGGCAGTGTGCAGAAAGATTGACAACATTGTTCACACTGTTTAAAGGTTCCACTGTGTGTGGAAAATTGTCTAAATGGGGGGATAATGAACAATCACTAAATCAGAGCTTTCTCAAGCTGGGAGGAGAAAAAGGCCGTGGAGAGAGTTTGCCACCTGACCAGACATATTAGCTAGGATAGGGGAGGGCAGAGAAGTAGTATCGCATCCCCATGCCCAGGCAAGATTGGATTCTTTAGAGCACGAAGCTTTTGGAACCTGTCACTGTTTGAAATGTAACCAGTTACTTTCCACGGAAAGGTGGGTTAGGGCAGGGGCTGGGTAGGTGCTAGTTTGGATGCCATCAACCCAAGAAAGGTGAGGCACTAAGCCCACCTATGGACTCTCTGCTGACTTCCTGACAGTGACTTCCAGGATGGGCTAGGGTGTCCTGGTGGGGGCAGGGAGGACCCCCAGTCCCAGAAGTCTGTGTTACAGAGGAGGCTTCTCTCTGAGCCTTGACTCATTTCTTGGTGAATGAGCAGTGATGTCAGTAATCATGGTGATGGTTAGTCAGGACCTTTAGGAACCACAGGTAGCCTTTGTTGTTTTATGGTGGGGGAGATATTGCACGAGGCTCTCTTTTGCTTCAAACCTAAACTCTCAATGTTGCTATCCACACTTGTAAGAATGAGACACAGAGCTCCATGGAGTCATGATTTCTTACCCCAGGGGCTGAAGAGGTGACTCACTTAATAATGCACTTGCTATGCAGGCAGGAGGGACGGAGTTTAATCCCTAGAACTCACACACACAAAAAGTCAGGCTTCATGATGCACGTTTATGAGCTTGGCCATTATGTGACTTTCCAGCCTACCAGCCTGGCCTACTTGGCAAACTTCAGTCCAGGGAGAGACCCTTTCTCAAAAGAACAAGGTGGGAAGAACCTGAGAGCGACTCCTGAAGTTGACCACACACACACACACACAGAGACACGAGGGAGAGAGAGAGAGAGAGAGAGAGAGAGAGAGAGAGAGAGAGAGAGAGAGAGAGAGAGAGAGAGAGAGAGAGAGAGAGAGAGAGAGGAGTGGAGAGAGAGAATCTCAGAATGAAGAGGCCAAATTTGAATGATTCCAAATCTGACCTATGATTCTCTCTTCATAAGATTTCTTGACATGAGAAACTTGCCATGTTAAAGATAACATGATACAAGACCATTCCTGGTGCTCATAGAATATTTCTTTTTTTATTAACATTTTTATTTTATATTAATCACAGGTTATGTACTTTGTATCCCAGCCGCCTCCTGCATTCCCTC
>CM053757.1:9890757-10025030 GCA_028658305.1 Pachyuromys duprasi | reverse complement strand
TGAGGGATATCTGGATTATTTCCAGGTTCTGGCTATTATGAATAAAGCAGCTATGAACATAGTTGAGCAAATGTCCTTGTTGTGTACTTGAGCATCTTTTGGATATATGCCTAGGAGTGGTATAGCTGGATCTTGACGAATCACTATTCTTAATTGTCTAAGAAAGCACCAAATTGATTTCCAGAGTGGTTGTACAAATTTGCATTCCCACCAACAATGGAGGAGGGTTCCTCTTTCTCCACATATGTTGTCACTTGAGGTTTTGATCTTAGCCATTCTGACAGGTGTGAGGTGAAATCTCAGGGTCGTTTAAATTTGCATCTCTCTGATGCATAAAATATTTCTTAATAATTACTGCTGCCCCAGAAATGGCCATTAACAACTGAAATTGGCGGGAGGCAACCAGTGGTCTGACTTCACTATATGTCAAAGATAGTGTCCTGCTCTTAAGGTATCTTTTTTGAAATGGGAGACCCCTGGAGTTTGATGGAGCCTTGGTGGCTCATGTCTGTGGACGGTGGCATTTCTGGTGGTGCCAATGAAGCAGAGCATGTCTTAAGAGCAAGCCTTCCCAGAGGTGCCTGTCTGTGTTCTTCCTGCCCTCATCTCCTCCCACAGTCATGAAGCTCATTACTGCTCGGTTGTGTGGTTATCTCTTCCTTCTCCCCTCATCTGACTGCAGGTTACCTGAAGATAGCTCATCTGACCATTGTGTCACGTGTTCTCAAATGCCAGAAAAATTACAGATTTAATGAGAAGGGAGTGAGAAAAGGTAAGAAAAAGAAGGTGGAAGGGTGAGGAAGAGGGGTGAAAAGAAACCCAAGGAAGGAAAGAGGACCCAGTGGGGAGGAGGAAGAGGATGAGAAAGTGGAGGAAGCTGGACCAAATGTTGGAGGATAGCTCCTAATGGGTTCCTCTCAGCCCTACTTCTGAATGCGAACCAAAGTCATTAAAACGACCTGTTTCCTAGGAAATCAGGCTAAAGGGGGGGAACTTTGGATTTCTATTACAGAATCCTGGTTCTCTCTAAGTCTCAATCCCCTTGGCTGTAAAACGGGTTTAATTGCATCTCATGTCACTGTTGTGAACATTGTCACGTTATTATAATAATGGGAGTGGCATCCTCCGTGTGGGCGTCTGGCACTAATATGAGGTGCTTTGGAGGAGTCAGGAAGGGCAGCTGGGTGAGCCCAGATTCTGGGGCTGGCCTGGTGATCTCTCCTGTTATAAGGACTGCAGCTGTTAAATTCTTGTATTAGATGCTTTTTTTTTTTGTGGCTTAAAATGGCTGGGTCTGTGGACAGGACTTTGCCTGGGGTGCACACACAGGGCTATTTTGAGTTTTGCATCATCAAGATAATTAAGCGCCCAGACAAAGTTTAAATGCTATTAAGGGTTGGGTGCATACTGACTGGTCCTGGTGATGGGGTCACTTGGGGACACAGTCTCTGCTTGCTGCTGAATTTCCAAGACTAGGGCTGGAAAAGAACAAGCAGGATCTCTGGGGCAAAGGGAGGGATGTGGTGTAGGGTGGCACACTTTTGAGCTCTTTCTAAACCCCAGGTGTTTCACAGGGAATTCCATATGCCTGGTCCAATTTACTGTTATTCCTATCAGATAAATTTGCTGCTCCCATTGTATGGAAAAGGAAAAGTCGCATTTGCTTCAGGTCTACTAGCCATTGGCTTCTTCAGGTTTTTTTTTTTCTTTTTGTCTTACTACTGTGAGAGAATCTAACAAAATCTGCTAGAGGAATGGAGAGTTTCTTTCTGCTCACTGTTGGGGGTACAGCCCATCACTGTGGCCATTCCTCACAGGTGGGGGTACAGCCTGTCACTGTGACATTGGGTGTTTTGAGCTTTTGCTTGTTCAACGTCACTTTTATGATGGTAAAACTGATAACCAGAAAGAACTTTTTTTTCTCAGAAGTGCAGATTGGCGCACATACATTGGCCCCCCAGCATTGGCCCCCCAGCATCTCTACAGCGTGGATTGTCACTTATATTACCCCGGCTGAGATTTTGTTTTCCTTCTTTGCCTACACATTTCCTGAGCACAGTCCATAAGATGCTATTTGAGGTGCAAGGTGAACAGACACTAAGTTCTTACTTAGGTGGCATTTCAACTCCAGAGACCAAATTCATAAAGGTGCCTGGAAAAAAATTGGAAAAAAACAAAAACCAATACAGTATTCACACACCCCGGGCACGCTCCATACAGTCATTCAGGAACGTATGCTCTTTCTTCTTCTTGCTTTCTCATTCTTTTTGAACGTTGGTATGATCACCTGGGTCCCCTATATCTGAGCACCAGGCAGAGGGAGTGTGAAAAGCTGTGACATAGGCCGGAGGTCTTGCAAAAGGCCAGGCACAGTGGAGGAATGTGACTTCAAGTAAGATCTCACCGAACAGAACTGGTGTGTGGCTCTACACAATGACAAGGGAAGCTGGTGACACGGTCCAGCTCTGGGGAAGAGGAAGAAGTGGCAACCTCTGCTACCTGTACAGCCATGGCTGTGCTGATACTCTGCTGAGGGCTTACATTGCTCTTTTAGAAGTGCTCAGCAGGGCTATCTTAAAGAGGACACACCTCCTGTAGGCATATGGCTTCCCCTGGGACTAACCTCTCTTCCACACTGTTTCTGCCACCTTTTACTGCATGCCTCACTGGAACCTCTAATGTATGCAGTACGCTGCTTATGTGCCTTCTCCCCTCTCTCTCCTGAGTGAAGCTCTTCTATGCTTGTAGCTACTCCTCCATCTCCTTTCAAAGGCTTCTCATGACGAGGATCCCAGAGAGTTTCTCATACCTGTGAAATATTCTCAGCCATTAGTAATGGTCATAATGATGGAGTCACTTGATTTGAATGACTCTTACCATTTTCAAGGATCCTCCTTGTACTGAAATACCTTGTTCAAGATATGTCTTCTTTCCTCATATTCCAAAGGCAAGGAAGAACACACAGGCTGTTTGAGCATAGCTCTCTAGAGATCAGCACAGCTCTTGGAGCAATGTGGGACAAGGAGGAGATGCAGCCACTGAACAAATCAGTCAGCCATTGAGCAGCTCTTCTAACAACCCCAGAACCCTTAGGAATGACTCGGGAGTTTCCCTCTCTGCTTCAGTATGTTCTGTTCTGAAAGCAGAGTCTAGGGTTGACGATTTTGCTCAACGTGTACAAGTGCTTGTGGCACAAGCATGAAGACCTGAGTTTGGATCCTAGAACCTGTGTGAAAGGTCAGGTATGAGCGTTCATACATGATAGGAGGATCACTGGGCTTGCTGGCTATCAGCCTCCTCTAGCTTCACTGAGAGACCCCGTATCATGCGAGGAGAAAGAGTGAGAGAACAGGACACCAGATACTTTCCTTGCTTCTTCATGTGCATAATCCACATAGGAAAATATAAAGGAGAACTAAGAGCTAATACATTTAATAATTACCCCAACTCACAATGACTCACAATGAATGGTTGTTTGCATTTCACACTTGGGTAGGCTTGAGTATTTCTCCCTCTCTCTCCATTTCCCCCTTTTTACCCTTCTTCTGTCCCGTCCCCATTCTCTTCCTCTCTCTTCTTTTACTTTGTCAAGTGTACCCCTATCAATTTATGTCAACATGTCAGTACTTATATTTAGCACTTTCCCAAAGTATTTCCCTATATTTTCATATATTTCATTAGAACAGAATGATACTTTAGTGTATCTTCTAGCATACTTATGAATCCTGATTCTCCTACTTTCAGAGTTTCTAAAATCCATAATATGATACTGGTGAGGGACAAAATTTTCCTGTTCAAAATCAGGTGGGAAACAATTTGGCTCACAGGTCACCTGATTCCTTTCGCAGCTTTTCAACTTTGCCATGGTAGCACAGCAGCTCCCCTAGGTCAAACGTCAAAGGTGGGTGTGGCCAGGTACACACATGAACCTGCATCTGTGAGGGCCAGAGGCTAACGCTGAGTGTCTTTCTCAGTTGCTCTCTATTTCATGTTTAGCTCTGCCTGAAACTCACTGGTCAGGCTAGACAGCAGCGGTAACCTCTCTTTTTCCTCAGTGCCTGGATTACAGCAGCACACCCTTCCTTTCACATGGGTGTGGTGGTCAGAGTAAGGTCCCTGTGAATTCACAGCAATCAAATATCTCCCTGGCCTCCTAATACTTTCAGTACAAAAGCGGTAATGGCCATGTTTGTTCATGAGCTGTAGATTCCCCACCTCAGTCTGTAAGTCCAGTAAGCCCACAACGGAAAGTACTAAGCCAGAAAACCCATATGTACAGCAAAGTCTAAGTAACTCACATAGAGCACCACAATGTATTTGTGGTGCGTCACAAGTCATAACCCTGGCTTTTTTTTCTTTCTGACCGAATGTAGTATCCACTGTGCCACTCTTTCCTTTTAACCAGGGCCACAGCAGAAATCCACCTGAGAATCAGGGATTTGCTGGTCTGACTGCAAATGATTGCTCAGACCCCCATCTGGAGTACTTCTTTCCACAAAGTCTGCAGGATTGTGAGCCCTCTGCATGGCTGCATTTTAATCTTTGCAGTGAGCTCAAGTCACGGTGCCTTTTTGCTAGACAATTTGGAGGCTATAACGAAGGCTCCCATTTATCCCGAATCCTCCAGAATGCTGGAGAGTATAGATTTGAAGCCAACAGCAGTGAGACTGATAACGGCTCAGCCACTCCACAATGGAGGGGCTGTGGGTGTCTGGTTTTTCTTATTAGTAACATAGAGTTGATAGTTGTGCCTCAAAGGTACTTGCATGAGAAATAAGACAACCCAGCTTTGTGTCACCAGAAGTGTGTACATCTCCTCAGGGGATTTATGGCTTTATCGTTATTGGTTTTTCAACATTTTATGACTTAACGTTTTCTGTTGCTAGCTTCTAAGGCCTTTAATACAGTGAATATGTCACTGTTAACGTTTTGGGCTGCATAATTCTTTGTCACAGTACTACTTCAAATATTTTAGCAGGATCCTTGTCCTGTACCCAGTAGGGTTGGCAGAAGTCTCTTCCTGTACTTGTGACAATTAGATTACCAGTGTCCCCTAGATCTAGAAGCTAATGGCAAGGAGAGTTCAATGCCACTATCTCCTCCCTGTGTAGCATGCATCTTCCTTACAAAGTAAAAACACTAAGAGGTGGTGATGAAAGGTATTGAAAGCAATTGACTAGTTGAAGGTCTTTGGAGGAAACTTCAGGAAAAAGGTGGACAGGTTATAGAAAACATTTCAGGTTAGAGCCAGATATTTGGGGACTGTCTTCTGGCTGAGAGCTCCAGGTGTTCTCCATGACTGGGGAATAACTCCTGGGTAAATTTCAGAGCCATTAGGGAATGTGTACAACAAGTCATCAGGTTAAGACCATTGTCTGAGAGAAGCTAACCAAAGGCTACTCTCATAGCTAAGGAAACAACAACAAAAATGTATGAGGTAGCATCTCTACATTGCAGAAAGCCATGAAGTAACTCAGGGAGGCAGATAAGAGGATGAGAGGTGAGTAGTCTCCCAGGCCGAAAGCCAAGGGCCTGGTGGGTAAAATGCCCATAGAACTGTCAAATGCCCAAGGAACTGCACTTACTGGTCAGGACTGTGCATCTTGTTAATTCTTCTTTTTCCTAAAAGGATGCTAGTTTTGTGAGCACTAAGTTCTGGAGATTTGGCTACTTGATAATAGAGTTTTCAGAAATTTGGGTTTCTAAGGCCTTCCCTCTGCAGATTTGGTAGAGGTATTAAGTAGACATATTAGGTTGTGAGCGAGGCACAGTCTTGTGTATATGCAAAGTAGGTGATTTGCTTCCTTTCTCAAGTGCCAAGCCTTGCCAGCTGGGTTGGCTGGACCCCCTACCCCATTTTACCTACAATACCCAAGGGAAGCACCATGCCATGCTGGGTTATGGGCTTTGCCTTAATTGAAAGTCACGGAAGTAATTTGTTTGCTGTCTTATCGGTGGCCTCCTTATCATTTCTGTTATCATCGGTTCTATAAACTAGTCCATGGTTGCTCACTTAGCAACCATTCTGTGCTATATTAAAGAGGTGTGCGGGGGTAAGGAAGTATTCTACCTTGGCAGGGAAGAATATTTTATTGCTGATATTGTTTAGAATTGTTGGCACACAGTGGATCAAATCTTAGAGACTTTATAATTGCTTTAAAATTTCCTTGTGATAATATGTAGATTCTGTGATTTCACTGGAGACAGAGCTCAGCAGCTACCATGACTTCCGACAGCACTGCTACCTTTCACTGAGTATTCACTGTGTATAAGAATGCTGTTAGGATCTGCACATGCACAGACCGTCACAGGAGAGAAGTGGAGTTAAGTGGATTGAAGAACCAGATTTTCTACCTGGGCCTCTCACTGCCAAGTACAGACTAAGTCACTTAACCTCTCTGAGGCCAACTTTCTCATTCATAAAATAAAAAGCACAAGTAATAGCTACCTTAATTTAATTTACAAATCAAATTAAATGAGGTATATAAAGAGCTTACTACAGTGTTCGGCATACATTGATTCTTCATTATATGCTACTTATTATCTGTATCGAATAAACATTTATTAAGTTTTAGTTATATTTAACTATAACTATATTTAATTACATTTAACTATACCTATGTTTAACTCTGACTATATAACTATAGACAGTTATAGTGCTAGGCATAAGGAGGGGATTTGCAAATTAGTTCTTATCTGGGCTAATGGAGAGGACAGGAGGCTTATTTTTTTCTGTGGAGAAGAGGTGAGAAAAACATTTCTGAGTGGACACTCAGATTGAATATTAAATATCTAGTAACACTGCTGTCCTCTATTCAACCAAAAGTGTGTTTTGCCAAATGTTTCTTAGGTCTAGGTGGGTAAAATCACTTTTCTTTGCTATGAAAGTTCTTCTAGAAGAAAGATGAGTTTTATGTGATTGAAGCGAGCTTAGATAGGGAGATTTGACTAGAGCCAAATATGGAAAGCATGGCTGATGAGCAAGAGCTTCATGCCTTAAAGGTGATGGGAGATGTTTCAGACTAAGGTCTGTATCGGTGCAAATACCCTAAGGATCTCAATTATTAAAATATCAGACACACACAGCTATGGCAAAGCAGCCACGGTTCTCCATGTTCCTTCCCTTGGGTCTCTGTGATGAAGGAGAGGACCTTCTGCTGGCCACTCTCCATTCTTGGTCAGGAAGACAAAGGAGAGAGTGTACTTTAAACCGTCTGCTTAGAAGTGATACATATCACATTCACCAATTTGTCAGTGGTTAAAGTAGGCATATATCTGACCCTGCTGTCAGTGATGGCATAAAATAATTCCTCCATAACAAAGAGTAGCAGATGTTTTGAGTAGTTGTTGCCTCTAGTAGAGTGTGCCATGGTCAGGTTTGGGTTGTGAGAAGCAAATATAATTAGATATGAAAATGTCAAGCCCTGTTCAAACACCAGCATCTATCATTACTTTGGAAAAATGGAGATGTACAACGTGAATCCTTATTCAAAGGACTTGCTGCCTAGCTACAAGGAGCATGTTCAGCAGGGGGCCACAGCTGTGCATTCCTTTAGGGTTTGCCTCAGCTGGAGATCTCTGCATCATCACACTTTTCCTAGAGCATCCAACATTAGTGAGGAAATGAGGCAGGTAGACAAGGTTTACACTGTTTTCTCCTGAAAGGGGAAAAGCCTCGTGAGGAACATTCATCCCACAGCTCACTTCTGGGTTATCCCAGGCTTTGAAGACAAGGTTCAAGTTCAGTTTCTCCCTTTGGCTTCTCTTGCTTATCTCCCTTCCTAAGATGGGTGTTTCTTTCCTAGTAAATACCCTGAACCCTCAAAGCTATCACAGCTTCTGCCTGTGGAGAACCCAGCCTATGACACTGCTATAATGCTAATAACGACACTAATATATTGGCGTAAGAGGCTGTAATGTCAGCCACAAAATAGAAATTGTCATTATGTCCTTACCCCAGGCTAACAAGAAGTCAGCAGATTGCAGAATTAGTAATTAAGCAACAGACCATTCCTTGGGATTTTGTCTGATAAAAACAGTTTTGATCCTTATGGAATTTGTGCTCCTGGAGTACGTATTGCAGGGCTCTACTACAAGATTCTGTGGGAACCAACTGAAGCTAAAATACGAGCTCCAGGCCATCTGGTACTGAGAGTTCTGTACTGGAAAGAACCTTTAAGAGAAACCATTGGCTTTTAGCTGCCAAAGCTCTCTAGAAAGGTCCACCATAAAATGCTTACTATGCCATGGTCCGGCTCTTTTCTGAAAAATGAATGCAATTTCTCAGGAGCCTCTGTTAATCTGAGCACAGCAGACACGAAGCTGTGTGTTAGTTGCGGAGGCTTTGAGTTTCAGCTCTCTACCATCTCCTTGAGGGTGGGCAAGTCGCTTCTTTGCAACTCTTTTGTATCATGCAGATGACAATAATGTCATGAGGATTAGATGAACTTACTAGATTACTATAATTTAACTATATTAATATATAAAATTAATAGTATACAGCATTATTTATATATAATTAACATGTAAATATAACAGTATAATAACTTAATATGTAAATTTAAAATAAGAGGCTGGAGCTCATATTTTAGCTTCAGTTGGTTCCCATAGAACCTTGGGTAGAGCCCTGCAATACTTACTCCAGAAGCACAAATTCCATAATGACCAAAACAGTGTTTTTATCAGACAAAATCCCAAGGAATGGTCTGTGGCTTAATTACTAATTCTGCAATCTGGTTATTTACTCTTGTTAGCCTGTGGTAAGGACACAACATAATGAAAACTTCTATCTTATGGTTAACATTATGGTCTATTATAGCAATAATTCTATCTATCTGTCTGTCTGTCTGTCTGTCTGTCTGTCTGTCTATGTATCCATCCATCCATCCATCCATCCATCCATCCATCCATCCATCCATCCATCCATCCATCCATCCATCCATCTATCTATCTATCTATCTATCTATCTATCTATCTATCTATCTATCTATCTATCTATCTATCCATCTATCCTGGCAAAGTGCATGGCATGCAGAGAGGCTCCATAAATATGTACGTCTTCTCCTCCTCCCCTAGAGCATGAAACACAGAACTTCCTTGTCAAGTAAGTAGTTTGGCATAGATTCTAATTAGGGTACATTTTACTGGCTAATCTACATCATATATAGCAAAGTATGGCAGTCTCTCCTGCCCCTTTTATATCTAATAGACATTTATTTTGACTGATGTGTTTTGTTTAAAAATAAGTTAAATGATTTGGAGAGTTTCTTCATAGGAACAAGCCCCACTAAGTCAGGGGTGGAAAGGTAAGGAGCTGAGTTAAAATTTCCATGATAGGATTGGGGCTAAATAGGAAAAAAAAGCAGTGATTGAGTAATGATGTCTGTTGCAGGAATGACATGCAAAAGTAGTAGCACACATGCCATTCACTTAAAATCCCTGTGACATGTTGGTATATCAAGAATTTTCATCTCTACGAGACACTTTCTTCCTAATACTTTTAAGTTATTGGCATCTCAGAAGAATTCCAGGAGAAAAGATGAAGGGAAGAGAGGATGGAACTCAAGAAATTATGACTGAACACTTCCAGAAGTGTTCAAGCCTGTCTAAGGTATGGAGAGTGAGGCCCTGTTTGGAGTTGGCAGTGATATTCTGGCTTTCTCTGTCTGGCTGAGAAGAATTAAATGAACTGTATTTGTCTGAGTCGAACTGGAAGACAGACAGTGCTATCTATCATAGATGCTATCTCATAGAGATCCCAATATGAAACCATGATGTTAGGCTGCTGTATGAAAAGGATAGCAAGACACCTTGAGAGTGAGCAGGGACCTGAGTTGGAGCAAGAAAAAGATAATTTGTTAGTGAATGGTGTTGAATTCATCATACAGAGGAACTCATTAAAGAGAAACGAGTCTTTAAATCCTGAACACAACCCTGATTCACCCCTTTAACAGCTATACCCAGATCACTCTAAGTTTCACTCTAAGCTTTATCTAAGCTGCTACTTCTGTGAGGTCCCTTCTGTCTGTGGTCTCATGGCTAACTCCTCCTCTTTCTTCAGGACTAGCCTTGTCAGTCAGTTCACATGGGTGCTGTTTCTCAAAAAAATTTTTTTTAATGACTAACCCATTTTCCAAGCAAAACAAACAAACAAACAAACAAACAAACATCTACTTACTTCAGATAGGGAGCTTACCACAGGCCAAGTAAACAATTTGCAGAAAAATTAAATTTGATGAACTTGGTTAGGAATTACCTATAGGTGCATGTGTTCTCAAGTGCTGGGGTATCTCTCCAGAATCCTTCTTTGTCTCTCTGTATGTCTCTGTCTGTCTGTCTGTCTCTGTATCTCTCTTTCCCTCCCTCCCTCTCTCCCATCAAGGGTAATGTGTGCTGTCCATAAACTCATGTGTGGCCATCCATTGGAGTGCAGTCAATCTAATATGGGTCACCCTCTTAAAAGAACTGACCTTCCCTTTTCTTTATGCGCCTCTTTCCCCCTTTTCTTTTTGTCTTTCTCATGTCTTTCACTCCCTCCCATCTCCATATCTTCATTCTCCCCATCCTTCCTCTCCCTTTTCCTCTCCTCCCCCTCCCTTTCTTTTCCTTCTCTTATCACCACTTTATCTATCATACCCCTTCTATTATCCTTCCTCCCGGAATTTCTTATGGAATATCAATAACTTTAAATTATTAAGAAGAAAATGCCTCTTAGAGAGTATACATTTCAGTGATTTACAAGTGTGTTTCATAGAAGTCTTGAATTCTAGAGAACTGTTTAAAGACAGAGGCTATGGGGTAGGACAATTCTTCAATTTTCAACACAGCCAATTCAGCCTAGGGAGATTGGCTTACATCGCATCGTAAGAAATTATTGATGAAGGAAGGGATGATGCCAGAAGAAAGAGAGAAGAGAGGAGAATGAAATGGAAATGAGGGTAGATAAGGGTTGGAAACAGAGAAAAAGGAAATAGGGAGGCAGGAAGGGGAAAGGGGCTAAAATAAGGAAATTGTAGAAAACATCTGGGGAAAGTCACAGAGGATGCTTACAACACTGGCATGATTACTTTGTTCTTGTCATCTTCAGCCCAATAGACATTGCACCTTCTACTCAGAAGGTGTGATAGCTGCATCTTCTGCTCCCCTCAGTGGTACTTGGTGTTCTTAGGATTCTTCTTAGGATGCCTCGTAAGCAAAGGCAAAACTGGTACTGTGGGAATAAAATCTGCAAATAGAAGACCAGATACTGTCTCTCTCATGGATACGTGAGATTAGCTATTGATTTGGCAAAAAAGATGTTGCAGTCTGTTTATATGAACAAAAGAGAAATGACTCACCATCAGGGCAAGTGCTGTCACATAATTAAGGGTCGGTGGGCATGGAAAACCCATGTCTTCCTAACTGCCTCTTCAGTAAGGCATCTTTAATGGTTTATCATTTCCAAAAGTATTTTATTCCTAACAATTTAATATTTATGTAAACAAATAAGACAGGTCAGGATAGAATTTGTTATTTGATATCCATTGGCAAAACAGGACCACAGAAGAAACAACTCTTACTAGTCACTCACCAAGCCACTGATTCTGACTCCAGTGAGTTTCCGGTCATCTCTTCTCTGCGCTCTTGCCATGGTCCCTTCCATCTCTACATGACTTCCCAGCTTAGCTCTTTCTGCTTTGGCTTCTGAATCTTGGTCAGTCCTTTGGTGAGCAGGTGGTACTCTTTCTATAGGTAACCCAAGCATACCATCATTTGCCTACTCAATAGCTCCACCTGATGAAGGTTCCCTACAACTGGTTCTGTAGGTCAGGCTGGGCTGTGCCTAAGAAAGCAATCACTTCCCCAACCGTGCGAGTTTACAGAGTCTTACAAAGTCTTAGTGAACAGGGTCACTTACTGTCTTTAAAAAAATATTTTAGAATTGCTGAGACATTCAGAAAACTTGAAAAAAGAGTGTGAAACCTCCTTTGTGCCCCTCAGCTTGTTTTCCCCTATAAAGTCTTCTCATTTTCTAGATTGATGGCCACTACCTTCTGTCAGTTAAATGAGAAAACAGGCAAATCACAGAACTCTGTGTAAAAACACAGCGCCCAGTTGTGACCTCCATATGCCTCCCACATTCTCAGGAGCTGTAATTGGATATTGTAACTGGACATTGAGAACATGGTTCACATTGATAATGCTGGAGGATCAGATCTTAGATCTCTTGTGCTGACACAGGAAATTAACTCAGCTTACAGGATGACTCCCCAACAGCCACCTTCCAGTCTCCCTGAACCATGTCTGTGGTGCTCACTCGATGTGCATTTCTGAAACACAGCCTTGAACCTGTGTCCTGCTGGAGGAAGTTCCATTCGTCTGACTCTTTCTGGCCTCGGTATGGACTATGTAAAGCGAAGGCACAAAAATCAGTGTGATTTGGTTTAAAATGGGGCATCTCATGTGAGGAAGCTGGGTGTGTTAGCCATGACCCTACATTTGGTATCTCTTAACACAGGCCAGACAACTGTGTATTTTCTTTGGCTCCTGAGTTTGAGGCTCTCAAACCATGATCCCTGAGCCCAGTAGCTTATTATTTTTTCAAAAAAATTAATGCAGTTTACGTTTTGTGTGTGTCCATATTTGCACATGCATGAGCATGCACACATGCATATGTAAGTGCGTTCCAGGTGTGGACTAATTTGGGAGGGCTGCCTCCAGATTCTTTACAGATTCTTTTGCTTCTATCCAATGAATTTGCAGAGACATATAAATACATACAGGAAGGAAATACTTTATTAAAAAGGAGAGATACAGACAAGCTTGGAGACATGCCAGGCCTGGCCTGGCCTGTGGTCTGGCTACAGGAGAGGAAAGGGAAAACTTTGGCTGATTTTCTGGGTTATTTACATAGTAGCTGCCTCTCCCATGTTCAGATAACCTGAGCCTTTTTCAGCTTGCTCCCTGGTTGAATGAAGCTCAGGTGGATCAGAGCTTCCTGACTTACTAAGCCTTTTATACGTTAATCTCTGAAAACGCCTTTTCTACCCTGTTCCCCAGTCTCCTGCCTCATGTGTGTGTTCAAATGTTTGTACCTGTGTACTCTTTCAGGTGGAGGCCAGAGGTTAACACGGGTGTCTTCCTCAATTTCGCTTGGAAAGTCACTATCTATCTATCTATCTATCTATCTATCTATCTATCTATCTATCTATCTATCTATCTTCTGTCTGTCTATCTGCCTGTCTTATTTTTCTTTGTTTTTGATACTGAAATATGACCATATATTTCCTTTATTTGCTTCTCTAGCTCCTCCATGTCCCCCAATATGTACCTCCCAGCTCCCCCCTCGGTCTCTCCCTTTCTCCTTTCCCCCTTTATCTCTCAACTCAGTAGTCTAGTTAGTGCTGCCCATATGCGCATGGACACGGGTCTATCCACCAGAGCAGTGGATCTCAGCTTTCCTAATGCTGCGACCCTTTAGCACAGTTTCTCACATTGTGGTGACCCCAACCATAAATTTATTTTCATTGCTACTTCATTGCTGTAACTTTTCTACTGTTATGAATTGTACTGTAAATATCTGTGTGTGTGTTTCCCACATGGAAGTGAAAATTGTCCATTTTGTTTAGTTTGTAATTGATATGGCTCATAGGTGTTATAGCTGGGTAGTATTGTCAGTTGCTTCCATCCTTTAGAAGCTTGCATCGTGCTTTCTGGTAACATTGGCCACACCACCCTGAATGTGCCTGATATCAGAAGCTAAGCAGGGTTGGGCCTTGTTAGAACTTCCATAGGAGACAACTTACATTTTTAATCCGGGTTGGGAAATGGTAGGTTTTCATAATCCGTTCACATCTAGCATCCCACCTCAGTACTTTATCTACTATTCCTGCTACTTTAATATGCCTGCCTACTCCTCCAGAAGTCCTTTCTAGTTTCCTGGTTTCCATTTGTTCTTCAAGTAAAACAGAAGCACACATCTCCACTTTATTTTTGAGACAGGATCTCTTTCTGCATCTGGGGCTTACCAATTAGAGTAGGCTGGCTGGCCAGTGAGCCCCAAGGATCCTCCTAGTCTACCGCCATTGCACTTGAATTATCAGTATGTACAATACCCATTTTTTTAAACATGGGACCTGAAGATTCGAGTTTCATTAGGTCCTTATGCTTGCACGGCAAACACTTTACTGATGGAGCCCAATCCCCAGCTAGTTTATTATTTTAAAGGTTTTAAATATTTTAGGTTAACTTTAGTTAGGTTAATTCTTTGCGGTGTTTAAGTCTCTTCCACTTGTTTTTCACACTGCACTTATCAGAATCCATGTTGCCATGTCCTCCAGTGACCACCCGCAACGAGACTTTGTGATGATTAATCTTCCATGGTGACTTGACAACATTAAATCATCTAGGAGCTTAGCGAGGCACACTTGTGGGTGTTATGGGATTAACTGAGGGAAAAGATCCACTCTAAAAGTGAATACACCCCATGGGCTGGGCAGGCCTAAGCAGAATAAAAGGAGAAAAAGAGAAACTCCACTGAGTTTCCGCTTTCCTGTGTGGCTGTTGTGATGTGAACCACTCCAGCCCACCATGCCCTAGCACTGCGTAGATTCTCTGGACCTATGAGCCTGCGGAAATCTTTCTCCCCTAAGTTAGTCAGATCTCTCTCTCTGTGTGCTTGCATGTGCCTGTATGCACGCATATTTATTCACTTTATATCCGGATTGCCAGCACCCCTCCTCCAGTCCCCTCCTCATACACCCCTCTACTCCATTCTCCTCTCTTCTCCTCAGAGAAAGGGAAGGTCTCCATGGGGATCTGCCCTGGTTGATGCAGAACTAGGCACATCCTCTCCCAGTGAGGCCAGACAAAGCAGCCCTGTTAGGGGAATGGGGTCCACAGGGAGGCATCAGAGTCAGAGAGGGCCCTTGTTCTAGTTGCTGGGGGGAGCCGCATGAAGATCAAGCTGTTTGTCTGCTACATATGTGCAGGGGGTCTAGGTCCAGCCTATGCATGCCCTTAGGTTGGTGGTTCAGTCTCTATGATCCCCCATGGGTCCAGGTTAATTGACTCTGTAGGTCTTCTTGTGGAGTTCTTGACAGCCAAACATTAGACAGAGCTTGGGGAATCTTATAGTCATATCTCTTATCTTAGCAATTCAAAAAGTAACTTACACAGACCTGAACACATGGGAACTGGTGGTCTGCAATATTCCAAGTCCGAGGACTAGAGTGACCTGTAGGTGCCCAGCCTCTGCTGTGCAGTCTTTAGTGTTCATCCTTTCTTCTTGTCAAACAGTCGGTACTCATCATCATCGGCCTCAAAATGCTTCTGCCTCTTGTTTACCCCAAGTTCATTATTTTATTACCACCTCATTATTACCTTTATTTTGTTACTATCACATTATTTCACTGGTGGGGGATGTTTCCATGGCAATGCAGAAATCTTACCATTTTGAACCCATCAAAATCACATTAGCATGTAGGTTAGGGAATTCTTTAGAGGGAACTTTATTTCCTCACTCCCGTTTTTGTGTTTTATAGGAGAAGATATATTGAAGTCAGTGGCCATGAAATTTAACAGCATGTGTAGGTGGAGGGAAAGCCTCAGTTTCTGCTCAGTACATTCTAATTAGCATTCCATGGCATAACAATGAAAATGATAAACTAACTCCATAGTGTACTGCTGATCTTTCTGGAATTCAGAGCCTCTAGAAGAGACTGATGTGTAGGGAAAGAAACAGTTAAAACAGAGGGCAATAATGATTTTTCTTTGAGGCAGATAAGCCAGTGGGCCAGAGTATGGGTCTTGAGTGGGGAGCCATGGTGTGTTTTGGTCACCATGCACTAGGTATGTCCTTCTGTCCTTACAGACATTTCCTCTTGGCTTGATTAAGCTTCAGAACTGACTCCCACAGGCTGATATGAAAATGTATTTATTCTCAATGTAGAAGAGCTGGCTCTCAAGCAGGCAGTGTTAAGTCATGCAGATAGATTCCTTTTCATGGCCCAAACCACATGGGACATTAACTTAAAATCCAAAGGTCTAGCTAATGTTTGTCCATGAGAACCCATTAGACATAGCTCTACCACAATATGCATTCAATTACTTTACACTAGGTGATTGAGCCCTTTCAGTTAGCCACATTGCAGGGGTGGGGGTTTATTTCTACCACGGTAGTTGGCAGATGTTACCATTTATGTTGTTTTTTATCCCCTGGAAACCCAATGTTTATCACCACACCACTGCTCTAACTAGTTGGCCATAAAATATGCCCAGACTGGATGGGTAGAGCATTGTATGTCCTTAAAGGGACATTATTGACCTGTTCATTCACTCTCTTTGCTATGTGGATGATTGGGAGATAGCCCCTGTGAGAATTTAGTATTCCGTGTGAGCCTTGGAGATGAAAAATACTCACCTAATTCTGTAAATTAAGTCACCTACTCTGATCAGGTGTTCATCAGTAACCTGGAGTTTCTAGGTTCACGTTCAATAGGTTTTTAGTTTCCATGGTCTTTGGCCATGTGTACATTGTTAAAGTTAGGGGGTTGAGAGATGAAACAAGAAGCAAATGTGAGGAGAAGCTGCAATCACTTAGTGACTTTTGCAATTATCATCTAGTGTCTTGAAAAACAAAACAAAACCAAACCCAGTAACAACAGTCTTAGCAGAAGTTTGAAGTATCTGCCAAAACTGACCTTCTACTGACCTCGGGTCTTGCTTTAGACAAATAGGGGCAGCAGGAGCCACCACTAAGTGGATTTTGCTTTTCTTAATGAGGGATATAGTGCAAGAAAAAGTTTCTTTCATTAGTGAAAAACGAGGCTCCTTCATCAGCTTTCATATTATACAAAGAAAGAAGGAAAAAAAAATAACAGCCAGAGGGAAGGGAACCTAGGCAAAGCAAACAATTATTTTTGATTTATTGATCTCTTAGAGAAGGCAGAGCTTTTGGCAGAGCATGGAGCATCTTTCTTAATTGGTGTCATGATTTGGGGGCAGTTATTGACAGCACAAACAAAGCTCTAGCTTTGTTTCTGTTAACGTCAGTTCTTTTTCCTCCGTGTTCCTCACTGTAAGTGGAGGACCCCTTTGGAGGGAGTAGAGTGAACAAGCAGGAACCCCCGGAAGAGTGTGGCTCACAGCACAGGAGAACGCCTTGATTTTCAAGCCTCGGTTTGAATACTAAGTGAGCAGACTGAGCCTGCACTTGCTAGTTCACCGAAGTGGAGTACGTGCCTTCATAATTGTCAAGAGGGTTAAAGGTGAGGTGTGGAGCACTATGTATTGTCATGTAGTGATAGAGTTATTAATCATAATGACTAGACAGATGAAGTTCTGCAATCAGCTGAACAGATGCAGAATTCATTCACCCAGGACTGAGAAGGGGGGAGGAGTGTTTAACTTCTGTTCACTATCTCCAAAGGATGAGTTAATCTTTTTGCTTTGTTTCAAATCTATGCAAGAAAATCTAAGATATTGACAATGTTCCTCTTGCTGAAAGTGTAGAAACCTGCAATAAACGATGAGGTAAATGATGCAAAGTCATTGGGGCACTTAACATCTGTGATTCATGACAATAAAATTCCAGCTTCTCAGCGGGGAAATGGGTCTTACTGAGCACCTACTATGTGCCGGGTCCTGCTCTAAACTTGGAACTTTTTTTCGTAACTAAAATATACAAAACAAGCAAACAAAAACAAACAAAACAAAAAACAACCTAACAAAACCAAAACCAAACAAACTTCATTCATCTTTATGGATTGGTGTCCTAACACGCCAGTAAAGCAGAGTGACGCTGTGGTGTTTGAATGGAGGCAGCACTGAATGTTGCAGTGTCTTACCTGAAGGTGAATTTTATCCATTCAGGAAATGAAAGGGCCGTGACTCAAGTCCACCAGGAAGACATTAGGGGCACAGCTGCTGAATTTCAGAAGCCAATATTGACCGAGCCCTGTAAGTGAGCCCTTTGAGGTAGAATTATCACCCAAGGTACCTGAGACTCAGGTCAGTAAGATCACACAGCTTCACAATGACAGAAGCAGGTTTCAATTCAGATGTGCCTACGCTGTACTTGTATCCCTCTTAGCTGTGACTAATGTGATACATTCAGGGCACAGTGGCAAAGGTGTCATTCTATCATGTTGGGGAGGGTGTGATCTGATCTGCTGATAAAGACAGAGGCGACAGAAAGAGGAAAGGCAAAGGTGGGATCTTTCCAAGCTGTCCTCTACTCTACATTTGGTGTAAATTATAGGTCAAGATATCTGGAGAAATGCTGATTTAATTTTAATCCCAAAGCTTTGCTGTGACAGGAGGAATGTTCAATCTTACTGAGTTCCTGGAGCCTATTATTGCCCTAAAATCTCTAAAAAAAATGAATGAATATATTAGTATGTGCCCTTGATTGCAACTGGTCTTTCTGCAGAAGGAATGAGAGACTTTTAGTTATTGAGCACAAAGGACCATGTGATGCTTAATCTTCATTGTCAACTTAACTGATTTGAGAGATGCGTAGGAAATTAGGAACGTGTATCTCAGGACCTGTCTGAGAGAACACAGAGAGTGAGGGCTTCAGCCTCAGGAATGCATTAATCCCTGATGAATTCACACTATGATAGTATTATTGGCATGTGGTGAATTGTAGGCAGTTGAGCCTAGTTGAAGAAAGCAGGGCACTGGGTCCATAGCTTTGGGGGGTGTATCTTGCCCTCTAAACCCCCTTTTCTGTCTTTATTACCATACCGTATTATACAATACCTCCCTCCATGACTGACACCTTTGAAACTTTAAGCAAAATAAGTCTCCGTCTTGAATGGTGTTTACTTAAGGTGTTTCATTTTAAATGATAAAAAGCCAACAGGAACAGTGGTGTGCATTGTTTGACTGAGATACTGTTGCCTTTGAGCAACAGCTAGTAGATGAGCGAGCCAAGCTCAGGTGGGATAGAAAGATAGCTGTGAATTAGCAAGCAGCTGGGCCAGGTCATGGAGTGTCTTGGACACTATGCTAAGGACACTGGGACTCTATCCAAAGACTGTGGGGAACCACAGAAAATGTGTTATATAAACACATGGTGAAAGTGGGTGAGAGGTAGGACAAGGTGCTAGAGCCAAGAAGAATACTTTACCCAAGGGCAGACCACAAAATAATTACAGAATGGAAAATAGAAACTTCGGGCTTGTCTACACCTTCCAAACCACCCTTAATTTTCTTTATGTTTTTATTCTTCAAATTTTTAAGAATTTTTTCCTTTTATTGAAAACAATTTTTTCTCACATAATATATCCTGATTATGGCTTCCCCTCCCTCTACAACTCGAGGCATTCCCCACCCAGCTAGGGCCACTCTCTTTCTGTCTCTCCTTAGAAAACCAATAAGCTTCTATGGAATAATAATATAATATGCCATATTATAATAATTATAATAGAATATAAACTAACACACCATAATTGGATAAAACAAACAGAAGGAAAAGAGACCAAGAGAAGGCACAAGAATCAGAGATCCACTTGTTTGCACACTCCGGAATCCCATAAAAACAGTAAACTGGAAGCCATAATATATACATAGTGAACCTCGTGCAGTCCTGTGAAGGGCCTGTGCTTGAGGTCCCACCCCAGTCCCTGTGAGGTCCCAGAGCTTTGCTCATGGTGATTTAAGGGGCCCTGTTTGCTTGGTATCTTTTCTCTCCTCTGGCACTTACACTCTGCCTCCTCTTGCCTCCTCTTGCGCAGGGTTTCCTGAGCTCTGATGAGACATTTGACGAACATCTCCCATTTAGCACTGAGTGTCCCAAGGTCTCTCATCTCTGCATAATGTCGGGCTGTGGATCTCTGTATTTGTTCCCATCTGCTGTGGGAGGAAGCTTCTCTGATGATGGCTGAATGAGACACTGATTTATGAGCATAGCAGAATATCATTAGGACTCATTTTATTAATGTGGGATTTTGTCTGTCTGACATCTATTTGTTTAGAACAACAATATTTAGTTTTTCCCTCGGGTCTTTGGGCTCTCTAGTCTCATGTTGTTGGTCATTCAAGTAGTGTAGAATAGGAGTTCCATCTCGTGGAATCAAATCAGGTATTGGTTGGTTATCCCCACAAACCTTGGGCCATTATTGCCCTAGCGTATGTGGCGGGTAGGACAATATTGCAGATCCTGAGGTTTGTGGCTAGTTCGGTGTTTACATCTCCCTTTTGGTAGTGCACAGAGAACCTTACTTCACCAAGAACACTGGAACCTAGAGGTGAGGGCTCTATGTGGGCAGTGGCTCAACATCTCCGTGTTCACTGAGCTGGGTAGGTGTCATCTTCAGTACCGGGGCCTTGCCATCAGTTTGTGGAGAGCAACCTATAGTCTTGACAACAGCCTTGCTTATTTGGTTGTTCACATGGGTCACCTTTAGCCAACAACTGAAACAGATGTAACCCAATTTTGATACGGGAAGCTTCATTTGGGGTAAAAGACCTCCAGTTGGGACTTTATCTCCTCCATTATTTGGCAATTTCACTTCGGTCACCTTCATATATGTATATATTTAGGAAGCTTCTGCTGTGTTAGCTATCCATACCACCCTTCAAATGCCCCTTAAGTTTAGCTGTCTCTTCCTGTATTCCCTCCCTGATCCCTTCTTCCATCCCCCTCTTCACTCTATCCTCCTGCTCCAGCCCAAACCCATCTGTCTTTAACTATTTATTCTATTTCCCTTTTCTAATGAGATTCATCTACCCCTTTAGTCTCTTCCTCCATACCTGACCTCTGTGGCTCTATGAATTGTAGAAAATATCCTCATATATAAATACATATCATATGTGTCTTGGATGATTTTTTTCTAGTTCAATCCATTTACCTGAACTTAAAACAAAACAAAACAAAACAAAATAAAAACCTAACTGCTGAGTAATACTTCATTATGGAAATGTATCACGTTTTATTTATCCATTCTTCTGTTAAAAGACACTTAAGTTGTTTACAATTTCTAGCAATTGTAAATAAAGCAGCAATGAACATGGTTGAAAAAGTGTCTGTGTTGTAAGATGGTACTTTGGGTATATGTCTAAGAGTGGTTCAGCAGAATCTTCAAGTAAATCAATTTCCGTATTCCCAAGTAACGGCCACACTGATTTCAATAATGGCTGTACAAAGTCATAATCCCACCATCACTGGGGGAGTGTTCCTCTTACTCCACATCCTCACCAGCATGAGAGGTTACTTGTGTTGTTGATCTTAGCCATTTTGATAGGTCTAAGATGGAATCTCCAAGTAGTTTTACTTGCATTCCCTGATAGCTAAGTATGTTGAACATATTTCAAAGTGTTTTCAGCCGCTTGGATTTCCTCTGTTGAGAATTCTATTTAGATCTGTACCTCATTTTTTAATTGGGTTACTTGTTTTCTTTATAACTAGTTTTGTAAATTCTATATATATTTTGGATATTATCTCTACCTCAGATGTGTAGTTGGTATAATTTTTCCCATCATATAGGCTTCTACTTTGTCAGAATAGCAGTGTTCTTTGCTGTGCAGAAACTTTTCAGTTTCATTTATTAATTGTTGATCTTTATGCCTGCACTAATGGAGTTCTACTCAGGAAGTGGTCTCTGTGCCAATGTGTTCAAAGCTATTCCCCACTTTGTCTTTTATCAGATTCAATGTATAAGGTTTTACATTGGGGTCTTTGATCCATTTGGAGTTGAGTTTTATGTGGGCTGATAAGTATAAATCCTTTTAGTTTTGATTCTTCTACATATAGCCATCCAGCCTGGCAAGCATCATTTATTGAAGATGCTTCCTTCTCCCACCCCCAGTGTGTATTTCTCGCTTCTTTATCGCTTCTTTATTAAAGAAAAAAAAAGCAGGTACCCATAGGTGAATGAGTTTATGTCTCGGGTTTTCAATTATATTTCACTAATCAGTGTGTCTGTTTTTGTGCCAACACCATGTTGTTTTTATTATTATAGCTCAGCTGGGCATCTCTGTGAAATCAGAGATGGTGAGACCCCTCCCCCCCAGCAGCTCCTTTACTGCTTAGGATTGTTTTTATGTATCTTGGGGGGGGGGTGTTTCAATATAAAGCTGAAAATGTCATTGTAAGCTCAGTAAAGAATTGTGTTCAATTTTGATGGGGCTGCATTAAATCTGTAGATTGCTTTTGATAGGATGGCCAATTTTATTATATTAATCCTACGTATCCATGCACACAGGAAATCTTCTGATATCTTCTTCAGTTTCTTTCTTCAGTGACTTAAAGTTTTTTTACATACAAGTCTTTCAGTTGCTTGTTTAGAGTTACCTCAAGATATTTTATATTATTTGAGACTATTGTGAAAGGTGTTGTTTTCATGATTTCTTTTTCAGACCATTTATCATTTATACTTATTTTAAAAATTTATTTATTTACTTACTTTTCATCCTGATTGCAGGCCCCCTTCTTATTCTAGTCCACCCCTCACACACTCCTCCCCTCTCTTTCTCCTCAGAGAAGGCAGAGGCCCCTATGGGTACTAACCAGTCCTGGCTCATTAAGCAGCTGCAGGACTATGCGCATCCTCTCCTACTAAGGCAGACAAGGCAGGAGGGCTAGTGAATTTTGTTAATTTTGAACTCAGCTACTTTGATGAAAGTGTTTATCAGCTCTAAGGTGTCCCTGATGGAATTTTTAGGGTCACTTATATATACTCATATCACCTGCAAATAAATACTTGGACTGCTTCCTTTTGGATTTGTATCTCCTCGATCTTCTTCAGTTGTCTTATGGCTTTAGCTAACACTTCAAGTACTGGATTGAATAGGTACGGAGAGAGTAAACAAGCTTGTCTTGTTCCTGATTTTAGTGGACTGCTTTGTACTTCCCTCCATTTAAGTTATTGTGGACTAAAGGCTTACTACAAACTGCTTTTATTATGCTGACGTATGTTCCTCTCTCCCTGATCTCTCCAGAAATTTTATTATGAAGGTATGTTAGATTTTGACAAAGGCCTTTTATGCATCTAATGAGATGATCATGTGGGCTTTTTGTCATTCATTTTTGTTTAGATGGTGGTTTACATTTTTGATTCATGTATGTTGAACCATCCCTGTATCTCTGGGATGAAACCTACTTGATCATAGTGGATGACCTTTTAAATATGTTATTGGATTTTGTTTGCAAGCATTTTATTGAGGATTTTTGCATCTATATTCACAAGGGAAATTGGTCTGTGATTCTCTTCCTTTGTTGAGTCTTCATGTGGTTTGAATATCAAGGTAACAGTGGCCTCATAAAATGAGTTGGGTGATGTTCTTTCTGTTTCTCTTTTGTTGACTATTTTGAGGAGCATTGAGAGTAACCCGTCTTTGAAGGCCTGGTAGAATTCAGTGCTAAAACCATCTGACCCTGGAGTATTTTGAGGGTGGGGATAGGGGACTTTTAAATACTGCTTCTATTTCATTAGGGCTTATAGTCTGTTTAAATTGCTTATCTGGTCTTGACTTATCTTTGGTAAGTGGTATGTACTGAGAAATCCATTCCTTTTAGAGTTTCCAATTTAATAGAGTACAGGCTTTTTGCTTTTTGTTTTTCTAGACAGGGTTTCTCTGTGCAGCCGTGGCTGTCCTTGGCTGGCTTTGTGAGCCAGGCTGACCTCAGACTCACCAAAGATCCGCCTGCTTCTGCCTCCCCAAGTGTTGGCTGAGATTACAGGTGTGTGCCACCGTGCTTGGCTGAAGTACAAGTTTTGAACGTATGTCCATGATTCTCTGGATTTCTTCAGTGTCTGTTGTTATGTCCCTTTTATTTATAATTTTGTTAATTTGGATCTTTCCTGCCTATTAATTAATTTGGATAAGGGTTTGTCAATCTTTGTGATTTTTCTTAAAGAAGCAACTCATTGTTTTGCTGATTCTTTGGGTTTTGTTTTGTTGTTGTTTTTGTTTGTTTGTTTTGTTGCTTATATTATATTGATTTTAGCCCAGAGTTTTAATATTTCTTGCTATCTACTTCTGGATGTGACTTCTTCCTTTTCTTCTAGAGAGTATGATTGAGTTGTTAGTATGAAAACTTTTCTTTTTTTATGTAGGCAGTTTATGAACTTGCCTCTTTGAACCACCTTCACTGTGTCCTGTAAATTTAGTTTATAGTATATATTTATTTTCATTCAATTCTAGAAAGTTTTTATTTATTTCTTAAGAAACTGACCCATGTTTTATTCAGTATTGAGCTGTTCAGTTTTCATGAGTTTGTAAGCTTTTTATTGTATCTGTTGCTGTTGATAGTTTAAATCCCTGGTGGTCAGATAGGATGCAGGGTATTATTTCAATTTTCTTGTATTTGTTAAGACTTGCTTTTTGTCTGACTATGTGGTCAGTTTTGAAGAAAATTCCATGAGGTGCTGACAAGAAGTTATATATTCTTTTTTCTCTTCCAGTGAAATGTTTTGGAAATATGTCCATTTTGTTTTTAATATCTGTTGGTTCCAGCATTTCTCTAGATTAGGTTTAGTTTTTTTTTTTCTGGATGTTCTGTCTGTTGGCAAGAGTGTGTAATTAAAGTCTCTTACCATCCATGTGTGAGGGGCAATATGTGATTTAAGCTGTAGCAGTGTTTCTTTTATGAACTTGGGTGCCCTTTTGCTTGGGACATAGATGTTAAGAATTGAAATGTCCTCATGGTTGATTTTTCTTTGATGAGTATGAAGTGTCCTTCTCTATCTCTTCTGATTAATTTTGGTTTGAAGTCTAATTTGTCAGATATTAAAATGATTACACCAGCTTGCTTCTTAGGTTCATTTGATTGGAATATCTTTTTTTTTCTTTATACTTTTACCCTGAGGTGATGTCTATCCTTAATGTTAAAGTGTTTTACTTGGATCCAGCAGAAGATGATCCTGTTTTCTCATCTATTCTGTTAGTCTGTATCTTTTTGGGGGGAATTGTGAGCATTTATGTTGAAAGATAGTAATGTGAAGTGTTTGTTGATTCTTGTTATTTTGTTGTTGTTAATGTTGTATTGGTGGGGGGGTGAGGGGTAGGAATAGTTTTGGTGGTGGTATATGTGTGTTTGTTTGTATGTGTTTTCTGTCTTCATTTGCTGATATGGAATTGTTTATTTCTTGTCCTTTCTTGGGAATAGTTAACCTCTTTAGATTGGAGTTTTCCTTCTAGCACCTGCTGTAGAGTAGATTTGTAGACAGATATTAATTACACTTGGTTTTATCATGGGAAGTCTTTTGTCCATCTATTATGATTGAAATCTTTCTGTGATAGTCTGGGTTGGCACCTATGATCTCTGTAGCACATTTGTCCAGGCCCTTCTGACTTTTAGTGTGTTCATTGGGAAATCAGGTGATTTTAAAGGTCTGCCTTTATATGTTACTTGGTCCTTTTGCCTTGCAACTTTTAATATTCTTTCTTTGTTCTGTACATTTAGTGTTTTGATTATTATGTGAGAAGGAGAATTTCTTTTCTGGCCTGGTCTATTTGATATTCTGTTTCTTCTACCTTTATAGGCATCTCTTTCTTTAGGTTGGGGAAATTTTCTTCTATGATTTTGATTAAAATATTTTCTGTTCCTTTGAACTGTGTTTCTTCTCCTTACTCTATGGTTATTATTCTTTGATTTTTCTCTTTTCATGGTGTCCCATATTTCCTGGATGTTTTATGCCATGAGTTTTTTAGATTTAACTTTTTTTTTTTTACCAAGGTATCTCTTTTATCTATTGTTTTTCCAGTGTCTGAGATTCTCTCTTCCATTTTCTGTGTTTTGCTGGTAAGGCTTGCCTCTGTGCTTCCTGTCTAAGTTCCTACAGTTTCCATCTTCAGATATCTTTCAGTTTGGGTTTTCTTTATTGATTCTATTTCTACTATTATGTCTTGAACTGTTTTACACATTTCTTTCTACTGTTTATGTTTTCACAGATTTAAGGGGCTTTAGAATTTTTTATTTAAAGACCTCTATCATGCTCTTAAAGGCTATTTTAAGGGCTTTGTCTTACACTTCAGCTATGTTGCAGTACTCGGGGCCTGCTGTGGTAGAGTTGCTAGGCTTGAGTTGGGTTATACTGTCCTAGCTCTCATCCATTGTGTTTTCATGCTGATGTCTAGGCTTCTGGGTTTGAGAAGACTGTACTTCTAGGTGCTGATATCTGGTATTTTTGTTGTTGTTGTTGGGTGGGTGTTTTGTTCCTTGGTTTTTGTTGCGCTCATTGGTTCCTAGGAGAGTGTGTTGGCTGACAGAAAAGTTTTCTGGAATCCTGATAGGTGCAAACACTGTGGGTTCCAGGAAAATGTGTTCTTAGTTTTTGGGAGATGACACTTAGAAATTGGGACAGAGCTGAGGGCTTCCCCAGGAGAGAGGAAAGCAGTGTGTTCCACCAGGATCTGCTTATTCCCCTGAGACTAGATGCAGAGAGTGAGGAAAACCCACAATGGTTAGTCTCTTACAGAGCTGGGATGAGACTGGGAGTTGGATATAGAGGAAAGGAGGGAGAATGAAAATCCGAAGCTCCCCTATCTGCCTCACTTGCCTACTTACGTCTCTGTTAAGCTTGGCTGATGGGTTCCCAGAGAAGGCCTGGTGGGGCTGGGGGCTGGAATAACAGGATGAGTGAGGAAGGAAGGTAGGAGAAGAAGATCTACATGATCAGCTGGAGGTGGGGGCAGGGTGGTCTGCTACAGAGATCGGGGTGAGGCTGGAGGGTTGGACTTGAGAGAGAGGTGAAGATCTGCAGGTAGCCTATCTATGCCCCTGGCTGGAGTGGCCTTTGCATTCCCAGGGAATACCTCCTGGACTTGGAAGCTGAGATGAATCACTGGAGATAGGGGTGAATGGTGGGGTGAGGCTCTGGCAGGTCCTCTTCTGCAGAGCTGGGGAGTCTGTAAGACAGGGACATTGGATTTTGAGGAGGAGAGGGAGAGGAAGACCCACAGTTTATCTGCTTTCTTGGCTGGAGTCACCCTGCATTTTCTTAATTATAATGGGAAAGAAGAAACTGAGCTCTAAGGCTTCTGCTTAGGGTAAGTTCCTGGCTTGCTTTGTTTTGTTTTCACTTTTGACGATTTCTACTAGATAAAAAAGGGAAAACTCTGTGTCTGGGCCAGAACATGAGAGAGGCTCATAAGTACCAAGCAATGCTACTTGATCTAAGTACTTTGCGTCTGACCCAAAGAGTAATTAGAAGCTGGTGTTCCTTAAAAACAATGAGAATAATGGTATAACAACCTGGAGAACACCTTCAGATACTTCTCCATAAGTATCTTGAAGACTTGAAGGAGGGTCTAGAGGGTTCCAACGTTAGGAAAGTCCATTAAGGACTCTGTTCTTTACTTGGCATCAGATATGCTGTGTGTTTGTATGTGTGCACGTGCACGTGCTTGCTCCCTCACACCCTTGCATCCCTCCAGCCATACGCCAGACACCTGCACCTCCTAGGTGTTCTGCCCACACTTGTAGCACACTGCATAGCTGACAACCACTCACACACACTCACATACTCAGCTAGATTCCTGTACCTATTCTTCATGCTCACTGAAATACGCTACACTCACATCACCAAGAGAAGATGTAGTGTTCTATGTCCACATGGCCTTTGCACAGGCCTGCAGACACACTGGCACATCGGCACTACACACCATGCATCCTTCACAGCACCGCTCCCCATCGACCTCTCCCCACATGTGTATATGACACACCTGTGGGAAAGCTTTCTTACTCACAGAATATATACACATACCCCGCCACAAGTCAACTAACACTCATTCCAGTACCGGATCACTACAGCAAACCTCAGATCGCTTCATTCTACATTTCTGTCTGCTTTCTATATTTACACACACTCTCCCTATACATGCACATGTCCTCATTCACCCACCCACATACCACATTCTCATTCACACACATAATTAACTTTCTCTCTATCACACATAGATATCATATTTATTTTATTGAGATTCTAATTCAATAGTGAAATTTGTCTGAGGCCACATACAAAGTCCAGGATCTCTCTCTCTCTCTCCTCTCTCTCTCTCACACACACACACACACACACACACACACACACACACACACACCATATGTCTGTGTATTCTAAAGCTTAAAAAGTTTATGAGGAAACAAAATTTTCTTAGCTCCCCAAGGTTTTAAATATGCCCTTTCTCCCTGCTCAAGCAGCTCCTGGCCTTATGTAACTCCAACAGCTCTGACTCCTGACGTCACTGCCTGCTTACTCCAGTCATGGTAACTGACTGGCTGACAGAAGTGCAACACCCTTTCATCCCCACCCCCTCCACCAGAGCAGCAGGTGCGGGTGTCCTAGAAGAGGTGGGGAGGGAAATTAACGCCGTGCTCAGGGGGTGGAATATGGGTGTATGGGGCTACTGTTTTCAGAGCCTCCTTGCTACATTGAACCCTGCTTGGTAAATATTGAAGTGAACACTAGCATGTGAAAAATTATCTGCCCACCATTTTCCCCACCCCAGCTATTTATTTATTTGTTTGTTTGATTTTGAGCAAGGTCTCCCATCCTTGCTAAGGTATTCATATGTAGCCCATGCTGGCCTTGAGCTTCTGATACCCCTGCCCCAGGCCCCCAAGTGCTTCAATTACAGATGTGTCCCCTACACCCAGCTGGCATGTTTTCTGGATGGGAGACAAATGTTTGGGGGAAGGGGGCCTCCCACTGCTTATGCTACAGCTCTGAGGCTAGGGATGAAGGGGAGTGGGGGGGGTTAGAGCTGAGGCAGCCACACACAGAGATTACATGCAGTTCTGTGCTGGGGGTTTTTGCTGACACTCACTACAAACTTGCAGCTGTAGGAGCAGATGCCCTGGCTTCACGTGGCCGTAGCCCATATCCTCCTGCAAACATATCACTACTATAGCCCATGAATTCTCACAACACCCATCTACCCCAGAGCTGCCAGGGGCCAGAGCTCTCCCACACACTTACTGAGATTTTAGAACCCACCAACCAGCATCGATAGAGGCGCTCCTGTGTTAACAGGTGGGAGCAGCATGGGGTAGAGTCAAGCACACACGCCTGAGCTCCCTCATCTATTCGCTCCTTAACCCTGCAGGTACTTTACTTCTCTGAGCCTTTATCTCCTTTAAAATGGGGCTTAGGCAAAGCTTTGAGGAGACAATCATGAGTGAGCTCAGCATAGTGCCTAGTGTGGAAAGTGCTGGGAAGTCACCATCTCCATTCTCTCTTAGAAGCCAAGCTAGTTTGTGGTCAGCTCTCCCACTCTGGCCAGGATCAACTTCTAAGAAAGCCTATTTTCATAGGTTTCATCTGAGGGACACATCTTACTCTTTACCCACTTTTTTGACTTTTAAGCAGTTCCCCGATAGCTGTGTCAGTCTGTGTCACATCTTTTCTTATGGTTTTCTTTCCTATTGTCTAGGCTACTATCTCCCCCCTTGTCCAGCTAGCTTCACTCACTTGTCAACACTGGGCTCAGGCTTCACTTTTCATGGTATCCCCTCGCTGAGTGAGGTCGCATTTAAAAAATACATCTGCTTTCAGTGCCAAAGGTCATGCATGGTCGGCAACATCCTTACCACTGCACTACCTCACCACGCCCATTTCCCTCTGTTCGCTCACTTCTTCTGTTACACAGTGGTCCCTTTCCCCCAAACCCCATTGTTCACCATTCAGCTGACTTAGCTTTTTTTTTTTTTTTTTTTTTTTGGCAGCTGCAAAAAGGAGAAAGTTCTAAGGAATAGGACTCACAGTGACCTCCATGACACCAGGCTGCTCCTAGCTTGGCTACCACAAGTGCAGTCTGGGGGCCATTATCATCATGGCTGGAGGTTTGTTAGAGATGCATATTTCCCCATCCCTAAGAACAAAAATCTGAATTTTAATAATGTCAGGGCTCATTTTTCATAACAGTTTGGGGCAGGGGGCTTTGTCCAGGGTTCTCCTCCCGCACACTGATAGTGACAGACAGATCGACAAGGCTGATGTACCCATGATCATGGATGAGATGCCAGGTAGGTAGCTTATCTAAGGTGTCATTGGAAATCTAGTCTTGGCCTGTTCTTCAGATTACGTTATAATCCTTCTTCATTTTACCTCCTTCCTGATCTAAAATCATCTCTCAAACTCTGACCCACATTTTCTCCCTAAGGGAGGGCTAGAACGCTCTGGGTTGCTTTGTCTCAGATTATTATTTTTTTGCTTGCGTGCAGGTTTTATTTTTGTAGTATTGTTAACACGAAGAGGGAGCACCACAAAGGAGGCAGTCCGCAGTGGTACCCGCTCCCTTTCACTTGCGGTGAATCTCATCCGTTCTCTCTGTGGCTTAACAACAGCAAGCTTGCTGGCTTCTTATGGTCACGTGACCACAGTGATTCTGCCACTGTAGCCTACTTATTTTACTGGCATCTTTATATATCTTATCCACCCAGACATATTACCTCAAATCCCCTCAATTAGTATCTATTGCTTCTGTTTTTATATAAAGCACATCTCCAAATTTACATGGCTGCATAATTAAACCTTTACAAACACATGAACCAAATGCATTTTAGATGCTTATAAACTCTCCAGAAGCATTTCTCTCATTCAGAAAATACAGATCCTTCACACCAGCACCTATCGCTTGAAGCCCTTGTCACCTGACTTTTATTTGACAAGAGGAGGGCCTAACCAAGCTGGCACTTAGTAGGGATCCAGGGGAAAATTTTCTTTGACAAATGAAAATATAGGACCTTTGGGTACACAGAATCTAACCTTTTCAAGATCGCTGTTTCCTGGTGGCTTCTGGAACATAACAGAACTTAACTGGGTTTTGAATGAATAAATGCACAGGGACAGTCTCTGTGGACTTTGTCCCCCTTGATTAGTGTGGCTCCCTAGACTAAGTAGTAAAAGAAAAAGATCAGGAGGAAAACAAAAGCAGGACCATGATTTCATGCACATCACCGTGCTCGCTTCAACAACAGAATCGTGACTTCACAGACAACATCTAACACTCCCCAGAAATAAGTTCTGGCTGAGCTCTGTGTTCCAGGCTTAACTTCTGCCCCTGCTAAGATATCTGCTGTCCTCTGCTCGAGCTGATAAAGGCCAGCTATACATGTGCATCTCTAGTCTTGATGGCTCTCTTGGCTTTTTGTCTCATTTCTGACTCTAACATTGTTTTATGTCTGCCTCTATCTGGACTGAGAGACTGCCAACAGCAGAGTTCACCTGTGGACAAAAGAAGCTGATACAGGGTCAAATTTATACTAGCCCCATGACACAAGAAATGCTGGAGAACCAGATTTTAGGAGGAGAGCAGATGCAGACATCTGGAACCGAAAAGTGTTCTTTCAGTTTGCCTTGTCTTTGGGAATATTGGACCTCAACCATTTTCAATCACTGGGTTACTCAACTCAAAAAGTTCAAATCCCAAGGCCTAGGTAAAATTTCAGCCACGCCTTGAGACTCTCTGTTTATTCTGTAGTCTTGGCCAGAAGGAAAGCCAATTTGAAGAATAAATTAAGAATGGATGTTGTGGCAGGCAGAATAATCATCCATGGGCGTCCTTGTCCTGACTACCAGGAACTCTGCACAGGGTCTGTTACATGGCAAGGAAGAATTAAAGCTGCATATCAAATGAAGACTGGACCAGTTCAATCTAAGTAAGGAGATTAACCTGGATTATCAGGAAGGCCAATAGAATTGCAAGGTGCTTCTCAGTGTAGAGACAAACAGGAGACATGTTGCCTATCAAGACAGAAGGGAACCCTGAGTCAGAGAACATGACAGCCTCTAGCAGCTGAAAAAGGTGAGAAACTAGAGTGACCCTAGTCTCTAGAAAGAACACAGCTCTGTATTTATTCTGTTTTCTTGTATTATTTGATTTTACTTACACATGCCTGGCAAACACTCTCCCCCTGAGCCACTGCCTCAGCCCTCTTTTACATTTTTTTTCTGAGATAAGCTCACACTAAGTTTCCTAGACTGCTTTTTGAACTCACTGTATAGCCCAGGCTGGACTTAACTTGTGATCTTTGTGCCCAGCCTCTGAAGGGCAGGCTTGTACCACGAGGGCCAGTTTTCTGTCTACTCCTTGACTTTAGCCCAGTCAGACTCAATTTGGATTATGATGTGTGGAAGTGTCAAACAACAGATTGTGTTGTTTGAAGCCACTAAGTTGGTTGGTGATTTGTTACAGCTTTGGAAAGAAATGAACACATATATTCACACACACACACACACACAAACAAACAATACATATCAGAAATGGTTGTAAAAGTAACTTTTATTCTCCTAATTCAGTTGTTGTCTTAGAGGTTTATGGCCTCTGTCTGCTAACCAAGGACTAGTCCTTGAAGCTTCTAGCCTCCGTACAATCTAACCTAGGCCTAGAATGTTTTTAGCCTCTGAGACTTAATGCTTCATAAGTTCACTCTTTCTTGTTCTTTCTGAGCTCTGGGATGACTGGTTCAAATCAGCTGTTATGGCCCAAACGCCTCTCCAAATTAACTTATTCTGCTTGGTTTCAAACTAACTCAAACAACCTGCTCTAATCTGGCTCTTTCTCATTCTCTGGCTCATTCGGTCTTCACCTGAGTTCTCATTCTGCAACCTGTTTCTCTATCATTGTCCTGGTAAAATGCCTCCCCTCTCTCTCTCTCTCTCTCTCTCTCTCTCTCTCTCTCTCTCTCTCTCTCTCTCTGCTCCTTAAGTAACTTCCCCATCCTTTCTCTTCTCCTGAGAGTTGGGTGTATCCTGTTCTGTCAAGTCTTTCTCTGATTTGTCATTGTTTCTGTCACTCAATTAGATATCACTTTCAAATATGGGTGCTTTCTTCTACAAACTAACTTTACCTTCATTATTTGGGATTAAAGAAATGTACCACCACACCTGGATCTAAGCTTTTCTTTACCTGAAACTTGCTCTATACCAGGTTGCCATTGAGCTCAGAGATCTAGTTGCCTCTGTCTCCTGGGATTAAAGGCATGTCTGTATTCCAGCCGGATCACACAGACCTAGACGATCTTTGGTTGTGATCTCTTGCCAGAACAGCCATGTTCTGAATTAACCTTTCTCTACACAGAGTGTACCCTTGAACAGCTTTTTCTGTTGGGCTTTAATGGTCGCAACTCATTAAAAGTTGGAAAACAATAGCATTTCCTCAAAGCGCGCGAGAGAATAGATGCTGCAGGGATTGAGACAGTGGATGCCCGCAGGCTGAGGTGTTGGTGGTCTCAGGTACAATGTGCCCTTGAGGGCTCTCATGCCTGTTGTTCTAGAGCTTAGTGGCAGAATGTCACTGCATGAATCTCTACAAGGGGGTGGAGTCTCTGGAGCTTGCTTTACATGGCTTCTTTAGATATGGTAAATGTGTGCCTTGAAGTGCCAATTTCACCCCATTAGAAGCTCCAGCAAGCAGACAAATGTAGCTTTCTGGAAGGGACCAAACCTGATGTTCCAGGACGTCTGCCAGTCTTCTGTGGAGCATGGAAAAATATTGTACTTGATGAGCGTTCGTTGTGACTACACTTCTGCTCTGGGGACTGTGGTAGTTTTTCCTACAATGTTTGGGAACGAAGCATCTCTGGGAATTGGTCTCTGCCCATCAGAAATCAGTGTTGTGATATAATTACATTTGGGAAGCAGATGGATCATCCATGAGCACGTGGCTAAAGCTCCTGTTGCAGTTAGAGGCAACAGATCTGAGGGTGGGGTAGGAGTTGGGTGTGACGCAACATGCCTTTTTGTTCCCAGATAACAGCCATCTAGCTTGGGCCTCTGATGTTTTTTCAAGGATGTTGGCAGGGAGATAAATCTGACGCTTGGGGAAGAAAATTAGTGTTTATGAAGTACCTAGTATGAGCTGGGCTATTTCTATACTTGTCTACTTAATATGTACACTATAATTATTGTGCATGTGTGTGTGTGTGCATGTTGTGTGTACGTGCAGGCAAGCCATGTCAAATGTGGTAGGCCAAGTGACAACTTGGTGCAATCCGTTTTCTTCTTCCATCTCTTCCATTGGTTCTATGAATCAAACTCAGGTCGCCAGGCTCATGGCAGACGCCTCTAACCACTGAGCCATCTACCTCACCAGCCCTCACTTAACATTTAAGACAAACCTAAGAAATAAGTTTGGCTATGGCTGTCTTACATATAAATGAAAAACTAGGGCTTGAAGAAATCAGAGTTAGGGGACTTACAAGTATTTTTAGTGCTTCCTACTTAATTTATTTAGGTTCTTCTAGCCAGCTCATAGAATTTTGCTGGTCTGTATCCTTGTCCATAAATGCTTTATCTTTTATTTTTATTATTTTGCTTAACTTTGAATGAGGCATGTGTCTTTCTTAGAATAGTCAAATATGAGCAGATTTTTCCTCTGCATAAAAATCTGGGGAACCAATACTCAATTATCTGTATACTTTCTGCTTCCACTATGGTGACAGAATGTGCCACAAAGAGATTGTTTTGTTACCTGATTCTGACCATGAGGATGACACGGGGGGAGGCAGAGATCCTTCTCAGTGTGTGAGAGTCATAAACCCTGATTGGGGAGCTGGTCATTGGCTTGAACCTTGAAACAGCTGCCAAAGAGAAGAATTGAAAAATGACCAGTTGGTTCATCTGGAATCAGATTTGAAGCTTTTATGTCTGGTCTACATGGTACCAAGAAGTTATAGTTTCTTCTTCATGGTCTGAGGACTGAGACATCACATGGAGGTGTTCTCTTCATCCAGAGTTCTCAACTTCCCTGGTCCTGAGGAGGCAAATGGGATTTCATGGCTCCCACTCTTTCCCAGAGTCACTTCTGTATCTCAGAGAAGATAGTTAAGAAGTGGGCTCTTTCTTCATCCCTTAGGGTACATGTGATGCTCACACAACAGATGCTGATACAATGTTTTCAGTAGGAGTTTCTAGAAGAGATGAAGTGATTAGGTAAGAATTAACTGAGTTGAAAGATGAATAATAGGATGAAAAGAGCGAGGGTAGAAAGGAAGAAGCTAGGCCATCAGGAAATGAAAGGTAATAGCAGAAAGTTAGGGCAAAAGACATTAGACTAGGTTTTAATGGGATGAGCTGGGCTTTAAATGGAATACCTTAAAGTGAAAAAGGCTAGAATGGAATGTACTGGAAAGGTGACCGGTATGGAATGAAGCAGATAGAATAGACATTTGTTGTTTTAAAAATTTGTGTGTGTATGCATAGAGTATTGGGATGGGGTTGGGCTTATGCACATGTTCTGTGAGTGCACATGAATGTATATATGGGAGGCCATAGACATCATCAGGTTAGCCTCCTGCATCCCTCTCCATCTTTCTTTCTTTCTTCTTTCTTTTTCCTTCCCTCTCTCCTTCCTTTCTTCCTCCTTTCCTTTCTCCCTCCCTCCCCCCTCTCTCTCCCTCCTTCTCTCCTTTCCTTCCTTCCTTCCTTCTTTTCTTCCTTCCTTCCTTATTTTTGAGACAAGGTCTTCCATGAATCTAGAGCTACTAGTTATCTAGACTGACTGGGTGGTGAGTTCCAGAGGTCTGACTGCCCCCCACCCCCACCCCTCTCCCAGCACTAGGACTACAAATACTGGTCACCAGGCCTGGCAGTTTGATGTTAGCACAGAGGGATGGACGCAGGACCTCATGCAGCAGCAGGTACTTCACTGACTGAAATTTCTCCCTAGTCCCTATTTATTGTTGTAAAGGCATAGACTAGAATGACATGGGTTGGGGTGAAAGGCGATGACAGCTGTTTTCTAGTTCTCTGACCTCCTATCACTTCTCATTCTGGGACTATTTTTGCTACTGTAAGTAATCAAAATAAACTCAAGGCAATGTGACCACTAACAACATGTCTTATCTGTTAGGGAAAAATTGTGATTTCCTCATTAGTTTCACTAGACAGATTAGAGATAGCCTCTGGCCTTCAGATAGATAGATAGGTAGGTAGGTAGGTAGGTAGAGATAGAGAGGAGGAGGGCAGCCAGGATGGATGATGAGACAGGGCTAAACTTTGCTCTTCAAGGGGGGCATTTGGTCCATTCCATTGGTAATGTGCATCTTATTGTGCCAATTTTTTTTTACCTCTTTCCTACTTTTTTTTCTACCCCAGACCCTATTTTGTGTCCCCTGTATAGTAACAAGAGACTCTCTCTGCTTTATCCTTTCCTCTCTCACAATGAGAGAATGTGCTTGGAAACAGTTGCCCAGGGAGCAATCTTGTTTTTCAAAAAGAAATGGGGCGGGGGGGGGGGGAGGAGAGAGAGTGAGTGAGAAAGAGAAAGAGAGAGAGGTGTTTGTAGGGATGCCAAACCAGAGTGAGCCTTATTTCAGCAAGTGAGGTGGTGGGAATGTGTTTACATGGCAAGAAAACGCAGGCTGGGTGTCTGCTGTTTCTTAAGTGGATGGTGTTCTGAAAGGACTTTATGATCTATCTCTTAATTCGTTGTTACTGCTTCTGATCCAGGAGAGCCCTAATGCTATTAATGTAGCTTGTGTTAAGCAGCAGCAAATTGACAGCCAGTCTGAGCCTGTGCTTTCCTAATGGAACTCTGTGAGTGTACAGCCCAGGCACAGCCGCAGTGCATTCTCGGCCACATCCACAGCTGCGGTAGGACTAAATGGGATGATGTGTGCAGCGTGCTTGGGATAGAGCCAACCATATAGCATGCTCTAGCTAAGCACCCATTATTAACTCCATGCACATATACATACCCTCACTATCCTGTAAACACTCATTGATAGGTCAGATTGTGCACACACTTAAATTATATCCTTTCACAATCATGTACGGCAAGAATTTTGCACACCTGTGAGATTATGTTGACACATGGAGGTCCATTTACATCCATAAATTCACATAGATAAGTCAGGTGTACTCAAGTGTACATGACTCTACATTGCATACACATCAAAAGTCAAAGCATAAAAATACAACTGAATGTTTATAAATACAATTGCAAGGTTCCTTTGGAAAGATAGCCGAGGGCATTTGAAATCTTTACAATAAAAAACTCACTTAGAATATTGTTTATGTTTCATCTTTTAATGGCTCCTAATGATTCTTTTATTCCTTTCCCCATTACTATTACCTAGTCTTCATCTTAATTGTCCATCCATCCATTCATCCATCCCTCTGCCCATCTCACTAAAGTGATTTGTGTACTCACTCTGTGTTAAACACAGTGCTAGGCATCGGGCCTGTAAGACAGATGTGAGTCTATCTTCTTAAGAACTCTAATCTTTACTGACATTGAGCAAATTGTTTGATAATATGTACAAATGATTTACAAGTACAAAACATTATTGCATACATTTTAATTCTTGATCAGCATAGAATTTACAGCCTTAGATTTTGGAGCTGGAATAACCAGAGTCAAATGCCAGCTGTCATTTATTTGCTCTGTCTAGGCAATTTACCTAACCTTTCATCATCCCAGTTTTTCATCACCAACAGAGAGGTCACAGAAATTCATGTGCAACAAAGTTTGAATGTGAGAAAGAAAAGGGTACAGTGTGAGAATGTTTAAAACAGATTGCGATACTTAGTAAGCATTGTACATTATTACTAAAATCGCTATTGCTGTTTTTCTCGGACAGCCCTTTGCACTTGATGGTGTGACCCTGAACTTCATGGAGCAGTTCCTCATGACTGGATCACTGCCACCACTTCCCAAGGTCCTCTGTGATTGCCCCAAGTGAGGGCCCTCCCCTGAGCCAATCACTCATTACCTTTCCCAGTTTTCTCAGACCTGGTGGTGAAGACAGCTTTGGATCTTTCTCTGAAAACAGACTTTCAGAAACAGCCAGTGGGATCCAGCCAGTCCCCACCTCTGCTTGTCTGATGTGACTATTTTTCTGGTTTGACTTAGTTCTGGAGTTACTCTTCTGACATGGTCTCCTTGGAGCTTTAAACTTGGTTCCAGTCTCAAAGATAAAGTTCTTTCTGTGCCTGTAAAATGTGATGACAAATTTCCCCAGTGCCTGGCCCCACCAAGAGCAGTGAAGTAATAGAGAAACACACACATATTCACACATGCACTCACACACAAGCATGCACATACATGCACACACATTCACTCACATATATGCATAGACACGCACTCATACATACACACACTCATACACTCATGCATGCACACAAACACACACATACATGCATGTGTGCACATGCACACACTTTTCAGATTCAGCAGCATTCAAAGCCCTGGTTCGTTTCTCACTGACAGAAGTTTGTTTGTCTTCCCTGAAGCAGTGTCAGCTTGAGTTCTTAGTTGCAAAGCAAAGAAACAAATTCCAAATAACTGTAGTGAAAATGAATGCATGGAAAAGATACTAGGGGAGCATAGAATTTTCAGGGTGTCTGGGAACTAGTATGGAAACCAGATGAAGATAAGGTTGCAATTGCCAGCACACCTCCAATCTATGTCACAGACATTGTGCTGCGGAGCTGCTCTGTTCCAGCTCCAGCTCACTGAGGGCTACCACATGCTGCCAACTCCCAAGATGGCTTCATCACTGTCTCTGTTTCTTGTGCCTCTAGCTACTCATGCCTAGGGATGGCATGTATGACTGGTCAAACATGAGTCCTATGCTCCTCTTTGCTCACGGGAGAGAGAAAAAGTCTCTTCAACTTCATAGAGATGATTTGTCTCCAAGTCATATAGGATTGGGTGGGGAGGGGGGCATATAAGATTTGGGGGGCTTCCAAACATATCCTAAGCGATGGGGAGAATTAAATACAATAGAACAAGAGCAGACTAAGCTTCAACTGTTAGCTTTACTATGGTCCCTGGTTTAAGATAGAGAACAGACCCATTTAGGTTTGGTGCCTAGCACATTATCTGTGTTTAACAAATTTTAGTTTTCTTTGGTGTAACTGTAGAAACAAAACTGGGAAAGTAAAAGGGGGCTATGATGGGGGCAATGGAAAGAAGAATATCAGGGTTCAGATGATTTAAAGGGGTAAATGGGAAAACATGGAGTGCTTTAATTAGGCACAGGGCAGAAACAGAAGGGAGGAATAACAGTAAGACTGTCTGAAAAGTTATAAGAAAACATTATCTACTTAATATATATTTATATGTTTGTATAGACATATTTAGCTGTCGTTTAAATAAAAATTTACTATCTAGACTGACAATGCCCCCTGCCCATAACAATAAATTATCTAAGAAAAATCCTAACAGCAAGCATGAGAAACATCCTTCTGAAGTGTTGTTCAGGATTGTCAGTGAGATTCCCAAAACATTATAGGTTCTTGTTGTTGCCCTTGGTGGCCTCCCAGAGCTGGAAGGTGAATCGCTATTGCTCAAGATACCACGTGCTTCACATAGAGGACCTGTGCTGGCTCGAGCTGAAAGCTTCCTCCCAAAGGGCCAGAAGGCACCGTGCAAGCTTCCAAGGGATGAAATTAACTAAGAGTCTTACCCAGCTATGATTTTTATGAACCACAACCACTAGCATGGCACAAAAACCAATGGGTCCAGTGGTGCCATGCCTAATTAGACGTAAGGCCTGTGCAACAAGAGGCAAATCATGCCTAGTACAGGAAACCTAGACAACTACCTGGGGAGAGAGAAATCATGGATCTTGGAGGAGAACCTATAATTAAAAATTTACAAAATCAGTATAATCCTTAACTATATTCTCTCCTGCTATCAGAAAACCTCCCTTAGCAACAGGTAAAGACTATGAGAGAAACACACACACACACACACACACACACACACACAACTGTTTAAAATACAGAGAACAAAAGATTATGTGTGGCTTAGTCCCATCTGCTGTGCCTACAACACAACTCCTTCCTCTATGGCTCAGAGATTACTTGGAAGCAGGGACAGAACAGTTGTAAGAGCCAGAAGTTTACTGTGAGATTATGTTTCCTAGAAACGTCAAGGAAGCTGCACTTATGAAATCTCATCCGTGTGGGGTCTAACCAACGCCTGGGCAGTGATAACAATACTGTTATGCTAATACGGAAGGGGACAATCACTGGGTCTCAACCCTAGACAAGGAACTACTGGCAGTTATGGAGTATGGAGAGTGGGAGATGTCAGACCCACTAACTGGGTAACCATTAGTTACCAATACAAAATGGTCAGCCTTGAAATCATCTATATACAAGAACCATTGTATGAATGGAGCAGGGTGTATTTACTTATTTAGGAACATACACACACACACACCAGTGACAAAAAATAAAAAGGCCATGAATTTAAATAGAGCAAGAAAGTGATACATAGGAAATGTTGGCTGGAAGAAAGGGGGGAGGGTGATGGAAATATAATTTCAAAAACAAAAAAATATGTAAAAATTTTGGAGTTTCTGCTTTAATTTCTAAGATCTAAGGTGCTCTTAGATCTCAGTGCCTAGGAGTAGCTCTGCTGAGAGCAAGCCTTCCTTCCAAAATGTAGATTTATCTCCAGATGGTTCTAGGAATGCTTATTCTTGAGACAGAGTTGAGTTTAATCTGATTCTCACGAAAGAGTTTAGACTCAGAAAGGTTTTGTTTTGTAAGACTAAGAAATTTATTTGGAAAATGACAGAAATGATTCTTGGTTCATTTCAGACCATCTTGCTTTTTCTTTGTAAACATTTGCTACATTTCTGTACCACCAAAGCCTTCTTCCAAGTCAGGTACCACCGGCATCAGACACTGACAGGTCTCTCCTAGGGGAGGCTATACACACACAGAAATGTCCAAATTAATTCCCCACTGTCCACGGCCTAGGTCCAAGTCAACTTCCTGGGTGCTCTTCATGGCCACCGAGGTTTCAATGGTCCTGAGACTCTCGCTGCCTCCTTTGCATTATCATACTTGTTTTTCCTCCCACAAGTGTTAATCAAGGGTCTATGTTGAAATGGAAACAAAGTGGATCATAAATAAACAAGGTAACTGCTCCCAGGGAACGCAAACAACAAAGGAAATAATTTCCCATCATGTGAAATAGAGTATCATTTAAATAAATTGCAAAGTCCCTTCAAACGAAGACCCATGGAAGGAAGCCAGGTATATATGGATCTTTTAGTCATATGAGCTGGTGTGTTTGGGGACCAATAAAAAGTTACACATCTAAGAGCCATAGAAGACAGCGATAAGGGTGAATAGTCCTTGGGCTCCTGGCTTATGCAGTCAGCTTCTACCGGAGTAGGCTTGCATCTCTCCTTACTTGCCACAAATCCATCCAAGGATATGACTGACTGTCATGATGCACCATTCACTCAAGAACTATCTAAATTTTGCTGACTGACATGCATCCTTGTTAGATTATACCATTCTCTGGGAGTTATTCTCACAAAGTAAAGTGCGATCCAAAGCAGAGGCCCTCCTTGTCCTGTCATGGCTTAGGTGCCATACATTTGTTTGGGGATATGTTTTCCTGGTGCAATCCTATCAGGAAATCTGAACCCCATGCATGGAGTGTGAGGACCTCAATCAGAGGGGAGGTTCTCCTAAGGTCTTTTTGCGAGCAGTTTTTACATTCTGCCAGAGTGAGCATAAAGATACAGCCCTCTGAGCCTGATGTCTAACAACCTCCTTGTCAAGTGTCTACGTAGACCTGTTAGAATATACATTCTAGGAGCATGCTGATGGAGAAGTGATGTCACCACAATACCTTCTATAATGCTGCAGCCTCTGGCTGACATGGGATGGGAAGAACTCAGGATCTCCTTACATATCATGGTTTCCAAAGAACTAGGTTCCTAGCTTCAAGGGAGTGACAAGGGGTTGAAATGACCCACAATTCTCTCCTTAGCCCCCTTTGTCTTGAAGGAGAAATTGGAAGGTTGATATGGCAGCTAGGGCTTTACCAATAATTTGTTGGAAAAAGAAAACCATGGGTAGACCAAAGATAAAAAATATTTTGAAGGCGTCACAGAAATGCTCAAACTTTTCTCTTCTTGCCAGCTCCAGGTTCTGCAGAGAGAACCAGTCTATGGCATTCTAGGTTGCCGGGGATTCTGGGCATGTCTGCAGGAAAGCAGAATTGCCCAAGATGGTCAGAAGCAGAGGGAACTTTTGTTATATCAATGGGACATTCCTTGTGACTTCACCAGGTATCTCCCCTGCTTCTGAGGCCTCTATGCTACTAGAATTCACTGCCTATCAAAGACCTGGGTCCTGGCAGCCTTTTTGAGCAATGTCTCTTAATCAGTCTTATGTAATCTTGCAACATTCTTCTGGGCAGCATTGGGCCAGTTAATCATTGTTCTTTTATCCAGTTTTGTCTTTTGACATTTTTCCTATCACAACCTTGAACTTCTGTGTGAAGCTAAGCTGCCATATGCACATTCTATTATAGGTAATGGGTCCTTTGAGCAATCAATAAATGTAAAATAATGTTCTGAGTTGAATAAACATGAGGAATTTGGACTCTTCCCTGAAAGACAGCTCATTTCTGTTTATTTTTTTCTACTAGTGCAGGAGTTCCCCAAGATTTGGGGACTTTAATTGAGGGGCAGTAAGAAAACATGATAGCAGAGGTGGACTAAGGTGTAGCTGTCAGTAGAAGATAAATTCACTTACATGGTCTGTGATGCTCTAACAGAAAGCTTAAAGTAGAGAGAAAGGTGGGTGTTTGGGCAGGAGGTGGAAGAGAGCTTTCATTTCTGGGGACAGAGCATATGCATATAATTCTCAGATTCTTTGGAGAACGAGTTGGTATATAAGAAATAAGAATGTGTTTTTAGGATTTTGAGTAGGAGTAGAGTGGAGTAATTCTTTCCTGTGAAACAGGCAAGGGAGGTATTTGTCTGGATATAAGAGAATTAAGACACGAATTCAACAAGATATTCAGCTGATTCTTACAGGACTGTCAAGGAAAAAGGCTGTGAGAGGCAGGGGTGTTCATTTGTACCCCCACACTAACATCAATCACTGTGCTGGGGAGCGAACATCTTTTCTTGCATGGAGCTGACTTCTAGACTAATAAACCAGGTTCCCTTAAAACAAACCTGAGACTTGTCCAGATTCTTTCCTCTGAGGAAACCCAGTTGTAACAGACAGACCTGGGAATAAGTGGGTTAACCTGAGCCTTCAGAATGGTTGAGCATGAGTTTTGTTATGATGCTGTCTTTAAATAGTTGATGGTGATGGTCAAGCAGTTGTGATAATTGGCAGAGGAGCAAACTGAAGAGGGCTTTAACAGTATAGATGTTAGAAGACTTAAAAAGATTTCCATTGCAATATTCAGTCGAGGAAAGGAAATTTAGCCATTTATATGAAAGCACACTGGTATAAGGAAGAGGGAGAGGCTCCAGAGCCCTTTGCGTTTTGTGATGCTGGAGCAGCAGCTCTTCTTGTCCAAAGATGGCTGTTCTTAATGTGAATCGTTGAGGTAAGTGTATGGTTTAAAAAATAACTCATTGTGTTTCTAACAAGAAAATTAAGGGAAACAGGAAAGGAATAAAGCAATGTATATACATCTATATGTATATATGTACATATGCACACATTTATCCATTTCTTATCTTAAGTTTTATATTATATTAAATTGTGTGTGGCAGGGTGTGTGCACACATGTGTGGATGCCTTTGGAGACCGGAAGTGCTGGCTCCTCTAGAGCTGCGAGCCACACACTGTTGTGCTGGGAACTGAGCCTCTGCAGGAGCAGTGTGAACTCTTAGCCGTTGAACCATTTCTCCAGCAGCATTATCCGAAAGGCATATGATTGCTTGAAGAATATGGACAGAGCTTGAGGAAAGAGAACAAATCACAGTCTGTTTCCAATTCTTTGTCTCTGAAAGGAGGTTCATGACGTTTAACATCTAGGCTCACAGTAAGGATACAATCATGAAATGTGTTTGGAAGATCCCACCCAGGGCCAGCAAATCTCACTATTTTAAGGGAAGAATCTTCATTCCTCCCTGGAGACATATCTTAATACCTGCAAGCCAACTTCATTCTACTCTGCAAAGTTCTTTGGCTATTTCCATTTTTAAAATTATGTATTAATTTTATTTGTTTTTAGAAACTTACATTGTGTGTGTGTGTGAGTCTGCATGAATGTATGCTACGCATGTAGGGATTCCCATGGAAGCCAGAAGAGGGCATCAGATTCAGTGGCATTATAAGCCATCACAACCTGCCCAACATGGGTGCTGGGAACTGTACTTGGGTCCTCTGGAAAAGCAAGAAATCCTCTTACCATTCAGCCATTCTGTACACATTTTTGAATAAGAATGCTATTTCTATTTTTTTTTAATCCTGTTTGAAATGTGATTGTGATTTCACTAAATCTATAGAACAGCTTGGAGGATTATTGACAGCTTAATTAATCCTGGGTCTATTTATGAATATCTCTGTACTTATATCTTTGGATAAGGTTTAATATTTTTGAACTAATAATTTAAAATTTTAAATTTCAGAATTGTGTACATAATTACATAATGTCTCTGTCCCACCTCTCCTGTCCCTCTAGTATCTCCTCAAGTAGCTTCCTCTCAAATTCACAATCTCTCTTTCCTTAGTTATTATTGTTACATATATATGTAAGTATGAATAAGTATATAAATGTGACCTGCTGAACCTCCATTAGTGTTCATCAAATGTATATGCTTTAGGGCTGACCTTTTGGTATTGGAAACCAAATAAGGAACTTAGGTCTGGGAAGACCAATTCTCCCTCTCTTGGTAGTCAGCCTGTAGCTCTTCATCTAGGTGTGAGGCCCAATACACTTAGCCAACTTCCTGTGACTGCTGAGGCCATGGAGAACTCGCCACTACCACCTTGTAAGCCAGTGTAACCTCGAACTGCATTCCAAATGCTTATCCTTCTACTCACAGATAACTGCAGCCTCACCCTCATCGAAGAAGATTCTTGTTTTGCAGTGGAGATGACTACAGAAAGCCACAGCTGGTCCTAATACATAGAACCACTGATAACGGGGTGCCCACCCTCAACTGGCACAACTACAGCACAACCCCTAACCTTACGATTTTGAGGTGTTCAATGTATGGGCCTCCCACATTGTAAGAGTTCTCCCTAAGTTTCTGTGATTTGTAGATTTTTCTCACCTTTCCATTTCTATCAGCTCATTACTAATCTAAAGAGTGGCAGTTGATTCTTGTATATTGATCTTATGGCCTATGACCTTGTAAAATCAGTTATTTATTGTAATTATTAGTTTTAGGTAGATTCTGAAGAAATGATTGGTATTTAAAAATAGATTTCAGCATGTGCTGTCACTTGAGTTTTTTATCTTAGCCATTCTGATTAGTGTAAGATGGAATCTCAGAGTCCTTTTAATTTGCATTTCCCTGATGACTAACGGATGTTAAGCATTTCTTTAAGTGTTTCTCCGCCGTTTAATATTTCTATCTGTTTAGCTCTCTCCCCCATTTTTAATTGGATTATTTGGTTTGTTGGTATCTAATTTATTGAGTTATTTAAATATTCTGGACATTAGCCCTCTGTCAGATATAGGGATGGCGAAGATCCTTTCCCAATTTGTAGGTTGTCACTTGTCAGTTTCATGAGGTCTCATTTATTGATTGTTGATCGTAGAGCCTGTGCTGTTGGTGTTCTCTTCAGGAAGTTGTCTCCTGTGCCAATGAGTGTGAGGGTCTTCCCCACTTTTTTTTCCAACAGATTTAGTATGGCTGGTTTTGTGTTGAGGTCTTTGATCCACTTGGACTTTAATTTTGTGCACGGTGATAGATATGTGTCTATTACATTTTTCTATATGTGGACAGATACTGAGACTTACAGACAAACTTTGGGCAGAGTTCAGGGAGTCTTATGGAAGGAGGGGTGAGGATAGAAGGACCCAGAAAGAACAGGAGCTCCACAAGGACACCAAAAAAGCTAAAAACTTTGATCCCAGGGGGTCCTGCAGAGACTGATGTATCAACCAAGGACCATGCATGGAGAGGACATAGACCCCCTACTCAGATGTAGCTGATAGGCAGCGCAATCTCTTTGTGGGTTCCTGAGTAAGAGGAGCAGGCACTGCCTCAGTCATGAACTCAGTTGCCTGTTCTTTGATCTCTTGTCCCTGGTGATATGGTCTTGCCAGACTGCAGAGGAAGAGAATCTAGGAAGTCCTGATGAAACTTGATAAGCTATGGGAAGATGGCAGAGGAGGAGCACTCCCATTTTCAGTGGTCTAGGGGAAGGGGAAGGGGGGGGAAGAGGGAGGAAGGGTGAGACTGGGAGGAGTTGAGGGAGGGGCCTTCAATTGGGATATATAATGAATAAATTATAAAAAATTAAAAATAAAAATAGATTCCAAAGGATTTTCTGTACAGGTGATAGTCTCACTTGTAAATAGGTTTTTTTTTTTCTTTTTCACTTGGTGTGGTGATATGCACTTTTAATCTCAACAATTGGGAGGCAGAGGCAAGTGGATCCCTGCAAGTTTGAGGCCAGCCTGATCAACATAGCGAGCTCTAAGACATTGAGAACTACAAAAAGAGACCTTGTCTCAAAACCCGAAAACAAACATTTTTCCCCCAAATTGTGACCTCCTCCCTTTGCTTTTCTGTATTGAAATTATACTGAATCACAACAGGCAGGACATACATACATGCTATTTCTTGACCATAGTGGGAAGGATGAGGCACCTGTGAAAGTCATTATGAATGACATCTATGGTAGGCTCCTGTCCTATTTCTTCAACTGCTTCTAGTGTCTATTCTATTTGCACTTCTGAATGAGATTTAATCATTCTCCCTAGGGTCTTCCTTGATATTTAGCTTCTTTATTCTGTGGATTTTGGTATGGCTATTCTGTATTATATGGCTAATATTCACTTGTAAGTGACTATAAACCATGGGTGACTTTCTGGTTCTGTGTTACCTCATTCAGGATGATCTTTTGTAGTTCTATCCATTTATCTGTACATTTCATGATTTCCTTGTTTTTAACAGCTGGGTGGTATTCCATTGTACAAATATACCACAATTTAAATCCTATATTGATATCTAACTTCATAGGGCCTTTCCTTCCTTCCTCCACCTTTTCCTTTTTTCCTTGATAAGGTCTTCTGCATTTCATGCTATCCTTAAACTCTTGATCCTTCTGCCTCCATCTCCCAAGTGCTTGGCTTACCGGTGTACACAACCACACCTGGCTTTCAGAATACACTTTGTATCCGTTTCTGTATGTAATTGTGTAACCACACAATAGCTTTGCATGCTATAAGCACTTTAGCATCATTGATATCTCTCTGGGGCTTTTGTGGTTTGTCTCTGGTCTGCAGAATCTCTGATAAGAATGGTGCTTTCTTCTTTTATTACTCTGGCTATTTAAAAAGTTTTTGTCTATATCATTGGTTTTCAACAATTTTATTATATTTATTTAATTACTTTACGACCTGATCCGAGGCCCCTCCCTCCTTTCCTCCCAGTTTCCCCACCTTGGCCCCTCCCCCTCATTTCCCCCTTTCCTTCTCAGAGAAAGGGGGCCCCTAAGGGATACCAACCTACCCTGGCACCTCAAGTCACAGCAGGAGTAGGTGCATCTTCTCCCACTGAGGCCAGACAAAGCAGCTCAGCTAGGGGAAAGGGCTCCAGAGGCAAGCAACAGAGTCAGAGACAGCCCCTACTCCCATTGTTGGAGGACCATGTGATGACCATGCTGCACATCTGCTACATATGTTTAGGGGTCTAAGTCCACCCCATAAAAGCCCTTTGGTTGGTGGTTCAGTGTCTGTGAACCCTCCTGGGCCCAGGATAGTTTCCTCATTTGGTCTTCTTGTGGTGTCCTTAACCCCTCCAGCTCCCTCAATTCTTCCTCCTACTTGTCCACAAAATTCCCCAAACTCAGCCTGTTGTTGGCTGTGGGTCTCTTGCATTTGTTTCCATCAGCTGCTGGATGAAACCTCTCAGAGGACAGTTATCCTAGACCCCTATCAGCAAGCTAGCAGAATAGCATTAATAGTGCCAGGGGTGGCTTTCTCCCATGCATCTCAAGTTGGGCCAGTCACTGGTTTGACACTTCTTCAATCTCGGCTCCATCTTTATCTCTACACTTCTTATAGGCAAGACCCATTTTGGGTTGAAGGTTTTATAGGTGGGTTATGTCCCCCTCCTTCCACTGGAAGTTCTACCTGACTACAGGAGGTGACAACTTCAGGTTCCATATCACCCACTGTTAGGGATCTCAGTTAGGGTCACCCCACAGACTCCCAGGGGACTCCCCTGTCCCAGAGATGCTCCCCCACCAATTTCTTTTCTCTCTTCCAGCTCTGCACCCCAACCCTGCTCTCCCCACACCTGATGCCCATTCCCATTATGTTTCCTACCCCTTCTCCCACACAGATCCCTCGCTCTATCTACTTCAGATGTCTATTTTATTTCCTCTTCTTCATGAGATTCAAGCATCCTCCTTGGGGTCCTCCTTGGCTTCTTTCGATCTGTGGCTTGTAGCCTGGTTATCCTGCATGTTATGGTTAATGTCCACTTCTAAGTGAGTACATACCATGAGTGTCTTTCTGGATCTGGGTTATCTCACTTAGGATGATCTTTTCTCATTTCATCCATTTGCCTGAAAATTGCATGATGTCAAAACAACTTTGGCAGGTATTACCATCCCTAATTTCAAGCTGTACTACAGACCAATAGTAATAAAAACCACATGGTATTGCATAAAAACAGACAGGTTGGTCAATGGAATACAATTGAAGACCCAGAAATAAACCCATACACCTACAAACACCTGTGTTTTTTTTTTTTGACAAAGAAGACAAAACCATACATTGGAAAAAGAAACATCTTCAACAAATAGTGCTAGTTTAACTTGATGTCTGCATGTAGAAGAATGCAAAAGATCCATATTTACCACGCTGAATAAAATTTAAGTCCAAGTGGATCAAAGATTTCAACATAAAATCAACCACACTAAATTTACTAGAAGGGAAAGTGGGGAAGAGCCTTGAACTCATTGATACAGAAGACAACTTTCTGACCAGAACACCAACACCTCAGGCACCAAGATCAACAGTTAATAAATGGGACCTCAAAAAAATTGAAAAGCTTCTGTAAGGTAAAGGACACCTCAATAGGATAAAATGGCAGACTACAGACTGGGAAAAGATATTCACTAATCCTACATCTGACAGAGGGCTAGTATCCAAAGTACATAAACATTTCAAGAAATTAAACACCAACAAACCAAATAATCCAATTAAAATGGGGTAGAGAGCTAAATGGGGAATTCTCAACAAGGAAATCTCTAATGGCTGAGAAGCACTTAAATGCTCAATGTCCTTAGTCATCAGGGAAATGCAAATCAAAATGAGTCTGAGACTCCATCTTATATCTGTCAGAATGGCTAAGATAAAAAACTCAATGAACAGCACATGCTAGAGAGGATGTGGAGAAAGGGGAACCCTCCTCCATTGCTGGTGGGAATGTAAAATTGTATAACCACTTTGGAAATCAATCTGGCACTTTCTCAGACAATTAGGAATAGTGCTACCTCAAGATCCTGCTATTCCACTCATGGGCATATGCTCAGAAGATGCTCTACCATTCAACAAGGTCATTTGCTCAACTATGTTCATAGCAGCTTTATTCATAATAGCCAGAAACTGGAACCTAGATGTCCTTCAACTGAAGAATGGATAAAGAAAATGTGGCACTACAACAATTTGGTTTTGATTTGCTTCTGTGTAGTTGTCTTTATGTTTCTGGTATTTGTATGTTAGTCTTCTTCAATCTTGAGCATATAGTTTCCACCATATTTTGAGAATGGTTCACTATTAATTAACTCATAATTAAATATTTTCTATTTTCTCCTCAGAAATACTGAGTGTACGTATATTGGGACACTTAGTATTTCTAAAGCTCAATGGTACTATTTTCACATTTGCTTTTATTTTAAAAAGTTATTTTTATGGAACAGGAAGAAGATAAAAAGGTAAAGGTGCTTGTCCCTGTGTGTGATGACCTGAGCTTGATCCTCATAAACTTATTAGGTGGAAGGGAAGAACTGTGCCATAATGTCATAAAAATCTCTCTAATACTTGGGACTAAACCCAGTGTCTTAAATATGCCAGGTCTAAGATTTATTCTTAGGCCACATCCTCTGTCCTTTATTGTTTCATTTTTAATTGATCATATTACTATAGTTTTCAGCTAACTAATATTTATTTTTTCATTCATTGCATAATCCGAAACTAGTTCAGTATATTTGATTATTTTGTGTGTTGTAGATTGTTTTTTGTGTCTTCTCTTCTCTATTTGTGATGCCCAGTATTTCTCTAGTTTTTGAACATAGAGACTTTAGTTATAATCAGTGGTTTAATGTCTTTGTTTCCTAATTATATCACCTACATATTTTTAAGGAGTTTCAGTTGACTGATTTTTATGTTATTTGGATTGTTTTCACAGCTTCTTTGCATGCTTGGTAATTTTTATTGAGTGGCAGCCATTTCACATTGACCTTGGGTGTTCGGGGATTGTTGTTTGCTTTTTTTTTTTTAAATCATGAATATCTTCGCTATTTTCCCTAAGATGCAATCAAGTTGCTTAGAGACATTTTCATCCTTTTGGGCATTGTTTGAAGTCTTTGTTGGTGAAGACCTTAATAACATTTATGCTGGAGGTAATTTTGCCTCGTTATTAAGCGGAATCTTCCTGGGTTTTCCAAGCTGATGTGTTAGCAGGAGCTATTAACTTTACTGACTGAGCCCTGGGGATTATTCTCTGTCATCTGTTCGGGTAGCTCTTTGCTCAGCCTTGTATGGTTTCCCTGTAAGCATGCCCACTACACTTCAGTCACTGTGCTCTGCTCCATAAGAGCATATCAACAGAAACAAAACAATAATTGAAAATATTAGTATTTATTGAATACACAATTCATGGTCAATATTGTGCTAAATTGTTTTTGAGTTTAGTTTCATTACATGGCTTGGTCCAAGTCACCCAGAAATCAACAGAAGTAGGGTAAGATGCAGCCAGACTTGGCAGCCTGGGGCCATAACCTGTCCTCCCCAGCCCCCATGGTAAAACACCTTAGTGTTGGATTCTGGGTGTGCTCTGGGGGCAAGGAAGAGATGATGGCAAGTAGGACATAGGAACATATATTCTACTTTCACTGCCTTATTTTAGCATGGAAAGTTCAGTGGCAGCATGGCAATTTGCCATTTATAGGCATTGCTGCTAAGAGCGAAAGCAGAGGTGGCGCTATTGTACCTGGATGTAGTTGTTTAGTAAGCAGTGATGTGGATAGAGGTGATATGAGAAAACAGCCACGCACATGACAGGGTTAGGAAACGTCCTACTTAAAGTTATCTATTATACCAGGAAGCTGAGGCTGAAATATCTGTTAGTCCCACAGATGGTGACTGAGGCTACATTTCACAGGGTCTTTCCCCTGTGTTCAGTTAACTCACAGTTCTACACACATCATCCATTCCCACAGCAGGCATTCAGGAGACCTGCTATCACATGCTGATCAGCCAGCAAAATCCTCTCTGCTGTGAATTTATTAAGAGAAATTTGCCGAGGTGATTGGGGGTTACTGAGTAGTTAAAATGTTAATGGATATGGTTTCCAGTAAACCATGTCAACAGGTCTTTATAAAAACTGTAGGATGCTTCTAAATCAGGTGCCCAAAGCAGCGTTGGCCCCACATGGTAGGCTCAGTACAACCTCCAAGAAAATAATAGGTATTATCAGTCTGAGCCTATGATTCCCCAGCCACTGGCTTCTCACTGGGAGGTCATCCTCACAATAGTAGCTATGATTTGTCAGTACCTCATGTCCACAGGATATTGCACTTGGGATTTTATGTATGCATTCCTTGATTTTGCCAACATCAGCTTTATTACCTCCCATTTCATAGATGACAGAGTCAAGGTCCTGAAAATGAATGAATGTGCCTAAGATTGAGGCTTTTCTCTAAGTCTCTCTTTCTCTCAACTCTGGCTCTTGATTGCTTAGAGTTTCCAGGCAGACAAAACAATGCGGTCAGAAACACAAAACAGTAACACATAGTTGAGGACATGCTTTACAAGGCATGGCCAGATTCCCCTTCACACCTCAGCCTCCTCATAACTGATCTGTTCATGTTCTCTGCTGCCTAACTGTCTTAGCACATCTCTTTCAACGTAGGGTCAATTTTCTGCTTCTTAGCACAGCCAACAAGGCAAAATTGCTGTGATGTTCCCTGGTGTGCTGAATAAAATCCTTTTCCCCTTTCTCCTCTAAACTCTCCTTCTCCCTTTTCTTATATTGTTTTTGCCTTGAGCCTCAGGATTCATAATTATCTACTCCATTATCTTTTTCCTCCATGTGTAGATGCTTCTTGTGTCTGTGAAGCTCATCTTTTTCTTTTTTGAAACAGGGTTTCTTGCTGCCCTGGCTTTTGTCAAGTAGAATAAACTTGTTAGCTAGTAAGTTTCTGGGATCTGCCTATTTCGGCTTCCCCAGCATGCCCACAACCACCTTTTATTATGTGGGTTCTCGGGAACTTCCCTAGCCCCGAGAAAGGTATTTCTGTCTTCTTTGTTCTGTCTCTAGCACTTCCTCCAAATACTGCAGAGACAGTGTCAAAATTGAAGGCAAAGGATTATGGGATGTGATGGAAAAAAGCTAGAAGTTACCTTCAGAAGGTGACTTTGAACAAGGGATCTGGATGGTGACAGAGAAAGGAGACGCAAAAGGAGACAATGGCTAGAACACTGAGGTTTAGTTTTCCATCATGCTTTCCTCTTTTCATGCTGTCCTTTGCAGCCTTTGGTGCAGTTGCCTGCTCTGCTTCTTGGAGCACTCTCCTCTCTTGTTCTTTCTCATGTTCAGCAACTACATCTCATAGGTCAGTGTTGACCTATGAGTGTTAAACATTGCTCTTTCCATGGCAATTGGCTTCTCATTTTTCAGGTTTCAGCTTACATGTCTGTAATAACTACCTTTTCTAATTTTAATGCTTTGACATCTCAGGGACTTGCTGACTCTAGAGGGTCTACCCATGCCACGGTCAGTACATTCATATTGATAGTAAAGTATGTGCATGAAAGAAACATTTCAGAACCCTTATTCAACTATCTCTGCTTCTGCTCTCAACACCCTACTGCCAGGCACATTAGGGGTACCTCTGTGCATCACAGCTCACTAAATTGACTCAGCTAATAAGTCCTAAAGCCACCAATCCTGTCTTGCTGATTTCTGTTTTGTGCTCTTCATTTCTCCATACTTTTCCTGCTGGCCCTAATGCTTTCCCACTTGACCTCTCCCCCTCACCCCCTAACCCCCCCCCCCCCGGCTGCCATGATGTGGTATAACAAACCTTCCCCCAGGAATCTATGAGGATCATAAGAACATTTCAGTGCAGCCATATCTTCATCATCTAGCCTTGCTTTTCCTGAATAATATTAATTTAAAAAGAGCTGTGCTTTAAAGAGCCTTTTCCTGAACACTATTGTTTTTTTTTTACATGGAAAATGCCAGTGTTGTAATGATCTAATTTGTACATTCATTGTCTAGTCATTTCTCATCTCAATTCTCCCACTAGACTTGTTGAGGCTTGGGACCATGTCGGTCTTTGTAAAGGAGAATAGAACACTTGACAAGGCTGTCCAGAAAGCAAGGAGATAGTCCTCTGCTCTGGGTTCCATAGACATGTTTTCCTATTTGTCTATCATTTCTTTGCAGACTAAGGTCTAAGGTGGAGTCAGAAGGGAATGTGTGTAGTGTTGGACAAGTCACACCTTCCTTTCCAAGCTCATTTCATCAGCAGGAATGGGCATCCATGGCTGCCTTAAGAATTGAGGTGAGCTTCAGTGACGGCACATGCCTTGTGTCTGGCACTTAGGGCTCAATGACTGATTGCCATCATTAGTGGTTGTTTCAGTCATCCTGGTAATTATCACAAACCTACAGCTACAGACATTAGCAAAACAGCAACATCTCGCATTTGGATTTCCATCTCTGCATATGGTGACCTGACAGAGGACCTCACACCTGCTTCAGAGAAGAGAAAAAAAAATCCTGCCTCATGTTGGCTCTGTCCTCTGTCTCCAACTTGCCACATGGTCTTCACCCCTCCCACTCTGGTTGGAAGGTCAATTACAGTGTAGCCCTTTTCCAGGATAATAAGTTTTTAATGTAGACACAATTAGTGAATAAGCAGTTGATTAGCTCATTATGAAAATACCGAAAACAACACCATTTGTGGTGGCAGAATCTCAGCAAAGACAGATCTGTTCCCTTTTCATGCTATCAGCTGGGTCAGCAAGCCAGTAAAGGGGACATATTTTACCATAATATTAAACCCTTTTAACACTGAAAGGCCATTATGTTAGAAAAAAAACTTACCCTCTAGGGTATTAATTAGGGAGATGGAGCTTTAAAAATTCACAATCCCATTAAATTCTTCTCTTATAGCCATTTTCATGAGGAATCCTTAATGTGAAATGCTGATGGAAAGCACAACTCTGAAGAATGTATGAAACTCGGAGCTGTTGATCTGTCATTTTTAAAGGAGATGGAAAATGGAGAACACCACATTTCTGGTATTGGGTGTGAAAAGTAATTGTGAGCACTATGGACTGGCAGTCAGAGAGGAACACAGCCTGTGTGCTGTGGTCCCCAGGCTCCCCAAGACTAATGATGACAGATGATAGCTCTGTGTGGAAGCACATGCTGTGTCCCAGGCCAGGACCACTATGTTCTCTTGGGCCTTTCCGGAGTTTCTTTGCATCTTTAGCTGGTGTGGAAAATCTCATTCAGAATTCTGGAGCATGTGTTTAAAGCTATAGACACTTAAATGTTGGTTCACCACTGTGACAGACAATGATCCCAAGCTGTATAGTGTGCCATGGTTGAAGAGTGAATGTGTTGTTTATAAGGTCCCTGAATATTGGGATTCCTCGTGTGAGGGGAATATCTGTGCACAAAGAAGTCACAGCAACTGCAGATGAGAGTAAAGTGATATATGAAGGACTTAGGAAACATCAAAGTGGGTGGAGAACAGTGTGGGGATTGTTTTGTGCACTGTGTATTTAGACGCTGATTTCTATGCACGGATATCTGGTTGCATTGTCATGATCACTGAAGCATCTCCTGTCTCAATGTGTAAAAATTGTTCTCTCTCACCTCTGATTGGTTACTAAAGAGCTAAATAACTAATAGCTAACAGCTGGGAAGGAGAGTTGAGGCTGGACTTGGAATCAGGGGTGGGAGATTCACAGGTTGAGGGAGAAAAAGGAAGGGCAACGAGAAGGTGGCCTCGAGGGAGTCGCCATGAGGGTATGGATGGAGCAGGAACAGTCAGGGCGAGACTAAGATGGCGGGTGATAGAACACGGGAAAGCAGGCCAGTGTCAGGGTTAGTCAGGTTAATTTAGATTGAGCTGAAGGAGAATCTGCCTAGCTAGAGTGCTGAAGCTTATAAATTCAGGTCCTCTTGTTATTATTTGGGAGCTAGATCAGAAATAGAGAACCCCTACTTTTAATTTTGCAGAACAGAGCCGTCACAAGCAAGGTGAGTGAGCGCATGCAGGCCTTTCCAGAAGAGAAAATGGCCCTGGCCTGGGTCCTGTTCCAAATGAGCACAGGACACAGGGCATTCGGAATATAGCAAGAAGGCCAAGTAACTGAAAGTGTAGTGGATGACAAGAGTATGTCTGGAGAACAGCTAAAGGGCCGTGTGGATAGGAGAGACTGCAGTCTTCATCTGGAGAGAATAGAAACCATCAGCAAATAACATAGCAGCTCTTCTGTATATGTGAGCCTATAGACACATGCTGGGTTAAAGCTGAAAAGCTTAGTGTCTGATGGGACACTTTCTTTCCCTAATCCGTTCCTCACCCATGCAATGGACCTAAATGGCAGGATTTCTGGTTTTCTCTAACACAGACTTACACCACAAAATTTGTTCCTAGTGCTTGCAGAGTCCAGGTAGGAACGTTTCCTTCTGTATCTCTTTCCTGTTCACCCCGTCTTTTCCCACATTCCTCTCTTTTCTTCCTTCTCCACTTTCTGCTTCTCTCATCCTCTCTCTTCCCCTCCTTCCTCATCTCTTCTCTTCTCCACCCTCTCTTTTGCCTTTTTAAACATATACATCCTCTCTTTTAACTTTTAGGATTCAGAACCCTTTCTTTCAAAACTGGGACTTCTGTCTTGTGTGTTTCTCTTATTAAATTAATATATTTAGTGGGTAACTTTATGCCTGGCTTTTCAGTGTATGCTCACATCTTAGTTAAGGAGCCTAGGCATGTTTATGATATAAAGAACATGAGAAGGTGTTCTTTAAAGGAGCAGAGACTTGACAGAAACCACGTGGCTTGCTGATCACTCTTCCTCAGGGAGTGTTACTGAATTCAGTCGTCAGTCACAGCAGAGGGTTGGTGCACGTGGCCTCCCTAAGGATACATAACAATCTTGCTTTTGGTTTTGACTATTCTCCTTTCTATGGATTTTAATCATAAAAACCTCACTTTACCATCCCCTCATGCTGGCAAGAACAGCATCATCCGGTGATTCAGTGATCCAATGATAACTGGAATCTGATGTTGCATCTATTTGGACGCACAGAAAAGTGCTCACAACAATCATAAGACTTAATCACAATTCACTTCTCTTGATGGCTTCATTTTGTATTTATTTTCAATAAATAATCTTGATGTTAATTCCTAGTGGGCCACAGGAGAGGAGGCGGGATTTTAATGACTTGGTGATGAAGTGGAAATATTGTGAAATGCCGAATAATGTATTTTGTTTGTCACCTAATTACTTATCTGCTGCCTAAGAGCGTATTTCATAATATCTTACTTCCCGATCTGTTCATCTGGCAATAAAATTTCTTCCTTGTGATTGCTATGTGCTCCCAAGTAAAGACCAGTGTATTAGAAGCTCAATATATAACGAGGCTTTAATGATCTGATAATGTCTTTTATAAAACTGAGAAAGGAATTTCTTGTTTCACTAAATTCTTCTCCAGAAGAACATTGCTTGAAAGAGAACTGTTTTTCCACCAGAACACACACACACAAACAAACAAGCACTTTCTTACTTGCTCCCAAAACAAATGCTTGTTAAATTCTGGTCATCTGCAGCAGTCTCTCTCTCTCTCTCTCTCTCTCTCTCTCTGTGTGTGTGTGTGTGTGTGTGTGTCAAGGTCAGAGGTCAGCTTTGGGTGCACTTCCTCAAGCACCTCCAACTTCATTTCGATTAGGGTTCCTTATTGGTCTGGAGTTGCTAAGAAGGCTAGGCTGGCCAAAGAGTGAGCCCCGAGGATCTACCTGTGTCTGTCACCTTAGCGCTGGAATTGCAGGCACACACTATTGTCCCAGGGATTCTGGGCTTTGATCTCAAGTACTCATAGTTGCCTGACTAGCACTTCACAGCTTATGCTGTCTCCTCAGCTCCATGTTTTGTAACTTTTGTTCTAACAATGTTGCATAAATAGGTCAAAATGTTGGCTGCGTCCTAGAGAAACAATGTCCCTTGCATCCTTTGACAACATGCTGGAAACTACAATGTGGGAGCAACAAGTCTAGATACACATGTAGCATGTGTAGCTTCAGAGTCATAGATTCAGCTTATCACCTACTTACCAAGCTACAGAGCCTGTGCTGAACAGTGGAGGCCAGAGAACGACAGACCTCTACTCTCACGGACTCAATAATTTATATCAGCAATTCTCAGTTAAAGACAGTTTAGTTCCCTTCACCCCATGTGGGGAAGCGTAGCAATGTCTGAGGATATTCTTGGTTGTCTTAGGTTGCAAGAGAAGCTCCTGGCATCTAGTGGGCAGAGTGAAGCAGTGTGTAGCACAACCTCTCACTCCCATGCCAAGATATTAGTATTACTAAGGTGAGGCGATCCAGCCATTGTAATAGAGCCTGATAAATATACCCAGTGTTAAAGGAAACTTAGGTTGATCATTTCCAGGGCACAATAGTAGGGCACCTAGTCCAGACTTAGATGGATAGTATAGGTTTCCTGGTAATGGCTAAACTGAAGAGCTTGAAGACATTACCCAGAGTCTGGCAGATTCTGGCTCAAAGAGTGGCTTTCGTCTCTCAAGGCCTCAGTCTCCTACCTTCTTCCTGTAAACGGAAGAGTTGGAATAGATGATTTCTATAGTCATCTCTTACTGTGTTTTTGTTTGTTTGTTTTATACATTAATATAGGATCTATTTACACAGGACTTAAATGTTTTAAAAGTAAATTTATTTTCAACTAGCACATAAAATAAAAATTATACGTATGAATGGAGTTATGCACAATGTTGTGTTTCTTTGTTCTTTGAGACAAGTCTCATTAAGTTTCTAAGGCAGACCTGGAACTCATTTTGGCTCCTGGCTGTCTTTAAACTCTTAATCCTCTTGTCTTCATTTGTGAAATGTTGGTATTGCAAGTGTGTACTACCATACCCAGAACATGCATGGTTTAGATAGGATTGTACAACATATGATATTTACATTAAAATAAACATAGTCGTTCTACTGTGAAACCACACCAGAGTCTCTTGCTCATATCTAGATAGAATTCAATACCATTTGTCAACCTTTCTCCATCCATTTCTCTCCCTTTCAACCATCATCCAGTTTCATCTCCCCTCATCACTGACCACCATTCTACTCTCAGATTCTCTGAGACTGACCTTTTTAGAGTCCACTTATAAGTGATCATTCTTCTCCTTTTAAGCCTAGTTACCTTTGATTTTTTTCATCTTGTTTTAAAAGTCAGAGTTGCATATATTTTTAAATGGCTGAACATTATTTCATGGTGTATATGTCACATATCTTTCCCTGCTACTCTGTATCTTTCCAACTTTAGTACATGTCTGCCAAAGTGAGCACTGTATATTCTACTCATTCTTCATCCACTCATCTGAGAATGGGCACTGAGGGTTTTCCACTTCTTAAAGATTATAAATAGTACTGCAGTGAACACAACATGCTGATTTTATTTCTTGGACATACACTCAAGAGTGAGATTGCCAGATTACATGAATTTTTTGTTATTGTTTTGTTTTGGCGTAGCATTTTGTTATAGAGCCTAGACCAACCTAGAACCTATCCTTTGCCTCCTTAGTGCTGAGAAAACATGTAGGCACTGTGTACACGGTATTTCCTCTTCTACATTTTTGCCCTTAATTGTAAAATCTGTTCACGTAACAAGTTCCAGAACCTGGTTGTTTACTTAACAGCACCAGGCTTTCATTAGTACTCGTAGTGGGTTCTAACCACACAAAACTCTTCCCTTCTCGCGTGACCTGACACTTCCGCTTTCCCTATCAATGCCACACATAGCATTTGAGCTCCTCCTAGGACTCTAGGTCCTTTGGGCCCATTCGTGGTTTCAAAAAAGATTTGGTAGCATTAAATATGATAGGAAATGAGAGAGGAGCGGGGAGTGAGCTAGGCAGTGAGACATTTGAGAAGCGTTGATGAGAAAGAATCAGTGAAGCAGGTTAGTTGCCGCTCCCAGGGGCTAGGAGAATGGTCAGCCTTGAGTGTGCCGAGTGCTGACGTCCAGTGTTTAGTTGTATTGGTGGAGCACAGGAAGAAGAAGCTGATTGTTTATTCAGATGATCCCTACCTCTCTTTCTTTCCAAATAAAGGAGCCAGACAGGCTGTGTGGATATGACGGTTCTGCAAGGACCAAGGAAGTATCTTCATAATCATGGGTCAAAGCTTGTCTCTAAAGAAGAAAAGGAAGACTTCTCATGCAGAGAAAAGCCGCAGTGTATACCAGTTACTCATTACACACCATGAGACCAGAGAATCTAGGCCTGTGCCCAGGTCCTTAGGATGGGGCATTACAAAGGACTTGGGTGATGTGAAGCAGTGTCGGCTTGGCTCCCAGATCTTTACGTAGTATGATTTCATTGAGTTTCTCATTCCTCTTTTAAGAAAGAAGAGATGGGAGTGGGGAAAAGATTGGAAAGTTTGGTCTGTATTAGATTTTTTTATTAATTATACTTTATTCACTTTGTATCCCCCATAAATCCCTCCCTCTTTCCCTCCCAATCCCACCTCCCCTCCCCCTTCTCCACATGTGCCCCTCCCCAAGTCCACTGATAGGGGAGGTCTTCCTTTCCTTCCTTTTGCTCCTAGTCTATCAGCTCTCAAAAGTCAGGAGTGGTTGGTTGCATTGTCTTCCTCTGTGGCCTGGTAAGGCTGCTCCCCCATCAGGGTGAGGTGATCAAAGAGCAGGCCAATCAGTTCATGTCAAAGCGAGTCCCTGTTCCCATTATTATGGAACCCACTTGGACACTGAACTGCCATGGGCTACATCTGTGCAGGGGTTCTAGGTTTTCTCCATGCATGGTACTTAGTTGGAGTATCAGTCTCAGGAAAGACCCCTGTGCTCAGACTTTTTGGTTCTGTTGCTCTCCTTGTGGAGTTCCTGTCCTCTCCCTAACTTACTATTTCCCACATCTTTCATAAGATTCCATGAACTCTTCCCCACAGTTGGCCATAAGTCTCAGCATCTGCTTTGATATTGTGCAGGGCAGAGCCTTTCAGGGGCCCTCTGTGACAGGCTCCTAGCTTGTTTCCTGTTTTCTTCTTCTGATGTCAATCTGTTTTGCCTTTCTGGCTGGGGATTGAGCATTTTAGCCAGAGTCCTCCCTTCCTGATTAGTTTCTTCTTAAATACCTCTACCTCCCTTCCAAACTCCACTCCCCAACCTTAGGTAGAAGAATAGTAGGTAAAGGCATATACCTTATGCCAGTCAGGGCCAAGTTCTTCTTGTAGACCATGTGAGACCCAACACAGAGCAGCCAGGCGGATTCAAGTGCATGAACCTACTGTGTGTTGGTTACTTGTATCTTGTGACAGAATGTCTTATAAAAGCAACTTAAGGAAGAATTTATTTTGGTCCGTAGTTGGTCTAGTCCTTCATAGTAAGGAAGTCAGGGTGTCAGCAACTGGTCACATTGCAACTACAGTCAAAAAGAAGACACCAGCGAATGCTCAGGCTCAGCTGGCTTTCCTGCTTCTGTGCAGTTCAGGACCCCCAAGGCTAGGGCTAGTACCACTAACTTTTAGGTGGGTCTTTTCATCTTTTCATCTCCGCTTACATAATGAAGATGATCTCTACAGGTATGTCCAAAGGGTAACCTGTCCTAAATAATCCTTCACAGATCTGTGAGGAGGGTTTTGTCACAGGTAATTCTTAATCCTGTTGAGATGATGGTTACTAAGCTGATGAATAACTAGTATTAACTCATCTGTGCTGCGGGTTCTAGATTCAGCCCAAGCGTGGCCCTTCTCACACATGTGAAGACTGGTGCCCAGTGCATCTGTGAGCTGGCTTTTGACTCATCACTATCTTTTCTCACCAACAAAATATAATTATAGGCTTATTGTTATAACCTCACTTGAAGGAGTGGGTGGGAGGATGGGCCTGGGCTCAAGGCAGATAATGGCCTCACAGATCCACAGCCCTCAGATCACCCACATCTCTTCTCTTATTCGGTTCTTCATCTGTTGTTGAGAGAATAAATGAGGCACAGTGCTGACTTGGTGCTATTCATCTGGTGGTTACTCCAAAGCTGGGCAAGACACATGAATCCAATAATAGCCTGTTTATCTCCACTTTTGATCTCTGAGGGCCCAGGCTGGGGATCCTCCTCATTTTCTGACTTTGGGAAGTGTGAGTCTCTTTTCCTTTTCTCAGCTCAATCCACCATCAGATGAGCCACCACCAACTCTGAGGTGTGTTGGCAACCTAAGTGTTAGAAAGATTGGCATTTTGATTCTACCATGGACTGTGTACAATGCTCTATCTAAGAGAACACACAACCTACTTAATTGACGGTTATCTGAAAATTTCTCTCCTGTAGCTTAGAAGTCCTCATACCCCTGGGCTGGAATTAAACAAACAAACAAACATTGGCTTATAAAATGCTTATTTGTATCAATACTGTATTTTGAACCTCAAAAATCAATAACTGGGCTTTTTTGTAGTCTGGTTCCACTGTACAAACTCTCCTCAGAGACTCTGGCTGCTTATGAACATCTGCATAGTGAGGAAGTGCCCCTTATACAAAAATGTCTTAGGAGAAATATTACAGTCAGTAATTTACAATATCCTACCGTGAGTGCATTAGGCATGGCTGTTATCCAGCCTTTTCTCTAAAATAATCTCATGGTTCCTAAGCAGGCATCCATTTGTGTGATTTCCTTTTTGTCTAATTTTTGTCTTAGACACTGGGCTTGAGCTCTAAGCACTGAGGTCCAGTTTTTCATTGGTATATTCTCAGTGTCTGGGACACTGTCTTAGACAGAAAGACATTCCAAACTATTACTGAATGAATGAATGGGTGAATGTGTAACTAATACTGTTTAATCGGAGATTCTATAGGGAATAGAGAGGAAAACATGTTTGAAATTAAAGGACCAGTGCAGGAATAAGAAAGAGATTCTGCTATTCTTCTCAGAGGGCACAAAGTGTCTTTTCCACCCATGTGTTAGGTTCAGGTATGTGCCTGGAGAGACAGTCTGTAATTCTGAGGGCCGGCTCTCATCTTGCATGTTTTCTGAGTGACCATGAGCAAGCTCGTCTCCTATTTGGGTCTTGTTTTCATTTTTGTTTTATCTGTACGTTTTGGAGGAACTGGGATCCCTTCAAGATCATGGTGTCACTATCTCCTAAAGAAGCTTCTACCTCTTATCTTTAAGTGTCACGTTTTACAGGTTGCTTCCTCCAATAACATTCGCAGCTCCCAACACAGCAGATGGAGCTGGTGCCACCCACGACTGACAGATGAGCCTCATTTAGGTCTCAGCATTTAACCACTTGCTAAGTGGCAGAATCATGTAGCTCCAGGTTTCTGGGAGTGCCTACCTCTTCCTCAACAACAAAGACCACATTCTACTTCCATGCCTCTGACCTTACTAGGAACATGGACCAGAGAAGCAGCCCCAGGTGTAGGAGGCTGTAGATGCACATTTTGTCTAGATAGTGGGAGATGCTGGAGAGAAGTCCAACACACGTTAGCTGGCTTGGCTTAATTCCAGATTCATCTTTTTCAACAGCCAATTGGTTTCATTTTCTGTTTTACTCAATAATAATTTCTAGAATTCTAGAAAGGCCTGGTATTAAATTTAATATGTATTAAGAAGCATGACACATGTTTTTCTATTTCACTTGTGACATCTAAAACTATGATTACTCCTTAGGAGTAATGGCACCCTCTATCCCTCTGCTGTTATTGGCTGCTATGTCCTCAGCATAAACATCTTTGGATGCTTATTGTATTTTTTATAACACTGTTCTTGTAGGTAGGTACTGTGATTATTATTTTATCTGAGGAAACAGAAATTATAAATGCTAAGAAATTGTGTAAAGTGATACAGTGATGAGGAAGAGCCAGGGTCACTTCCAAGTACACCACATCCTTTTCTTCTTAACACTTGAGAGAGAATCCTCATGAGGATCATGGCTCTGACCATGATTGTCTGGAAAGAAGAGTAGACTATAAAAAGTGAAGAGCCTCTCCCGTGTATCTTAGGAGTGAAGAATGTTGAGGCTCACCATTGAAATCTACAAATCATAGCCCAAGTAGAAAATTTAAGTGATGAGATGAGGGTATTTATGGAAATATACTAGAATTATTTGAACTTGGAGTCAGAGTAACACACCATCCTGTAGAAGAAAGTGTGCTGAAATATTTTCCGGGATACAGTATTGGATCAATGGAATGAGGTTCAAAGTTTTTGTTGGTCATGTCTTGTGTGTGTGTGTGTGTGTGTGCGCGTTTGTCTTGGCCCAAGATATTGAGGGATTTGCAGTACCAGAGAGAGATTAGAAATCCAATCAGTCTAAGAAAGGTCTTCTGGTTAACTGTATTCTTAACTTAGATTTATCAGAAACTTACGGCTTCCACAGCTCCAGGGAACTACTGGCATTTGCGATGCAGCTGACATGTTTGTTTATGCTGTGGCAGGTTGAATGCTTTCATTTTTTTATATTAAGTTCCCATCGAAAGGCTAATCATGGATGACCGTTGTGATTAGGGTGAATTGTGATAAACTGACGAAATAAGAGCTTCAACTCACAAGTATTTGGAGTTTAGAAAATGAGAATCTGAGCTGTCCTCTTGAGGACAGGTCATAGACTCCCTGCAGAGTGCCAAGAAAGACACAAAATCCCAATCTCAGGAAGCTGATATGGGGAGCAATTTCCTTTTCAGATGTTCAGTTACTGTTGCCCAGGAGACAGATGAGTGAGGCAAGGGCCAACTGGAGTAACATTTGGAATCTTTTGACCATCATCAATTCATTACTTGAATCTTAAAACTTTCTGGCTGTTACCATGGGCTAGAGATATTACACTGAGCACTGGCATTCTAGGAGGGAAAATAGACATGCTTTTGCATCTGGTGGAGGAGAGAGTGTCAATAAATAGTCCCACAAGTAGATATATTTTCATGAACTATGATTATGAACAAAAGGAAATGGTGTTGCATTGTTACCATTTCTGTCACTCTGTAATGTTATAATAACTAGTAATTAATTGCAATAGTATAATGACTGCTTTTCTATGAGGGGATTAAAGAATGACTTTCCTAAAACATAGATATGAAGATAGTCTAACATGATGAGTGAGGAAGCATTCTAAACAAAAAGAAGAATGTGTGTGAACATTTTGAGGATCTCTTTGTGTGTGTGAGTGTGTGTGCACATGCACACACACACAGATGAGGCCTCAGATTTTGAGGTATGCTGTGTAGAGTCAAGGGAAAGAAGTGCAGTACATCTGCAGAGAAAACAGTTACTAACTCACATGAGACCTTTCCATGGTGTGTGTTTGTTTTTATCCCAAGGGGTCTGAGCTCTGAGCATTAGTATGACTTTTAGGAGGCTCATGTAGTAGGCATAGGAGGGAAGAAGACAGACATGTCTGTCTCTAGAAGAAACAATGGTGGTTTGATTTGGTAAGAAGTCAGGGAAAGAGTGAATCTGGGAAATATTTTGGAAGTGGAACTGGAGGTCACATCTCCAGACTGCCTTTTGAATGTCGTGGACACGTTTGTGTCCATAGGCCTGGGCTCATCTCAGCCCTGTTCAGAGAAGTGTCTGCTTACAGTGGCTGCAGTCACAGCTGGGCAAAGTGCTGAGATCAAATGTGGAGTGCCCCCTCTAAATGGGTCATCTGTCAACTCCAGACCCTTAACAAGGTGCAAGGAATGTGAAGGACGGGGAGAAAGAAAGAATATCAGAGCAGGAAATGAAGACGAGTACTGTGAAATGCTGTCTCCTAGACATGGCATGGCTGCTGCACTCATGCACTCACTGGATATAGAGAGGAGGGTGGGCATATGCCAACATACACACAAACAGGAGCAGAGAGGGAGGGAGAGGAAGATGGGGGGGAGAGGGAGATGGAGGGAGAGAAACACACACACACACACAGAACATGATTAAGATAGGACAGGGCTATACTATGGAGATCCTGGAGAAATTAGAAGGGCTGGTGGGTAGGGTAATATTTCTTGTGTTCTCAAAGAATAAAATTTAAAAGTAAAATAACCTGTGTTATATAGTTCAGGGTAAGGTGGGAAAACAGAACTAAATTCACCCACAATTACACTAAGGGACTCAGCAAAGACTTGGGAGAGACAATTATCAGAATTGTAACCATATTTGTCCTATGCCGTCAGTCATAGGTATGATGCCACGGGGTGTAGAGGGGTGTTGAAGAAGGGTAAAGGGATGGAACTGGAGCACTGCATTGTGCTGGGATATGGGACAAGCATAGAGAACAATATAAAGCAAATGATTGATCCTGGAAGGTCCAAAGTCTGACAATTAAATTTACCCAACCTCCCCCAATATTTCGAGTTTTTTTTTTTTTTTTTTTACTTTCCTGGGATTATTTTCCAGGTGTTTTTGAGAGTAAGCACGCTCTGTGAGATAAGTATTATGTCTTACTTTTTCTTTTTGAAAATTATATTAATACATGAGGATAATAAGTTTTCATCATATACCTTTCTCCATCGTCCACCATTTTATTTTATTTTATTTTATTGGTGTATACATCTATGTGCCAGCTTCCCCTCTACCCTGCATGTGTCTGACAGATGTGCTTGTGTGTATGCCAGAGGTCTTTTAGGCATCATCTACTTCTTTTTTTCACCTTTACTTTTGAGACAGGGTCTCTTGGTTCTCAGAAACTCACTACATCAGCCTGGCTGGATTGTTCCTCAGGGAGCCACCTGTCACTGTCTCCCCGGCACTGTGATGACTAACAGGAGTCCCCATACAAAGCTTTTTAGTGGATTCAGATTGAACTCAGGCTCTTGTGCTTGCACAGCTTGTCTTGGGATGGATTGTACTGAGAAGCCACTTCTTTAGCCCCTTATCTCAGTTTAGAGATGAGGAAAAGAATAAACAGAGAAGTTAATGCACCTATCTGATACCACATTAGCCCAAACTCTATACAGACCTATGGTGTAAGACCAGCTATCTCTAGTGGTTTAGAAATATTTAGCCATTGAAAGACCTTTCCCTGTTTTCTTTAGCTCTGGATTCATATTCCCTGTCCTCTCTCTATTTCCCACCAGCTCTGTGTGTCCAGTCCTCCTGAGCTCCCCATATTGGCCACAGGCAGCTTTTACTTAAGTTGATCCAAATGCCTTTATTGGTGTACCTTGAACAAGCCAGCCAGCCAGCCAGCCAGCCAGCCAGCAAGCAAACAAACAGACAGCAGATGCAGGATTGTCTAGAGGCCCTATGTCAAATGTCTTTGCCTCTGACCTGGTGTGGACCTTTTAGTACGCATCTCACATCCATGGAAAAATGTACTCTCGAGCAGTTTAGTACCTTGGCTTTGCACCTAAGCTATGCCCAGTTTTCTCGTTTGTTTTATTATCTTCTGTACTCTCCCCCCACCTCCCATTCTTGTCAGTTTCTGTCCTAGGCATCAAATGTTCCATAAACAAAAGATGTATGTGCTACACACATACTTAAAAGAGAGAGAGAAACAAAACAAAACAAAATGGAGCATAAACCAAGGTATTAATTCCTGCACTTTGCTTTGAGCAAAGTCTGACTTTGAGGCAAAATAAAGCGCCTTCCATGTTGCCTATTACCAAGCAGGTATCTGGAAACCAGTCCATTTTCTTTCTCTCCTGTATGTTCGATGTGAGAAGGGCAGGGGAAGTGAGGAAGAAAAGGACATATTCCCAGATCTCAAAGAGGTATGGAGAAAAGAGTTGTCAAGTGAGTGATAAGAAAATATACTTCTGCATTGAATTATATTCCACCCCAATTCATATATAGCAAGAAGTTTGCAGTTTCTAATTTCAACGAATGTGACCTTTTTTGGGGACAAGATCACTGCAGATATAATGAGTTGAGAAGAGTCCATACTGGGGCACAGTGGGTCACCCATTCAGCGAGAACAAGGAATTCGGCTGAGGTGGCTTGCAGGTGGATAGCGTGAACAGTGAGAACTGACTTCTGTAAGACAAGGGCTATCATGATGCTATCCAGGCTCTCCCTCACCATCTTAGAAAGAAGCACATCTGCTCACACCTTAACCTTAGACTCCTAGCTCCCCAAACTGGAGATCAACACATTTTTTTTCTGTTACCACATCCCAGTTTTATAGGGCTTTGTCACACTGCTATAGCAATGTAATCTCGGGGTCCACAAGAGTACAGTTACACATCACTCAACAACAGAGATATATTCTAATAAGTACATTGTTGGGCTGTTTTGCCAACGTGCAAATGTCTTTGTGTGTACTTACACTGGCAAAGAAGACTACAGCATCCCTGAGTGATATTTTATAAGATACCACCATTTGTAAATATTAATGTAGTGTAAAACTGTCTTTCCTGGTGCTGTGGAAGTGAGGCTGGTGTCTTGGAGGATGTGACACTCAAAAACTGAGAAGTAAAACATAGTTCAACATTACTTTCATTTTTTCCTTCATCAGAATGTTTATTAAAAATATAGATTGAGGGTCCTGTGCTTAAATGTCATTGTGGTATATGTTGACTTCCATCAAACAGACTTTTCACAAATTTTGAACAGAAATTGTAAACAGAAATGACTGCCAAGACAGTACCATTTCAGACATAAGTCCCTTAGACTTTGACATTATTTACTATTCCATCAACACTCACAGACGTGTGTATCACAGGCTTAAGGGCATACTATGACAGCAAGACATCTTTTCGCATTTCCCAAGTAGTTTTGTATTTCAGCTATGAAGGTCAGTTCCCAAAGCCCAACTTATTCTTAACAAGTAGAGTTTGATGTCCATTTAATCAGTCTTACATCTTTCTGGGGCAGCTCATCAGCAGAGAGGAGGAGAAACTATCACCAGGTTCTTCATGTCATATGCAACACCTAATCCTCATAGGCTGTCCAAGTTCTTTAAGACATGGAGTGACTCACAGCTGGGCCACATAGATGAGGTAGTTCCAAATGGAGGAGATCGCATGCTCTTGCACCTTCCCTTTCATCTTCTCTGGGGTCAGCTTTGGTGCGAGACTCTCATCCAGAACACTGTGGCTCTGACTCCAAAGCTTGTGAGCTCTGCATCCCGCTCTCCTCCAGTGACCTTTCACAAGCATGAAACAGGGCATCTTACAGACTAACCACGGCATTTAAACACATGGTTAATTGTTACTTTGGAATTAGTTCTAACATGCTTGGTACCTGGTGTCTAATCCTACAACAAATTAAGACCTGAAATAAAGAAAACCAAAATGGATTGGCTACTGCTCCCTCTGTGGCTGATAGAGAATGACCATGCGAGGACAGAGGGAAACCACAGAATCAGGGCAGTCAGAGGGAAGGGTGCAGAAAGAAGAGAGAAAGGAATACAACCAAACCACAGCACTCTGAGGCTGATGAGCAAGGGGCAAGTGTCTACTTGTAGAACTCTCTCATGAAGTTGACCAAAATGGCTGGTGTAGACATTGAGCAATCCTTTATATTTAGAGTGATAGTCCTGAGCGTGGCAAGTTAAATACCTGTCTTAGTCCATTTACTTTTGCTATAACAAAATACCTGAGACAAGGTAATTTATAAAGGAAAGATGATAATTTATCTAAGGTTGTAGAGGCTGACAGCCCAGAATTGGGCAGCTCTATCTGGCAAAGGCATCACGCTCCATCTGTTCATAGTAGGACATAGAACGACAAGTGGGCATGTGCAGAGACAGACACTTCGAAAGACAAGGGGCAGATACTCTTTCAAGGCAACTAACACAGTCCCATGAGAATTTCATTAATCTGTCCTAATGTCTTAGTCATCTTCTAGAGGTTTCATGACCTCTCAGTGACGTTTACCAAGGTATACGGAGGGATCAATTGTAACATCAGTTCCAGAGGGCACATAGCACCCCATGATAGCACTGTAGAGATGATCGTGATAACAACACACTGTAGCAGAAATGGTAATTCTGTCTCCCTTCAGCACAGACACAATGGTACTTCAGATTAAAATTAAATGTCTCCTTAGGTTTCTGTCTTTGTTACTTTGTGGGCTTTGTTGTTATTTTTAGAATATAGACAAAGCAAATCCTCTGTTGTGAAGCCAAGCTAGACTTAAAAAATATTTATTTATGTGTATTTATTTGTATCTGTTTGTTTGCATGAATTTGTGACCATATGCATGCAGGAGCATGTAGGGTCCAGAAGAGGGCATTGGATGGTTGTGAGCCGCCCTGGGGGTGCTGGGAGCTGAACCAGGTCCTCTGTAAGAGCAGTAAGCACTCTTAACCACTGGGCCATCTCTCCAGCTCCTCTCCTGCCCTTTCAGGAGCCCTCTTGTCTGGCTGTGTCACACCTTGAACTGTGTGGATTATAATTTGGGTTGTCTTTGTCAAGTCACCATGCCACACCTCCTACTCAGTCCCCTCTTCACCGGAAGTGTAATCCCAGACAGCGAGGTGAATGTCTGTTCTCCAGCACCGATGTAAAACTGGCCACAAGCAAACATTAAGTAAACATTTCACAACTTGAAAATATTCCCACCCTAAATGGTTAAAGGAAAAATAAGCACTTGCATACCCTGAAGATATAAACCTGAAAGTAGCACAAGCTGCCGTTGCACAGGTTTTGTGATTATGCATTAGCACTTTTTCCTCCATTGTGAATTGGTGCTTGTCCCACTGCCATCAAGACTCAATGAGATAGATTTAATTCTCTTGCATGGCTTTTTATTTTCTGGTGGGAGAGTAGCTTGCTATTCTCAAGTCCTTTTTTTTTTTTTTTTTTTTACAAATTTAGGGTAATTTTGACTACCCTTTCTTTCTCTTTCTCTCTTTCTCTCTCTCTCTCTTTCTCTCTTTCCTTTTCTTTTTTTCTTGCTTGTGGCCAAAGACAAATCTACATGGAATTTCAAATAATATAATTTTCAGGTTTTCCCCTTAAGAGGATGCTGGGCATAAAGATTTGGACAAATTAGAAAGGAAAAGCAGAGCTAAGAGCCAGAGTTCTGTTCTGACTTTGAATGTCCATTCTCTTTGCCGTTGTTATGATAATTACCTGAGCAATTGTTGCCTGCAGGGACATCTCCTGACCTTTCTCTCTCAAAGGTCCTGTTTTGATACAGCTGAAAAAAATTCTGGTTTGTGTCCAAGTATTCTGAAACTTAACACTCTTCTCTTGGCTGCAGTCTGTTGCTTTGATTTCCTGGGCAATTGGAGGCAATAAAGCTTTCTCTGCTGTGGGGGATGCCTGCAATGATCCCCTGTGATACTAAGTGCCTTCTGCTTTGTGTCTGTAAAGCCTACAGCAAGCTTAAAAGGGAGCTGTTATGGGCCCAATTTAGAGGTTAGAAGGCTGAGGCCCACAAAGACTTTATGACACCAAAAGTGCTATAGGTAGATGAAGTCAGTTCCAATTCCAAACTAGCTCCTAAGCCGCACGCCTGTGTCGTTCGTTATGTTCTACAGCATGGTGCTGTGTGCTAAGACAGAAGCTTAAATCTGAGTCTTGTGTGCACTGTTTTGGAAAGGGTGGGATGAAGAGCCATGGGCAGGACCAACATGGCCTCCAGAGCCAGTTATAAACAGAGTCCTTCTCAACTGTTGAAAGGTTTAAAAAAATAATTTTTATGAGATTCCTTAGTATAAAAACTAGAACTTTTCCACAAGCACAAATGCTAGAAGATAGGAAATATTAAAAATTGTGCAAATGAATGAATATATGACTCTACTGAAGGTGTAAGGGCACTCAGAGACTCCACAAGAAAGCTGGGCTTTGTAGATGGGAGGGCTTGTTCATTCTATGAATACAGTTTAAACTATGTTCTCTTGAGCAAGAAGAAACAAACAAGCCTGGATCTGGACAGGGTTTTTCTCCTTTGACTGGGACACTATGAGAAGGAAATGGACTGAACGCAGGAGACTTTCTCCTCATTCTGAAGGCCAGTGCCGAGTCTCCATGGTTCTTTTGTTCTGTGCTAGCAGCGGCAAAGCTCAGTGGAGGAAACACTGCAGGAGACAAACCTTGAAGGAAATCTTGCTGCTGTCCTGATGTACTATTTGTCTTTGGACAAGTCATTGAATATATCTAGGCCTTTTTGTTTGTTTTCTTTCTTCTGTGTGTGTTTGTGTGAGGGTGCATGCATGTGTGCAAGTGTACATGCGTATGTGTTCGTGTGGAGTCTAGAGTACATGTTTGGTGTTCCCTAGGTACTGTTAACAACTTTATTGTTTATTCATTCACTTTACATCCCGAATGCACCCCTCCCCCTTCTTCTGGTTCCACCATCGCAACCTTTTCCTCCTTTCCCCCTTCCCCTTCTCCTCAAAATTGAGGAGCCCCCCTCCATTACCAACATCCTTTGGCACCAAGTGCATTCTACTGAGGCTAGACAAGGCAGCCCAGTTAGGGCAAGTGATCTAAAAGCAGACTAGCGAGTCCACGTAAGAGGCAGTGTATGCTCCAATTGGTAGGGGACCCACATGAAGACCAAGCTGCCTATCAGTTACATATGTGTTGGAGCAAAGGTCAGTCCATGCCTGCTCTTTGGTTGGTGCTTCAGTCTCTGCAAGCCCCCATAGGCCTAGATAAGTTGAGTCTGTCGGTCTCCTTGTGAAGTTTTTGTAGCTCTCAGGTCCTTCTATCCTTTGCTACAAGACTCCTCCTGGCTGTTCGTCTCACTCAGCATCTGTTTTGATCTGCTGCTGAGTAGAACCTCTCAGAAGACAGTTATGCTAGGCTCCTGTCTGCAAGCATAACAAAGTATCATTCAGAGTGTCGGGGGATGGCTTTCTTCTATGGTGTAGGTCTCATGTTGGGGCAGTGATTGGTTAACTGTTCCCTCAATCTCTGCTCCATCTTTATCCCTGCATTTCTCGTAGGTAGGGTAAATTTTGGGTCAAAGATTTTGTAGGTGGATTAGTGTCCCCATCCCTTCACTGAAAATTCTGCCTGGCTATGAGGTAGCCACTTCAGTTTCCATGTCCTCAACTGCTCGGAGTGGCAGCTAGAGTCACCTCCATGTACTCCCAGGGGCCTGTCCTATCTTGGGTCCCCCGCTTGTTCCAGAGAGGCCTCCCTCGGTTTCCCTTTTCTCTCCTAGCCCTCCTACCTCTTGTACCTGCTCTTCCCACATCTGATCCTTACCCTTGTTGCCCTTCCCACACCCTTTTCCACCCAGTTCTCACACTTCATCCACTGCTGATGTCTATTCTATTCTCCTTCTGAGTGGGATTCAAGCATCCTCCCTTGGGCCCTTATTACTTAGCTTCTTTGGGTCTGTGGCTTATAGTTTGGTTATCCTGTACTATATGGCTAATAACTGAAAGTGGGTACATATCATGTTTGTTTTTCTGGGTCTGGATGACCTTATTCAGGATGATTTTCTTACTTACATCCATTTGCCTGCAAATTTCCTGATTTCCTTGCTTTAATAGCTGAGTATTCCATTGGGTAAATGTACCACATTTTCTTTATCTATTCTTTGGTTGAGGGACATCTGGATTGTTTCCAATTCCTGGATATTATGAATAAAGCTTTATTTCAGGGATTCAGGGATGATTCAACATATGAAAATCCATGAGTGTAATACACCATATAAACAAACTGAAAGAAAAAGATCCCACATAATCATCTCATTAGCTGATGAAAAAGCCTTTGGCAAAATCCAGCACCCCTTCATGATAAAAGTCTTGGAGAGATTAGGGATACAAGACCCATACCTAATCATAATAAAATCAATATACAGCAAGCCAATAACCAATATCAAATTAAATGGAGAGAAACTTAAAGCAATTTCACTAAAAGCGGGAACAACACAAAGCTGTCCACTCTCTCCATATCTATTCAACGTAGTACATGAAGTCCTAGCCAGTGCAGTAAGATAACTAAAGGAGATCAAGGGGATACAAATTGGAAAGGAAGAAATCAAATTATCCCTATTCACAGATGATATGATAATATATATAAGTGACCTCCAACATTCTACCAGGGAACTCCTACAGCTGGCAAACGCCTTCAGCAAGGTGGTTAGATATAAAATTAACTCAAAAAAAAATCAGTAGCCCTCCTGTATACAAATGATAAATGGGGATGTGAAAAAAATTAAGGAAACAACACTTTTCACAGTGGCCACAAAAATTATAAAGTATCTTGGTATATCTCTAACAAAGCAAGTGAAAGACAAAAATTTCAAGTCTCTGAAGAAAGAAATGGAAGATTTCAGAACTTGGAAAGGTCTCCTGTGTTCATGAACTGGTCGGATTAACTTAATAAAAATGCCCATCTTGCCAAAAGCAATCTACAGACTCAATGCAATCCCATCAAAATTCCATCACAATTCTTTACAGACCTTAAAAGAACAGTTCTCAGATTCATATGGGAAAAAAACTCAGAATAGCTAAAACAATCCTATACAATAAAAGAACTTCTGGAGGTATCTTAATCCCTGAATTTAAAGCTGTAATACAGAGCAATAGTAATATTAACCGCATGGTACTGGCATAGAAACAGACTGATCAGTCAATGAAATAAAACTGAAGATCCAGAAATAAACCCACATACTATATACACTTGATTTTTCACAAAGGAGCCCAAATGATACAATGGAAAAAAGAAAGTATCTTCAACAAATGGTTCTGAACCAACTGGATGTCTGCATGTAGAAGAATGTAAATAGGTCCATATTTATCACCTTGCACAAAACTCAAGTCCAAGTGATCAATGAGCTCAACACAAATCCAGATACACTAAATTGAATAGAAGAGAAAGTGGGGAAGAACCTACAACAGTAGACAACTTCCTGAACAGAACACCAACAGTTCAGGCACTAAGATCAACAATTAATGAACAGGACCTCATGAAAGGGAAGAGCTTCTGTAAGGCAAAGGACACTATCAATAGAATAAAATGGCAGCCTACAGATTGGGAAAAGATCTTCACCAATCCTATATCTGACAGAAGGCTAATATCCAGAAGATATAAAAATTTCAAGAACTTACAACAAACCAAATAATCCAATTGAAAAATGGGATATAGAGCTAATCAGAATTCTCAACAGAGGAGTCTCTAATGGCCAAGAAGCACTTAAAGAAAAGCTCAACATCCTTAGATGTCACAGAAATGCAAATCAAAACAACTCTGAGATTCTACCTTACACCTGTCAGAATAGCTAAGATCAAAAACTCAAGTGACAGCATTGCTGGTGGGAATGCAAACCTGTACAACCACTTTGGGAATCAATCTGGCGTTTTCTCCCAAAATAAAGAATAGTGCTACGTCAAGACCCAGCTATACCACTCCTGGGCATATGCCCAAAAGTTACAACACCATACCACAAGGATACTTGCTCAACTATGTTCATAATTTTATTGTGGCAGGCTCTCTCATTAGCTTGAAAGTTACTAGACGGATTAGGCTTGCTGGTCAGCAGGCCCCAGCTCCTGTCTCTTTTTCTCTAGCATTGAGAATCACGAGTATGCTCCTCCACAGCTGGCTTTTCAATCTGGGTTCTAGGGATTGAATGAAGGTGCTCATGGTTGCATGGTGGGCATCTTTGGGTAGAACTATCTCCCCAAGGTTTTCTCTGAGCTTTGATTTTCTTACCTGTAAAATGATATAGAGAAATGTTTTCACATAGTTAATGTGCCTATCATTTTGCCTATGGAGTGTGACTGTTGTCTGACTGGACTATGGTTTAAATGTGCTTAAGAGAAACAAGAGAATGGAATGAATTGGAAGGAAATCCATCCCATCCACTTGTGTCAGGTTCAGTGTCCAGGTCTGAGGAAGACCTGAGCTTTCAGGCTTTGTGCTATCTCAGAACCATTGAACCAACCAATCATTTATACACAAACATTCCTTGTATGTATATGTTTCTCTTGTGTGTGTGGGTAGGATGGGATGAACTGGAGGCTGGGGGTGGGGGGGAGGTTTCTGGTACATGTGGAAACCAGAAGTGAATGTCAAGTAGCCTTCTCATTATTTCTACTTTTTTTCCCGAGGTATGGCCTCTCATTGAACTTAGCACTCACCAATTCAGCTAGGTGATTAGCCAGAAAGTACAAGGGATTGTCCTATTGCTACATTCCCAGTACTGGGAAAATTGATGCATGCCCCTGTGCCTAGCATTGTGTATAGGTTCTGACACATTTTGCTGAACAATCTCACCAGCCCAACACCCCTATTTCTTAAAGTAATTATCCACAATAGCTCAGAGCTTATATTTTGTGAGCTCTGACTAGAATCCCAAATAGGAACAGTACAGGTGATCTTCCTCTAGCTTTTCCCCAAAATCATTCCTTCCTTTTCCTGGGATTGGAAGTTCAAGAAAGGGAAATCATGTGACACAATTTTATTCTTCTTTGTCTCTCTTTGTTTCCATCTTTAGAGCCTTCAAGGGTCAGTGCACCTGGGCTTTCAGTGTCTTTTCTCTGGTTCATCTTTATCAAAACTGTTGTCTTGCCAACCATGTCTTGTCTTTAATATGCTCGTGAGTGGAGATGAAATTTAGGGGAAAATGCCTTCCAAAGATAATAGCTCGACCTAAATTGATTATTATCTGGCCTTCAAATGACTTTTGAATGTCAGCTTCCAGAGAGACAGAAATGCCCAAGACCACAGATTCCTAGAATCAGACTGCAAGATTCAGAGTGGTTCCACCATTATCACAGGATATAATGTTGCACAAAACCTGTCTGTGCCATGATTTCATCCTCTGTCAACTGAATACACAAATCCACAGAGATTCCTGGGAAATGTAGATTAATCCATATGTCAAGAATGCTGTATGTCTCATTATCCTTCTGAACTTATATATAGATAATATTTTCACTTTCTTGATCTTTATCACCACATCATCATTGTTGTCATTGTCATTATCTTCATTTTCCCTTGCCTGTATATCTCCTCATAAACCCTAAATTCCTAACTCTACCCATTATATGCCAAGCATATGTTCTCCAGAGCAAATAGTAATCTGTGTTTTTCTCTCTCTCTCATTCACAATAACACACACACATACACACACACACACACGAAAGAGAAAACAACACAGACTAAGAAAATACCTTCAACAAATGGTGCTGGGGCAAGTGGATATTCATATATCCATGTGTAGAAGTTTAGATATCTGTTCTTCATCCTGTACAAACGCTCAGTTCAAAATGTATCAAAAACTCTCATGTAAGATGGGAAGGTTTGAAACTGCTAGAGCAAAGCAATTGAAATAATTAAAGATAAAGGCACAGGCAAGGATTTGTGTAAAAGACTCCAATAGCTCAATAACCAACATGACAAATGTGATTGCTTCCAATTAAAAAGCTTCTGTGCAGCACAGTATCAGCCAGGATAGTGAAGAGAGAGCCTGAAGGATGGGGAATAATCTCTGGCATCTCTTCAGCTGATGAGGCATTAACATATAGAGCATGTAATAAACTAAAATAAAAACCAAACACTAATGATTTGGTCTGTAAGTCAGAAAACTAACTGGACAGCTCTCAAAAGCATCATCACCAATATGACTGCCCAACTGTGAGCTGAACAGGAAAAACACTAATGTACATGCCAAAGTGGATAAAAAACCCCATGAGCCCTCATCCCTACATGAAGACCTATAAGTAGCCAAGGAAAGTGGGAAGAAGGAAAGGTGATCTTCCCCAGGGAAGAGGACATGAATTGGTTGTCCAGTGCCAAAGAGTCAGCACTGAAAACACACGTACACACAGCACTGTATGGACTGAACATGTTATATTTAGGAATATATGTATACATGTAGATATATGCAGTAACAATTCATGAATAAATGAGGCTATGAATTTGAAGGAGAGATAGCATGGTATATAAGAGGATTTGGAGCAAGGAAGGGAAAGGAAATGGTGTAATTATATTATAATCTTGAAAGAAATGCCCAGTGTTCAGTCTCCATAGCCATCAGGGAAATGTAAATCAAAACTGCATGGAGATCCCATTTCAGTCCAGTCAAAATTGCTATTAAGAAAACGACAGCAAATGCTGGTGAAGATGCTGGAAAAAGCAATCCTTACCACTGCTGGTGTGGCCCCTTTGAAAATCAGGGTGGAGGTTGCTGAAGAAACGAAAACTGCAACTAAAACTGATCCTGCTCTACTAATTCAGGAATGAATGTTAGCACACCACCGAGATGCCTGGACATTGCAACATTCCCTACAATAGCTTACATATTAGCCTACGTATCCAACAGTTTTATTAGGCCACATAGAAGAGCAAAGGTTATGCTGTTTGCTGGGAAAATGGTGGAACTGGAGGCTCAGAAAGACAAATGTTACATGTTTTCTCTTATATGTAAAAATCTAAAGTTCCAAAAACATACACATGATATGAAAGTAGAAGATGAAGGGGATCAGTGGAAGCTGGGGAGGCAGAGACAAGAAAGGGCAATGGATTTGAATGTGAGCAGAATACATGATGTGCTATATGAACTGTTATAATAAAATGCGTAATTTTATATAATAAGTAATGATAATAAAATTATATACACAGCACCCAATCATTGTATTCTAATGAATAAAGTTTGTTCCCTTTTGAAGATGAGCTAAAAATTGTAATGTCACTGCAAACACACAAACACACTAACACCCCCCCACATAGATATATATGCATCAATAATTAACTAAGGGGATGGAGGGCAATGGGAATTGGGTTTATTATTATTGGGGTGTAGAACTAAGATAAGCAGGTGGGGTGATCAAGAATGATGCACTTGATAATGAATCAGTGATGTTAGAGGCATCAGAATGCATGCATGCACAGCCTAATACAGGTACAGGTGGCTACATATATAGATATGTGTAGATATGTGCATACATCTATGCCCTCATACATGGAAATGCCCTTTTTATATCATCTGATATGATAAGTAACCACAGCTCCCTTACATACAAATTTTGGTGTTTAATATTTTTCTCCAATAAAATGAACCAGGTCCTAGAAGAGAAAGATGATCCTTGGGCCTACAAAAAAATGTTAAAGAGAGGCTGGGGAGACTCTTAGTCAATGAAGTGCTTGCCATGCAAGCACAAGAGCAGGAGTCTGATCCCTGAGTCTGTCAGTAGCAAAGATGGGCTGGGCAGCCCAGAGCCTACAGTCCCAGAACAGGAGGAGAGCTGGAGATAAGAGAATCCCTGGCCAAGCAGTCCAGCCAAACCAGCGAGCTGCAGGTTCAGTGAGATACCCTGTCTCAACAGATACGGTAAAGAGTGGTGGAGGAAGACACATGGCACTGACCTCTGACCTCTGCCATCATACCTGCATGGGTATCAACATGGGAATGCACACGTGCACACAGCCCTCGCTGTCTTGGAGCCTCCAGTGTTTTTCCATCCTGTCTCCCTCATGAAACATTTTGGGGCCCATGTATAGCCATTTCTTCCAAATGAGCCAACCATCATTTGTCTTTTTATTTTTTTTTGCACTGAAACTCAGAGCACCCTCTCTGTTTTTAACTGAGCATTTTTTTAAACCCTAATTGATATGATCTAAATTGCATCCACTTTATTTCTATCTAGTGACTAAGATGCCACGTAATAATGGCACTTCGAAGGTGGTTACCTTGGAGTAAAAATACTAGATGTCTCCAATTAGATTAATTATGCCTAGATTTTCTTTGAAAATGATGTCAGATACATGAGGTCCTTCTCTATCTTAAAAGAAAAGTGCAGGATGTCAGTGGCTTCTTGCATGCTAATGTAGGTTGTAGATGAAATGTGGCTGGTGTCAGAGAACAACAAAGGCTTTGGAGTCTTTCTAAGGGCTGGAAGGTGCTGTAGAATTGTAAGGACACAAGCTGTTTTTCTTGTGTTTGATAGAGTCTGTTTCTTCGTACACACATGAGATCTCTCTGGCACTGAAGTGTACCTAGTAGAGAAATTACTCCTCCAAGAGAAAGACACAACCAATGCTACTGGGTTCCTCTATGGACATAGCTGCACACAAAATAATTAGGTATGCATATAGTGTGGATAGATGGATAAATATGTATTTGTACACACAGCTGCAGATATACACCTGCATGTACACAATTCTATTTTCTCATCTTGGCTGTGGCATTTGCAAAGTCTAACCTAAATTTCACCTGCTTTGCATTCGTCATTCACACTGATGTTCTGGTTTCCTTACATATCAACCTGGACTTTCCTCCCGTCCTCCTGTTTGTGTCTCCTTTGCTAGATACATTTTGGGGAGGACTTCACCGAGCAGCAGGCTATGGGGTCTAACCTATCTTTTTGTCCAGGAAAACAAAAATGATGTTTCAAAACCACAAATTCTGTTTAACTGTTCTTGATGGCTTCCCTGAGGGTAGGAATTTTAATATTTCTGAATATCCAGTGCCTGAAAACTGGCACAAAATGGCTATCTCAGTCTGCCAGGGTGAAACTTCATGTTGTTTGAATGTGAAAGTATGACTTGGGGCAGCCTCGTTTCTTCTTTTGCAAGGGTTCATTTTGGTGAGCTATCTCTGTCATACCTACTTATATTCAATAACCACTCAGTGCCCTTGAGGTAGCACAAAACTTAGCAGAAATAATCTAAAAGCAAGTACGCTGTAATGGAATATTAAGTATTCTGTTTAATAATATAAAAGCTGCCCCAAGATGTCCTGTGAGAAATGTCTCTACAGGGCTTTTCCCCTTTTAATGAAGTGGTTAGCATTTCCTTGGTGAGCTTAGAAATAGGATTTGAGTATAGAGAGTCCAGGGTGCAGGGACAGAGAGAATGAAGGGCTAGATGGAGTCACCCTGGAGGACCAACTTCAGGAATATCGGTTCTAACTGGACAATCTAGTGTTTGAGATCTCTTCCTGGAGGGATGAAAGACCTGGAATTGAGGCATTAGTAAACCAGTTTACTAATGTCCATGGCCTTTCTTTGTGTACCACTCAGTCAATCTTCAAAGCTTTATTTAACTGACACATAATGCATGTACATACCTAGGGGTAAAGTGTGATACCCTCATACACGGATTACACCATGTAATGACTAAATTATGGTGATCATCATATTTGTAACCTCAAACTATTTATCATATCTTTGTGGTGAGAACACAAAGATGTGCAGCTAGACAATATGTTATTGTTAATAGCCACCCTACTGTGAGATGAAATACCAGAACACAGTCCTTTTATCTCACTATAAAACTTCATCTTTGTACCCGTTAACCAACCTCTCCCATGCCTCTCCTCTGCTTTCCACCCAGAAGTTTCTAGCACAGCTTGGTATCAAGCCAAGGGGCAAGAGAATTGCCATGTTCACACACACACACACACACACACACGTGCACGCGTGTGCTTGTGTCACACACACACATACAGAGAAACACAAAGGGAAGGTAAAGTAGTTGTACAAAGATGAAGGTGTCAGATGACATCTAGAAAAGGGTGATCAAACAACAGCCCTTGAGCCAAACCTGGTATCACCTGGTTTTGAAAATAAAATTTTACAGAAATAGTCATGGCTCTTTCTTTGTATAATATCCAAGCTATTTTTACCCTACAGTGGCAAGTAGTTGCTGCAGAGGCCTGCAAAGCCTAAGCTGTTTGGCTGTTTATGAGCAACCCTAGACCCTGAATGGGAAAACCTGTCCCAGTCCAGGGAGATCTCTGGAACACCCACTAATCTCTCTGTAGTCACCCCCATCTTGAAGCAAGTGGCTGCACTTTGCACCTTAATGTCAGTGAGGCATTGGTTGCTGACAGCCCAGGTGTTGAAGGTGAGGTGTGTGAAATGCACCAAGCCCAGCATGCTGGCTCATCATCTGCGAGCAAGTCTCTGCTTAAGAGCAGCTGTGTGAGCTGTCAGCAGCGAATAGCTGGAGAAGCAACTGGAAAATGAGTGCGAACGCCAGCTAATGGGATCTCACGAGGTAGCCCCAGCATCTAGCCGTGTGCATCTTGATGAACAGAGATGCTTCCTGAAGTCGGAGAGATCCTCCCAGATTTCCTGGCTGACACTGGTCCAGGGTCTCTTGTCCCTCTAACTCCATTTCTTTGCTCTCAAGATGAAGCTGGGGTCTCTCAGTGAGCTGGGTGGGCTCTGTCAGCCTCTGGTGCCTCATCTTAGTCTACTTTCTTTATGCTGTACTCTCCGGCCATGTAGGCCTCAGTACCAGAGAGCACTCCCCAGGTGCTGAGCCTGAAACCAGAACATGCCATTTCCCTCCAGGGGCAGACCACCAGCTTTTTCCTCTGCCTGCAACATCTCTCTAGTGCCTTTCTTCATCTGCCACATCTGACTGATAGCCTATTTTTTCCTTCAGATCTCATCTCAGAATACATTAATAAGATGAACCTTCTGAATATTTCCCTTCCTTGGTTTTCAGTCCCCTCAAATAGCCAATATTCAGTATGCATACTTTCTAATCTTTTGTTTAGCTTATGCAAACCTTGGTGTTCACAAATAGGCACATTTTCTTCTGTAAGATAAACACTAAAACATTCACACCGCCTCTCATGCTTCCTATCCAGTCTCTGGAAACTCCCTAGATGCGTAGTGTGGATTTACTTTAAAATTTCTTTCTAACATGATTTTCTACCATTTGCACACGTAACCCATGCACAGAATGCATATGCAAAATGTTTTTAAGAATTTCCACAATAGTAGTTCAGTTTTCCCAGTTTACACTAAAAAATACAACACAAATGAAATATTGCTAAAAGCATTTGTGAGGAGAGATCCGTTCATTCTGGCAATTCGTCATTTCTGTAGGTCAGGTCACTACTGGCGACATTGTCTGCTTCACATATACATGCTCTGTAAATTTCAGTGGAGCGTGCTAGGTCCCTTCCTGCAGGTAGAGTGAGCTGAGCAGGCTGCATTGGACCAGAAGCTTGAGACCTCTCTGTTCCCAGCTCTTTGGCCAGCATTGGTGACCCACAGTCCTCCGGACGTTAGTCAGCTTCTCAGCAAAGAGGAAGACTCTAGGGGTTCTTCTGAGTTGGATTTCTTTGAACATTACTGAAGCTGAATATCTTGTTACACAAATTTTGTTTGTTCTTAAATTTCTCTCTCTCTCTCTGTGTATGTGTGTGTTGGGGTATCTACATCAGTGTACACACATGTAGAAGCCAGATGTTGAGTGTCACCTCTGTGCTCTCCACCTATTCCTTTGAGATGAGGTCTCTCATTGAATGAGAAGTTTGGTGTTGTGCCAGGCTGGCTGGCAAGCTCCCAGGCTCTGCCTATCTAGAGCTAGAAGTGTAGGCAGACATGTACATGCTTGCCTTCTTGACACCGGTGCTGGGATTTGAACTCATCACACACACCGATTTTGTTATTTTAAAATATTTCTTTCAGTTTTAATTCCCCTTCCTCTCTCTCTCTCCCTCCCTTTCCATCTCTTTATCTATATATCTATCTATCTGTGTCTGTGGGTGTATGGATTAGTGTAAGTTCCCAGAGATGTTGGATGCCCCTGGAGCTGGAGTTACAGGTTTCTGAGCTACTAAATATGGGTGCTGAGAATCAAACTTGAGTTCTCTACAAAAGCATACTGGACTCTTAACGACTGGGCCATTTCTCTAGTGCTCCCACATACTGTTTTGATAACACAAGAACGCGTACAATTACGGAAACTTGGCATGCTATCATTCTGTCTGATGCTCTGCCCCTCGTGTCTATAGTGTGGAGGGAGTTTTGGGCTGCAGGCATGTGATGAGGTGGGGGTGAAGGTCCTGCTCTGTTTATGACCATCCCTGTCTCTTCCTTTGCAGATGCCACCCAGATGAACAATGCAGTGCCCACTTCTCCTCTTCTCCAGCAGATGGGGCATCCACATTCATACCCCAACCTGGGCCAGATTTCTAATCCGTACGAACAGCAGCCTCCAGGCAAAGAGCTCAACAAGTACGCCTCCTTAAAGGCAGTAGGTAAGGGATTCTGCATGTGTTGGTGCTCTTTCTCCTCCCTCTCCTCTATTCAGCTTCTCCCTATGAATTTCTTGACTTTTGACTTTCATTTCTTTATTATACCTATTTTCCCTGCTTATCTATCATCTATCTGTTTACCATCTAGCTATCATCTATCAATTTATTATCTATCATATATGTATATATATGAACCAATTTAGTACATATCTATGCTTATGCCTATGTATGTATAAATTTATATATACATGTATGTATGTATCTATCTACCTATCTACCTATATATATTTATATACCTATCTACATATCTATATTTATGTACATGTGTCTATTTATTAATCTATCATGTATCTATCATCATCTATCTACATCTATGTGCATATGTGTAATTATGAATCTATCTTCTATCTATCTATCTATCTATCTATCTATCTATCTATCTATCTATCTTCTATCCATCCATCCATCCATCCATCCATCTACCTACCTACCCATCTGGAATCAGGACTCCTACATTGCTTCCTCTGACCTAGGTAAATCCTGCTTTCCTCTGTAGGACAGTGTGGTCATCTGGAAAACCTGTTTAATGAAGGCTCTTTCCTGGAGAGATAGGCCCGGATACTCATGTGGTCTCACTTATGTGAGACCTCCTTCAGCATTCCTCATCTTTTCTAGGTAATCCTCAGCATGTTCAGATGGAGAACCTGGTCTATTAGTTTTAGCAATGCCTTGGCTTTTACCAAGGTAACCTCCATCAAGCACATATCCCCTGCCATCTCTGAGAAGCTTATGGGTAATACACAATCTTAGCACAGGTAGCTTCTCTCTTTCATTTCCTGGTGAAGGACTGTTTAGACTCTAGGCTCTAGAGCTACTACAAATTTGGTTTTTACCAAGTGTACAATGCTACATTTGCCTTCTTTGTGTGTATGGTCTCACTGATCCGTGGGAGAAAACTGAATGATTAGATTAGATTAAGAAACCAAGAGCCAACAGCAGCGGTAACAGAAGGCAGAACTACACAGGTGCTTCTCTGATCCCAACACCAACCTTCCTTCCATGCCTCCCCAGTCTCTTCCACCAGAACATGGCAATTTGTCCTCAGACACATTCCACCAGATGAAGCTCCAGCACAGCAAAGCTGTCAGTTCCTGATTAATAACTGGTTATGGCAACCCAGGTTTTCACTGATGGATGCAAAGTATCAGAATCACCTGAGTGAGGTAAACAGCCCAGTGTGCCTTTTAACTGAGATAATTGAGGATGGAGTTGAGACATGGACATTTTAGGAGTACTAGCTGCTCTTCTAGAGGACCCAGGGTCAATTCCCAGCATCAACATGGTTGCTCCTAACCCTCTGTAACTCCAGTTCCAAAGGATGCACAGGAATGCACAGAGAGATTTGATTAAACACCCATGTATGTAAAGTAAAAAATCTGGGTATTTCTAATGTGAAGCCAAAACTGATTAGACTACTCCATAAGCCTGACACTTAAAAGAACTGGATCCCCTGGGTCCCATCTCAGCCACTTGCTCTTAGCATCCTCTCACAAACCCTGTGCCTGGCCCTACCTCGCTCCAGACTTGGGAAGTTTGTTTCCTCCTTACTATGTCCTATGAGTTCTGTTTTTTGTCTCGTCCTTGAGGAGAAGTTTTTGAGCCTGCCTTTCCAATTAATCTGCCACTTCTCTGAGTTTATTTTTTTTTTTTGAGCTGAAAAGATCCAGACAAATGTGAACTCAATTCCTGACTCTAACACATAGCTTCTGCATGACTGTGCAGTACCTAACCCTCAGTGGTTCTCAGTTTTCCAGTTTATAAGATGGGCAGATAGAGGCCTCTCAGATAAGAGTCACACCATTCATAACATCTCTCTTCTCCAGAGCCCCACTGTCTTGTGAGCTACCATGCTGACTCTTTTCTCCATTCTGTCTTATCTCAGGCTCAGCTTGGATCCCCTTGAAAGGTCTATTCTCTATAAATATTCTCCTTATGGAGCAGTCTTTTCCTTCATGAAAGAATTGAGTAACAGGAGTCTGCATCATGGAACAACTCCCCTTAGATGGAATTTTATTTGCTTGGTTGGTAGAGTTCTTTCTGCCTTTCTGGTTCTTCATTTATTCTTACACAGTTTTGTTTCCAATAAATGTTGTTTGGGTAGAGGATGCCATAGAAACACTGTCTTTTATGACCAATTGTTCATCTTCTTTTCTTCCAGCCCTTCAGTAGAGATGAGATAGTAGATACTTTTTGGTGAATTCAACTATGAAATGTCCTAGCCCCAGTATCTAAGGTTCAGACACTACCCTGTGGCTCTGATGTTTGTGGTATCTAAGGTTCATACTAATAAAAATATTCATAAAGCAAGGGATCTCAAATAAGGCAATGTAATTAGTGTTTGTATCAGAAATCTAAGAGATCTTTGCTTCTCAACTTCCTAGACCTTCAGAAGGGAATAATTAGAGGAGATTGAGCCAAATGTATAGAGCCAAGGTCACATATTTAGTAAAAAGACAGGCTTCCCTAAAGCCTTAGCCTGGAAGAGCTTTCCCCGCTCATTACTCATATCTACTGCTTCATTTCTTTGCCTCCCCAACCCCTAGAAAACACCCCCTTTTATGCTTTAAAGCCATCAATGTTCTTGACTTCACACTGTGATCTTGCATATCATGTGCATCTTAAGCATCCCATGTTACAAGGAAGGGAGAGGTAGAGCTGCCCGGGAGCAGGTGAGTGTCTCTCTGCTCACACAGCTGCAGCAACCGGCAAACACTTCTGGCCCCACCTCCTCTTCTGAACCCTGCCGTTCAGTGATAAATACCTTGTGTTGTTATGTGTGATGCTTCTTTAGACGTTAAAAAGAATCAACCCAGATGTGTTTTATTTCTGTGAGAAGCAGTCAGATTATCCCATTCGGCTCACTTCTTTAACTTGGAGCTCCCCCACCAGATACTTAGTAGCTGTTAGGCTAAATAATTGATGAATGTTCCCACACAGCTCCTTGATCCCTCCCAGGATTTCTTCAGGGTTGCTTTAGACAAGAAATGTCTGCAGAGCATTTGGAATGAAATTTGCAATATGAAAATATGTTTGGCACTCCTTATGTAACCCTTTCTTCTGCAACCAGAAACTCTTGGAATATTTGTTGCCTGATTGACTGAGCTTGCCTTTGACAAAAATCAAAGACTAGCTGGATTTTAAGCAATCATCTTTGTATCTTGTAGCAAATGGAAAGCTCGTTCTTGGGATTTTTCCTCAATCTAGTCAGTGGCTAACAGCGCCCCTTCCTCTCTTTCCTTGGACTGCTGTGGCTTTCTTGGTCTTTAAGAGTGGTGGATGGTCTGGGTCTCCCTCAGTGGAGGAGTTTATGGCTGAGGAACTGCCTGACCCAGTGGCTCGCCAGGACTCAGCATCAGCCTGCATCAGTGAACTCAAACCCCATAATAAATGTTCTTTCAAGGGTTCTTTATTAAGGTGTAATGCAAGCCTAGTGTGAGCAGGGAAATGCATTCATTAGAGGGTCATTACCGCTCAGGAGCAAGGCTGTTTAAAAATGGCTTCCCGTCTACCTCTCTGCTGCCTTCCAAGGCCAGATTCATTGTCTAAAAATGCCCAACCCAGCGGACAAAGGAGGCCTAGCCAGCTTCCACTATTAACTGCCAACTTCAAAACACATCCTAGGAAATAAATCTACTTTGAAGACGTTACTATTCAAGACATTCGGTGCTCCAGTCTAGGCTGGCTCTGTTCTTGCTCAGCCTTATGCCACTGAGCAGCCACTGAAATGCCTAGACTTCCACTTCATATGAAAAACAAGGAAGCAGAGTAGATGGTCCCCTAACACCACTCTGATTTTTAAAATTATAATACTGAACCATTCCACCTCATCTAGAGCAACTGTGGGCAATGAAACATCCCATTCATTCATTGTCTGTGCTGGTGGAAGGTCAGGTCTGAAGAAAGGCTTATAAGTTTGTTTTTTTTTTTTATCCCTGATTTAATTCCCCAAACCTACCTGCTTTTGTCTCTCATTCTAATTTTGCTGCTTTATTGAAATCACCCCATTCATACTTAGAGAAAACTCTCTTTTTTAGACTTCAGGGACTTAACACATACATCTGGGCATATCAGGCATGTGACTGTGGAGTGATGTCTGTTCCCAGGGAGCTCACTGCCCACCTATTGGCAAAAGACTAGCACACAAGAGGGAAATGCCAGGAGGTGAGCCACTCAGGACTCTGTGGGGAAACATACGCTGAGAGGCAATATCATTCATCCTTTCATTCATTTGTTCTCCAGGTACTGAATTTGGTGTCCCTTGATTATAGGAGACACTGAGCCACCCCACCCGTAGTGTCTCTTCAGTACACAACACCATGTGGGGCATTTCAAGTACTGTCAAGCCAGTGAATTGACATGTGATAGACATCCTGTCAACTCACCTGAGGTAACTAGCAAGAAGGAAGAATGTACATGAAACTGACATTGGTTAGGACTGAGTTTTAAGCTCTGACTCAAGCATTATTTCTCCTGAGAAGATGGGGTTCATAATCACACAGAGAACAGCTTAGATGGACTCAATGATTCATCCCGGGGAAGTTTCTTAATATGCAGTAACTACTTCAGCCCATTACGTTTTCCCTTCCAGAAGAACTGCCAAATACCCCAGGACCTTGACTGGCACACATTTTGATGGGAGGGAGAGAGCAGAATCCATATTCTTGTCATCGTTTGGGAAAGTTCTACATGCTGTAAGTTAGTTCACATTAGGGACCTGGTGAAAAACAAACGAGTAAGGAAACAAACAACAAATTTCTTTTCTGTGGATCCAAGAATTGGCAGAGCCAGACCAAGCCACCTCACTTTGTCCACCTATAGTCTGGAAGAAGTGGGATGCCCAGATGTGTGAGTGCTGCCAGCCGCCCGAGGACCTCACCTGGCTCCATTCACTGAGGCCGCAAGGTGGATTTAAACAGTCTAGAGATGTTTCCAATTGAGGTGGAAGCTGAGAAATGCACCTTATAGCTTGACACAGTTAATATTCTCCTTCCCTGCACAAGTCACCATGTGAGGGCACCAGTCTCCTCAGAGGACAGTGTGAGCAAGGTAGAAGTGTCCCTGAAGAGAGCCCTAAAGATCATCTAGTGCTTCAGAGATGGAGGGCTCCTAAGGTCTGGGAAAACTCCATCTTATTATGTAATCAAACATGCCTGCAGTCAGCACTATCTCCCATTCACCCTGATCCAGTGATCCCAGGTTTCTGAGGGTCAAAGTCCTGAACTGTGGGAGGTCACTGACCATAGGTCCAGTATGTTGCTCAGTGCAACCGTGGCCACCCAGCATGAAAAAGAAGAAATTTACTAATTTACCAGCATGATGATAAAATGCTGCATGTCTTTATTTTAACCAAAAAATTTGATTTTGTATTAAGAAAAATATTTCCCTTTTGCCATTTGACAAGTGATCGATCTCCCAGAATATGCTGCATCTTCCAATAAAAAATGTAAAACACCAGCAATAGTGCAGGAATTCTGTCTTTATCATCCATGACTATCTTGCACCAAAACCCAAAGAGAAGTATGAGGGTCCCAGCCAGGAGCTGATTTTATCTGATTGACTTTTTTTAAGTTGCCTATCAGCCGAGACAAATTCCACTGAACTTCAAAGCAGCAGGTGCCCAAGGGAGATAATAGACCTACTGCATTGTGGTCTTACTGATGGAGAACCCGAGGTTCAGCCTGGCTAAGCAGTTGAGCCCACATTCAAGATGCTTCTTCAGAGCTACTTCTGACAGTCAAAGTATGCCACTACGCAAAAAAGCTGCCAAGGTCTGTTCTCCCCCTCATGGCGCTTCTTCGAGGCACACCTACCACTTCCCCCTCCTTTTGTGGGTCCACTGCCCACTTGCTCCCTCCTTCTGTGGGGCTCAGCTCATACCCCCTCTTTTCTGCTCCTTCTGTGGAGCTCATTCCCTGTTGCCCCTCTGTCTCTGGGGAAAGGCTCATCAAGAACATCCTCAGTTTTTTTCCTGTGACGGTGAAACTTTCCCAAGATGTTGAGCATAACTGAGTTATAAAATATTTGAAATATACTATATAGGAGGTAAATTTTTAAGCAGCAAAACACAAAGCTCCTAATTTTTCAGTAGTGGTTACTGAAGACCACTTATAGTTGAGTCGCCACATCTGCATAAAGGTAATAAATGAGTCAGCGCAGTCAAAACTCAGACCATTTCCTTCCTGCAGCTCTTGTTTGGTTAAAAAGGTCCACCCCCTTTTAATGAGCATTTTTCATCCCAAAATAGTCACTTAATGTCAGTTAATGCCACCAAGTACAATGAGGACTTTAGTGCCTCCTTAGTTCCCATGCACGCAATCTCATTAGGTACACTTATTGTCAATGGATTTAGAGAAGAAGATTCGCTGCTGCCCAGTCAGGCCTACACTCTGACTAGTGAGGCAAAAGGTGAAAAAGGTGACCTTGCCTTTAAGGCAAACTGAGGAATTTGATTCATGGTGAGGATGACTTCCTTGGAGATTGACTTGTGTCACACTGATGTCCATATGACACACTTTGTGGTCACACTGCTGTCCATGAGCACAGGAAGATCTGGGGCCCTATGACTATTTCTGGATGACTCTTGAGTAGGGGACAAAGACATGGCAAAGCACTGCAGACAGGGCCCACTGAACTTTAACTCTCTGTCCTGTCTCTCCTCTCTGACTGAGTGATGGGTGTGGAGTTCAGATCCCCAGGGGCTACCTGGCAATTTGAAAGTCCTTTGGCATGGGAGGCCAGACATAAATGTTGAGATGGGGCCAAATCTGTGCTCTATAATCACTCCAGTTCCCTGATTGTCCTCTCAGTTGGCAGCCAGTTATGTCTCTGGAAATCCTGTAGAAAGTCTGCCCAAGTAGGTTCCTAGGAAAGAAAAGGAGAATCAGTAGCACTCACTGATTGGTCAGGCTTCCAGCCAATTAGATGAGACAGAGGTGTCCTTTAAATTTTAAACTCAATTTTACAGAAGACCATTAATGAAGGAGTGGGGGTATACACAGAGGTCTTCTCATACTTATTTATTTTATGAGAAGTCACTTTAGACTCTGTTAATAATATTAGGCCACTCTCCCAAGGGCTCCTGGGCACATCTGGAAGGGAATTAGATTTGGAATATCTGACTTATAACTGAATTCTAGCCACACACCTGTTTTCTTAAGCAATGTATTACTCATTACGGGATTCTCAGACAACAAGCTTGATCTCTTCAGCTTTGGGGGAGAGTTTCCCTGCTTAGGAAAAATTTACTCTGGAGAAGAGTGAATTCACTCACTTTCAGCAAAACCTCTCACATTTAGGCAACATGATAAGGCAGGCTGTACCCAGGGCAGCTTTTACAACCACAGGCAGGCAAGTACGATCCAATTTCTGGCTTGGAGTTTGCTTTAACAATGGTGTACCCCCTTTTCAGAAGAATGTCTGTAGCAAACAGGAAGCAAATTCCATCTCTTGTCATCTTGTGTGTATGTTAATGGAACTAACCTCCCACAGCCAAAATTTTCTTTCTTTTGTAGTGAATTTATAGCCAGACCTTCTCTGCTGCTGTAGCATTGGGATGTTCAGGGTTCGTCTCTTGATATCCCAGGGCAAGGCCACACTGGCTCCCTTCCTTGTTCCTGGGGTCCCTGAGGCCAGATTCCTTGGAAGAGGATGCTGAGGCGGCAATCACCACATGGGTGTGAGGGTTCCACAAGCGTGGGTTTCCTGGCAACCAGATCAGCATCTCTCGATTGTTATTTTTTTAGGAAATTCTGATGGTGACTGGGCAGTGGCGACACTTAAGTCACCAAAAGGTACCGTATTTCCTGTTCTGGTTCCTTTGTCCAGGTGTTGTCAAACTCAGCATTAAATAATGAAAGGATAGAGAGTCCCGGTGTTTGTTCGTGACCTAGTCATGTGTGTCTGCCCTGATCGGTACCTTGAAGTCTGTGTAATCTCCAGTGCAGAGGTGTGTTGTGTAGCATGTGTGTGCACATGTGCATGCACTTTGATGTGGTGTCCATGCATAGGGCCATTCCTGGACAATGTGCTATCCCTTTGCTTACCTCCTATTATCTGTTGTTTTAGGGAAATGCTTCTGTGAGACATATCTAAGGAAAGGCAAGTTCCCCAAAGAGAATTACAAAAGCAAAGTGGCAAAAACAAAACACAAGATAAATTAATTTAAAAAAAGGATAAATTAATTCTGGAAGTATCACTGGTAGAACGTGGGGAGGTACATGGTTCTTACGGGGAGATAAACACAGCCACGTTGTTGACCATAAATCTAGGGAATTAGACTTTTAGGGGAAAGAACTTGTTTCCAATTTTCCCAGCTGAGTGATCAGCAGGACTAAGGAACTTCTTGAGTTGAGTATTAACGAGTTGGGTGACTGCATCAAGTGGTGGCGGTAATTAATGTATTAATTCTCTGTTATATTCCATGGCACGTCCCTTTATGCTTACCATGTTGCTTAACTCTCCAAACACTTTGCTGAGTATTACTATGCCCATTCAGAACTAGGTCATGGCTGTCCAAGTGAGGAAGAGTCATACTTACCTAAAGGAATCCAACAACTAAAGGTAGAACTGTATTTGAGAGTATGTCCCTCTGATGCTAATGATAAGTTGTTCCTTATCAGGTGAGGGACAGGAAAAGCTGTTTTCAGAACCAACCATGAGCATTGCTCTTACTGTTCTTCATTCCTTATACACTGCTGGACCTCATAGTGGAAATGGAGTGGCTGACCCAAAGAGGTGGAGAGAACTCTTTAATGATCTTAAACTGAATAAGAGTAGGAGACAGACAAGACAAATTCTAAACAAGGTACTTGTGTGTGGCCATTTTTGCCTTTCAAAACATCGTTTTGACTGCTCGGTGGGAATTAGACTACAGAAAATTGGTCTGGGTCTGGGAACACCAACTAGGATGCTCTTGGAGGCAGATGGTGTGCAACTGGTATAGATGTAGGATAGAGGAAGAACATGGAGTGGAGGGATAACTGGGAGCCGCAGGGGAGATGAGCATAAGGGTATGATGGAGATGAGGACCACCAGGCAAATGGTTTTCACACAAGATGCATGTGAGCACTCAGTTGCTCAGGATCTTCTGACTCACTGGGTCTTGGAATGGAGCTTCAGGAGGTGAGCTGCGGATAAGTTCTAGGGTGCTGTGTTGCCGACCTGGGTACTCTAGCACCACTGCTGAGGAATATCTTGCTGGGAGACGAACGCCCTTGAATGAGTACATAGAGTATCTTCCCAAGGCTTAAGAGAGAAATGAAGAAGAAATATGACAAAAGCTCCAGACCTCAAAAACAGTTTGGGTTGGAAGGTAAGGACCAGGAAAGAGGTTCGTGTTTAATGAGAATCCCCTGACTACCAAGTTGTTGATGAGAGAGACAGAGTTTTGGGTCTTGCATTAGATAATAATTGCTCACATGTCAAATCCCAGTTTTAGAAATGCAAACAATTTGGACCATGACAGACCTCCTCTTTGAGAGGCATTACCGCCCCCCCCCCCCAACTGCCTGTGCAAATAAAGCTCTTAGGGTTCCGCCACAGCCCTGGGCCTGTATCCTGGCCTTTGTCAGCCTGCTATGGTCTGATGCCTTTAGACAATATTTCAGGCCACGTCAAAAGCAAAGGCTTGAAAGCTCTTTCCTACTCAAACCAGAGCACCCCCACGTAACCTGCTAAGTGCACCCCCACTTGTCCTGCTAAGTGCACCTTTGTTTATTTTGCCTCTTATGGGGAGGAGAAAGAGAGGAAGCATGAAAACAAGAGTAGAGGTTTGTACAGTTAGGCTATGTACAGGAAGACATGAGCTGGCGCGTTGGGCTTACCACCCGTGAATCCCAGTCCTGCCCTTGATTTGTGATTCTTGGTACATTCAGCCTTTCAACTCCTCAGCCTGTATTTTCTTCCATCAGGTGTTGGCCAGACCTGACCCTGCTTAGCTTCTGAAATGAGACTTGATCAGGCATGGTTCAAAGCAGTATGGCTATAAACTCTAAGCCCTGATTTCCTGACCTGCAAAATGGAGATAATCACTCCAGATACTTCCTGGATGGCTGCCAATGGAGTAATGCTTTAAGCACATGCCATAGTCCCCAGCGTATAGAAAGTGGTAAATGCCTGCAGGTGATTACTGGTATCATTTTGCTATTACTATCAAGTGAGAAAAAGTCTGAGGCTCCGAAAAATTTTACATCAATGAAAAGCTGTTAATCTTTGTTTAACTCATCATTTCCCAAACACCTTTGAATCAGATCGCTTAGATTTTAAGGCAGAGCCATTGGCTTTGGAACAGCCAGTTGTGAGGATGCCGTTGGGAGCCCACTTTTAGAACACAGAGTGAATATGGTGAAGAAGGTAGCAGGTCGGTCTCTCCTAGGGAGGCTGGGTAAGAAAGCGTAGCTGTGGTGGCAAACTCCCTAAAGATACGTGCTTTTTCCTGCCACTTGTGTTGCTTTTGATTCACCGTGTGAGAGAATCATGTTTGCTAGGACAGGAAATGACACAAGGAAGTGGCAGACATCACATTTATCTTTCAGCTCCTCATGAACGTCACCTGTGGTCATCACTGATGTTGGCTCACTCATGCTGAATCCTGGGAATTCCAGGTGTGCGTGTACAAAATCCACAAAAGGAAGATACTGCTTCAAGCTCACAATCAAGTGGAAGCCAGCTTTTGGGAAACTTTTCTAAATGAATGTGGATCTTCCAGAGCTACACTGGAGGACCTAATCTGAAGGAACCTGCCAGCATGCCAAACGCCTAATATGAATGACTGCCAGATTGTTTTGGCTGGAGTCAGCCAACCGGTTACCCAACCATGAATGTGCTCTGAACTTCTCTTTCTACCATTGCTAAAACAGGCAATCGGAGTATCCATTCTTCATGGGGTTCGTGGAAGTAACTCCATGAGGCCATACATGTGAATGTCTTAGTGCAGGGCTTCATGTACAATAGGTTCAGAGTACACATAGAAGAGGCCAAAGCTCCAAAGATCTCTATTCAGCTCTTCAGAAATAATTCTTAGTAATGGTAGAGGAGCCTTTTAGAAAACTCCATCCCTATCCCTCATGAAATAATCTGGTGTTGCCTACAATTACATGAGAAAATTTCATTTCAATGGGATGAAGCCTGAGACCCAGACAGGGACATAGGGGCTTGACCATGAATCACCTGAGATGTCAGTTGCAAATCTAAGCTGTGAGCCCACCCACCCCTAAGGACCTGGGCCTCCAGGTGTGTGTGCTGGGGGAGGGCCTCAGCACATTCTTCCATTAAAATGCCTACCTAAATTTGCTATCCTAAAGCCTTGCCACCCTGTCTAAACCAAATTCTGAATGCAAACACAAACACATAATCGGTGCCCTAGCATGGCAGTTTTCACAGGCCACCCTTCTTCTCATGAGGCACTTCCCCTCATAATGCAACAACTTTTACTATGTGTTCTCAGAATTGCAACTATTACTGCAGTCGATTTTAGATCACTTTCATTAGCTCAACAAAACAAAATAGGCCTCTTAGGTGTGTCTCTCCAAACCCCAGCCCTAGGCAACCAACACATGCAATTTTTTTTAATCTTTGCTGAAAATATATTTTCCTCATGGTAGTTAAAGCTAATCACAGCTGAAAGAACACTGTTGGCAGGGGCAGTATTACATATCATTTTCTGTGCTGCAACTAGGGGTTACAAAAGAGTGACTTGACAGTCAAGATGCACAGCATCTCTCGGTCTTAGAGAGGGGAAGGATCATGAGATTTGACCTAGCCTGAGCTTCATAGCGAGACAATATCTTAATACAAACATTAAAATAAATGAGAAAGGAATGGATAAATGAAGGGAAAAAGGAAGAGAGCAAATGTCTGTCAGTGAGATTTGTTTTTCTAAGGGCTGCTTAAGAAGGCACAGGACAAAAGCAAATGTTTAATTTGGGGAGTGCACAGAGCCCACAATCCATTCTGGTGAGGCTCCCACCCAAAGGCAGCCCTAAGACATCACTTTGTGATATTCTAGCTTTGGCAGTTCCCTGATTCAGGTTTTTAGTTTGGTAACCAGCAGTAGAGTACAGAGCGGAAGGAGTAACGGAACGATGAGAGGTGATTTAAAAAAAATTTTTTAAAATAGAAGTCAAGTCCCACTCTATCCTCCATTCAGCTCCTTTGACAACACAGGACAGCACAGGAACTTTGATGAACCTTACATGAGAACCCACAAGGCAAGAAATGAGCTCTCCGGCCTTCATAAAATGCCATCACATCAAGACTGCAATGAAGTTTACTAGTTTAAAAGTGTGTCACTCTGAGCCTAAGCCACCCAGATATTGCAGAACCATCTTGTATGATGCTCACAGCACACAGTAGACATTCATAAGTGCTGTTGACAATAATGTATTACTAAATGAAGAGGAGCAAAGCATTCTAAGGAAATCATGTCCTTTTCTTAAAATGACTATGAAAGAAGAAGTAGAAAAGCAAGGAATCCCACTTAGAAATGCAGGGCTTCTCTTTGAAGTGAGTAAAAGACTGACTGGTACTTATATCCATTATCTGTCACCATGAAGCACCTTGTAACAAGGAGCTCAGCTCTTACAGCTCAGAACAACCGGGTTCAGCAATTGTTTAGTGGGAGGTAGGGGGATTCTTCTGATCTCAGCTGAGTTCACCTACTGACGGGGTGGCTGGACATTGGCTCATTTATGCCTTTTTTTTTCTTCCTGGAATGATAGCGGCAGCTCAGTTTTCCAAGTTCTCATTCACAGTGAGGTAGCTGAGACCAGCTCCAATGATGATGGAACCAGAAAGCAGCCAAACCCAGCAAGTGCTTCTTCCAACCTCCATCTTTGTCCTGTCTGTAAATATTGTTAGTCATGGGGATAAGCTCAGAGCCCAGTGGGAGAGATGAAACAAGAACTTTTCTTTTTGCCTTGCTTTCTTTCTATTTTTTTTTTTCTGGAGGACTTTCAAAGTCACATGGAGAAAAGTTACTGATACAAAGAAGAGCAAAAATTCATTAATATCTTCAACAATCACAGCACCCCAAGTCTCACCATTATGGACTTCAGATCATTCCAGGAAGAGACAATAAAGTAGAAGGCAGTGAATATAGGGTGTTGGACTAAAGAGCCCTCCTCTTCAGTTGCTTCATTTAAACTCACACTTGTACATTTCACCAGCCTGCAGGTAGACCTGAAGACGAACCACACCAGGAGTTTCTAAGAAGAACTATGTCTGTGTAGCAGCAATGTTAGACACACAGGAAGGCAAAAAGCAGACAGTTCACTCTGAGCTATTTGGTGCCAGAGGCTCTGTGGTCAGCGACGGTTGGAGCAGAGCCCTTAACTCCTCTTTGTTCAGCAGCCTTGCTGAAAACGGAGACTGCACAGCCAGACAGCCTGAGAAGAGACAAAGGGCCCATCGATTCAGAGGACCGTCAGCTACAATAAAGCAGCTCGTGGCACAGTTTGGAAAGCTTTGAAGTAAAGCCCAAGCCAGGCAGTTCCAGGATCTTCTTCAGCAAAAGCAGTGAGACCTCCTGCCAGGGGCCTTCAGGGTTAAGGCAGAAAAAGATCAGGCCTGAGAATGGCACTTTCTGCTTTTGTTTTTGTTCTTTCCCTCTCTTAGAGAGGCTTGCTGCAAGAAAGATGTGGTGTTCCATGATGATAAGCGAGATACCTTAAGCATCATTAGGACCAGACTCAAATGTAATCCTCTCTCCTTGCAAGGCCCAGAACCAAGTAAATGGGACTAATTTGCCATGAAGAGACGTCTTCTTATCTCCGCTGTGGCCCTGCTTAGCAGCCCTCAGACAGATCAGCATTCCTTTGCTTTTCTTGTTCCTGCTGTTGAGACAGCCTGGGGAACCTGGATAGCTTTACAGCATGCATTTCAAAGGCGAAAAGATGCAAGGAACAACCTGAACTGTCTGCCTCTTACTTTTTTAATTTTGCTTGTGAAGGAGGAAGGAAAAAGGCTGAGACCCAGAAATCATTTCTATAGAAGTTAAAGTAAATATTGTTTAACATTACTGAAAGGCTCTACAAATACAGCGGCTTAAGAGAAAGCTGTGTGTTTCTCTGCCATGCCCTAGTCCCAGGTTGCAGGGGCAGCTCTTGGCTCCACGTGTTCAACATGGACCCAGGTCACACTACTCTTGCAGTGTTAGATGCTTGCTGAGCCACCACTGTTTGCACTGTTTGCACTAGTTGGTCTCATACAGCACGTTACTCAGCTTTCCCTCACTGTGACAGAATACCCGAGGGTGCAGCTTAAAGGGAGGAAGAATTTGTTTTTGTTTCAGATGTTTTGTTAATCACCACTTGGCCGTTGCTTTGGATCTGTGACAAAGGCAGAGAGAATGAGATGGAGCAGCTCTGATTATATCCTGGTAGGTAGGAGGGTCCCAGTTCTACTTCCTAAGGTTGCCACTGTCTCTCAATGGTGCCATCAGCTGGCTAGAATTTTTATTGCTATGCCAAAACACCCGAATTCATAGTTTCAGTCCATCGTGGCTGAGCAGTTCACATCATGGTAGCCAGGAAGGAGGGGTGGATGGAAATTCTTATTTCCATTGTAATGCTCCGAAATTCATTACTGCAGTCCTGTCATTCAAGATTAGGAGAATAATGATGTGGCTTTCAGGAGCTCCATGTGGGATTTAGAAACTAGAGGTTGACACCTTGTTATCTTGGAAAGTGGCTGCTGATCTTTGAACAGTGGGGCGCTGGCAATGGAACAGAGGCTACGGAGGGGTACTGCCTACTTGCTTGCTCCTCACGGCTTGCTCAGTTTGCTTTTTTATACAACCCAGGACACCAGCCAAAGGGTGGCATCACACAAGGCAGGCTGGCCTGTCCGGTGCTAATCATTACTAAGACAATCCCTACAGACTCCCCCACAGGCCATCTGATGGAGGCCTCTTCTCAACTGAGAGTCCTCTTCCTACAGAACCCTACATTGTGTCAAGTTGACTAAAAGAATTCAGTTGGGACACCAGGTAAATGAAAGGAATAAAGACAAAAAAAGCATGTGGATGCGATCATATACACAGTAAGAGTGAGCTTTTGCTCAGAACACTGATAAGATCACAAATGTAGTAAAGGTGAGCTGTTAGTCAGGACACTGATAAGCGCTGGGCAGTCAGGAGGCAGACTATGTCAACACAATCTCCTAGGTCTAGTCTCTTTAACTCCTCCTGTCTCCATTTGACTTTATTCTACCTCCTCTGAAATATGCCTGCTAAAGAATGCAAAAGCCTCTGCAGGCTTTCAGGCAGACCTATGAACCTTAACTTGCCAGCCTGAGAAATAAGTTGCTACTGCTGCTCCAGGCCTTCAATCTCTGGAAAGAACAGACCTCTCAGTCTTATGTGACATAAACTGGATGACCAGGTAATGAAATAGCCTGTCCACCTCTAATGTATTAGAGAATGACACTAGAGTAGTTTTCCATCAAAGTTTTCTTTCCTCATCAAATAAAACATATCACATCCCAGCTGTGTACAAGGCACTGGGCTTGATGTTTGAACAGTAGAAGTGAGAGCAGGTACTCTTCACCTTATATTCTAGCCTAAGGAAAAGAAAGTGCTGAGAAAGGTAATTTCATATAGCAATGAGAATGATGGTGTAATAGGGGACATCAGGGGAAATGTCTCTCTTGGGCCAGCAGAAGGGCTGTTAGGAAGTAGACATTGGTCAGAGTGGTGAAAAATGAACATTTGACTAGGATAACTAGGAACGAGCTTCCAAGGCCTCCAGCCAATAGTCTAGCAATATACTCCTGTGTAGAATGGTGCCTTGAGATCATGTCTGCTCAGAAGCTCAGGCTGTGAACACATATGCAAATAAGGTCTTTGGAAATGTCACAAGATTAAAAATAAGGGCACAGTGGATTAATGTGGGTACCTAACATAATGAATAAGACCATCCAAGAAGAGATACACCTGGAAACACACACACACACACACACACACACACACACACACAGAGGGAGAGAGAGAGAGAGAGAGAGAGAGAGAAAGAGAGAGAGAGAAAGAGAGAGAGAGAGAAGGAGAGAGAATAGGTTGCCTGTGAAAAGCTAGAAGTTGTGAGGCAATGGATGCCCCAAATTGCCAGCATCCAACAAAAACTAGAAAAGGCAGAGCTTTGAGAGGAAGCATGGTTCTTGCCACCATGCTAACTCCAGCTTTCTGACCTCTAGAACTGGAAGAGAATACATTTCTGCTGTCTAAAGCTAGTCAGCTTGTGGTTCTCTGATGCAGCCGCCTTAGGGAAAAATACACCCTGTGGTGGGTTTCCATCAGTGTGGCATAGAGGACCTCACACAAAGATCAAGAGCCCAGTCATACACACCTGGGGGCCGCGGCAGAGAATGCAGACCCTGTGTTTAAATGTAATGGCAAGACTGATTGCTATATCTCATCATATTATTGAACCAAAGACAGAGGTAGGCAAGGGATAGTGAAACTCTGGTGGGGAACATTGCTTCCCCGGTGAAACCTATCACCTGAGAGACTCAGAAATGCACCAGGTGAAAGCAAGCTGTAAGAAGCCCTCTTGGGGATTCCTTTGGCCTAAGGAGAGGAGGTAGGTGGGAGACCACCGGCTGAGGCCCACAGATGCGCAGCTTGTCTTGGAAACTCTGCAGAGTTTTATCCTACCCTGCATCTGTATGAGTGTCTGCTGCTAATTAAGAATGAGACAGATGGAGGAAGGTGCAGTTGATTTTACTGCCCTGACTCCCTCAAGGCAATTAGGCTCATTGGAAGAAAAGCACCCCTTTCTTTCTCTTTTTCAGGTAAAGAGAAAAATCAAAGTAGAGAGTTTTAGTGTTGCTGAGTGGCCACATCTGTTTCTTGGTCCGCTTGTCAGCCATCTGCCTATAAGGTGGTGAGGCTGGTTAGGTTAATGCATTTGCTAATGGGGCTTATGAGACTGCTCAGCGAATCTGGCATTTCCTTCACTAGGTGCTTTGTGATATATTAAAGTAGGAACCACACTGCATGAAGTGGTCAGGTAAGCAGACCCTGCACCTCTTTCCAGAAGGAAGAGACCAGAAGTGTGTGTGGGGGGGGGAGGGCTTCATGGAAACTGCTCTGCCAGGTGAACATGGTTCACCCAGCTAGCCTCCAATCACTGCTCTGTGGTGGAAATCACCTTAAGAACATTCTGTGGAGGTGTCTGTTCTATTCCTGGGTCCTAAGGCTATGTCTGTACTTCACATCTCTAAAACACCCCAGAGCGCCATGGAGGGATTTGGTCAGACACATCAGCAGGCATGGATGAGAAAATCTTGCCTGTGGAACATTAGATGATAATGGTATAATTTTGCTTTCTTTTCTGTACCACCTGGATGTTTCCATTTCCCAAAACTACCATGCTCCTTCCCATCACACGGTTTTGTGAAATTCTGCTGTGTAGCAATTATAAAGTGATTATAACAGTACAGATGGTTCCAATACCTAGTGGCTCAGTGTAGCCAGCATTCATTGGGATCACAGTTCAGAGCTCCTTTTGGCCTGATGGGATGCTCTGGGTAGGACTCCCCAGGCTGGCGCTGACTGCACTGTTTAGGAGGAGGGTAGCACTATCTCTCCAGTCACTGGAGACTCTCAGCTGTACTGAATGTGAGCAGCTCTGTGGGTTTCTTATCCTCCAAGGATAAGAAGCCAGGCTTTACATGGAAGGGGGTTGAAGTGGCTGCTCCCAGAGGCTGCTACAGTCTAGTCAGAGCAGGCAACAAAGCAGGCCCAATTCAAGGTGTGCAGAAATAGACTTTGCCTCCTAATGGAGAAAGCTTCAGACAACGAAGATTCCCTCATCTGACAGTTTAAAGAGTTCTACATGGAAGCCTGCCCTGACCACTACTCATTTCCTTATATTCTCTCACGGAGTAACTGGGCACTCAGCCAACACGGCAGGGAGGACAAAGGACAGAAGCCACAAAGGAAACAGACTGGTTTTCATGGATGCCTACTTTATGCCCAGTAGGTTGCCTGGTACATAATAAGTGCTCAATAAGCCAGGCTTGGTGGCACACACCTGTAATCCCAGCACTCTGGGAGGCAGAGGCAGGAGGATCTCTGTGAGTTCAAGGCCAGTGTGGTCTACAAAGTGACCAAGATAGCCAAGGTTACACAGAGAAACCTGTCTTGAAAACAAACAAACAAATAAGTACTCAATAAATATATGTTGATTGTAATTCTGTACTGTATCAGTAAGGCAAGAAGTAAGTAAAATATATGTACGAGCAGTTATATTGTGCTCTAGAAATTACTATATGTAGTATATGTATCCCGTATGCATTATTACTCATAATAACTCTGACTGTATTTAATATTATCCTCATTCCAGCCTAGGGAGACAGGCATGAGGTGTTACCTGGCATCCCACAGTGCCAGGTTTTAAAGTCTATATACTTTTTGATCTACACTTCCCAAGGTGCTTCTAGTATTAGGTTCATAAAGAGACCAATTCATATTGGGTATGGAGGAAGTTGTGAGAACCTACCCTTCTTCCCTGACATCCCAAGAGTCAAATGCTCTCATGTTTAATATTCTTTAGAATTTTCCGAGAAGGCACTGCCTCCTTCATACCTACTTTTCTTCGCTTGTCAAGATGGGAACCTTTGAGCCATGTTCTGAACAGACCTTGCTTAGTCTAATGTCTGAGAAGTAGGAGTATGAAATGAGTGTGCTAGGTCATGACCAGGAACATAATGAAGACAAGTGAGATTTTCAGTAAGAGATGACTGGGAGGCAAGTGGGAAGGAATTTCTCCATCATACTCTTGACCAGATGTCCTCCACTGTGCTTTATGACATTTTACTTGTATAGAACCACTGAATATTTAAATGTCCAATATTTGCTAAAAACCAAACTGCACCTTGCTATGGAACAGCAGACAAAACACAGATGCGGCCTTGTCTTCTTGGAGTTCTAATGAGTAAGATAAACAACAACGAACAAAGTATTGAAGAGCTGTAGAGTGAGAGCAGTGAGAAGCACCTCCTAGAAGAACAGATTATGGAGGAATCCTGCCCACTGACAGTGCCTAGAGAGATCTCTCAAGTGGGAGGTAGTCAAGGATATCAGTAGTGAGTTGGGAAGCCATTGACCCCCCCCTTTTAATATAAACTACATGCGCCACTGTGATAAACACCAAAGTGCTCCTGGGGTTCTGTGAGTTACGATTGGTTCCCGGGACTTAAAGAGAAGCAGTGTCTAGGTTGACCTTTCCAATGTTCTTATTAAGCCTGTCCTGTCTCCTTCATCCTATGTAGTTGCTTTTGTTATCAGGATTTAGCTAGTAGGTGTGGGTAACCTTAGTAGGGTCATTTCATGTGCTTGGATTTGATAGTCCCCTAATTTATATAGTAGAAGCCATGTACAGAAGTCATAATCCCCATCTTTGCTACTTTTATGTAGGAGAGATCAAATGATAAAAGAACATAGAACTGTGGTGACTGAACGTCTGTGGCACACACCTGTAATGCTATGTTAGCTGTATAGTAAATGAGCCAGCAAGTGCTTCTGATTGCCAGTGAGATGCAGTTCCAAAACCGTATCATCAAGAAATGAATCTAAAATTATAAAGAATCTGAATAAAGAAAAATAAATAAGGCTCCACATCTAGATGGACTACAGACAATGTCTCCTGAGAAAGGGAGAATAAGTCTCCAGGAGGAGCCCCTTAAAGGTTATCCATCAAGTCCCACATGGTCAGTCCCGACACATATACATATCAGTAACCCCAAGGGAACTCCTCAGATTGTGTGTGTGTGTGTGTGTCACACATGCATGACAATAACAACTGAAGAAAAGGGAATTTGAGGGCGTTAAAGGGGATATGGAGAGAGTTGGGAGGGGGGGAGAGAGAAGAGTGGAAAGGATGTAAATACAGTACTCATTTAAGAAAACTGGCACTTTCTCAGACAATTAGGAATAGTGCTTCCCCAAGATCCAGCTATACCACTCCTAGGCATATATCCAAAAAATGCTCAAGTATACAACAAGGACATCTGCTCAACCATGTTTGTAGCAGCTTTATTTGTAATAACCAGAAGCTGGAAACAGCCCAGATGTCCCTCAGTTGAGGAATGAATACAGAAATTATGGTACATCTACACAATGGAATATTACTCGGCAATTAAAAACAAGGAAATCATGAAATTTTCATGTAAATGGTGGGAACTGGAAAAGATCATCCTAAGTGAGGTATCCCAGAAGCAGGAAGACACACAGGGAATATACTCGCTCATAAGTGGATATTAGACATATAATATAGGATAAACATACTAAAATCTGTACACCTAAGGAAGCTAATCAATAAGGAGTTCTGGCTAAGATGCTCAATCTCCGTTCAGAAAGGCAAAGAAGATGGACATCAGAAGAGGGAGAAAACAGGACAGGAGCCTGCCATAGAGGGCCTCTGAAAGGCTCTACCCTGCAGGGTACCTGGGCAAATGCTGAGAATCATAGCCAAACTTTGGGCAGAGTGCAGGGAATCTTATGAAAGAAGTAGGAAATAGTAAGACCTGGAGAGGACAGGAGCTCCACAAGGAGAGCAACAGATCCCAAAAGTCTGGCACAGGGGTCTTTTCTGAGACTGATACTCCAGCCAAGGACCACTCATGGAGATGGCCTTGAATCCCTGCATAGAGGTAGCCCATGGCTGTTCAGTGTCCAAGTAAGTTCCATAGTAATGGGTACAGGGACTGTCTCTGATTGGCCTGCTCTTTGATCACCTTGCCCTGAGGGGGGAGCAGCCTTACCAGGCCACAGAGGAAGACAATGCAGCCAGTCCTGATGAGATCTGATAGACAAGGGTCAGAGGGAAGGGGAGGAGGACCTCCCTTATCAGTGGACTGGGGGAGGGGTACAGGTGGGGAAGAGGGAGGGAGAGAGGTACAGGGGGGATAAGAAGTGAATAAACTGTAATTAATAAGAATAAAATAATTAATAAATAAAATAAAGAAATTCTCTAATATATATGAAAAAGAGGAAATGAAGGAAGGAGGAAGGGAGAAAGGACAAGATCATTCAGGGAAGGATGAGATGTGGTCAAACAGTGAAATTTGGTTCAAATCTTAATAGTTGGTAAAAATCAAGAGCCTTAACAACATTTATCCTCTGTGGAAAAGTCATTTTATCTTGGGTAGTCCAGATCAGGAGTCCTCCAACTTCTTGTGAAGGGTTGAGAAGCATACATTCAGGTTTTACAGTGACTATCTGCTACTGCAACAGCAGCCATGAGCAGTAGGTAAATGAATGGGCGTGCCTTTGTTTCCAAGAAAGTATTATTTATAACAACAAATGGTCACTAACTTCAGCGGTTCTCAGGGGGCACAGTTTGCTAATTTATGGTGCAGATTAAAAAATATGTTTTAGAATTAATCTAATTCACAAGAGTAAAAAGGTTATCATTTCTACTTTATAAAAGTAGAAGATTAACATAGCTTAACTTTTCATCAGTGAGGCGTTGGTTAATTGTGATAGTTGATGAAATATTACATAGTCATAGAGATGTTGCTTGTTAGTTACTTATAGCAAGCTAGGGGATGTTCCATAGACAACCATAGGAGGAATGGAAGCTGTTTTTATAGTAGTGGTGGCTAAGATAGAAACACAGAGCGCTTAGTACACAGCAGATCACTTAGCCTCCACACCACACCATGAAACACACTTTTTTGTTTTGAGTACTTTCCTTATGCAGAAGTGGGTGGTGGTAGAACTTAAGTAAGGCAGTCAAAGTTACACTTCTAGCTGTTTGCAGAACTGGGATTTTTACTATAATACTACTGAGAGCTTAAAGCGAAGACAAAAGCAATCATACAGACTAAAAATCCAGGTAGGGATGTGGTTCAGTTGCTTAAGTGTTTTATGTACAAGCTGGGGCACCTGATTTTGAGCCCTAGACACCACATAAAATAGCCAAGTATAGTGTATACTCCTATACTCTGAGTGCTGGTGAAATGGAGCCAGGAGAATCACTGAGCTTTTGTGGATGTCCATCTGGCAGAATCTGTGAGTTCTGGTGAAAGTAAGAGATCCTGCCTCAAAGAACAAGATGCAGAGCAATTGAGAGAGACATCTGAAGCTGAAGACATCTGATGTCTGCCTTATGTGATCCCTCCAACAATAGTCATAACAATCAAGAAGAGGCTAGATGGAGACACATCCAGCATTTGACACGGCTTTTCCTGAGTGGTAGAGTGCTCTCTCTAGTGAGGATTATTATTTTAGCAATGAAGAAACAACACTTGAATGTTAGAAAATCCAAGGTCAAGTGGTGTGGAACTGTGATGGGAGAAGGGGTTAATTGGGATGGTCTAGACGTGTTTAATCGGTTATCCCTTTAAACTTCTTGTTCCTTCTCCGGACTGTGGAAAGGGCATAGTGCCATGCTTGCCTGTGTCTTGTTTCAGGTGGAGTCCTGATTGTGTCTGTTTGGATTGTCAGCCCGTGTTTGCAGTATTCTCAAGTTGACCTGCCTAACCCCTAACTCTTTCTTCTCTCTCCCCTGTTTCTGCTCTCTTCTCCATCCACCAATCCCACTGTGCAGCTGACAAGGTCAGTGACGACTTCTACACCAAACGAAGGCATCTGGCGGAGCTGGCTGCCAAGGGCAATCTCCCTTTGCACCCGGTAAGAGTGGAAGATGAGCCCCGGGCCTTCAGCCCAGAGCATGGGCCTGCCCAGCAGAATGGACAGAAGTCTCGCACCAACAAGATGCCCCCTCATCCCCTGGCCTACAACTCTACTGCCAACTTTAAGACCTGGGACCCCAGTGACCAGTCTCTACGGCGGCAGGCTTATGGCAACAAGGGCAAGCTTGGCATAGCAGAGTCAGGCTCTTGCGACCCCTTGGGGACTCGCACCCAGCACTTCCCACCCACACAGCCATACTTCATCACTAACAGCAAAACAGAAGTGACTGTCTGAGCTTTCACTTCAGGTAGTACCTGGAGACCATACTCAACTGAGAGAGGCAAAAAAATACCATTCCACCTGTACCTTCTTGGTCCTGTCCAAACCCCCCAGCAGATACACACACTCTGTTCTACAGGAACCAACCACAGACATACTTGTGATATGGAATCATGCTTTTCCTGGATCATGCCTAATATGCTCCCACAGGCAGCTGAGCGAGACCGAAGTGTGGACATTCAGCAATACAGCAGAGGGGAAACTTTCAGCTTCAGGCCCAAATTGTGGGGGCTCATTTTCCTTTTCTCCCTAACTGGAAACTGAAATCCATTATAACAAATATATATAAGTAGCACAATTTAGACAAACTGCCCATGGAGAGTACTCTGTACCCTATGTTATGTCTTTCTAAGTAAATGGGAAGAGGGTGGGAACACAGGTAGGCATGGCTTCAGAGTGCTTGGGAAGGAATTTGCTCATGTCACAAGCATTTCCTAGTCCCAAAAAGTGATGCTGGCACAGAATAGTGATGAGTGTGAGGCAGTAGTGGACCCTAAGCATTACACTGATGAAACATTGCATACCATTGAAGCTGAAAGCAAAGCAAAAAAAAAAAATCACAAAGTAAATATTCTCTAAGACCACCATCAATGATGGGAAGGAAAGAACATTCTAGAGAACTCCCTGAAAGACCATGATGTTGGGAGGGATGGGCTTTTATAATGACCAGAGGGACCAGAGAATAATAAAAAAAATGAACTTTTAAAGCGACACATCAACTGAACAGCATATTAATTTTGTCCAGGGCTTAGGAAATCTGAAGTTGGAGAGTTAATAGGAGGTGAGATGGGGACTGAGAAGCCTCCACTTCCTGGTCATCTCCAAGACCTGGAACAATGACAAAAATGTCCTCTATGAACTGTCTGTCCCCAGCGTCCTTTCCTCTTCAGCGTGTTGCTGCTGCTGCTGCCAAACTTCAACTGCTTTGGAGTGAAAACTGTCATAAGCGTGGGTGGTGCCTTCAGTGTGTTGCCGTTGTTAAAGTGATGGTCTTGTTTCCCAAGTGCATCCTCTGTTCTTTAGCCTTCCTCCCTCCTGTTTCTTCTGCAGTAGTGATGTTCCATCTTTCCTTTGTAGGTGAGCCCAGCCAATTAACACCCTTTGAAGGGGCTGCTACAATGTCAGGGGTACCTAAGGACACTCTCAGAATTCCCTCCCACCAGATTACCTTCAGAGGTATTCTGTGCCATCCTTTCTTACCTGGACTCTCCCAAAGTTGCTTTATAGATTGGTTCCCACAGCCAACAGCCATTGGGTCCCAACAAGGATGGTTGTACTTCCTTTAGTGGAAGCACATACAGGTGCATGGAGAGGCAAGGGACTTTGTTTAAAGAAGAAAGTCTTTGAGTAGCCCTTGAAGCTCTTAGCTAATAGACAGGAACCTTTCAAAAACTCATAGATTTCTTTGGTAAAAATCTGGGTGAAAGAAAACTGTAGCATTTCATGTGATTTTTCTGCCTCCTGGATCTCCCCAGCATCACAGTGTCAGCATGCCAGATATTATTCTCCATGTTTCAACCGACTATGAAGAACCTGGCAATAATTGCTTTAATCTCTCTGGAGTTGTCTCCCATCTGAAGCGTGGGGAATCTGGCCTAAGTCAAGCCTTTTCAGTTTTGTAAAGACAGTACTCTGTTCATACTTACAGAGAAATTAGCAACGATCAAACTTTATAAGATTCCCATATAAGAACAGGTGCAGAGAAAGACAACACAGGGGTCAGAGTAAATGTTGATACCATAGCACTCCCATAGGGTAGTGCAAACTACTGGCATGCACATCTCACTTTGACATGAGTTAGCTATACCCTCACAACACATCAGCATCTGGGGATTGCCGTCACAGTGAATCCATTCAGAGTGAATCCATCTAAGTGGATTCACTTTTAATCCACCTTATTTAAAAAGGGAAACATCCTGTCCTCATCACATACAGAACACCAGCGTCCATTGCCATGAATAGACAGTAAGCATCAAGGAAAACTTAAAGGCCTCAAAGACAAAACATTAGTGAAGGTCTGGCCTGTTCTCTTCTTTCTCAAAAAGACATTACTGTAGTTAAAGATACTGGTACCCAAGAGAGAGTTTCTCCTAGGAATAATTAGCAAAGGAGAAAGCAGATGTTAAAAAACACAAAAACCTTTGTGTCCCATGTCCATATGCTACCTCCACAATGTACGATTTGCACGTACTAATGGCATATAGCCGTACTTCAAGAAATACCGGCTTGATTTACTTGAGAGGTTCTTTCCAGGTCAAGTTCTGCAATCCTTTTCCTCCTTTTAGATCATTTTTTTCCTCCATTCACTTCATCTCCTCATTATGTAACTCCAATTTAAAGGTCTTTTTTGATTCCTAGTGTATATTATTCTATTTCTTACTGATTCTTTTTTTTTTTAAGTAGACATCATCCAGTGAGCTTGGCTCCTTGGTCTGCAAGTATAATTTTGACTTTGAAAATATAGTTCAACCACTAACATGTAGCATATACTTCCCAGGCATGGACAGCTCACAAAGTGTTTGTCTTATTACTTCCTATCTGACTTTGAGAGATGAACTGAAGGGGAACAATCAGTAGGGAAGGTCTGTTTAGTCTTTGGCTTCCTCTTGGAAAGGTAGATAAACCTTATGATATTGAAAGAGAACATGACCTATAGAATAATTGATGGCTGTCATGTAGCAAGGCTCCTGTAACCAGTGTAGGAGAAATAGAAGAGAAAAATAACATTATAATACTGTTCTCCCCTCTTTCCATGTGACCCCCAATTTCTAACTCCATGGGACCAGAACATGGCTTCCTTCACCTTCCTGGAGTGTCTCAGCCTCCATCTGCCTTGGGCTCTGCCTGGAATTCCCATCTAACTTCCCCCGGGTTTTTTTTTTGTGTGTGTAAATGGAGCATATTTTATGTACAAATATTTTAGTAACCGTATGTTCTGCAAGTAAACCTGTGTTAACACTTGTCACACTGCAGAGTTTATGATACAATAACACTTCCTACAATGAAGAAAAAAAACATTTGTTTGTTTTCTAAGAATGTTTATTTGTAAACATATGTATTCACTATATTAATATGAATTTCTTACCTGGCAATAAACTGATTATATGTGATGCTCTGGGTGTCTTCTCATTCTTCTTAAGCCCCCAGAATGGTCTGAGTTTCTGCTAGGAATGTCTTGTAACCACTCAACCTTGGTCTTACAGGCTCACATTCTGATCCTCTCAGGGAGTGGAAGCTCGCCATTGTCAGCAATTTACACAAGATTTGCAGGTTTCTTGTTTAGCCTTTTCCTAAGTATGCACATGTCAAAGTTAACTGAGTCCTTCTATATGGCATTGCTGGGTCTCTTCAGTATCACTAAACTCATATTAATGGCGAAGAACCTGGCTGAGCTTCAGATATTTGCTTCTTCTAGGAACCAGGGTTGCAGTGGGCACAACCCCTGGCAAAGCGGGATAAGTTCTCTTCCCATTTATTAAACTGAATTTCCTAGCTGGCTTCTTCAGCATCAAGCAGAAGCCTGTTAGAAAATGGCTCTTCTCTGAAAGAGGCTGAAAGTGTGAAACACTGAAGGAAAGAAATTCCCTTGCTCAGTGAAGGTGGGCTGGCAAGATGGCTCAGCAGGTAAAGGAGCTTGCAGCCAAGCTTGTAACCTGCCTCTGATCCCTGGAACCCAGATGGTAGAAGGAGAGAAGTAACTCTTGCAAGCTGTTTTCTGATGTCCTCAAAAGCTCTATGGTATATATGCAATTCTCCAAACAAATAAATATAACAAAATTGAAAAATAAAGATAAGATCTTGGGAGGGAATGGGGCATATGACAGGGAAACTAGCAAACAGGGGACTTTATCATGTCGGCTGTCATCATGGATGGTTGAGGCTTAAGGCTGTAGGTAATTTTTTTCACTTTTATTGGTTTTATTTTTATTTTTAAAAATCAGCATTCAGTGTATTAGATACTATTATGACATTTGTGGGTTTTTTGTGGTTCTTTTAACCCTATCTCCTTGCCCTTCTCTGCCAGCCATTCTTGCAGTTCCCAGCCTCACACATATTTTCTTGTGTTTGTCCTGTCTGTTGGGCCCATCCTTCCTCCTCACCCACTGTTACCCTCACACACGTGTACATTACAAGCTAGCATCCCATGTGCAGGGAACACGAACATGCACTTTTTCTCTTTCTTTGTTTCTCACCTTGTTGAATGTTATTCCTTTGAGATAAATGTGTTTTCCTGCAAATTCATGATTTTGCATTTATTTACAGCTTAATATTCCATCAACTTTATGTCACACATTTTTATTTTCAATTTATATTTTAACGGGTACCTTAGGTTGGTTCCATTTCCTTGCTCTTATGAATATAAACTCTGTAAGAAGGTATTGCCAGGGGTGTTTCAAAACCAGGAGGTACTCAGGAGGTAGAGGGGACATATTGCTGTGAGCTGAGGCCAGCCTGGTCCATATAGTGAGTTCTAGGTCTGACAGGACCTGATAGTGAGTCCCTGTTTCAAAAAGAAAAAAAAAAGTGTTAAGCACATACTCTCACAATTACCCTATCCAAGTCTGATATGCATCGTTCATGAGCTGATTCCCAGGAGTTCCCATGATGAAATATTCTTAGGTCGGCAAGTCCAAGAACATTTTCAGTTCAAGAGAAAGCCACAGGCCCACAGGTGCACCAATTGGCAACCAGAAGCTATTGTGCACTGGCTGCATCTTGTACAAAGATGCCAGAGCTGGAGCGGAAAAGCACAGTGGCTGCTCACAGCCAGAGGCTTACGGCTCTCCAGGAATGCCACTTCCAAGCTGGAGGTGTCGAGAAAGGCTTTCCATGTCAAGCAATGGGGAATGCAGATCACAAGCAGCAGTCAGAGTCAGGGGCCGTACCCCTTATTTAGAGATCCCCTCGGTGGCCAAAGTTTGACTGTGTCACACAGAGCAGCTCTGGTAGATTCTCTGGTATGTAGCCTGGCAGTCAGGGCCGTGTGGAAGAAAAGAGTGTGCTTCTGGCACTTGGGCATGTACACCAACCAGGACACACTGGAGCCCACTGGAGGAGTCCCGGTACAGAGAAGTATGCCTTTGCGGGGAGAGACACCCTTCTGTGCTAATTAAGCCACCTGAGTTAAGTCACAACTCACAAACAACAAGCAAGCAAGCATGCTGTCTTTACTAAACAGATACTAGTAAACTATGTTTTGGCACATTTAATCCTAACAAGTTTTTGCTTCAGAGCTTCAGGTTTGAGATGTATCTAAAACTAAAGCTATTCAAATCAGTTCACCTAGTAAGTGGGATCTGAGCTTGAAAGCTCATCGTTACTTGCTCTGCCAGCAGCTCTCACCTGCATGAGCATGTGATCAGTGAGGGAGCTGGAGAAACTCACGGCTCCCCAGGCTTCTCTGCAGAGGGTGGATGAAATGAGTTCGAGTAAGGGCAGCCAGTGCTTAGAACAAGCTCCCTACCATCTCAAGGCAGCTCTCTGGGGTGGGACTTGCAACTCTTCCTAAGACCTGAAGATTTAGGCGAAATGGAATGCAGCTATCTATGTTCATTCAAGGAGAGGGAGCCTGTGTGGTCCATCCTTTGGCTTGGTGTCCAGTGCTGGAAGGTCCTGTCCTGTAATGAAGAGACCTGGTGGGCAGTGCTATTGACTGTAACCCCCTTTCATTATGTTCCCAGGCCAGGGAAGCAGCTTTCTTTGTGAATCTATTAGAAAGCTTGGGTTCATCTTCAATCCTGCTTTCTCATCTTGCTGAGTGCCCCCCTCCCTCAATTCACTGTGGCGGTGGGTAGTGAGTATAGCGAATGGGTTGAAGCCCTTATCAATTTGATTTTCTCCCTGCAACTCCAACATGCTGTTCATGCCCTGGTAATCCCCACAGTGTTCTGAGTATGCTTAGTCACTTGGTTACCAGTCAGCCATGGAGTTGAACAGACAGAGCCTCCTCCCTGCCTCTTCTTCCTCCCCTCCCATCTTCCTTCAGTCTCTGGTTTTAAACTCGGTTTTACACTTGTTTTCCGAGTATTAGAATCTCAGGTGTGTACCACAGGTCTGACCAAAGATCTAACTTTTGGTGCTTTTGGTGCTTTGGGGTATTTGGAAAAGCCTGTAGATTCCTTGCTCAGAGCAGTGTTTTCCGAAACATAAAAGGCAGAATTCAAAGGCTCATTACCTTACAACATAGTTATGAAAATATGTTAAACATCCACATTTTTGTGATGTAGAAATATATGCACTTTTAGTGAATGTGCTAAAGCAGAAAGCCCCTGTGGCCAGTTTCTAAGTCATGAAAACACAATGTTTTTTTTTTTTTTAATGTTTATTTCTTGTGTATGAGTGTTTTGTCTGCATGTACATGCCAAGGGTGTGCCTAGTACACACAAAGGCCAGAAGAAGGTGTCAAATCCCTTGAAACTGTAGTTACATGTGTTTGTGAGCCATTGTGGGGGTGCTGGAATTGAATCCAGGTCCTATGCAAGAGCATCATATGCTCTTAACTCGTGAGCATCTCTGCAGCCATGCACATACACCTCTTGAAGCTTTCTGCTGCAGCTGTGACTCAGTTCCCCTTGTGGTACATCCTACTGGTGTCTTTGTTGCCACACTTATCATTTGAGGAGCACACAAAATTTCAGTCACAGTTATGTGAAAACTAACCTCTCCCCACTATTTTTTCAAGTCCACCAAATTCTACCTTCAGAGTCCCCCAAGGACCTATGACTGGAGTTAAAGGCCCACGGACTGCCAGATTAGGAGATGTAGACCCAGAGCTAACCCTGCCTCAAAGCTTCAATAGTCTGGCCTTTAGAATACGGATAACAATACAGCTACTACTGGGTATTGTTGAGAAGGAAAAAAAAAATAATGGTAGTAGATCAGGGCTTAATACTTGGCAAATACTTAGGCATTTGTGTTATCGTAATAATTATTTCCTTATGTGCTCATGTTACCCTATGTAGTAATACTTTATTATCTTCCATACACAGAAGAACAGACAAACAACTAGAAATGTCAAGCTAATTCAAGTACTAGCATATCAGGGCCAGAAATATTTGACACCTGGTTCTTTCTGATTCAATCTCAATCTCTTGGCCATATTGACCAAGGCTGGGTCAATATTATAAAAATTAATTGTCTATGAGTCACAGCATGCAGAGAATTTTATGGAAGAAGGGGGAGATAGAAAGACCTGGAGGGGAAGGGAACTCCACAAGGAGACCAACAGAGCCAAAAAATCTGGGCCCAGGGGGGCCTGCGGAGAACAATGTGCCAATCAAGGACCATGCATGGAGAGATCCTAGACACCCTGCTCAGATGTAGACCATGGGCAGCTCAGTCTCCATGTGGGTTTCCGAATAAGGGGAGCAGGGGCTGCCTCTGACATGGACTCAGTGGCCCACTCTTTGATCACCTTCCCCTAGCTAGGCGACCTAATTAGGCTACAGGGAAAGAGGATCCAGACAGTCATGATGAGACCTGATAGGCTAGGATCAGATAGTCGGGTAGGAGCACCTCCCCTACCAGTGGACTAAGGAAAGGGCGTAAGAGGAGAAGAGGGAGGGAGGGTAGGACTGGGTGGAGATGAGGCAGGGAGCTACAGTTAGTATACAAAGTGAAAAAATTGTAATAGATAGTAAATCAATTAAAAATACAAAATAAAATAAAAAATGTAACTGTGTTAAATGTCCTCATTCCTCCCCAGAATGAGGTCAGCTAGATGCTGTAGTATACAACAAAATATATTCCCAGTTTTTCATTCCTCTTGAGAAGATGTAGATGTCAGATCTCAGAAATGTTGGAAATGTTGTGTAAGTTCTGTTCAATATAGTGCTTAGAAGACCCCAATTACAAAGACCTCACTGTTCCAGAAATGGAAAGACTGTGAAACCCATATCAGTAATACTCCAAGCAGAACTGTAGCCTTCCTTATAGATTCAGCCTCAACCTGGATCTTAATATTAAAAGTAATAGTAATGCTTATCACCAATTGAATATTTATCTTCTAACAGGCTCTGGATTAGGCCTTATGCCTGCATTGCTTCATTTCTTCATCTCGACAGAGCTACAAACAAGAGACTTACACCCATGTTCAAGATGGAGAAAATTAAGTCTTACTGAAGTCAAATGACTCATTTATGACCATTCATTTGTTGAGTATCAGGCTTGGAAGCCAAAACTGGGCTAATCTGATTTGAAAGCAATTCTGTTGCCAAGGCCAATTTAATTCTTCCATGATTCTTACCATATGCTTGCTTCCTCTTCTGTACAACTATAAGTAGATCAAGACAGTTGTGAGGAAACTGTTCAGAGAAGAGGGTAATCCTCTAGGACAAGGCTATATTCACAGATTGGTGTCTCCTCTTCCGTTGTGATATGTGCTTCACTGATATGGAAGCACTGAATGACCATTGTCCACTTGTGTTTCTAGTTATCTAATTCATGTCCATTTTCTATATTTCACAGATGGCCAACAGAAAAAGAGCCAGTGTTTACAATTCCTGAATGTCTGGGTGGGGAAGGAAAGCAGACAAGAGGAGGATTCTGGGACAATTAGGGAACTGAGAATCTTTCAGTTTCTTTCAGATTCAGCCTCAAGCTCATGGTCATATACTACGCTGGTTCATTAAAAATTTATGTCACTCAGGGTGGCTGGAAGGAAGATAGCCAAGTACCTGTCATGGTCCCGCCATCCTGGGGCAGCTGGAAGAAAGATGGCTGCTGCAGGCAACACTACACTGGACGAATGTGTGATGGAGAGACGAAAAAGATGGAGCATTGGTGTAGAGACAGAAGAGAAACCAAGAGGTTTCTACACTATGGAGAAAGGCAGAAGTGGAGACTTGACAACAGGGAGGAACAGGCAGATATGAGGAGGCCATGGTGAAGTCCTGGCCTGGGCTCCCACCAAGGGCCATGTCTGCGTCCATGGTCCTGCTGCAGCTAGGGTCTGTGTTGATGGCTGTGGCCTGTTACCACCAAAGGCCAAGTGGATTTCTGCAGTCTGGGCTGCCACTGAAAGCCTTATGGATGTCTGAGGGGCCCTGTTGCTGAGGAGGACATGCTGATATGAATGTCCTGCACTGCCACCAGAGGTCATGGAGACATCCAGGCCCAATCTGCTGCTGGGGTTGGGGGCCATGTCTGGGTCCATAGCCCTATGGTAGCTGAAGTCTGTGTGAATGTCTCAGGCCCATGTCAAAGCCCATGCAAATGTCTCTGGTCAGAACTGCTTCCCGGGGCACTGTGCTGAACTGGCCTTGCCCCTCATCCACCACCACACTTGGGAGAACTGACCCTGCCCCTCACCTGAGCTGCACAACAGAGCTGACCCTGATGGCGAAGGCGCAGGGGCCTGGCTTGAAGGCACGAGCATGGGAGAGCTGGGCCCACTCAGAGTCTGCTGTGGGGGGCTTCTTCCCCCATCCCTCACCCCTTGCTCCCTCCAACAGGTGGGAAAGCTGGATCTGAGGTCATGAAAGCAGTAGGGTGGGTCCTGTACCTCACCTGGGCCGCAGAGTAGAGCTGACACTGGGGGCAAAGGTGAGGGTGAGCTGGCCTGAGGAGGACAAGGATATGAGAGGGGGACATGAGAGGCAGAAGAGTTGACCCTGCCCCTTGCCAGCTTGGTCAGTGCTGGAGAGCTCCCCCTGGTGATGACTGCAAAGGAAAGCAGCCAGGCTGACAACTAGGCTACCTCCCAGGCTTTGAATTCACCCACCCCAACATCTACCCCATATATGACCTGCTGGAGTACATAAAAGGGCCAGTGTTGCAGATGCAAAGCTGCAGGACCTCCATGACACAGAGCAACAACAAGATATAAGAGAGAAGTCCCTGTGAGGATTGAGTGTAGAAAAGCCAAAGGCCTTTAAACAAACCCGTGATTCATTGCAATGAACAATGTGTTAAAATGTGTGGACAAAAGGGGACTCTGTAGGACACACTACACCTTCCATAAAAAGGTGTTTTATTTTATTTTATTTTATTTTATTTTTATTTTATCTTATTTTATTTTCTTTGTTGGGGGCATGTAAGCTTGAATTTTTCACCAAATGTACTTTATTTAGGGTTCTTAAACACCTTTACCTCCCTTCTAACCCCCTGACCTTAGGCAAGAGATTAGTAGGGAAAAGGGTTGTAGAACTTTTTAATCTACTTTTTGCTGATTAGGGTCGATGGGTCTTTAGGGGATTACTAAACTCAGTCCAGCAGTTCAGTCCAAAGGCAACACAAGCAACAATGCAAAGTCAGCAAGACTCAAGATTCAGTTAGATAGTCCCAAGAAGTTCTCTGGAACATTTCTCTCTTTGAAGTCAAGAGTCAAAGCACAAAGATCAGCATAGCAATGTCAATTCAAACAGTGGAGGACAGGTACAAAGGAGCTGGAGATGAGTGGGATTGGGATGCATGATGTAAAATTCACAAAGAATCAATAAAAAGTTATATGTAACATATATGTTATATTTATAATATAATAGCCAACATTTAATACATAAATTGTATAATATTTATATATGTAATACTATATAATATACTATATTATGTATTATATAAACATATAACATACTCTATACTAATATTTTAATATTATATTATATTGTAATGATTTATAATATTATATATATATATATATATATATATATATATATATATATATAATCAAATGTCTCTGGAATGAGGCCAAAAAGATGCTGGAGTAGATAACAAAGTAAAAGCCCCTGTCCTCTATTTTCCTGTGAGAAGGATGAGATTATGCATCCATCAGACTTTTGGTTGATGTAACAAAGCATCTGAGAATGACTTCAGTGAGGAAAAAAGGATAAAAAGACATTTGAGTTCACTGTTTAGGAGATTTTAGTTCATTATGTCAGGGATGGTATAGCAGGAAGGCCAGCTCTAACAGGGCCACCAGGAAGGAGAAGGAAAAAAGGAGGATGATGATGAGGAGACGGATAAGGAACTACCAAACTCATTCTATGAAGCCACAGTCACATTGTTTCCTAAACCTCACAAAGACCCAACAAAGAAAGAGAATTTCAGGCCAATTTCCCTTATGAACATTGATGCAAAAATACTCAACAACATACTTGCAAACCAAATCCAAGTACACATCAAAGATATCCACTATGACCAAGCAGGCTTCATCCCAGGTATTCAAGGCTGGTTCAATATAGGGAAATCCATCAAAGTAATCCACCATATAAACAAACTAAAAGAAAAATAAAACACATAATAATCTCCTTAGATGCTGAAAAAGCATTTGACAAAATCCAACACCCATTCATGTTTAAAGTCTTGGAGAGATCAGGGATAAAAGGCACTTACCTAAACTTAGTAAAGGCAATATACAGCAAGCCTATAGTCAACATCAAACTAAATGGAGAGAAACCTAAATCAATACCAGTGAAATCAGGGACATGGCAAGGCTGTCCACTCTCTCCTACATAGTTCTTGAAGAACTCTCTTCAACATAGTCCTTGAAGTCCTTTGTAGAGCAATAAGACACTTAGAGGAGATCAAGGAGATACAAATTGGAAAAAAAGAAGTCAAAGTATCACTATTTACAGATGATATGATACTATACATGAGTGACCCCAAAAATTCTACCAGAGAACTCCTACAGCTGATAAACACCTTCAGCAAAGTGGCTGGATTCAAAATTAACTAAAAAAAAATCAGTAGCCCTCCTGAATACAAAAGATAAAAGGGTTGAGAAAGAAATTAGGGAAACAACACCTTTCACAATAGCCACAAAGGACATAAATACCTTTGTGTGACTCTAACCAAGCAAGTCAAAGACTTTATAAAAAAAAATTCAAGTCACTGAAGAAAGAAATGTTAAAAGATATCAGAAGATGGAAAGATCTCCCATGCTCATGACTTGGCAAGATTAACATAGTAAAAATGGCTATCTTACCAAAAACAATCTACCAATTCAAAGCAATTCCCTTCAAATTACCAACACAATTCTTTATAGGCCTTGAAAGAAAATTTCTCAGTTTCATATAGAATAACAAGAAACCCAGAATGGCTAAAGCAATCCTCTACAACAAAAGATCTTCTGGAGGTATCTCCATCCCTGATCTCAAGCTGTACAGTAGTAAAACCTGCATGGTACTGGCATAGAAACAGACTGGTGGATCAATGGAATCGAATAGAAGACTGAGAAATACACCCACACACTTATTGACACCTGATTTTTGACAAAGATGCCAAAACCATACAATGGAAAAAATGGTTCTGGTCCAACCATTATTATATATTATACATATATATCTACATGTATAAAAATGCAAAGAGATCCATACTTATCACCCTGTACAAAAGTAAAGTCCAAGTGGATCAAAGACCTCATTATAAAACCAGACACACTAAACCTGTTAGAAGAAAAAGTGGAGGAAGAGCCTTGAACTCATTGGCACAGAAGACAACTTCCTGAACAGAACACCAACAGTACAGGCTCTAAGATCAACAATCAATAGATGTGACCTCTTGAAAATGAAAATTTTCTGTAAAGCAAAGGACACTCTCTCATCAGAACAAAATGACAGCCTACAGACTGGGAAAGGATCTTCATCAACCCTGTATCTGTCAGAGGGCTAATATCCAGAATATATAAAGAACTCAAGAAGTTAAACAACAACTAATCAAGTAATCCAATTTTAAAAATGGGGTACAGAGCTAAACAGAGAATTCTCAATAGAAGAATATGGAATGACATAGAAACACTTAAAGAAATGCTCAACATCCTTCACTATCAGGGAAATGCAAATGCAAATGACCCTGAGGTTTCACCTTATACCCATCAGAATGGCTAAGATCAAAAACTCAGTGACAACACATGCTGGAGAGAATGTGGAGAAAGGGAAACTCTCCTCTATTGCTGGTGGGAATATAAACTTCTACAACCACTTTGGAAATGAATCTGGTGCTTTCTCAGATAATAAAGAATAGTGCTACCTCAAGATCCAGCTATACCACTTCTAGGAATATATCCAAAAGAAGCTCAAGCATACAACAAGGACATTTGCTCAACCATGTTCGTAGCAGCTTTTTTTTTGTAATAGCCAGAACCTGGAAACAACCCAGATGCCTCTCAGTTGAAGAATGGATACAGAAATTGTGGTATATTTACACAATGGAATACTACTCAACAATTAAAAACAAGGAAATCATGAAAGTTGCAGGCAAATGGTGAGAACTAGAAAAGAGCATCTTGAGTGAGGTATTCTGGAAGCTGAAAGACACACAGGGTGTATACTCACTTATAAGTGGATATTAGACATATAATATAGAATAAACGTACTAAAATCTGTACACCTATAGAAGCTAATCAAGAAGGAGGACCCAAGGTAAGATGCTCAATCCTTATTCAGAAAGGCAAAGGGGATGGACATTGGAAGAGGGAGAAAACAGGGAACAGGACAGGAGCCTACGAGAGAGGGCCCCTGAAAAAGCAGATGCTGAGACTCATAGCCAAACTTTGGGCAGGGAGTCTTATGAAAGAAGGGGGTGATAGAAAGACATAGAGGGGACAGAAGCTCCACAAGGAGAGCAACAGAACCAAAAATCTGGACACAGGTGTGTTTTCTGAGATTGATATTCCAACCAAGGACCACTCATGGAGATAACCTAGATCTCCTGCTCAGATGTAGCCCATGGCAGCTCAATGTCCAAGTGGGTTCCCTAGTAATGGGAACAGGAACTGTCTCTGACATGAACTCAGTGGCTGGCTCTTTGATCACCTCCCCCTCAGGGGGCTACAGCCTTACCAGCCACAGAGGAAGACAATGCCACTACTCCTGATGAGACCTGATAGGCTAGGATCAGATAGAAGGGGAGGAGGACCTCCCCTATCAGTGGACTGGAGGAGGAGTATGTGTGAAGAGGAGGGAGTGATTGGAAGGGGATAAGGGAGGGAGCTACAGTTGGGATACAAAGCAAATAAATTGTAAACAACAAAAACAAACTAAAAAACAGCCACTGTGTGCCTTACTAATCTCACAGGCGCATCTTAATCTAATCAAGTTGACTGTCAACTAATGGACACAGAGGAAGAACCTGGGAGTCTCAGTAATGATTTAAGCCACAATCATAAGAAAAGCAACAACCAAAGGGTTGTTGTGACAATGAACCAAGAGACTCTACACAAACATACAAGCTTAGAGAACATAATGTTCAACATATTAACATTTTTAACATATTAAAATTTTATTCAGCGGAATTGTATGCTCCAGGCCATGGGTTTAAAGAAGCACAATGTTGTTTGGCTTTGGGAGAGACATGAGTAAACTTGGTGTGGTGGCTTTCCCTCTAAGTCTTTGTCTGCTAGCAATATCATGAGAAGGACCAGAATATTATTGTGCGCATGTGTGTAACCTATTATATAATTTTAAAAAACAGAAAGAAAAATTAACTATTCCTTAGTAAATGCGGCTTCTTTGGTAGAAAGAAGGTTTTTGATCTAGAAGTCTATGGAGTACGAAATAATAATTAGTGAGGTACATGGTGGTAATAAAAGGCTGGATTTGGATAATGTATTAGTTTTAATAATTTTTATTTTGAATATCACATAATTCCATCCAAACTCATCAATTAAAAATTATTTTTGTTAGATATAAATTTATTGTTTTATATGTATGTGACAATAATATATATATTTCATTCCTGTTATACTCCTTCCTAAAACTATTACATAACCCACCCCACCTCTGTCATATCTACTTTTACTTTCATGTCTTTTTTGTTTTTGTTTATTTTTGACCAATGGAATCCGATCAGTACTATCTACACGGGCATGGGTGTGAATCTAGCCACTGGAGCATAAGTAACTCAACAGTGGCTACAAAATGAAGATAGACATTTCCTATATGAGCTCTTCGATCTGTGGTTAAATGCGTAAGGGCTTAGTCCTGTGCAAACTATGTGAGCTCATGGGTGAAATGACCATGCCATGCTCATAAGACAGAACTTCATGGCCCTTTTATCTATTGTCAAGGACTTGTATTCTTTCTGATTCCTCTTTAGTGATGATGTACAGTGAGCCTTGCAGAGTGACAGGAGTGTCCTATTTCAGGCTGAGCACACAGTTATTGCATATTCTTAGTGCCTCTCCAGCTATGATTTTCTGTGCTGGCGACCATTCACTGAGAAGAGAAGCTTCTTTGATCAGGGATGAAGACAGCACTAGTTTGTGGGTATAAGCACAAATTATTAGGAGTCAGTTTGACAACATGTCCACTTAATACCACACAAGTACTACAATCACCCTTAGTGCCTATGGTATCTTCAGCTCTGAGTCTTTGGACCGGTCTGCCGTACTGGACATGAACTTTCTCCTGTGAAGTGAGCCTCAGAACTGGTCAGAAATTAACTGGTTACTCTTACAACAGTTGGCCTTTATTGTACCAGTAGGCACACCTTGTCTACCAAGTTAGTATTGTTGTATTCATGGTTCAAAACCGAGAAAGATCATTGCAGATTTTTCTCCGCTACCTACATAGCAACTTCCCTCACAATGAAATCTATCCAGCATTCAGAAAGCTTTCAGCTCTACAGTATAGTTTCTCTCTGTTTTGCAACCAAGGTATGGTGTCTCTAGCAACAATGTTCAATTCTTGTAGCCAATCAAGGGTAGTACAAGAACCTCAAAAGAAGAACTTATTCTGAAAGTCCCGGAGGGAAAAGTAGAAAGTATGGTTCAACTCAGGCATAAGTGAATATGACTCTGGTAGAATTGAAAAGAACAACAACTGAAAATGGCATCTCCTGAAACCAAAATGCATCTACACAGCAAAAGAAACAGTTAACGAAATGAATCAGCCCACAGAAAGAAAATCTTTGACATTAGTCTGTCAAAGAATTAGTGTTTAGAATATACAGAGAACCTCAAACAAACAAATCAAGAGAACAAAATACCAATTAAAAACATGCTAGGTAAATAAACAAAAGGGCTTAGAAGAACAAATACAAATGACTGGTAAACTCCAAAAACGATTCAATCTCCTTGACCATCATGAAAATGAGATTTCACCTCCCCTAAGTCAAAATGGCTTTTATCAAGAATACAAATGTCAACAAATGCTGGTATGGATATAGGGCAACAGGAACTCTTATATGCTCCACACTGTCAGTGAGAGCATGAATTAATGTAGCCTCTATGGAAATCAGTCTGAACATTTCTCAAAGAACAAAGAAACAGAGCTACTATATGACCCAATTATACCACTCCTGTCTATATACCCAAGGGTTTCATATCCTGATACAGAGATAATTGCATATACACATTCATTGCTGCTCTATTCAGAGTAGCTAGAAAATGGAACCAGCCTAGATGTGGATGTGCTGTTGAGTGAACAGTAGAAATCAGGCATATAAACACAATGAAATTTTATTCAGCACTACAGAAAACTAAAAATCGTGAAACTTGCAGGAAAATGGATAGAGCTAGAAATATTATACTGAACTATGTAACTCAGGCCCAGAAAGTGGAACCCTGCATGTTTTCATCTCATATGTAGATCATAGTTTCAAATTCTTAGTTTGTTTGAGTAGCTTGGAATGGTTGTAGAGACTCGAAAGTGAGCAAAAGGGCCACAGGCAGAACTGGAAGAAGTCTTAAAGTGGGTGAGTAGTAGCAGAACACATGTGATGTGAAAACAGGGAGGGGATGCCGCGGGTTACAAGATTTTATAAAGACGCACGTGTAGGAGAAAAGAAGGCTTCTGGATAAATAAAACTCAGTGTATGGACAAGTTGTGTGAAAACCTACTACTTTCTATGCTAATTTTAAAATATTATATAAAGAGAGTTGAGCAGAGAGGCGCTACATATGGGTCGATACAGGCAACCTCAGGAGCCATGGGTTGATTTAATTAGACATCACCAAAAAGTACTTTTAATGCCCTAAATATTCCTAATCTAATTTTAACAGGAACACTAATTTTATCATTAAAAAAGTGGAAATTTTGAAATAAAGAACCTTAAAAGTTAAAAACAAAGGAAAGAAGAAAATTCTTGTGTTAAGGTGTGGGATATTTTCCTAGAACCTATCAGCTAGAAAAGCCCTAGAAGCCTATAAAACTATATTTTTGTAAAAACAACACATATTTTTATGGTGTCTAGGGTCAGAAGTCTAAATATGGCTTATTCTTTCCTGTGCATCAGAGTCTTTAATGAGGTCGTAAATCAGTGTGAGCAGGGGTTGGGGTTTCACCTGGGGTTCAGCAGGGAAAATTGTTCTTCTAAACTCTCAGAGTTGATTCTTGATTTCAGTTCTCAAGTGACTGTTAGGTTGACTGTCTTAGTTCTCAGCTGGTTCTTAGACAGAGGCTATCATCAGTTTCTTGCCATGTTGGTATCTTTGGTGTGGTGGATTGAGTCATCAGAGTGGGAGGATGGGAAGAAGGGACAGAGTTAGATAGAATGATAGATAAACAGATACATAGATATATAGATGGATGGACAGATAGATGATAGATAGATAGACAGATAGATAGATAGATAGTTAGATGATAGAGTCAGAATCAAGTGTCTACTGGTGAAACAGAAGTTATCATCTGTTGTGGTTTGAGTAGGAATGACCTCCATAGACTTATGTGTTTGAATGCTTGGCCCATAGGGAGTGGCACTATTAGGAGGTATGGCCTTGTTGGAGGAAGTGTGTCACTGTGTGGGCAGGCTTTGAAGTCTTACATGTTCAAGCTATGCCCAGCGTGGTAAACAGTCTCCTTTTGCTGCTTGTGGATCAAGCAGCTTGTCTGCCTACATGCCACCATGTTTCCCACCATAATGACAATGGACTAAACCTCTAAAATTGCAAGCCAGCCCCAATTAAATATTTTCCTTTATGAGAGTTGCTGTAGTTATGGTGTCTCTTCACAGCAATAAAACCCTAACCAAGACACCATCTTTTCAAACCTAAATCCAAGTGACATCCTTTCAATGTTGTCACAGTCTATTGATCAGAAGCAAGTTTGAAGATGGCAGTGCCAAACAAGCACAGTTTCTGAGTTACAGGACCATAGTGACTGCAGAGCAGCAAGAGGCCATGCTGTAGACTCCAAAACACCAGCGCCTATGTTTCCTAGGTGAGAGGAGAGCCCACGGGTACAGGGTACTAGTGGTTCCAGCCTCTAGTCACCAGGCTTTTCCCTTCATTCTGCGAAGCTCAATTCCAGCCTCTACCCACCAGGCTAGGCTATGCCCACCTTCACACTGACAGCTCCCAGATTCTAAGGCACAGGATCCCATCTTCTAATCACTCAAGTCTCTGGATTCGGGGAAAGAATCCCAGCCTCCTTTTCATGGCTCTTTCTGTGTCCCCTGAGGATACAGGCATCAGAGCATACGGGATTCCACTCCAAAATGGCAACGATGTCTGGGCAGCTTGAGCTCAGAGACAACAGAGCAAGTGAGTGAGTGGCAGGGCTGTTGACTCCAGGAGTTCTTCTTGAGTTCCTGAGGAGACCTGCCAGTCCTCTGGATCATACAGGCTAGACACTCCAATCCTCTGCTTGTGGGTCTTAATTGGGACACAACCACTGGAGAAGAACTGCATGCTATTCCCTAAGATCCAACAGCCAGATCACAACCATATCCACCATATGGAGGAAGGTTGCTCCAGGAACATCCAGCCTCCTGCCATACTTGAGAAATCTACAAGGGAACCAGGAACAAACAACCAATACCAGAGACAAAAAGATGATTAAAGGGCACTATCAGAACACAATCAACATAAGCCAGGGCAATATGGCACCTCTAGAACCTAGTTATCCCACTGAAAGCAGCCCTGGATACCCTGATACTGAAAATGAAACACAAGAAAATGACCTTAAACCTATGCTTTTGGGGATGATTGAGACATTTAAAGACAAAAGAATAAATAACATAAAGAAATACAGGAAAATAAAAACAAATGAGAGAAGGAAATAAGTAAAATGGTTCAAGATCTGAAAATGGAAATAAAAACAACAAAGAAAACACAAATTGAAGAAATCCTGGAGATGGAAAACTTAAGGAATAAAACAGGAACTACAGAGGTAAGCATTACCAACAGAATAGAAGATATGGAGAAAAGAATTTCAGGTGAACTTACAATCAAATAAATCAATACATATGTCAAAGAAAATGTTAAATCTAAAAAATTCCTAACACAAAACATCCAAGAAATCAAGGATGCTATGAAAAGACAAAACTTAAGAATAGTAAGAAAGAGAATATTCCCAGCTCCAAGCTCAGAAAAGGTTTTCAACAAAATCATAGGAGAAAATTTTTTCCAAACTAAAGATAGAGATGCCTATAAACATACAAGAGGCCTATAGAACACCAAATAGATTGAACGTGAAAAGAAAATACTCATGCCACATAATAATCAAAACACTAAAGTAAAGAAAAAATGTTAAAAGCTTCAAGGGAAAAAGGCCAAGCAACACATAAAAGCAGACTGATCAGAATCACAACTGACTTTGCAACAGAGACTGTGAAAGCCATAAGGACCTGAACAGATGTCATGCAGATCGTAAAATAACACAGATGTCAGTCAGTCCAGACTACTGTACCCAACAAAACTTTCAGTCACCACACATGGAAAAAACAAGATATCCCAGGAAAAATAAAATGTAAACAATATTTATGCACAAACCCAGTCTTATAGAAGACACTAGAGGAAAAACTCCAACTGAAGGAAGTAAACTGCACCCCAGAAAATAAATAACACCACTGCAACAAAAACAAAGGAAGAAAAACACACATATACACTACAACCACTAAAATCAAAATAATAGGAGCTTGCAATCATTGATCATTAATATCCCTCAAAATCAACATACTGAATCCCCCAATAAAAAGATATAGGCTAACAGAGTGGATGCATATACAGGATCCATCAGTCTACTGCACACAAGAAACACACCTTAGCAACAAAGGTAGACATTACTTAAGAATAAAGGGATGGAAAATGGTTTTCTAAGCAAACAGATCTAAGAAGCAAGCTGGAGTAGCCAACATCTTAATATTTAATAAAATAGACTTTCAAACAAAATTAATCAAAAGAGAAGAGGAAGGACACTTCATACTCATCAAAGAAAAAAATCCACCAAGATGATATCTTAATTCTGAACATCTATGATCCAAATACAAGTGCACACTTACATTTGTAAAAGAAACATTACTAAAGCTTAAATCACATATTGATTCCCACACATTAATAGTGGGAGACTTTAACACCCCACTCTCAACAAAGGACAAGTCATTGAGACAAAAACTTAAGAGAAATAGTAAACCAATGACTTTATGAATCTAACAGATTCTTAACAGACCTAACAGACACTATAAAACATTTCACCCAAACACAAAGGCATATACTTTCTTCTCAGCATCTAATGAAACCTTCTCTAAAACTGAGTATATATTTGCTCACAAAACAAACCTCAACAGATACAAGAAAATTTAAATAACTGCGTGTATCTTATCAGACCACCATGGATAAAAGCTAGATTTCAACAACAGAAACAAGAGAAAACCTACAAAGCCGTGGAAACTGAACAACTCTCTACTCTATAACCATTGGTTCAGGGAAGAAATAAAGAAATTCAAAAACTTTCTAGAATTCAATGAAAATGAAAGGACAACATACCTAAACTTACACGATACAAGGAAAGCAGTGCTAAAAGGAAAGTTCATGACATCAAGTGCCTCCATAAAGAAATGGAGAGATCACATACTAGCAATTTAAAAGCATACCTAAAAGCTGTAGAACAAAAAGAAGTAAATACACCCAAGAGGAGTAGACAGCATGAAACAATCAAACTGAGGGCTGAAATCAGTAACTTAGAAACAAAGCGAACAACACAAAGAATCAATGAAACCCAAAGCCGGTTCTTTGACAAAAATCAAGATACAAACCCCTAGTCAAACTAATTAAGAGGCAGAATAACAGTATCCAAAGTAACAAAATCAGAAATTAAAAGAGGGACATAACAACAGACACTGAGGAAATTCAAAGAATCTTTAAGTCTTACTTCAAAAGCCTCTACAAAATTGGAAAATCTAAATGAAATGGACAGTTTTCTTGATAGATTTCATTTACCAAAATTAAATCAAAATCTGGTAAACAGTATGAAAAGTCCTATAACTCAAGGAAATAGAAGCAGTCATCAAAAGTCTCCCAACCAAAAAACAAAAAAGCCCAGGGCCAGATGGTTTTAGCACAGAATTCTACCAGACTTTCAAAGAAAAGCTAATACTAATATTCCTCAAACGATTCCACAAAATAGAAACTAAAGGAACAGTGACAAACTCATTCTATGAAGCCAGTCACCCTGATACCCAAACCACACAGACTCAACAAAGAAAGAGAATTTCAGACCAATCTCTATTACGAACATTGATGTAAGAATACTCAATAAGATTCTCACAAACCAAACCCAAGAACACAAAAAATATAACATCTACCATGATCAAGTAGGCTTCATACCAGGGATGCAGAGATGGTTCAACATACAAAAATCCACTAATATATTCCACCATAAAAACAAACTGAAAAAAATCACATGATCATCTCATTAGATTCAGAAAAAGCCTTTGATAAAATCCAACACCCCTTCATGATAAAAGTCTTGTAAAGATCAGAGTTATAAGGCCCATACCTAAACATAATAATGGCTATATACACCAAGCTGAGAGCCAACATCAAATTCAATGGAGAGAAACTCAAAGCAATTCCACTAAAATCAGGGACAAGACAAAGGCTGCCTCCTTTCTTCATATCACTTCAATATAGTACCTGAAGTTCTAGGTAGAGCAATAAAACAACTAGAGATCAAGGGACTACAAATTGGAAAGGAAAAAGTCAAAGTATCTCTATTCACAGATGATATAATAGTATACATAAGTGACCCCCAAAGTTTTACCAGAGAGCTCCTACAGCTAATAAACATCTTCAGCAAAGTGGCTAGATACAAAATTAACTCAAAAAAGTCAATAGCCTTCCTTCATTTAAATGGGTTGAGAGAGAAATTAGGGAAACAACACCCTTCACAATAGCCAGAGATAATATAAAGTACCTTGCTGTAACTCCAACCAAGCAAGTGAAAGACCTGTATGACAAAAAACTCTGAAGAAAAAAATTGAAGAAGGTATCAGAAGATGGAAAGATTTCCCATGCTCATGGATTGGTAGGATTAACATAGTAAAAATGGCTACCTTACCAAAAGCAATCTATCCCATCAAAATACCAACAATTTTTTTCATGGAGCTTGAAAGAGAAATTCTTAACTTCATATGGAAAAACAAAACAACAAACAAACAAACAACAGAATAGCTAAAACAATTCTGTACAATAGAAGAACTTCTGGAGGTATCTTCATCCTTGAATTCAAGCTGTATTACAGAGAAATAGTAATAAAAACCATATGGTATTGGCATAAAATCAGACAGGTTGGTCAAAGGAATACAATTGAAGACCCAGAAATAAACCCACACAGCTATGAACACTTGATTTTTGACAAATGAGCCAAAACCATACAATGGAAAAGAAAAAGCATCTTCATCCAGTGGTACTGATCCAACTGAATGTCTTCATGTAGAAAAATACAAATAGACCCATATTTATCACCCTGCACAAAATTAAAGTCCAAGTGGATCAAAGACCTCAACATAAAACCAGACACACTAAATCTTTTAAAAGGGAAAGCGGGAACTAGCCTTGACCTCATTATAGCTCAGGCTCTAGGATCTACAATGAATAAATGGGACCTCTTGAAAATGAAAAGCTTTGGTAAGACAAAGGATACTGTTAACAGAACAAAATGACAACCCACAGATCGGGAAAAGATCTTCACCAATCCTACATCTGACAAAGAGCTAATCTGCAAAATATACAAAAAGAACTGAAGAAATTAAACACCATCAAAACAATCCAATTAAAAATGGGGTACACGGTTTCTACAATCAAGGACCATGTGTGGATGTGGACTGGAACCCCCGCACGGATGGGGCCCATGATAACTCGGTGTAGGACTGAAGATCCTATTCAGGGAAACAGGGACTGTTTCAGTCATGATCTTGATGGCTGACTCTTTGACCCTCCCCCATACAAGCCGGGAAATGACAGACTGGCTAGATCCCAGGGGAGGACATTGCAGCCAGCCCTGAGGAGACAGGATAAGCTGGGGTTGTATGGAAGTGAAGGAGGTCCTCCCCTGTTGGTGGACTTGGAGGGGGTGGGGAGGAGGGAGATGAGGGAGGGAGTGGGAGGGTAGGAGGGAATGGGGGAGGGGGCTATGCCTGGGATTCAAAGTACCTAACCTGTGATTGAGATAAAAATAAATAAATTTAAAAAAATGGGGTACAGAGCTAAACAGAATTCTCAACAGAGGAATCTCAAATAGAAGAGAAGCACTTAAAAATGCAAAATGTCCTTAGCTATCAGGTAAATGCAAATCAAAATTACTCTGAGTTCTGTCGTACACCTGTCAGAATGGCTAAAACTCAAGTGACAACACGTGCTGGAGAGCGTGTGGAGAAAGGGGAGCCCTCCTCCATTGATGGGAATGTGCCCTTGCACAACTACTTTGGAAATCAATCTGGTGCTTTCTCAGAAAATTGGAAATAGTACTACCTCAAGACACAGCTATACCACTTCTGAGCATGTACCCAAAAGATGCTCCACCATCCAAGAAGAACACTTGTTCAACTCTCTTCATAGCAGCTTTATTTATAATAGCAAGAAACTGGAAGCAACCTACAGGTCTCTCAATCAAAGGATGGATAAAGAAAATATGGTACATTTACACAATGGAATACTACTCAGTTATTAAAAACAAGAACATCATAAAAATTTGCAGGCAAATAGATCAAACTGGAAAATATCATCCAGAGCAAGGTAACCCAGAAAAACACACATGGTATATACTTACTAAGCAGATATTAGCCATATATTATAGGATAACCATACTACTCATCAAGGACCCAAAGAAGCTAAGTAACAAAGAGGACCTAAGGGAGGCCTCCTTGAATCTCACTCAGATTCGGAAATAGAATCGACAGTGGAAGAAGAAGTAGAGCGGGAACTGCACTGGAGAGGTTGTAGGGAGGGAAACAAAGGGTGGGAATCACATGTGAGGAGAGTGGGAGCGGAAGTTAGAGGGCCTGGAATGAAAAGGAAAACTGAATGGAAGGACATCCCTGAGACAGACTGGAGACCTGCAACAGAGCAGGTTACAGGGAGGGTATGGGATGTCTCAAGCTGGGCTCCTAGCAGTGTGGGACACAAAACTTGAGGAGGCCACCTTTGAGCCAGGAAGGACCTACAGTGGTGGGAGAGGAACACCAATCTACCTACAAAACCTTCAAGCCAAAATTTACCCTAACTACAAGATGGACAGAGATAAAAGAGATTGATGCAATGAACAACCAATGCCTGGCCCAACCTGACACCCACCCCAAGGGAGAAAGCCAACCTCCGATGCCATTATAGATACTTTGCTGTGTTTACGGACAGGAAACTAACTAACCTGTTCTCTGGAGGGCTTCCAAACAGCTGATCAAATCAGATGCCAAGACTCACAGCCAAGCATCAGGCAGAGCACAGGGAGTCCTGTGGAGGAGCCGGACTAAAGGACAGAGGGACACAGAGGGAACAAGACCACTGCAAGTACACCAAAGAGTCAACTAACCTAGACCCATGGGGCTTACAGAGATGGACGCGCCAACCAAAGGGGGCATGGACTGGACCTAGGCCCCATACACATATGTAACCAGTGGGTAGTTTGATCTTCATGTGAATATCCTAGTAAGTAGAGAGGGTGCTGTCTATGTCATGGACTCTCTTGCCTGCTTTTGATCACTTTGCCCTCGCTGGGCTGCCTTGTCTGGCTGTAGCTGAAGAGGAGGAGCTCAGTCCTGATGTGACTTGATGTGCTGGGGTCGGTTATTCTGAGGACAAGGGGAGGGGGCATAGGGTGAAGAAGGTGGGAGGGAGGGACTAAGAGAAGAAGAGGGAGGGGGATATGATGGGGATGTAAAGTTAAGTATATAAATTAAAAATAAACTAGAAAAAGAAGTAAGTTGCCGAAGGAGAAATGATCAGATCACACAAGGCTCCGAAGACTAGAAGCAAGAGATACTGGTGTGATCTCAGAGGCTGCCTCTCACAGCAGGGAGACCCCTTTATTACCAAATCATGATGTGGAGATGGTCAGAGCAGCAGATAACCCGGGACCAGACTTTAGCCTTCCTTTTGCTCATTCCTTCATATGCCTCTGGCCCTCTGTCATTGGGATGATAACAGAGCTCAGCCCTCAGGCTCTCTGTGTGAGGCTCTCACTATGAAATTTGAGTGATACAGATTATTGAGTGAATATTCAAAGACAATATGTGGAAATTGCAGCTACAGTCTCAAGAACTATGCTTCTTCTTCCTTCCCTGCTTCAAGAGGATGGGGGATATTTGCCTGATTGTGGATACTTTGAGATGTAGCCCATTAATAACTTCTAGCAATGCCAATATCCAGTCCATCTTGGTAAGCACACATTACACGTAACAGAACTTCAGCCTAGCTCTTTCTGAATGACTGTGGATATGCAACCTCCATCACTGCCATTCTACCACCCCCTGAGCTTGTGTGTGTTACAAGCTCGTCTCCTGTGTTAAGACATGAGATTTTAGGGAGATTTAGAGCAAGCAGAGTCCATGCTAATAATTTCTTTTTTATTAATTATTTTTATTTTTATTAATTACATTTTATTTACTTTGTATCCCCTCTGTATCTCCCTTGGCCCTCCCCTCCCAATCCCACCCTCCTTCTTCCCCACCCGTGTCCCGCTCTCAGTCCACTGAAAAGAGAGGTCTTTCTCCTCTTCCCTCTGATCCTAGTCTATCAGGTCTCATCAGAAGAGGCTGCATTGTTTTCTTCTGTGGCCTAGTAAGGCTGCTCCCCCTCAGGGGGAGGTGATCAAAGAGTAGGCCAATCAGTTCATGTCAGAGACAGTCCCTGTCCCCCATTACTATGGAGACACTTGGATATTGAATTGCCAAGGCTACCTCTGTGCAAGGGTTCCAGGCCATCTCCATGAGTGGTCCTTGCCTGGAGTGTCAGTTTCAGAAAAGACCCCTGTGCCCAGACTTTTTGGATCTGTTGCTGTCCTTGTGGAGCAACTGTTCTCTCCAGGTCTTACTATCTACCCTTTCTTTCATAAGATCCCCTGCACTCTGCTCAAAGTTTGGCTGTGATTCTCAGCATCTACCTTGATACCCTGCAGGGTATCACCTTTCAGAGGCCCTAGTGGTAGGCTCCTGTCCTGTTCCCTGTTTTCTCCCTCTTCCGATGTCCATCCTCTTTGCCTTTCTGAATGGGGATTGCATGCTAATAATTTCAATGCTTTACCTTCCACCCTCCCAGCAACTCTGATTTATAAGGGAACCAAGAGTTTAAAGACTTAGTCAAGGGCAAGGGAAAGTACTGGAGTGATAATCTGAGTTTGGCATTGGCTGGTTCTGCCACTTACAGGCACTCCACTTAACCCTCTCAGTATTGCTGTCTATACTTGGATTCAGTTAATGTAGAGGAAAAAAACTTAGTAGGAGAAGAATGTCTTCACCGTCAGTCTGGCATCTCACTTATTTTCTTGTCAGATTCCAAATTCTTACTTGCACAGTGTTGTACAGTTCAAAGAAAGTGTTTCCCATCAGGAAATGTCATGGTTGCTGAAATAATTTTGTCACATCCTCTTGAAGTTTTCCTCTTTGCTAGTTCAGAGGTTTCACTTAGATTCAAATTGTATAATGCCTCTTTGAAAAGCATTATAAAAAGGCCTCCTCATTTTTTAAAAGTCCCAACATCCAAACAGAGCATTCATTGTCTCCGTCTTAAGAGATAAAAATTGGGAAGGCTCTGAAGATGCAATTTAGGATGTGCGGTGTCTTATTTTCTGGTAATTTGAAGCTGTTTCTGATGCTGTTATTGTGTTTTTGTGTTTTGAAGACCCTTTATCACAGGCAGTTGAGCTGAATGTACAGTGATTCTGTAAGTTAGGTGTCTGCAGAATTTTCAAGTTCAGCACACCAAAAGTCAACACTATGTGGGTGGTGTTGAGAAGCCTTTATCCTCACTTTCATTCCTTGACATAGGCATCATCCTTGAAAGAAATGTATGCTTTTTCATGAGGAGTCAATGGCTTTTTTGTGTAAAATGTAGAGAATATGTTTCTGCTCAAATTTTTCTGTTTAGTTATTTAGTCCACAGAGTCTTAGGATTTTCCAGGGAGTGTGCTTGGATATCTAGTTTTTATTTTCTCTCTCTCCTGAAAATGTGGAACATGGGGGCCATCAAGGAAATTGGAAATGGGAAGAAAGATAACCTTGAATTTGAATTTCTGCTTAAATTTCTAGGTGTGTGAACTGAGGAAAGCTACTGAGCTTCACAGAACCTATATTTTTTTTCCTCTGTAGAAAAAATAAAATCACACCAATTTTGTGTTCTTTGAAGACTAGAAAGAATACACAGGACAATTGCAGTGAGTGTTCACAAATCTGGGCTGTTGTTAATATGAAGCATTCATGTACCATTGGTTCTGACCCACCAAGAGCCAAGCTAATGGGATAAGTTGTTTTTCTATGTTTTCTTTGTGTCAGGGTCATCAGATGCAGAGATGAGGATACATACTCAAGGAAGGAAGATCTTGGGAGAAAAATGACAAGGGAAAGCAGCAGCCCATTAGAAGAGAAAGGATCCAAGCAGGGGGTCCTATCTCTGGCAACACCTTATAGTGGGCAGTGTCAGGCCATCTGTCTTTTCAGTTTGCACCCAGGGTCTTGGACTTCCCTTCTTAATGAGTAGCATTTGCCACTCATTAGTCAAAGAGATGGGAAAGCCAAAGGTCTCTGAAGAGCCTGAGCTACTGATACAGTTAAAGGGCCACAAAACCAGGAAGAAAATTGCATGGACTATGAAAATATGATGCCATCTAGGAGAAGCATGAGCTAGATGTCTGGAAAACATTGTCTTGTCTCAGTCCCCAAAAGATAAGTTTTTCTGGGTTCATACATGCAAGAAATTTGGAGAATTTTTT
>CM053757.1:9834226-9890257 GCA_028658305.1 Pachyuromys duprasi | reverse complement strand
ACACTATATACTATATATACACTAAATTATATATATATATATATACCTATATGGTACTAGGTACTATATAGTACTGTATTATATAGGAGGTATATAGTACCTATATAATACCTTCCTGAACTATGAAAGCAGGGAATTTCTCGCTCAGTTCCAGTTTGATTTCTTCTTATCTTGTAGCCAAGGGTCTTTCCATCTAGTTCTGACATGCAAACAACAATAACAATATTCTTTAGTACAGGGCTTCAAGGGCTTCCATGGCCAGCCACTTATAGGCGGGTAGCTTAGCCCTAGCACTGGATCTTGAGTGTGCTTTTCACTACACATGCCATGTACGATATCTTCATTCACACCCTAGAATTGCTGTTTTTTACCATTCTTCCAGATGCTTCTCCTGACTTATGAAACACTCAAGGGACTCAAACTTACAAGACACTAAACAAATGAACCTTTTAACAGAATCTCTGAAGGTTAACTAACATCTATTTCATGCAAGTGCCAATTAGTCTTTAGCAGCTAATTAATTATCAATTGCTTCACTAAAATAGCAGTTTTGCCTACAAGGATGAGAATGGAAGACACTGCCTTCCTCCACAGTCTAGATATTCTCCACGTAGCATCCATACTCTCCATCTCTGTGCTGTTGCTCACCTCCTGTCCTGATAAGATCAGATGCCTTATATTGCTTGGCTGGATGAGAAAGCAAGGCTACCTTCCTACTTGCTGTGCCTACTGCTGGAGGTGGGTCCCCAGTTCCCACAGTTTCTGGAGTAGTCAATTGTCTCTCCAATGGCCATGCATGGCTACTGAAAGGGGCCCAGGATGTCTGAACAATCTCTCCCCCATAAACTTTCTAGGTGAATGTACACAGCATGGTTTGGGGTGCTAACTTCCCACTTCTGTGACAATATTAATATTTTGTTTACTTATGCTGCAGTCATTCACTCTTTCATTCCCAGCCTTTTGCTGAACTGTTGTACAGGTTCTATGGCCTCCCAGAGGTTGGCTATCACAGTATTTGGCTTTCTGTCAATTTTTTTTTTCTGTAGGAATTTCAGTACAATACAAGTCTTGCCACATTTGCTCATGGGTGGCCAATTTTATCTGCTGTCCTGTTCCTCTCTTCTTGAATGCTTTAAGACTGTAAAAACCCAATTTATGTGTTGTCTGTCTAACATCACATCCCCCCATAATACTTAGCAAAGCTGCTATACATCTATGTATGTATGCATGCATGTATGTATATATGTATGAATATCCTATGTACCAGTCCTAAGGTCCTGGCTGAATGAACCATATTTAATTCCCCTGTGAATACAACCCTACTAGAGTCCATGAACTGGGCATCACATGCGGCTTTCCATATGCCCAGTTCATTCAGTGAATCCTTCTCTTCCATTGTTTTTTAGTCATTTAACGAATGTCCCTAGTGTCTTATAAGTTCTAGTCCAGTAGGGGATCAGCTTCCCTCACATTGTCTTAAATCATACAACCCATGTCTCAGGGAGTGCCGGGGCCTGCCAGCAGAGTCGAAAGGTTCTTGAGTTGGGAGTGAGGATTGAAATTAAACTACACAACACATGGGACCTTCTGAGAGGTTCTGGTAGTCAAGGTCATGACAAACTAGTCAGCCAAGATGTCAAGCCCGCCTCCAACCAGCCTTGCTTTATTTTAAACAGCCCAACACAATGAGTTAAAATCACAAGGAGGTGAAACAAGAGGTGTGGTTTTGACAAGCTATCCCACCTGCTGTCACAAAACAAAAGGCGATGGACTTGCAAATTCTTCTCTGACTCCAGAGAAGGCCTGGTAAAGCCAGTCTTCCCACTGAGATTTAAATATCAAAGTAGCTGCTAAAACAGCCTCTCAAGACAGAGAGGACAGCCCCGGGACAAGGGAGGGATGGGTGGACCTAGTACTCAGTTTCTCTACTTCCAGGGCACTTACACCAGCCCCATCTGCATTTTCTGTCTCAATCTCAGAAGCCAGGCTGAGTGGGGCTATTTCATTTCTCATTTAAAATTTTTTCTCTGTTCAAAGGAGAGTCTTAAGGAAGAAGGAGAGGATAGAAAGACCCAGAAGAGACAGGAGTTCCCCAAGAGACCAACAAAGCCAAAAAATCTGGGCTAAGGGGCCTTGCAGAGACTGATGTACCAACTAAGGACCAGGCACCGAGAGGACCTACTCAGATGTAGCCAATAGGCAGCTCAGTGTCCAGGATGGCTCCTGAGTAAGGAATTTCTCCCTGGAGGTGCAGCCTTGCCAAGACACAGAGGAAGAGGATCCAGGCAGTCCTGATGGGACCTGATAAGCTAGGGTCAGATGGCAAGGGAGGAGGAATCCCTGTTTCAGGGGACTAGGAGAGAGTGATGGGGGAGACGGTGAGACTGTGAGGAGATGAGGGAGGGGGCTACAGTTATGATATAAGTAAATAAATTATAAAAAAAATTAAAAATAGTTTTTCTCAGTTCAAGCAATTCAGAGGCAGAGTATTCCCTATCAGAGATATTTTTCTGTCAGTGTATTGATTGTCAGACTTGAGAGGAGTATGTTGTCATTTCCACCTCACTCAGGAGGTGACTCTGCCTAACCTTCCATTAGGTTCCAAGTCTCTGGATCTCAGGAAGGGATTTTTTTTTTTTTACCACAGATATAACCTTTAGTCTTGGTCCTTATGTGCCACCAGATGGAAGAAATGGCAAGACAACATCTCCATCTCTTTTCCATATTTTTTTCCTGCCAAATAAGAGGCTATTATGGAAGATATCATCCACATATATTTTATTATCATTGCAATTCTCACCTAGCTGAAGAATTCTTTCTTGGAAGATAGCTCATTTTTCATGTCTTATTCCCCACAGCAGAAGCCACACAACTTCCACTACCTGGGATTCTGTCTCATGCATGCTGTTCTCAGAGTCACTGCTGTTGGGGGCATTGTCATACCCTGGCACACCACATTGATTACGGAGGCACAGAGAGGACAATGGCTGGCATGAGAGTCCTCCCCAAAATAGTTTATTCACAAACAACTCAACTTTGGTTTCATGTTTTGTAATACTCATGCAACTCACTAAATCAAAGAGACTCCCCATTCCATACAGTATGGAGGAAAGGTAGTTTGCTGTTAATGTTAACTGTCAATCTGACAATATGTAGAATCACCTGGGAGCCAGATCTCTGGGCATGCCTGATTGTGTTGATTACTTTAATTGGTGTGCAAAGTCCACCTTACGTGTGGGTAGGGCACTCTCCGAGCAGGAGATTCCTGCCTCCATGAAGTGGAGCAAGACACCCCACACATGTTATTCACTGCTCTCATCTACCCCAGCCCTCACCCTCCTCTCTTCGCTGTCTCACCCTTATGACTCCAATTTTCTCCCTCCTCCTTCTCAGAGAAGGGAGGCCCCCAAGGGCCTGGAACTTCAAGTCCCAGCAGGACTAAGTGCATGGGAGAGAGCCAACCCCTGACACATCAAGTAGGTCTCAGTTTGTGCCAATCATGGCACATTCCCTCAATCTCTGGTCCATCTTTATCCCTATACTTCTTGTAGGCAGTACAAATTTTGGGTCAAAGATTTTATGTGTGGTGCCCCCTCCCTCCACTGGAAGTCCTACCTGCCTACAGCAGGTGACAACTTCAGGCTTCATATACCCTACTGCTAGGAGTCTCAGCTAGGTAAGAGAACAGAATTTTAATCCCAGCATTGTGATCTGTGGCACCCAAAATGTAAATAAAATGTCCTGCAGCAATGTCCCTCAAGACAGACCATTCTACACACTTCCTTCCATTTCCTCTACCTTTGGCCTTAAGAAACAAACAAACCAAAAACACTGTACAGACTATAGTCTGGCACACAGTTTCTGAATGCTCATCCTTGTGTTAGCGCAGCTCCAGAGAGCACAGGCTTTCTAGATATTTTCAGTTTGTGCTCACATTTGGTTTGATGCTTTGACAGTGTGTTTCAAACTGGGATAATTTTCCTCCATACCTCAGGTATTTGTTTGGTTGTCATAACTTGTGCTGGAGGTGAGGAGGGGCAGGTTGCTATTAGCATCTGGTCGATGTTGGCATCTGGCAAGAGATATCGCTAAATATCCTAGAGAATATAGGACTAGTCAATTCCAGCAACAGAAATTATCTGGCCCTCAAAGTGCACAGTTCTGACTATGAGTGGCAACATGACAGGATCTAGAACCACCCAACCTAGAAAACAAACCTCAGGGCACGAATATGTGTATGTGTGTTTGTGTGTGTGTGTGTGCATCATGTCTTGAGATTTTCTTGACTAGGTAATGAGGTGGGTAAACACTCCCTAACTGTGAGAAGCAGCACTCCCTATTCTTTATAACTGGAGCAAGCTGAGCACAGGCATTCCTCTGTCTGTCTCTTGATTTTGGATACAGTGTGACCAGCTGTCCCATGTTCCCTGCCATGATGGACTGTAGCTTGATAAACTCTTTCTCCTTTAAGTTGACATTGTCAGGTGTCTCATCACCACAACTGGGAATGTAACTAATAAAACGAGAAAGGCTCCAGGATCCTTCTTTATGCAGCACCCTCCTCCCTACCACCAGCCTTCCTTCACTTCTTTCTGGTTCCCACTAATATTCTTCCTTCTCAGTGAGCTCCAACACCTGCAGCTTCCTTACTCCTGCATTGCCCATGTCATCACCAACCTCTTTACCTGTCTTTGACTCACTGTATTTTCTTTCTTGTTGTTTGTTTCTTTTTTATTAATTTTTATTTTTTTATATTAATCACAGGTTATTTACTTTGTATCCCAGCCGTAACACCCTCCCTCATTTCCTCCCAACCCCACCCTCCCTCCTTCATCTCTTCCCTGTCCCTTTCCAAGTCCACTGCTAGGGGAGGTCCTCCTCCCCTTCCAACTGACCCTAGCTTATCAGGTATCTTCAGGACTGGCTGCCATGTCCTTCTCTGTGACCTAGCAAGGGTGTTCCTCCCTTGGGGGAGGGGTAAAAGAGCCAGTCATTGAGTTCATGTCAAAAATAGGGTACCCACTTAGATACTGAGCTACCATGGGCTACATCCAAGCAGGGGTTCTAGGTTATATCCATACATGGTCTTGGTTGGAGAAACAGTCTCATTGAGGTCCCCTGTGCCCCAATATATTTTGTCCTTGTGGAGCTCATGTCCTCTCCAGTCATATTACCTCCCCCTTTTATCGTATGATTCCCTGCACTCTGCCAAAGGTTTGGTTGAGTCTCTGCATCTGCTTTGATACACTGCTAGGTAGAGTCTTTCAGGGGCCCCCTGCGATAGGCTCCTGTCCTGTTACTTGTTTTCTCCTACTTCCCATGTCCATTCCATTTGTTTTTCTAAGTGAGGATTGATCATCTTACCCTGGGTCCTCTTTCTTCTTTATCTTCTTTAGATGCACATATTTTAGTATGTTTATCCTATTATAGGACGATATAAGTGAGAATATACCATTTGTGTCTTTTTGCTCCTGGGATACATCACTCAGGATGATCTTTTCTAGATGCTACCATTTTCCTGCAAAGTTCATGATTTCCTTGTTTTTAATTGCTGAGTAGTATTCTATTGTGTAAAAGTACCACAGTTTCTGTACCCATTCCTCCGTTGATAGACATCTGGATTGTTTCCAGTTTCTGGCTATTATGAATAGAGCTGCTACAAACATGGTTGAGCAAATGTCCTTGTTGTGTACTTGAGCTTCTTTTGGATATATCCCTAGGCATGGTATAGCTGGATCTTGAGGAAGCACTATTCCTGATTGTCTGAGAAAGTGACAGATTGATCTCCAAAGTGCTTGTATAAGTTTGCATTCCCACCAGCAATGGAAGAGGGTTCTCAATTCTCCACAACCTCTCCAGCATGTGTTGTCACTTGAGTTTTTAACCTTTGCCATTTTGATGTGTGTAAGGTGAAATCTCAGGGTCATTTTGATTTGCATCTCTCAGATGGCTAAGGACGTTGAATATCTCTTTAGGTGTTTCTCTGCCATTCTATAATCCTCTACAGAGAATTCTCTGTTTAGATCTGTACCCCATTTTTTAATTGGATTGCTTGATTTATTGATTTTTAATTTCTTTGGTTCTTTATATATTCTGGATATCAGCACTCTGTCAAATATAGGGTTGGTGAAGATCCTTTCCCAGTCTGTAGGCTGTCATTGTTTTGTTCTGATGACAATGTCTTTTGCTTTACAGAAGCTTTTCAGTTTCATGAGGTCCCATTTATCAGTTGTTGCTCTTAGAGCCTGTACTGTTGTTGTTCTGTTCAGGAATTTGTCTCCTGTGCCAATGAGTTGTAGGCTTTTCCCCACTTTCTCTTCTAACCGATTTAGTGTATCTGGTTTTGAGGTCTGAAACCCAAACACCTATGAATACTTGATTTTTGACAAAGAAGCCGAAACCATTCAATGGAAAAAAGACAGCATCTTCAACAAATGGTGCTGGTCCAACTGGATGTTGGATGTCTACATGCAGAAAAATGAAAATAGATCCATATTTATCACCCTGCATGAAAGTCCAAGTAGATCAAAGACTCGCTGTATTTTCTGATATCACTGAGTGCTTTGCATCATATTGTATCATTTTACCTACTGTGTCTAGGTGCACTCTCCATCTTTCCTCATTGGAATGGAAGCTCCCTAAAAGTGCCAATCTTAGATTGTTGCTGAATTGTTCAACATCGACCATAATACCTATGATAGCGCACACATTCACCAAGTCTTTCTGGACTTCATGAAAGCACAAAAGAATGACTAATTGGAGGGGTCTTAGGGTTTGGATGATAAAGATGCTATTTCATCTACTATAACAACACCATGATTGCGTATGGAAAGAGATGTTCAAAAAACCAAGAAAGATGGTCATATTAGGACCTCAAAGATTTCTTAGCACTGTTGAATATCTACAAATGATCCAGTTCTGTGTGTAGCCTCATAATATTCTTTAAAGAAAGGTCACTAGCACTAAAGCCTGTGGTCCTGGTTCACACTGCTCAACCTACATATCTCCATTTTCCTTGTGTCATATGGTAGGTCTGGAAGGGGTGTGCTGCTCTGGAGCACAGCTTCGTACACATTGCCATCTGGGGCCCTTTATTTCAAGAATTTGTCACATGGCCCAAGATACATAGCTATATAAAATACATACCCCAATTTTTCTAATAATAAACCATACAACACTACTTTGAAGTAATTCTTTGATATATATGGAATCTTCTCATTTATTAAAAATATGTGAGTTTGCATACTAATGAGAGAGATGTGCTTGTTTGGTTTTGTATAAAAATTAAATCATGGTTGAATATTTGATACTATAGGATATAGAATATTCTTAATGATTTTCAGAGTTGATACGTAGTTTGGCTTTATAAATGTCAATGCTACAGATACAATGACATAGTACTAAATGTCTGAAGTATGTTTAAACCTATTTTAGAAATTATTGCAAATTCTTTTCTAACCTTAAACTGAAATTCAATTAACTCAAGTGAGCTACTCAAACGGCAATTTTTAAAATGAAATAGTCTAATAAAATACAACCCAAAGATATACTCATCCAATACTCTTATGCTGAGGAATGGTGGTAGAAAAAATATTAAAGTCTTTGTTTTCCATAATTAGAGCATTGTATTTCTGCAAGCGCAGTAAACTCGGTACGTACCATAAGACCCTGCAATTCCTAGCATGTAAAATTCTCAAATGTGAGCAGATGTGTTTAGGGTAGCATTCATCAGCTTTTCAGAGTGCCAAGAGCGCAGGCTGTGTGTTCAGAACAAAGCTGCAGTGGAAGATCACTGCCACAAACATGTCAGATTCATTAGGCACTTGATTTTTGAATTAAGTTTCCATTATTGATTGTTCAAAAACTTTATCCTGTTGTCATTTTTTCCATGACCCCATTCAGTTATGTGACCCCATATGGGGTTGTGGCTGCACTTTAGAGCAAGTACACCTGTTAAAGTCTTTGTCCTGAGTCTCTTTTCAGGCACTCCATAGCCCATGCTCACATACCATGAGAGCCTGCTGCTCCTTGAGCTTGCAGAAAAACAATGTGGGGGCCATCCTTTGACAAGAAAATGAAGGAACACCTGTAAGGTCTAAAGGGTGCGTGAGAGCTTTTCATCTAACTCCCAATAACACTCACAGAGTTTGAGAAGACAAGTGAAGTAATGAGGAGAGTTACTTTTCTTTTTAAATTTATATTAGTTTACTTTACATTCTGAGGGTGCCCCTCTTCTCCCAGTCCCCTCACTTCCCTTCCTTCTCCCTCCCGCGTCTCCATTTCCTCCAAAAAAGGGAAGCTCTGTCTCCCATATTAACCTTTTCCAGCACATCAAGTCACATCAGGACTGAGCATGTCTTCATCCCCTGAGGCCAGGCAAGATAGCACTGCCAGGAGGAAGTGATCCAAAAGCAGGCAATAGAGTCCATGTTAGAAACACAACCCTGCCCCCCCCCCCGCTTCACTCGCCAGATTCCCCATATGAAGACCAAGCCACCCATTGGCTACATGTGTGCCTATGTCCAGATCATGCTTGTTCCTTGGTTGATGTTTCAGTCTCTGAAAACCTCCATGGGACTGAGTTAGTTGTCTCTGTTGGTCTTCTTCTGGGGTTCCTGTACCCTCCCAGGTTCTTCCAGTTTTTTCCCAACACTTCCACAGGATACCAGAGTTCCACCCCATGCTTGGCTACAAGTCCCAGCATCTGTCTAGATCAGCTGTTGTCTGGAGCCTCCCAAATGACAGTCAAGTTAGGATCCTGTCTGAAAGCATAGCAGAGTATCATTATTAGTGCCAGGGGCTGAGTCTCTACTGTGGGGTGGATCTCAGGTTGGGCCAATTATTGTTTGGACTTTCCCTTAAATTTTGTTCCCTTGTCCCTGCATTTCTTGTAGGTAGGGTAATTTTTGGATTGCAGGTCTTGTTATAGGGTTGGTGTTTCCCTCCTTCCACTCATCCTGCCTGGCTAGGAGATGGTCACTTCAGTCTTCATGTCCCCACCCCTACGTCATTAGGAGTCTCAGCTAGAGTCACACCCGTATCCTCCCAGGAACATATCCTGTTGCAGACCTCCAGCTTGACAAAGAGATGTCACCCTCTCCAAGTTCCCCTTCTTGTTCCCAGTTCTCTCACCTCCAACCCCCATTCTCCCCACATCTTTGTTCTGTACATTTAATGTTTTCATTATTATGTGACAGGAGGATTTTCTTTTCTGGTCCAATCTATTTGGTGCTCTATAGGCTTCTTGTATGCTTATAGGCATTCATTTCTGTAGGTTGGAAAAGTTTTCTTCTATGATTTTGTTGAAAATATTATCTGGGCCTTGGAGTTTAGAGTCTTTTTCTTCTATCCCTATTAATTTTAGGTTTGGTGTTTTTGTATTGTCTCAGCTTTCTTGGATGTTTTGTGGCAAGAACTTTTTAAATTTAACATTTTCTTGACTGATATATCGATTTCTTCAATCAGATCTTCTACACCCGATATAACATTCTGTTATTGATGATTGTGTCTGTAGTTCCTGTTTTCTCCCCTAAGTTTTCTATCTCCAGGATTGCCTCAGATTGTGTTTTATTTATTGCTTCTATTTCCATTTTTAAGGTCCTGTACAGTTTTATTAATTTCCTTCTCCTGTTTGGTTGTATTTTCTTGTATTTCTTTAACTCTAAGTTCCTTTACCTGTTTGATTATATTTTCCTGTGTTTCTTTAACAGATTTATTCAATTTCTTCACCTGTTTAGTTGTATTTTCCTGCGATTCTTTAAGGTATTTATTTTCTTCTTTTAAGGCCTCTATCATTTTTATAACCTCAGATTTAATATCATTTTCTTATGCTTCTGGTGTGATGGATTCCTCTGGGCTTGCTATGTGGTAGGAAAGCTGGATTTTGTTGTTGTCATGTGGTCTGGGTTTTGTCACTTGTGTTCTTGTGCTGACTTCTAGCCGTTTGGTTGACTCTGTTATTAGCAGGCCTTGTGATCTCTGATGGTAATAGGTCTCTGGGGTTGTAGGTAGAGCTTGTGGTCCAACATGGCCTCCGACCTCTAGGTTTCCTGCTTCCTGCTTCCTGCTGGTTCCTGGTGCCTCAGATCCAGGAGGGTCTCCGCGAATGGCACAAGTTGGGGAACTGCTGCTTCCTGATGTGTGCTGCTCTCTAATGGGGCCACAGATCAGTGTGTGTGTGTGTGTGTGAAAGGGCTCAGGTGGGGTAACTGGTGTGTGGGGCACTAAGGGGAAAGAGCAGACCGGGTCACTGTTGCTGGCAGGTGTGGCAGACCAATAGATGGAGGTTGGGCTTCATACCCGCTGCTCCCTGATCCCTGCTGGTCTCGGGGTCCACAGATCGATGTAGGTCCCAGGAAATGGCACAGGCCAGGGAACCGCTGCTCCATCGTTTGTGCTGGTCTCAGGGGCTGCAGATGATTGTGTGGCTGGGGGAAATGGCACATGTCTGCGAAGTGGGGTTTGGGCTGTGCAGGGGAAGTGGGCAGGGGGTCCTGTGCGCTGCTGACAGGCTGTGGCAGACCAATAGATGGCAGGCGGTTCTTACCTGCTGCTCCCGATTCCTGCTGGTCTTGAGAGCCTGGAAAGTTACTTTTCTTTCCTTCACTTACAAAAAAAAAATCCTCTCACATTTTTTTCTCCTGGGAGGTTGAAAACTGTCTTCATATTTCTCATTATCAGAACGTAATGAGAATTCTAATTAGGGCTACTGCACACTTGGGTGGTAGTTTTCTAAATGTGGCTCTGGATTTTATCTGTCACATTGCCAGTCTCTAGCATCCTAGCCAAAGATGCCCACTATAATAATAATGAAAAAAGTAACAGCTATCATTTATTGAAAGTCTCTGTGCCTGACAATTTGTGTACATTAGCAATGATTCTCTTTCTCTCTCTCTGTCTCTGTCTCTCTCTCTGTCTCTCTGTCTCTCTGTCTCTCTGTCTCTCTGTCTCTCTCTCTCTCTCTCTCTCTCTCTCACACACACACACACACACACAGACACACAAATCATATGAGGTGAAAACTATTAATCCTAACTTCAGAAAGAAAATGAGCTTCGGAGTGCAAGCTAAGCAGTAGGGAATTGGAGAGCCAGGATTCTATTCAAGTCTCTTCTTTGATAGAGAAATTTTCTTTTCTAATCACCACACATCTTGGGGAGAAAGAAAATAAGACAATGGGATTTGTTCCTGCTTCCAAAGTGGTCACTGATTGCAATCAGAATATTTGTGATGAGTAACTATGTTTCAGCTTTGGTGACTGGGTCTTCCTAAAGCGATGTCATGGTTTAGGGAACCCCAGGAGACTCAGGCACCCAATTAGAAGGTCAGTAATAGCAGATCCAAGAATAGACTGATTGCTTATTCATTATTCATGTTATTCCCAGACTTTTCCATCCATCACACAGAGGACTGTCAGCAATTACCATGACATTCTTTCCAGAAAGAGCCCAGATAATCACCTCATCGGGATCCTAGCAGTCTCAAAGGCATAGTCTCCTGATGTGACATGAAAAGTCTTCTGTCTCTGGGGGCACTAAGAGAGTTCTCACTGGATATCTTAGGGGAAAAGCAAAAGACCTGGACTTTCACAAGTGAAGAGTTCCTTCTAGGCTTGCCAAGTACCAGTCTTGTTTAGCAGGAATATACAGAGGCAACGGGGTCCTTTGAAGGGTCAGCTGACTAGAGTCGGGTTAGGAGAGTTAGACTGGAGGGAGCGCAGGGGCCCTTGCACATGCTTCTTCCTCTCTCTCTCTCTCTCTCTCTCTCTTTCTCTCTCTCTCTCTCTCTCTCTCTGTGTGTGTGTGTGTGTGTGTGTGTGTGTGTGTGTGTGTGTGATCTCCTCATCCTCCACAGGTTTTTCACTAAGTTAATAACACACTTGTGTGCCCGACCACCCCAGATTGAAAATGCCCTAATAAGTGCTGTCCCCCCCACTCTCCCACTGCCCTTCCGTGTTTCTCCCTCCTCGTTCTCATTCTGCCTCTGTGTCTTTCACTTCCTAAATACGTTTCTGCTGCATGCGTCTCCTAATTCATTCCCCTAACCCTCATTCATGTGCTCCTGTGAGTGTGTGCATACACACACAGGCATGCACTTCCACCTTCTCCTTGGGTTTTGTATTCCTTTGTTTGCCTTTAAAACCTGTCCTCTTCCAAACCAGATGATTTTGTTTTGACTTTCATTTTGTTTTTGACTTTTCTCCTTTCCATTACAGGAACTCTGCCTCTCTTCTTTATTTCTCAGTTCCTTTCTTCATCACATCTCTTTCACACACAAGGAAAGAATGAAAATCTGTCTCTAGATCACTTCACATCAAGCTACCTACTACCATCTTCCATTCCTACATTTGTTCTCTTTTCGAAAAGGTAGCATTCAAGTTCAGAGAATAGAAGGTAAACTCATCTCATGATGCCAGAAGTTGTTTCAATTTCCCCCTTCTTCATTTTTCACATCCAATCTATTTCAAATTCATACTGATTTAATTTACCAAACATTCATCCCATCTCTCTACCTCTACTGCTAATTTATTCATTCAAAAACATTAGTACATAAGGATGATTGTTTGTAGGTCTGGAGACAAATACCAGAAAAGACAATGTGAGATGTGATCCCAGCCATCTGGTGAGATATGACCTCTGTCTTTGTTTTAGTTTGCATCATATGCAGCCTGGGTTGTTACAGAAGTCCTAGAAAATTTAAATGTCCTTTAATGGCTTATTTTATGTCAAGTTGATGCAAGCCATAGTCATTTTCAGAAGAGGTAACCTCAGTTGAGAAAACATCCCACCAGATTGGTGTGTGGGCAAGCCTGTGGTATATTGTCTTGACTGATGATTGATGTGGGAGGTCCCATCTTACTGATGGTGGTGCTGAAGAGCCTGAACATAGCAGACTCCATTTTGTCACTGGCCTCCATCTTATATGTGACCTAAAACTTACCCCAGATTCAGAAAAACATGTTTATACCTGTAGAAAGCCACAATATTTCTGAGAATGACCACAAAATGTGCCAACCCTGCAACCAGCTGCAGGTCAAAACGATGGTTGTCCTATGGTTACTAAAACAATTACATGTTGTCATTATGGTTATCAAAATAGTTACTCCAGATGGTTACAGCTTGCCTCTAACTAATCATTATGTAACAAGCTTGCTCTTGCTTGATGTCACCCAATTATGTAACCACCAAGTCTGGAAACCCCTTCCCCTTGCTAAAAACCCTACAAAACCTTGCTTCTTTCTAGGCTCAGGGCTCCTAGCCTCTGACTGCTGTGAAAGTTCATGCTGGGAGCCTGAACTTAAGCCCGAATAAAGGCTCTTTGCTTTTGCATACGATTTCTGACTCCAGGTGTGGTTGGTGGTCTTTTGGGGTCTTGTAGACTTGCCACAGCAGTGCCATTCCTGAGCGTGCAGTCTTGTATGGCGGGCTGAGCAAGCCATGGGAGCAAGCAAGTAAACAGTGTTCCTCCATGGCCTCTATCAGCTCTTGCCTCCAGAGTCCTGTCCTGCCTGAGTTCTTGCCATGACTTCCTTTGATGATTGACTGTAATGTGGCACTGCAGGATGAAATAAGCCCATTTCTCTACAAGTTGCCTTTGTTTTCAGTGTTTATCTCAGCAACAGAAACTTTAAGATGGGTCACCTCCCTGCAGAAAAGGAGCCTAATGGCAGTCTCTCCAACCTGTCCAGCAACCTCTCCCGTCCTTTACCATTATTGACCATTTTATGTTCTGGGAAAATTCATGTTGGATGTCTTCCATTCATCTACCTGTATTTTCTACCATCTGGATTAGTCCTTGGCTCAGCTCAGAATAAACTCCTTTTTACACACAGTTAATGAGTTCTCCTTGTTCTCTAAGACATAGATTAGAACTTCCCACAGTCTTTCCTGCTTGGCTCAGACGCTTCCTGTTAAAGCCTGAAAGTGTCCATCACTGAAATGACAGCATACAGCTTTGTAATCATCTGCTTAGGAACCTGCTCCTGCTGGGAGCTTGTTTTTCTCCAAGTGCAACGGCATCACCATCTTAATGAGAGCAGTGGAGATTACCAGCAAGACAGCCTCAAGATCTGCTTGGTGTTTCCTCAGAGAAAGAAGATGGAGGAAGTGATTAGAGCCTCACCTGAGGTTTCAGCCTCTGTCTCCTGCATCTTCATCTGGGTAGTATATAATTCTGTCTCAGCTACACATGGCCTCAAGGGGTGCTCCTGAATATAGAACATGGGAGGCCAGTTGATGGGGGCCGGGAGAGAATAAATCTGCACAGCTCTTGGGAGGTTTCTATCTATGAAGAGTTGGGGAGAGCAGTTTTGGGGTCACCCCTGTTTAAATAAGTTTAATAAAGACTTGTATAGAATAATAGAGACTGTAAAGAGTCGTTAATATAGACTTGGGTAGAAAAATTACCTTGTTCTATTGTTGGTGCTCTACTCTGAGGAGTAGATGTTCATAGCTCACCAGAAAATGTTAATGTCACAGATCTTCTTAAAGATGAATTTGTCTCTGAATCCATTGCCTGGAACACAGCATAAAGTAAAGGAATTTCAAAAGACTTGAATGAGAGAACAAGTGAATAAATGAGTGAATTCTATCGCTACTGTATCATGATATCTTCATGAACATTTGAGACCAGGGCTTACTGAGCATGAAGAACAATTTGTGCTTGAAGGTCCTATGGATTGAAGCCCTTCCTTGGTAAGAGGGATGCCTCAAACCCTTAAACATCTAATTAAGGTGGCGATTCTTTATCCAGAAAAAATATACTAATGACTCTTGGGCTCATATATTATTTGACCTAATATGCCTAATATGCCTTCTGGAGAGATGGCTCAGTCAGTGAAGTGCCTACTGTACAAGCATGAAGGCCTGAGTTTGGATCACTAACACCCACATAAAATTCTGAGGGTTGTGTTGGATGTCTGCAATACAAGTGTCAAGGAGATGGTTAGGGTTGAGTCCCTGAAGTTCAGTGACCATCTGGCCTAGGCCAATCACTGAGCTCCAGATTCAGTGAGAGATCCTGTCTCAAAATATAAGGTGGAGAGTGACTGAGCAAGGCACCAGACTTCTACTTTGGTCTCCACTCACATGAGCACATGCATCTGCCCACATACACGCAGATAATTGCAAGTACATGGGCACATTCACAATGCATAGACACATACATGGGTGCACACACAAAACTTCAACTCTAAAATTGGTATTAGTATTTAAATGACATACCAGGAATTCTATGCCCGTTTAGAAAGTTTTGTAGAAATAAAGATAGGATTCAATTCCTCTGTCATCTCCCTCTTCATTCCCCCACAAATGACAAACTACCCCCTTGGCTGGGTAGTTTGGCCATTGGCACGGAAACATTCCAAGTGAAGGTTTCCTTTTTAGCACCATTGCTACTGATATGAGATGCTTTGTTAGAACCCTGGAGACAGACTTGGGTATGCTGTTCCTAGGGTAATGAACATAATTAAGCTGTTCTAAGTAGCATCTGGCTTACTTCTTATTAATTACATGCAAGTTACTTAACCTCTGGGACTCTCATTCCAGATGAGTAAGATTGAGCTAACAATAATAGCCCTATGCGGTATTGACTAGACCCTCCCAAGAGTGGTAACTGGGAGTTACTAGTAACTAGGTTAGATTACATGCTTAGTAATCATACTATTGTTATAATCATCACCGTCATCACTATCCCTAAAACTGAGATTTATAGATCTGTGTGATAGTAAACTCTCTCTCTCTCTCTCTCTCTCTCTCTCTGTGTGCATGGAGTTTCATACGTGTGTGGGAGTGCATTTACAAGCAAGAAGCCAACTTTCAATGTCATTCTTCATGATGTCTTCCACCTTAATTTTTTTGAAGTTTACTTATTTTTATTTTATGTGTATAGGTGTCTGGACTGCATGTATGCCTGGGCACCAAGTGCATGCAATACCTTCAGGGGCCATATGGAAGTATTGGGTTCCTTAGAACTGGAGTTAATAGTTGTGAACCACCAAATAGGTGCTGGGAGTCAGACACCAGTGTTCTAAGAAGAGCAGCCACTGCTGTTAACTGATAAGCTGTTTCTCTGGCCAACTTAAGGAACAATCTCTCCACCTCCCACCTTTCCACTTTGTTTTTGCTACAGTGTGTCCAACTGACCTAAGACACGAGTTTGGCTAGGCTGCTTGGTGAGTGAACCCCAGAGATCTACCTGCGTCCCTGAGATTTCAAGTGCATACCACAACCCCCAGCTTATTTGTACATGGGTCTTGGGGAGAGAACTCAGGTCCATGGTCTGACACAGCAAACACTTTACCAGTTGCAGCATCTCCCCGGACCTGATGTGGTATCTTATAACAGTATTTTTATTGCTTTTCATGGAGTGGAAGCATGTAAGCTGGCATTTCCTGGAGTATTATTATGCCAGTTTAAACATTGTGGCTCTGAGAAACAGCCCAGGTGTCATTTACAGAGATTGCCATCTCCATATGCCACCTCTTAGTGCCCCCATAAGTACTTATATAAAAGCCCTATAACTTGACCTTTGGAATTGGAAAGCTCCCTCTTTCCTTCCTGAAATCTGCTTGTTATGTTGGAAGAAAACCCAGTTTAAATACTTCATTTATTGGTGACTTAAGCTTCTGTTTGTCATTTTCTTTGCAGAGATTTTAAAAGCAGCCTGTTCAAATAACAACATCATGACCAGACTTTCTCAGCATGCTCTGCTTGGATGGGTAGTTTTGCAAATGGAAGAAATATGCACTTTCTTAATTATAAGTGGCTAGAATTTGACTAGAAAATCTCAGCAGCCCAAAGGCCTCAGTAATTTAGTGTTGATGACACCGTTGGCCCATCTGCCATTCTCTCCCAAATCCTAGTTCCTCTTTCCCATTTGGAAGCAGTAAGAATTTGATTACCTATATTACACAGAGTTAAGGAGATTCTGTATAAGTTCACTTGCCGGTTCATTAAGGAGCTATCCTGGTATGAAATGATCACTGGGTAGATCTATGTTTGAATGCCATTGCCACTTCTTAATGATCTGTCCTTTGTGAAGTTATTTAACTTTGCAGAAGCTTTATAATGATAGCCTGGAGATGGAAGTGAAAAACTTCCAAGGTTTCTCTGAAGGCCAAAAACCAGGCTCTAAAGTATACGGCATATACCCTTGCTTACTAAGTCCCAAGTCCTGGCTTCCCGTTCATTTATTCAATAATATGTTGAATAATGTGAGTACTCAGCCCATTCTGTGGAAATGAGGATGTGATAGGATACAAGACTGTGTTGTCTATGCCCTTGAAGGATCTAGCTTTAAAATGTGTTTGGGAAAGTCCATAAAATAATATGATTCATTCTTAATCCACAAGATTATTGATGATGATGATGATGATGATGATGATGATGATGATGATGATAGGGGCAATGATCTAGCCATCATGGCTTTTATGGTGATGATGGTGGTGATGATGGTGACGATACTTCTGATTTCAGTGGTGATGATGATGGTGGTGCTGATGATTGCAGAAACGGTAACGATGAGGATGTCTGCAGCATTTGTAGTATTTTGCTCGACACCGACATGAAGAAGCTGAGCCGAGTATACATAGATGGTGAATATTTAAGCCCAGTTCATACTGGGTTCTTTTATTCCAGATCTGGAGACCCTCACCAGTTCTTACCCAGCTAAGGGAACTGCTTGAGGATGTTTTTCTCAATTTGACCAAGAGTGAATTTGGGCACCCAAACCTTATGTTCATCATATTCCTCCTCATAACCCAACACACTGTTTTAAATGTCTTGTGTCATGATTTGAAAAGAAAATGTCCCACAGAAGCCCATGTTTGGAAGATTGGTCTCAGTATGTGGTGATGCTTTAGGAGGTCATAGAAGCTTCAGAAGGCAAGGACGGTTTAGAGGAAGTAGATCACTAGAGGTAGATCTTGGGAGGTTATACAAGCTCTCCAGTCTCTTAGGTTCTCTCTGCTTCACCACAAAGAAATAAAGTGCAGACCCAGCTCCACTCCCCCAGCATGATCATGCTCTGCTCAGACTCAGAAGACCAAGCACTCATGTACCAAATCATCTGAAGCTATAAACTCAGAAGAACCCTTTCTTCCTAAGCTTTCACTTTGCTAACAGAAATAATGAGAACGCCAGATGCATTTCGTACCTTCATATCAGAAGAAGCTGTAGAGTAACAATACATGTGTCCAACAGATGAGGGCTCTGATCACACTGCTTTCTGTGACCTAAAATGATACACGACCCTGGTTTTCATGAGCCTCAGAGGATCGTCACAAAGTGAATGAGAATGGTAATGCAGAGTTGCTGAGATTAGACTGTCTCTATGGCCAAATTTCTTAGAAGAATAAATAAATTATTCCTCAAAAATCAAAACATTTCTTGCCTGCCTCCCTTCTCTGTTCCGTGGCTGAGGATGTCAATGGATGGAAGTCTGCTGGCAAAGTAGCCTTGAGGCACGTCACAGTGCAGCTTTAACACCAACAGGCACGGCGACAGCTTCAAAAGCAGCAGACAGATAATGTAGACATTAATTAAATCAGCCAGCCCAGGTGGGCCCCCTCGACAGAGTCTTGGAAAATGCAGATAAGACACAGCAGTTCTCTTTGAGGTTTAGACTGAGAGGAAAACAACACTTCTGCCACCCCCAAAGCCTCCAAACAATCTAGCAAAAACAACAGGCTGTCAATCACAGATGAAGAAAACCAGTTCTGATATGCTCCATGCCCGAAAAGAATGGGGGTAACATCAACAACCCCCCTAAAAGTCAAAGTTCCAGATGCTGCCATCCACTGAGTCCTCTAGCGAATTTTTAATTCTGTTCTTTCCCAAACACTCTGGTGTGCCAGAAGTTCCTTCACTTGGTTCATACTGGGGTTCTTACCTTCCTTAATGCCTAGCAGCCTTGTCCAGTAGGCCAGAAGATTCTTAAATGGTAGACTTTCTATCCCCTTATTGTTTTCAGTTTGCCTTGTGGTGGGAGCCGTAGAACTTCTGTAACTTGGTCTGGGGAATGGATTTTCAAAACACAATTGCTGAACGAATGACAGACAAAAAAAAAAAAAGAAAGAAAGAAAGGATGCCAGCCACACCTGAAGCAGCAGCAAGTCATTCCAGCATGAACAGAATGTTGTTGCTGAGTTTGCCGTGGCTCCCAGTTCAGGAGTATAAAGCCAAACTCTGCTCATGTACGAGGTTATGGGGGGCACATTGGCTTTCTTTCTGTTATCTTCTTTCTAATTCCCCTTCTTGGTGCACTGTGCCTTGAACTTCCACATCCATCAGTTAAATACCTACTTTACTCTCCACCTGAAGTCATGCTTAGATACCCAGGCTGCTTTTCAAACATAACAATTTTCCCCTGAGGATTCAGTTTTCCTTGTCTCTTAAGCTCATTTCTGGAGCCTTCATGTCATTTCCCACAACTGACCCACCTACGCCATCCTTTCTCACAAACACCTCCCTCAGTTATTTCCCCTGAGGGTTGGAGCTGGTAAGGACTGTTATTTGGAAAGTTGACAGTCACAGTGTTTGTATCCAGTACCTATAGACTCTATTATTAGGAACCCATAATTCCTTGTGGCTCCATGTAATTGACTATATGCAAACTCTTGTTTGAGATTATGCCAGTCTCTGTCTCCTGGGTTTGATCATGAACTAGAGTTACATAAGATGCCATTTTCAGGCGATGCTGACTGACAGGTACATGAGATCTGTCTGTACAATTGCAAAACTTATTGTGAGACTATAAATAATTCAAAATAAAAAGTCTAGAATATGTAAATAGAAAATGTGTAAGATAGAAAAAAACTTGTGTATATACTTACATATTTTCTACAAATATCAACCCTTTTCTTCAACTCTTTAAATATATTTGTAGACAGTGTGGTGCTATGTAGCTCGGACTGGTCTTGAACTCATGATCCTCTTGCTTCTGCTTCCTGACTTCCGGGATTTAGTGGCATATATGTGGTGCCACTAAATGTAACATAAAAATTTCCTTAAAGTGAGTTTTTATGTGTATAATTTTACAAACACTGATACAGCCAAAGATACAATTCGGACCTTAGTGTCTTGCCCCCTCCTGGTTTGCTTCTGGATCAAGCTGTCATCTTTACATAAACTTTCCCAGCACAGCAGACGGAGGAGGGAAGGGGAGGGTATTTTAAATCTTGAGTCCAGAGGGAAACTGCCAGAAGAGCCCTTAGTTTTCTGACTGAGATGTCTGAAGGATCCAGAAGTCAACAGGCTTTTGTGGCTGCACAGACTGACTTCATGCTGGTGTTTCTCTTATGCTTCACTCTGCTAAAGAACTGCCTCTCTTATCTCTAGTGCCGAGTTATGCTGCAGAAGGCTGTCCTCCTAACATTTTGGGTTTGAATAGATGACAGTACTTCAAACAACAGGGTATTTACTGTTGATATCAGTCACAGAAATCTCACCTTAGTTCAAGACTGGGGAAAGAATTCACCCTCATGTGTGAAAACTAAATCATGTTCCCAAGAGACCATCTGAGACCATTTAATGAGCATCCAAGAAAGAGTATCGTTCCTCTTGTTTCCTCTCCACTCACTTCTCCATCGTCTCTCTTCTCCTTTCTCTTCCCTTCCCTCCATTCAAATATTCACAAATACAGACAAGAATCAAATGTGTACTAATAGCTGGGCATAGTGGTCCATGTCTGTAATACTGACATCAAGCAAAGAGGATTGTGAAATCGGGCTCCCTGCACTGCGTAGCAAGACCTTGTCTCAAAAACAAAAACAAAGTAAACAGAAAAGCAACACAGAATGTAAGACAGAAATGAAGGAGACATTGCTCCCTCCCAGAAGGTGGGAAGTTAGTGTGGCGAGAACCTCCTGGATTCAGAGGTAAAAGATAACAAAGGGAAGGCTTAGGGAGGATTTGCTTCATGGGAATAATGAACCCACATCCAGAGAGGGCACAGGCTGCACATTCACAGTGGCTGCACAATCGTAGTGCTATGTCCACTTTCTCTGCTGACTTGGATGGTTAGAATTTATTATTTTTAAATTGTTTTATTTTTTTGAAATTTTTTTCATAAAATATCTCTTGATTAGATTATGGGTTTCCCTCCCTCTATTCCCCCCAGTTCCTTCTAACCTCCCCTCCTATCTCGATCCACCCCCTTTCTGTGATTAGAAAACAAACAGGTATCTAAAGATAATAATAAAATAAAATCTAGTAAGATAAAGCAAAAGCAAACTAATATGAATAGTATAAAACAAACAAACAGAAGGAAAAAGAGCCTAAGGAAACACACAAGAAACAGAAAGAGATGCAGAGACTGACTCATTTGCACTCAGGAATGCTATAAAACACAAAACTGGAAACACACACACAGAGACACACAGGGAGACACACATGGAGAGACACACACAGAGAGACACACACTGGGGGACACACACGGGATCCATAGGGTAAAAAAAATACATAAAAGTAAAAATAAAGAAAATTAAAAAAAAAAGAAGAAAAGGAAAAGGCTCTGACATCACAACATGACGCTATGAGACAAGGAACCTTCAAAGATGCTGTTGAGTTTGTTTTCTGTTGGCCATTTGCTGGGTATGCAGCCTACACTTACGAGCAGTATCCCTCATGTGACTCCCTTGGAGAAAACTAGATTTTCATTTGCAAGTTGTTATCAGTTGGAGATAGTGTCAGGGTTAGAAGTGGGGAAGGTGTCCCCATCTCTCATCTCAAGGACCCCAACTGGAGTGGACACATGCAGGCCCTTCGCAGGCTGCCTCAGTCTCTGTGAGTTCTTATGTTTGTTGGTCCTGCTGTATTTAGGAGGCCAGGTTTCCTGCTGTACTCCATCCCCTCTGGCTCTGACACTCTTTAAGATTCCTTTTCCACAGGTTTCTTTGAGCTCTGAAGGGAAAGATTGATGGAGACAAAGTCTGAGTATTCTAAGGTCTCTCATTCTCTTCATAATGTGTAATGTCTGCACTTGTTCCCATCTCCTGCAGGAGAGAGCTCTGATTGTGGCTGGTTGATCTCTGATTATAGCAGAATGTCAGTAGAAATCATTTTCCTTTGTGTCCCTTTATTAGAGCAGTAGTATTTGGTTTTCTCCTAAGTCCCTGGGCTCTCTAGTCTCAGGTTCTTGACCACCTAAGAAATGTCAGGTATGGTTTCCATCTCCTAGAGTGGACCTTAGGTCAAATCAGATATTGTTTAGTTACTCCCACAAGCTTTGTGTTACCATAGTACTAGCATTGTACTTGCAGGTAAGAAAACTACAAGAGGGAAGACAAAGTCCCAATTGGCCGTCTCTTGCCACCAAATAAATCTTTTAGTCCCAGGACTGGGTTACATCTAATTGGGTTTTTGGAGAAAGAGTTCACAAGGATCCCCCAAATAGCCCAAGCTGTTGACACAACTTTAGGTTGCTCTCTAAAAAGTGACAGCAGGGTCCTGTTGATGAAGACAACACCTACACAACTCATTGAACATGGACACTGAGGAGATGAGCTGGTGCCTCCATAGGGCCTTCACCCCTTCCGGCTAATGTTCTTGGTACCAGAAGGCACACTGCATGCTACCAAAGTAAAATGCAAACAGAATTTATGCTCTTATGTTATGGGGTCAGAGAAGGATCCAGTTCTGCTCATCAGACACCAGGTTAGAAAGTGAGTGTGCTGGGTTCTAGTGTGCCTTGTTTATGTTGACTTTGAGCCCGAAGATGTGTGATGTTTTCATCTTGCAGCAATTATTTACCCACACTTAAGCGTCAGTCAACTTTCTAGGGACAAGTAGCAGCCCTTGTTCCTCTGTCTCCATCTCTCCCCTTGGGTGGGTCCCTAGAAGCAAAAACTTTTTAAAAAGTTGTTATTATCAGCTCTTTCTTCTTGAAACATGGATGCATTGCCGTTTTTTATTTCCTGTGTGTCATTTATTGATTTTCATTTTTCAGGAAGATGACTGAGTTCCTCCAGTCTTAGACTAAGATCAGGGCTCTGTGGTTCTCAGAGCCTTCAGTGCCTCTCTGCAACCCTGTTCAGGCTCTTCACTCACTGAGATTTGTTCAGGCTCTAGAGAAAGGTACCTTTCTTGCAGGCACATAGCAGTTTTCCACAGGCAGAGGCTAAGGCTATACTTTTCAAGTATAGCCTTATACTTGAAAAGAATTGCTCATGAGGCCACAGATCTCCCAGAGTTCAGGTTGCCATTGCGAATGCAAAATACATAGGTAAAAGCAAAACCTTTCAAGGTGGTCTTTGCTTTGAAGTCCAAGGCTATCTCTGGAGACTTCTGTTGGAAAAGTAATTCAGTTGGTGGTTGTGGATAGAACAGAGGAAAGGAATATCCTCAGAGCCCTTTGTACATCTCAGAAAGGAAAGGATCAGCAAGAGCCACTTTGCGGAACCTTGATGAGGATAAGGAACCGTAGAAACAGTGATGGATTATTACAATAAATACCCTGAGAAAAAACTCAGGTTAATCCTACATCAGACTCAATCCTGGCAATACAGATAGAAAAGAACCCCCACACTTCCAGAATAAAAGGCTGATTACTTTAAATACAAATAAACAAAAGAATAAAATATAATTGAACATTTATCAAGGCAGTGAGTCAGAAAAGACTGAGTTGACACTGTCACAAAATGTTGCATTTGTGGATTAAATTATATCTTAGAAAGTCTTTGGCTTTACAAATCTTAAATGGAACCAGAATGGCACCATGCTTTTAGTAAGAATGACAAACCAGCACTTGATAATGTTAACATAAAGAGCTTAGACAATCAGTAAGAATCTGAAAGTTTGAACAGACAAAAATAAAAATAAAAACAAATATCACAGAGGAAAAATAATAGCTTTAAAAACAAACAAACATAAGGAAAAAGGTTCAAACCTTGACTGGTAATCAAAGAAATAAAAATTGATGCTCTCATGCACAGCTGGACGCAATGTGAGCTGCTATTGGTCTTAGGAAAGCAATTTGGCAATGTATATTAAGAGCATTAAAAACAACAAGCCTGCCTCCTACAGTTCTAAAGGCAGCCAGAGACTTTTGGTATTACAAGAAAGAAAAAAAAATATCCACCCCTCTTCACTGTGGTGTTATTTACAGTGGTGAAAAGAACAATGTATTCTAACTATATACCAAGAGGGGAGCAGTTAGGAAAATGATACAATTCATTTCTACTTGTGATAAGCCATTAGGAGTGAGTCAGAGCAGCTTGGGTCTGTTCCCTGTTCTAGTTCTCTGTATCTCCAAGAATGCTACTTTCATTTCTGTAAAATTGAATTAATGGAACCATGGAGGGTGGTGGTGAGAATCTGGCCTGTTATTTGATACATGGCCCCAGGAACCTTTTCTTGTTCCACACTTTCTTGAGATAGCACCTGGCTCTTTTCTTTTGGAGTACACATTCTTGTTTCTCAAAGAATTCCTATAGCAAAAATTCTCTGTGGAGGAGGGATGTAGGATCCCCACATTCCTGGCCTCCCCACCTCTCAGCTCCTCTCTCGGAATATTCTCAGGCAGTGGGAGTGGCCTAGCTGTGTTCCTGGTAGACAGTGGTGGTGGGTAGAGGACAGGAAGATGCTTAGATGCTGGAATGAGTAAGCCATGCCTTATGTTCAAGGAAAAACTCCCTCCTTTGAGAAGCTCATGCTGTGCAAACTGCTTTGCTGCACATAATGTTCTCCACATATATGAGAGGATGAAGACACTCCCTCCACAGTGTTAACGATCTTGTTTCCATCCTTAATGTCAACATATCTTGTAGTATGGTGTGCACAATTCTTTGTGATATTTCTTTTCTAATGAGCTAAAATGTCTTTATAACGATCCCAGAGATCTTTTAATTAAAAAAAAGTCAACACACAGCTAGAAAAAAAGTAGCAATTGTGATGGAAAACACTGTCATTAACTTTTCCACATACAAATTATTTGCTAAGTCCCTATTATGTGTCCAAGTGGACATATCATATTGGCTATACTCACATGCCACTAGACCTATAGGTGTTAGCACTCCATAGTGGGTTCCAAGCAAAAGATAATGAGGGAAACATCTTGGAGGATTTGTTTTATGAGAATAATGTACCAACATCCAGAATGGGTACAGGGTGGGCACACAATTCGTAGCTCTATCTGCTCTCTAGCTGCTGGCTTGGATGGTGAGAACTTGTGTTACAGGTTCAGAGAAGAGTCCGGCTCTGCTAGTGTGTTTTGTCGTGGGCACTGTGGTTTTTATCTCGAAGCAGTTTAGCTTTAATTATTCCTTCTGCTTCCAGGTCTCCCCTCTTGGTGGGTTCCTGGAGACGAGGCCTTTAAATTGGTTAGCTCTTTCTTCCAGAAGGCTGCTTCTGTATTTCTAAACATCCAAATATTAATATTTTGTATTCCTTTTCCCCACATATTATTTATTGATTTCATTTAGAAAATATAAGGATTTAGTTCTATAGGTGCCTGTGAATGGTGTAAGCCCTCAGCAATCACCGACTCAGTGACAGAGTTTGAGAGATAGTAGTGCGTGGCTATGATTAAAATACATTGCAGAATTCTGATGATACCACCTGGTTTGATAAGGACTTTCTTAGCATGTGATGTTACACTAGGTTCCAGTGTATATACAAAGGTCAGAGATCAGAGAATACCTTATAGGAATAAGTTCTTTCTTTCCAGTATATGTATTTGGAATCTAACAGTGAGTTTTGAGATTGGCAGCAACACATTACCTTTGTAAGTAATCACTCCTGTTGTTAGCAATATTCTACAGTATATTTAATTGTCTGTACTTTATGTATCTGTGCTTGTATAGGCAAGTGCGTGTCTGTGTCTACAGCAGATGAACTCAACAAATATTACCAAGACAATAAATTGTCTATTGGTACAGAAAAAAAATACATTGCAGAATCATATGAAGAATTCAAAGAATAAATGAAAAATATTATTATAAAAATTCACAGGATAAAACAAAATCTATATGTTTGAGTCAGGAGACCTGCAGGAAAGTGCATGCCAAGTGCCATGGTTCAGAGGAAATACAGGAGGGTCTCCTAAGAAGGGGACTCAAAAAGCCTTCCAAGCAGTATTGACATGAGCTGACCCTAAGAAAGGTTTGTTTATCCTATATTATAAGGCTAGTATCCACGAATAAATGAATATATCCCATATGGGTCTTTCTGCTTCTGGGTTACCTCACTCAGGTAACTCAGATGATCTTTTCTAGTTCTCACGATTTGCCTGTAAATTTCATGATTTTCTTGTTTTTAATTGCTGAGTAGTATTTCATTGTGTAACTGTACCATACTTTCTGTATTCATTCCTCTGTCGAGGGACATCTACTTTGTTTCCAGATTCTGGCTATTACAAATAAAGCTGCTATGAACATAATTGAGCAAATGTCCTTATTAAATGGTGGGATATATGCCTAGGAGTGGTATAGTTGGATCTTGAGGTAGCACTACTCCTAATTTTAAAGAAGCTAAACAACATGGAGGACCCTAAGGAAGATGCTTAATCATCATTCAAAAGAGCAAATGGGATAGACATCAGAAGCAGGAGACGATAAGGAACAGGACTGAAGCCTATCACAGAGGACCTCTGAAAGACTCTACCCTCCAAGGTATTGAAGGAGATACTGAGACTCATAGCCAAACTTTGGTCAGAGTGAAGGAATCCTTATGGAAGAAGAGGAAGATAGAAAGACCTGGAGGGGACAGGACCTCCACAAGGAGAACAAGAGAGCCAAAATATCTGGGCCCAGGGAGGCTTGCAGAGAACGAAACTCTAATCAAGAACCATGCATCAAGAGGACCTAGACCCCTGTTCAAAGGAAGCCCATAGGATGCTCAGTTTCCAAGTAGGTTCTGAGGGGTACAGGGGTTGTCTCTGACACGAACTCAGTGGCTGACTCTTTGATCACCTCCTCCTGGGGGGCGCAGCCTTGCCAGGCCACAGAGGAAGATGATGAGACCTGATAAGCTAGGGAATGACAGAAGGGGAGGAGGTCCTCATCTATCAGGGGACTAGGGAAAGGGCATAGGGGGAGAAGAGGGAGTGTGGGTGGGACTGGGAGGAGACAAGGGAGGGGCCTGCAGAGAGGATACAAAGTGAATAAATTGTAATAAATAAATTAAGTTTTTTTAAAAAGAGAGGTTTGCTTGGGTAAACCAACCTAGGAGTTTACACAAAGCATTGGGGGACTTCTGCAGCACTCCTCATCCCTTCAGAAGGTGCAGCATGCCTTTGAAGTCAAATGGCCCTGGATGAAATCCCAGCTGGAAGGCGTGGGAGAGGGCCCAGTTGACAAAATGCTGGTCATAGATGAAGGACCCTGGTTCCATCCTCAGCCCTCATGTAAGAAAGGTGAACATGTTGGTATGTGGTCATAATCCCAGGGCTTAGAGGGTGGGGTGAGTAGAGACAAGATGACCCCTGGGACTTGGTGGCCAGCTAAACTAGTTGGTGAGTCCCAGGTTCCAGAGAGAAACCCTGCCTCAAAAGCTTGGTAGCCAGTTTCTAACGAAAAACATCTAAGGTGTCTTTGGCTTTTATACACACTTCTCTGGTACACAAATGGACATGTCCACTGTCCCACAAATATTTAAATGTCTAAACATTTAAAGATTAAAAAAAGGAAAGCAAACAAACACCAGCTAGGTGAACTGCCAGCCGAGCATGGTGGAGATACTTGCAGTGGCTCTCGTGGAACGTCACTTCCTGTCTATGAGAGATTGGCAAGGCAGTGCTTGTTCCACATCTGGGGATGCTCAAAGTCTGGTAGCCATCCACAGTCCAAGTTTTTTCGTAGACAGCCACGTCTAGGCTAATTCTGGTCCATGCCTGCCCACTCTGTTTTCTCTCTTAACAGTGAACCTTGGCCCAACCCTGCCTTCTGCTGCCGACTCTGTATTCTTAGATATTACTCCCCTCTCCACACTGTAGTTTCCTATCTAAAAAACAGAAGGACAAAAATGGCTTCCTGAAGCTATAGTGCTCAATACTGTTCTATCCAGAAGAAAGAGTACGTATACAATTCCTCGGTAAATGCATGAAGCAATGGCAGAAATAACACAGTAGAGATGGTAGCCATCTGTCACACAAAGAAGTACTATAATTTGACTAAGGCCATACACCTTGTACATAGGGGTCTGAGTTTTAACTCACAGTCAGGAGTAAAAGTCATACATGTGCACACACCACAGACTCAGGGAAACTCCGGAAAGTTCCTCAGCAGCAAGGCTGACACTTATCCAGAGCAAGCTTTTATTCCAGTGCTTTGGAATGTGACCCCGAAAGGCTGACTCCATTATCCTGACTCTACCTGCAGCAGTAAATTTAAACCCAGTCACACATTGGGAAGAAGTGTTTGTTGGGCTCTGATAAGGGCTTAAAATGGAGCAATGCCCTGCTTTGCTCACCAGACTTCAACAGAATCCAACTGTTTATTTGATGAAAAATTCAGGTTGCCTTTCATTTACATTTCCCCTGGAGGCAAGGGTCTGCAGGCTGCAGGCTGGTTGAAGCAAGCCAGAGAACACTATAGCATCAGGATACTGCTTTCCTCAGACTCCTCAGACCCACAGGGAGGGTATCAGGACAGTGCTGCAACTCTCCAGGGCACCTCTGCTGGGTTCTTTGGAAGGAGACCTCTGGTATGAGGCAAAGAGGACTTAGAAACAGAATGTACCTTCCTAATGATTCTCTTTGTAGAGTGAGGAAGGAAACAGAAATGAGGGCGCCGGAATGAGCTTTGCAAGAATGTATTTACAATTAAATTGCACTTTAAAGGGAAAGTGGAAACCCTCTCTGCAAAGAAGCAAGATGGAGGGAAGCCAGCATATTGTAGCACCAAGTGTACAGGATCTGGAGTTAAGGTTTGAGCTGAAGTACTAGAGCCGTAATTAGCAGCTGTATGACCTTGGCCAATTAACCCATCTGAGGATCAGTGTCTGAAATAAAGATAATAATATGCTTCTGTGACGGGGTGACCGGACAGGCACACCATAGTGCCTCTGATCCTCTCTTCTCTCTCATTAGCCCAGGGAATCGGGCAGTAAACAAAAAACGAAAGTGAGCAGAGCACCTTGGTGTCAGGAACTCATCTTGAAGCAGTCGAAGGCCGCGTTTCCCACAGAGGGAGTGGGTTAGGAATCTCACTGAGGATACAGATTAGGGCTCTTTCTTGGGTTTTGATGGGCAAAAGAACGAGGGAACTGACCTTGAAAAGAGAAAATGTGGGAGGAACGTGTGGAACACCTTGGACGGCAGAGGCATGGTCCCAGGCAGCTGTCCAAATGAAATGCTGACTCATACTTGGGAACGTGGAATTCACATTTGGCCAGACCTTGGCCAAGCTCAACTAAGAAACAATAAGACCATATCTCCACACTGCTGATCCAGAAACTGAGATGTGATTGCTGAGAGAGGAGGCGCTTCAAAACCATGCCTTTGGGGAGCTTTGTCAACCAATAACTTTCCTGAGACCTCCTCCAATCCATTAAAGAGAAATCACTGAGTGTATCTGGTCTTGCGGATCATAGGAGCACATCTGCTTAAAAGAGTATTCAGTGGGTTCCAGCCTGGCACAGCTCAAAGCTGCTGCAGTGGTTTTTCTGTGCACATCTCTGTGTGGTCACAGAGGAACTGGGAATGTGGTCTGCTCACACCGAGAGATGCTTCTCCACAACAGAAAGGAACAAGGTCACTGAAGAACTTCAGAAATATTATGTGGAATAAACAAGAGCAAAAAGAGAAGAAGAAATAGACTCAGAAGCCCCGTCATTGTGTCTATAGGATATATCTAAAAAAAATACGGTAAGAGGAGGGGACAGAGGAGAGAGATGGCTCAGTGGTTAAGAACACTTGCTGCAGGAACAGGAGTTCTCAAAGCCTACATACAAAGCCAACAGTGATAGGATAGGGTTCAGAGTGCCTTTCTCTGTCCTCCCTGTGTAAACAGGAATGCATATATGCACACATACACATGTTCATATACCTCATACATGTACACACCAAAGAATGTGAGAAGGGAGGAAGGGAGAAAGAAAGAAAAAGAGAAATGGATGTGATGAGGGAGAGAGAGGAGGTAGAAGGGAAAGAATCATGACTAACTTATCCGTGTATGTGTGTGTGTGTGTCTGTCTGTTTGCAAATGTTCTCAGATGATTTAGAATGGCAGTTGTAACACTTGTTTAGTTTACCAAAATTGAAACAGGTGAGTTCTGTGGGGTGTAAAATAAATCACAGCAGAGTTGTTATAAAAGCAAGCAGCAGAGGTGGAACCAAGCTTGGAGGCACACAGAGGTGGAAGCCAGAAGGTAGGAAGTTCAAAGTCATTCTTGAGGTCATAGGAACTTTGAGATTGAGATTGGCCTGGACTACAGAGACCTGACTCAACAACAACAACAAAAACAAGAACAAAACAAAACAAAACAAAAAAAACAATGGTAGGAGTAGACTATATACAAGCAATTGTTTTTCTGATGTGATTATGAATTTGGCCAATTACCCATCTTTCCAGTGTCCACGTACGTGTAATGTATAAAATCTAGTTCTTTTTGGTACAAGTAAAATCAACAAGGAATAGAAAGGGGTGGAGGTATCGTTGGTCACTTTCATAGAACTGGTAGAGCCAATCGTTATTGGAAAAAAAATTCCACAATTTCACCATGTATACACACACACACACACACACACAAAAGCTACAGCTCTGTAAGATATGAGTGTACTAGGAACAGGGTGCATCTTGGTTGGAAAATATTGAATTTCACTGTCCCTCCTGTCTTAATGGCGTGCTGCCATGCGTGGTTTTTCATCAGGCTACACATGTTGAAGGGATTCTACACTTCCCCTCGGCCTTTTTTATACCTCTGTCCTTTGACAGTACAGCAGATTTTTTGCACTGATCTCGGTGCAAATCAGTCTCTCTCCCTGCAGATTTAAACTCTTGAGGAAACCAGGGCTGCTGCTTTTACTCTCATTGTCTGAACGTGTCATGCTGTGTAATAACAACAGGAGACACTGTGCCCAAGCCTCTAGCTGATCGGTCAGAATTTCTACCTATGTCTTTAGCCTCAGCTTGTTCTCAGCTACGGGACAGCAGTATGAATGAGGCTCGACATTTCACTTCTGTGTCCCCCCAATGACAAGACAAAATACCTCACTCTCCTCGTGAAACAGTTCAATCACACTGGAGGTTTTCTTACATCCCAGTCAGCAGCTGGGTGGCTACGTTGGTGGCTAAGTCTCTTAATATTCGAGGCTCTTCATCTGCTAAATGTGAAGGTGGTTACAAAATTCAGCTGGATTTCTTTCATACAAAGAGACCATGGGGCCAGGCTCAGAGAAGTTCAGGGAATCTCTCATTCTCTTCCTCAATCCTCCTGTAATTAAGAGCATCCACGATTTTTATCAGTTTTCAAATTCAGTTGCTTATCTTTCTGAGATCATATGTGACAGTCTTCTAGGGCCATCGGTCATGGCATCAGGTTCTAGTAGGTTGAAGCTAAAAATACCAATGTGGAAACTTAACCTTCTGAAATGTATATATGTGTGTGGTGTGTCTGCATACCTGTTCATGTTTACTTATAGGTTTGCTTGGACACCAGAGGTCGATATGCAAGAGTCTCAGTGAACTGGGTACTCACCGATTCAGCTAGACTGGCTGGCTGTTGCGCTCTAGGGGTCCCACATCTCTGCTTCCCCGATGCCGAGACTACAAGCTCATACTGCTACATCCTGATTTTCACATTGGGTGCAGGGACTGAAACTCGGACCCTCAAGCTTTGGGGGCAAATGCTCCACCAGCTAAGTTGCCTCCCAGGCCCTTTAAATAGTTGTTTTTAGTGAGGAACCACTGCTGTGTGCCCTTGAGACAGTCATCCACAACCTCTGCCTCTTTTCATCTTGACGATAGTAAGGGCTTTGGCTAGACAGACATCCATAACACATGCCATTAGCTTGCTTATTTCTCACTTGAAGCCTCATAAATGAAAACATTAAAAATGTGTTTCTGTTCATCCAAAGTCGTCTTGGCACCTGATGAAAGAAGACAATAGGTTGATCGTTATCTTAAATTGTCAAATGGTCACTTTTATTCATCAGTGTCTTGTCTTGTTTTGTTCCCCCTTCTTCTTTAATTTGATATCCTGCCTCTTACTTTTACCAGATGAATCCATTTTAATGTTCTGGGGAAATTTCCAAGTGCTATATACAGCAAGATTATTCTGCCTTAATGCTTGTGGGTATGGCTTGATTACTGATATATATGCTTAGGGAATGGACTTTATGCTTCTAATGTAGTCTAGAAGGGGAAAAGTTTTCTTCAAGAATAAATATAAATATTATTTTTAGAAAGTTTTCTTTCCCTTGATAAGCAGTTGAAATTTCTTACAAAGGTTATGCACTCCTCTATTTTCTGTTATAAAGCCTTCTGAAATGGTTTTTCTTTTAAATTTTAATTAATAAGCTCAGCCTCTAGCAGCTGTTCAGTGAAGTGGTTGTTAAACCCCTAGGGAATAGATAATGGGGGCAGACAGAGGGGAGCCAAATTACCGCTGGCTGACCCTGAAAGGAGGGAGGAGAAAGTTTCTGATTGGGTCAAGTGGCCCAAATTCCATGGCATGCAGGCTGTTGGAGAAATCTTAATGGCTGAAGATGTGAAAGGCCTTCAGCAGTGATCACCATGGAGAAATCTGCCAGAGAACTCCTCCAACCAAGGACATCAGCTAGTAACGGTAATTCACACAGCTGTGCCCTCGTCAAATACAGATTCCCAAGGGGTGTTGGCCATGCAGTCTAGGGTGCTGACCAGTGCACCCTCTTTGAGCTGTGGTCATGGTTACTTAATGAAGCACTGGCATATGCCACCCTCTACGTGGTCCACAGTCCCCACCAGAGCCAAGGCACACACTCAAGTGTCTCAGGCAGCCTGCCCCTGACTTTGCTTCCAACTTCTACTAACTGTACATGACTGCAGAACAGACAAAAGAACAGCCGACAGCTCTAAAATGTGTTAATACTGTGACTAGAGAGGGGGTTAGCTCACGGACACATTTCTGCTTTACATTGTCACTTTGATTTCGGTGTCTGAATAAGAAATGTTCTTGTGAATTTGAATACTTGGTCCCCAGAGGGAGGCACTGTTTGGGGAAGTCATGGAACCTTTAGGAGATGGCACCTTGCTGGGGGAGACATGTCACTTAGGATACCTGTCAGTGCTTCTCTGCCTTCCTAACACTGTGACCCTTATACAGTTCCTCATGTGGTGGCCCCAACCATAAATCATCTTCATCGCTACTTCATAACTATAATTTTGCTACTGTTATGAATTGTATTGTAGACATCTGATATGCAGGACATCTGACATGCAACCGCTAAAGGGGTAGAAACCCAGTTTGAGAACCACTGGTTTATAACCTTGCCCCACTCTGGTACTGCTTTTCTGCTCCACGGGTGTCACTCAGCTTCCTGTTCACGCTGCTGCTGCTGTGCCTTCCCTCCCCTGACCGCCTGAGATGTTTTTGGTCATGATACATTATCACAGTAACAGAAACACAGCAGCTACACTAAGAAAGCATGTGTCTTATACACAGTAGTGGTCCATGCTTTCTTTTTTAACCCGTATTTAGCTTACATGCTGAGGCTGTTTACAAGTTGTATAACAGCAGGTGTGGTTTTGAACTAGTTCTCCCATTAAAATGTTTATTTTTCCAGCTGTGTGTGTGTGTGTGTGTGTGTGTTGATTCTGCTTTCCTGATTTATATAGGAAACAGTAGTACACTGTTTCTTTCAAAGGAGTATGCCTGTATTTTAAAGTGAGCACACAAACTAGCATGTTTCAGAACAACATTTTCATACTCTTGTTTTTGCTGACCCTCCGCCGTTACTTCTCCACGATTCCTACTCCCACTCCATACTCTCAGGAGCCGCTCTACATTTCTGTGACATGTGTGTTCTACTACTATCCCTATTCCCCACCTCCCATTTTGCAAATTGTCTTCCTCTCGAGTAGTTCAGATTTATAGAATTATTCTGAAGACAGTACAGAAAGGTCCTTATACCAGACTCCTTTATCGCTAGTGCCTTACATTTGTATGACACATTTGTCATACAGTACAGACATCATTGTTAACATAGTAGAGTGCTAACAAAAGTTCATGCTTTATTTGAATGCCCTTAGTTTTACCCCAATGTCCTATAAAAGTAGAATCTTTGCATATGTTGTAGATTCCATTATGTAAGATTGTGCTGAGGATTTAATGTCTATACTCATAAGAACTATCACTCTGCAAGCTACCTCTTAGAATGCATTTAACGTATGAGAGAAATACCGACCTCCTAGAATGAGATTAGTTAGGGATCTCCCTTTTTGTCTCTCTGTGTCCCTGTCTCTGTCTCTCTTTCATCTTCCACTGACTGGAGAACTGGTGTCATGTCCCTTTAAGGTTGGAAGAGTTAAGCAGTGACATTACATGAGCCTGGAGAGCTCACCTTGAGAAGTTCACTTTCTGGTCATTTAAAATTTTAGTGGGTGTAGGAAACACATGATCTGTTTTCTTTGTTTTGATTGATAGTGTTTTTAAAGGAATTGTCCATTTTATCTGAAGTTATCAAGTCTGCAGATGTGGAACTGCGCTGTTTGAGGCCTATCTCTCCTGTGCTTCTTCATTAGCACTAACTGTACATGGATTTCTGTGGCATTTGCATATGTTCATTGTAGACCTTGACCACCGACATCCCCTTCACTGCCGTTCTGCCTCTCTATCCTCAGAATCTTCTTCTCTTCCCTGATAACCCCCTTTTATGTATCTTTCTGTCTCTAAGTTCTAAATATGATGTTTAAGAAGAACATGATATTCTCTTTTTTTAATCTGTTTTTTTCACTTAGCAGTTTTATGCTAAATAATATGATTTGTTTTTCTTTATGATGGAACAAACTACAAACTAGTGACTTGCTGATGGGTATGTATGTTGGCTGTATAGCTTGGCTATGAAATTTCAGTACACACACCTTTGTGGCATGCTAACTGATTCCTCTGAGGATGGCCCAGAAGTGGCATGGCTGGGTGGATCTATATTTCTATGTTTGAGGAAACGGTGTGCTAATTTCAGCTGCAGCTCTACTAACCCATATTCCTACCAATCATTCAAAGGTGCCCTCCTCTACAGCAGCTCTTGATTATTTCTCTCGGTTGTAGTTTTTCTAATTGAGCTTAGCTTTTATTTCCCATTGGATCTGGAAACTGGATCTTAATTTCATTCCCATCGACTCTTAGCCACTCTTTTATTTCTGATATTAGTAATTTATATGTTCCTTTTATTTGAGGTTAGCTTGGATATTATAAATTTTATTCATCCTTTCAAAACTCAAATTTTGTTTTTTCCTTGTTTTTGTGTTTCATCGACTTCTAACCATTATTATTTCTTTTTCTTTGCCTACTGTTTCCTCAGGCAGAAACCTAAACTATTTTAGTTTTTTTCTAACTTATATATTTATTATTCTAAAAATTCTCCTACTTACTACTTCCTCAGAAGCATACAAACTTTAAGATGGCTTTTTATTTACACTTAGTTCAAAGTATTTACTTTTTTTTCTTGGCTTCAACTCATCTGTTATTTAAAAGTATGCTGTTTACTTTCCATTTATCACAGAAATGGCCTCCTCCTTCCCTCCCTCTCCTCTTCCTTACCCTTCCCTCACCCCATCCTTCTCCAAGAGGGTCCCTAGCCCAGGCTGGCCTCAAATCTGTTTATGGCCATGAATGACCTTGAAATTCTTCAATTTCCACCTTCTGAGGTGTGCCTACCATGCCCAGGCTATTTAATGTTTTTAATAAAATCAGATTTAGTTTGACAAGGTTAATGCATATTGTGTACATGTATTGAAATGTCATTGAGTTTTATTAATATACAAATCTAGTACATACTCATCAAAACTAAAATACATAGTGCTCTGAAGCAGGATGGTGGTGATGGCTGCACAGCACCATGGGTGTGCTTTCTGCCACTGAGATGTCCATTGAAAGTGAAATGATGAAGGACTTAACCAAGCACATCTGTAACATCACTTCCTTTGAAATGTAAAAATAAGTTCACCACTTGGAAATTTATTAAGACTTTAGTGCACAGTACACAGCCTACCTTGGTGAATGTTTTATCAGCCTTTGAAGAGAACGTGTGCTCTGCAGTTTTGAGTGTGCTGTTATGTAAACATCAGCTGGGTCAGATTGATTTACAGTGTTGATTTGAAGTCTTGTACCCTTGTTAAGAATTTCTTATCTCCACCATCATTTGGTGAGAGGGGCTTGTTCACACCTGTGAATGTGATTTAAGATATTTATTTCTTTATTTCTGTCAGTTTCTGCTTCATAAATTTTAATATTCTGGTATATTCATGGTGAATTTTATTATTGTCATGCTTCCTTTTCATTTCTTTAAAACTCCTTGTCATAAAATTTGGTTTTGGTAATGGCTTTTTATTGCTCTGCTGGGAATTGAACTCCTTGGGCATGTGAGACAAATGATCTACTACTGAGCTATTGTGCCAGCCCATAATACTTCTCTTTAATATGGCTTCATGCTTTTCTATGTTCTGTTTGCATAGCAAATGTTTCCAATTGTTTTAATGTCAGCGCTCTATACTTCTCTGTGTGTATATGTGTGTGTATGCATAAGTGTGTGCATGCATACATTTACTTATTCATGTAGGTACTGGGGGATGACCGCAGGGTCTAAGCATGGGAGGTAAGAGCTCTCAGCCCGTACACTTATGTTATAAAATGTGTTTAAGACAGCGTGCAGTGGGTTATCGCTATGACACTTTCCACTGCCTCCTTCATCAGATATCTCTGCTAAATTGTCAGCTCAGAGATCTAGACTCACTTAGGAGAGGGCCTCTGGGCATAACTGTGGAAGATTATCTTGATTGCATTATTTGAGTGGAGAAGACCTGCCTGCTGTAGGCAGGTCCGTTCTCTAAGCAGAAGATTCTGGACAATACAAATGGAGAAAGGGAGCTGAGTACCAGCACACATTCATCCCCTGTAGTGAGAATTCTGGCATTTTGTTGTCTTTAAAAACACTGAAGTATGTTGTTTTGCTCCCAGGTGTGGGTATATGGGACTGCTTCGGAGTAGCTGACTATGATTTGCCTCGTGCTCCAGCAAGTTGCTCTTGTCAGACTATTTTGTCACAGCCACAGGAAAAACTAAGATGCTGGTGATTTCCAGTGGTTGCTCTAGAGCTATGAATACACCTTCTTAATTTATATGACTGTATCCATAGTGAGTCTGTACTGTTTCTTTCTTCACACTGGATAACTTCTGTTCTCTTCACCCCCACACCTCCATTTCATTTCATCCCTTGATCATTGCCTACTTCCTCTAATGTCTGCTTCAGATCTACACTTCATGCTTTATAAATGTTGCCTTAGGAGACTGTGATTTCATTACACAATCCTTCTTTATGTTCCGGTCTGTGTAGTTTTATGTCTATGTCTACTTTAAACTCCGCTTTACAATGCTGCTTTTGTTTAATCAGTGCTGTTTTATGAAAATTATGAGAAAAAGAGAGCATCACACTTTATTTTCTTTATATTTCTGGTACTCTTAGTTTTTGTTGTTTATTTTTAACCAGACTTTTATCTGTTTCATTTCCTTTGAGCTTGAAGGATAACCTTTCATTGTCTTGCAATGCAGTCCTATTTGTAATATATCCTCCAAGGCTGAGCTTATCTAAAATGCCTTTGTCATATCCTAATTTTGAAGGTTATTCTTGTATTTAGATTTCTGATGATCTTTTTTTTTTTTATTCTATTGTTTTTGCCTTTCATTGGTTTGGTGAGAAGTCACTGACATTTCTTATTCTTGCTTCCTGTTTTTTGTGTATCTCACGTCTTTGTTTTCAGGCTTTATTTTTCTTGTTTGTTTTCTAATTTGGCCATTGTTCTTGTTTGCTTTCTGTTTCTGTAGCTGTAATAGTAAAGCACTGGCTGAGCAACTCAGGGATAGAAAGGGTTTATTTCAGCTTATACTGTTGGGGCAGGGACTGAAGCAGAAACCAGAAAGGAAACTTTCTCTCCCACTCCTGCTCACGTAGGTTTTTATAGAGCCTAGACTCACCTGCCCACATCAATCAACAACCAAGGAAATGACCCACAGGCCAATCTGATTGCAGCGGTCCCTTTACTGAGCTTTCCCAGATGATTGAGCTGGGTCAGGTGACAGCAGAAGCTAACTAGGACAACTACATTATTATACATTTACCACGGTTTCTGAACCAAAACTCACTGCTTTACCCCCACCCCATAATTTTGTGAAACTTTTTTATCCACTATTTCTTAAAATACGTAAGTTATTTTCTGCTCCAAAATTTATTTCTCTTTTCTTTTCAGGTACTTGAAAACACTATGTCCCTAAAAAAATTATTGTTCATTAGATGTCTGGAGGTCTCTTGACTTTCTCCATTTTTACCTTTTCTTTAGGAAAATAACAATTATAATTGTGCTGGATAGTTTTAGGTTGACACAAGCAAAAGTCATTTGAGAGGATTTTTCTTAACCTCAGCTAAGAAAACACCCCCATAAGATCTGGCTGTAGGCAAGACTGTAGGGCATTTTCTTAATTAGTGGTTGATTGGTGAGGGGAGGACCCAACCCATTTTCGATAACATCAGTCCTGGTTGATGATCCTGGGGTGTACAGGAAGGCAGGTTGGGCAAGCCGTCAGGAGAAAGCCAGTACACTGAACCCTTCCCTGGCCTCTGCATCAGCTCTTGCCTCCAGGTTACAGCCCTGACTTCCCTCAGTGAAGGACTACTGTGTGGACGTGTAAGCCCAATAAATCCTTTTCTCCCCAAGTTGCTTTTGTCATGGCATTTCATCCCGGCAATAGTAACCCAAACTCAGAAAAGTTGTTCCACTGAGAGTGGGATATTGCTGTGACAGGCCTGACCATGTTGTTTTGGGGCGATTGTTGTTTTGGGAGGCTTTGGAACTTTGGGCTAGAAAAGTCATTGAGCACTGAGAGCACAGTGAACTGTTCTGTGGGAGTTTGGATGATTTTTTAAAAAGCAGTGAATACAGTGGAGGCCTGGCTTGTGAAGGTGCAGAGTGAAGCAAAGACTCTCCTGGGCCCTTTGTATGAAGAATCTGTGGTGTCTGGTCAGCTGGGGCTGAAGAATCAGCTGTGATTAGCAGGAGACCGGAAGTAGTAAAGGAAAAACCTTTGATTTGCTGGACAAAGGATGCCAGTCAGCTGGTACTGAAGAATAGACTATGGTTAAGAACAGACTAGCATCATTGAGGTAAAGTCTCTTAGGAACTGTTTGCTTAGGGGCAGCGTAGAGAAGCTGTGTTCCATAAGCAAGCAAGGTTTTACCTCCTGTTAGCAGCAAAACTTGGTAATGTGTAAGGGTCATCCAGGCATTAGTTTTGAAGGCATGAAGGGGTCATTGAGAGAAGCTGAGACTTGGCACTGTGTGTGTGACAGGGTGGGAGTTACAAAGAGAGTCCAGGGGAGGCTACTGGTGAACGTGCAGCCCAGTTGTGGCAGACGACCACTTTGGCAATGCCAGTACGATGGCATGACCACCAAGAGCAGCAGCGGTGGGTGAAGCCAGCTGGAGCCTAGAAGACCAGGCTGTGTGTGCTACAGAGGGCAGCACCAAAGAAGTGACCCGAACCTCTTGGAGGGGTGCAGATCATTGCGCTAACATTTTATCCACACAGTGATTTATTACATCTCAGCCATTGGGCTTTTAATTACTCTGTTTAAGGTCTAGGCTTTTCATTTGATCCGTTCTTGTTTCTGTATCACTAATGCGATTTCTTATTCATCCATAAAGACAATATTTTCCTTTAACTCTTTAATCATTTTCACACACAGTTGTCAATACGAAATTGGTTGCAAGGCCTTAATTATCAGTGCTCAGATTTCTGGTTTACAATAGCCTAGTTTTTGCACATAATTGATACAAACCTATGTGCTTTAAATCATCTCTGTATTACTTATGATAATGCATTATAAATGCCAGTGAAACACTTTCTACATTGCGTTTTAAGAAGGTAATGACAAGAATAGCTTGTACATAACCAGTACAGATAAAATTTTAAAATATTAGAATATTTTTAGCTTTTAGTTGATTGAGTCTGCAGTCTGTATGTTGCTGTAACCTTATAGGATTTATGTTTTGACTAGCTCAGGCTAGAATCAGAAAAAATGTTTTATTTTTCTTGAGGGTGGATCACTTTTTACCTTGCTTTTTTATATATCCATTGGATTTTAATTGATAGCATATTACAGAGACAGTGAGTCTTGTTCAGACCGGAGGTTCTTACTGGATGACAGCCATGAACCTGCACATTTAATTTGCATTTGACTAGTGTGAATTCAGTATAAACCTGTCTATCACATCTTCCCAGTTTACTCACCTCCAGTTCCCATAGATCTTGCCCAAGCTTGCTTTCAGGTGTCAGAAGCGCAGGCCATGGGCCAGTCCTACTTTAGGGGTGTTTATGTCTTAAAGTCATTCACAGTATCATGGAGGTGTCCACAACCTGTCTCAACTCTGGGACCAGCAACTCTTTGTACACTTCCTCCAGCACCCTAGGGTCTAAGATGCATTTCCAACCCATAGTATCTAGTATTTGGTCAGTCTGGAGATACGTTATGTCACTGATGGATTTAGATGGAATGCCCCATCAAAGACAATGTCCACATTCATGTTTGATGACCTTATTAGCTATCAGTTTATTAAATGGAGTCCAAACTGCTTGGTGGCAGATGTCTCTCTTGACCCCTGAGCCTGATGTTCACACATAAGAAGCACTGTGCTCTGTTAGGTCTTAGGTTCCCTGCATCATGCTGGGGCAGACAGCTGGACAACCGTGGGACTCACTAAAGACTCTGGATCTTTCAGGGATCATAGTCTCCAGCTGCCCATTTCCCACTATCTGCAGCATCTGCTGGCTCACGTATTACACGACATCAGCCCAAAGCAGCAGGGTTTAGCACCTTCCTATATAACACATGGAATTCAGATGAGGTCAGAAATATAATATAATGTGTAATGTTTGTTTTTTTGTGTTTGTGTTTTAAATAGTGCCAAATGCACATGCATTCAGTAGAAACACATTGAACAAATGAAATATTGGCCAATGTGAAGGCTCAGCATGTACAGCATGCATGCTTGATGACCTGAGTTTGATCCCCAGAAACCATAGAAATGGAGAGATCTGACCCTACAGGATTGTCTCCCTGCCTCCACACTTACGCCACAGCACATGTGCCTCCCATCCTGCACACACACACAACAACAAATAAATGAAATGCTACCACCAATTACACAAGAAGTCTGGCTGGCAAGATGGCTTGGCCGAGGCTCTTAGAGAGGCTTATGTTGGGAAGCTCAGAAAGACCAATAGCTGGAGTCCCAGATAACTCAACGTCTTTGGCCTCAGCACATACCTGCATTCACACGCACATACACACAGAGACACATAATTTAAACAAATGAATTTTAAAAATTCATGTTTATTTGATAACTTCTCTCAGTTTTTGGAAGACTTACTGAGTAAATACTGAATTTACCAAGTATATGCGTTCTTTTCCTTGGCAAGACCCCATTATGTTTGACCTGCTTTTTTTAAATTAGCCAGTTATGAAAGAATTTTTCAACTAAGTATTTCAGTCAAGTTTTTAATATTCACTGTCACCCATGCTTCTTCGCAGACCGTACATCTTTTCATTCTTAGCTTGGCAATCTCCGTTGTCCTGGTTACATTTCTATTGGGATGATAAATACCCTGGCCAGAGCAGACCTAAGGAAGAGAAGGTTTATTTGGCTTACAATTCCATATTACAGTTTATCACTGAGAATAAATTGGAAGGAACTAGAAACAGCTAGTCACAACCATGGTCGAAAGCAGAGAGATATTGTTTCTTGTGCTCAGTCCCCTGTCTACCCTTATGTAGATCAGGACCCAAACCTAAGAGATGGTTCTACCCATGGCAGGTCTTCCCACATGACCTAGATCAAGAAGATCTCCTGCAGGTATGCTCATAGACCAGCCTGATCTATACAACCTCTCAGGAAGACTGTCTTTTGGGGAGGGGGCGGGGATTGTGTTCTAGTGTGTGTCTATTGACAATTAAAACCACTACACTAGATTTTGTTTTTGAGAGTTCTTAATTCCCCCCCCCCCCAGCAGCTATCTTTCCTGATGGTGTGACAGTACCATAAATTTCTTTTGGTTTAATTTGTTAACTGTTCCTTACACATTAATATGCTTATTGTTTTCTGAGTGCTCTTCTACACTGTTGGATTTCTTCAGATGAATGGTATTTATTGGTTGCTGTTTATAATTATTGATGAAATTTAAATTGAATGATGTTGCCAGCTGGGGAGCAATTCTTTAGCCCAGTAATTATTCAGAAATTTCAAAAACATTTTCTGTTCTTTTGGCAATGACTGAAGATTTAGACCATGAGGGATCTTAATTTTGTTTCTTTACTTTCTTTTATTTAATAATATATTTTATTTTGAATAATTGTTCCTATTTGTCCTTCCTGGAAGCTGGGAGCTATCTGAGTCACACCCCATATCTCTAGCTATAGATTCCACTTGGAAAATCTTTAGGTCTAAGTTCTACATGCAAGACCTTTTCATGAACATGAATGTGTCAGATGAAGCCATTCTGAGACACAGGGCATGTATTAAGTGTTTTATCTTTTAATTGGTTCTCCTCCCAATAAACAATGATTCGTTGTTCTTTAATTCACCTTTCATTTTCAGTCTTTCCCACATACCTTTCTCTGTCATTGTGGTGTATTAGCATTCTTACCATCTTTCCAATTATGATATGGATTGCCTTTGGGTGTGTGTGTGTGTGTGTGTGTATGTGTGTGTTTTGGTATATGCATGTGTGTGCATATTTTGGGGGATCTGCTCATCTGTACATGCACATGTAGAGGCCAAAAAATGACATAGATATCTTCCTCTACCGCTTTCCAGTTTTTGAGACAGTGCAGCTTATTGAATCCAGAGTCTATTTCAGCTGGACTGCTTTTCCGTTCTCAGTGCCAGGGCTCATGTCACAGAGCCATAGAGCCACGAAATCTTGTGTGGGTTCTGGGGTGTGAACTGAGGTTTCCATGCTTGTATAACAATCACTTTGCTTCCCTGTGAGCCATGTCCTCAACCTCTATGGGTGTGTTTGATTTTCTTCTTCCATCCATGTTATACACTTCGAACTAGACATGGCTGCTGGCAACTGTGTGTCCTGGTCTCAGTAATCACTATATCCAAACATTTTGTTTGTAGTTACATTTATTTGCCAGTGTAAAACTGCAGAGCCTAGATGAAATGAGCATATAGGTCTGAGTGAATCACTTGTCTGGGTAAAAATATAGCACACAATGTTTGCTTATTCCACAGTGATTATTAGGGGAAAATACCTTAAATCTACCTTAGGGAGAAGGGTAACAACAAAGACACATGTCATCTGCAAAATCCATCTGAAAGCTTTGATGTGTTTCTATTTGTCACTTGAGGATAATCAATGATACAACAGATCTTCATTTGTAGATCAAAGTACCCCAGAATGACAGACATTGACAAGCAGAATAGATTTTCAAGAAGTTAATGAAGTTAGCAGAAAACCCAAATCAGCTTGACCTTGTAGCTAAAGCAATGAAAATGACATTTCAAAGGCACCTCACAAACAGATTCCAGACAATCATGATGTGATATATCTGGAAGAGATGGCTTAATTTCTATTTTATTTAGAAAATGTAATAACTACTTTTAAATTAAAATAAAATTATGCCACTTCCCCTTTACCTTTCCTCTCTCCAGCTCCTCCCCAATACCCTCTGCCATTGAGCCCCTCCAATGTATCCCACACTCAAATTGATAGGCTCTTTTTAGTTGGTTATTATTATTACATATATAGTGTATGTATACACACATATAAACTGCTGAGTCCACTTTTAATGTTTCTGTGTATATAGATTCAGGGTTGACTACTTTGTAATGTATAACCTGTAAAGAGGCTCATCCCTGGGAGATTCTTCCTTGCCTAATAGTCATTACTTGCCTGTAGTTCTTTGTCTAGGTGTAGGACCCCATGGCATTTACCCCTCCAACACTACCATGTTCACTGATACTGTCATCATTTCAGTCTTGTTTATGCAGCTTAATATTTTCATATTTATTTAAGTGACTGTGTGTGTGTTTAACTTTCAAGGACTCTGCTCTCTCCTTCCATTTTGTGTCCCAGTGATTGAACTCAGCTTGTCATGCTTGGCAGCATCTCTTTTACATGCTGAGCCATCTTACAGGCCTTTCACTTTTTTTTTTGTTTAACAGTTAAAGGTTGAACTGAATGGGTTCTGTTCACTGTGAATATGGAGATGCTTATGAGTCTGTATGCTTTTAATATATGTTTTTCATAGTATTCATTGACACACTGACTGAACAAGTATTAACTAAGTATTCACAGTAGACTCCAAACATTCTCCCCAGCAAGGTACTCACAGTATAGCAGAAAGAAAGAAAAGGTAACCCCCATTTTATAATAACATAAAGTGGTTCTACAAGAAAATTAGTATTATAGCCTACACAAATCCATAAAAACTCAATTGAATGGGAGTGTGTGTGGATGATGGTCCCTCAGAGGAAGAACTGAATGAAAACTAGAAGGAATAATATGAACTAGCTCAGTTAACTGAGATGAGACCAGGTGAACAAAGATAGAGACTTTCAATGACAGTCAATGATGTGGCTTGAGAGAATGGTGACTAAATCTACATTGCTGAAGTAAAAAGTATGAGTGAAAAATAGCAAGAAATATTGGAAAGCTATATTAGTTTATTTTTGTAATTAGTATAACCGGATCTGGGTTACTTTATTAAAGAGGTTCACCAACCCTTTATCTGACAGAGGGCTAATATCCAGAGTATATAAAGAACACAAGAAGTTAAATGGCAACAAATCAAGTAATACAATTTAAAAAATGGGTACAGAGCTAAACAGAGAATTCTCAATAGAGGAATATCGAATGGCTGAGGAGAAATACTTAAAGAAATGCTCAAGGTCCTTAGTCATCAGGGAAATGCAAATCAAAATGACTCTGAGATTTCACCTTACACCCATCAGAATGGCTAAAATAAAAAACTCAAGTGACAACACATGCTGGAGAGGATGTGGAGAAAGGGGAATCCTCCTCCACTGCTGGTGGGAATGTAAACTTGTATAACCACTTTTGAAATCAATCTGGCAGTTTCTCAGACAATTAGGAATAGCGCTTCCTCAAGATCCAGCTATACCACTCCTAGGCATATATCCAAAAGATGCTCAAGTATACAACAAGGATGTTTGCTCAACTATGTTTGTAGCAGCTTTATTTGCAATAGCCAGAATCTGGAAACAACCCAGACATTCCTCAACTGAAGAATTGATACAGAAATTGTGGTGCATCTACACAATGGAATATTACTCAGCAATAAAAAACAAGGACATCATGAAATTTTCAGGTGAATGGTGGGAACTGGAAAAGATCATCCTGTGTGAGGTATCCCAGAAGCAGAAAGACACACACAGTATATATTCATTCATAAGTGGATAGTAGACATATAATGTAGGATAAACATACTAAAATCTGTACACCTAAAGAAACTAATCAAGAAGGAGGGCTCTGGCTAAGATGCTCAATCTCCATTCAGAAAGGCAAAGGATGGAGATCAGAGGAGGGAGAAAACAGAAAACAGGACAGAAGCCTACCACTGAGGTCCTCTGGAAGACTCTACCCTGCAGGGTATCAAAGCAGATGCTGAGACTTATAGCCTAACTTTGGGCAGAGTACAGGGAATCTTATGAAAGAAGTGGGAAATAGTAAGACCTGGAGAGGACAGGAGCTCCACAAGGAGAGCAACAGAATCAAAAAATCTGGACATAGAAGTCTTTTCTGAGACTGATACTCCAACCAAGAATCATTCATGGAGATAACCTAGATGTAGCCCATAGCAGTTCAGTGTCTAAGTAGGTTCCATAGTAATGGGAACAGGGACTGTCTCTGACCTGAACTGATTGGCCTGCTCTTTGATCACCTCCCCATGAGGGGGGAGCAACCTTACCAGGCCACAGAGGAAGACAATGCAGCCACTCCTGATGAGACCTTATAGATTAGGATCAGAAGGAAGAGGAGGATGATCTCCCCTATCAGTGGACTGGGGGAGGGGCATAAGTGGACAAGGGGGAGGGTGGTGGGACTGGGGATACAAAGTGAATAAAATGTAATTAATAAAATAAAAATTAAAAAATAAAAGAGGTTTATTTAGCTCCAAATTTTGAAGCTAGAAATGCAAATAACCTATCACAGGCTCCAGAGACCATCATGCATGTGTCATGGTGGGAGTGTACATGCCTCTCTGGGTGTTTCAGCTCTATCTTTTCATAAAGCCACTAGTATTCCACCATGGGGACAACGTCAGCTAAACCTAGCTACTTTGTGAAAATCGTACCTTTGAACAGCACAGTTGATTAAAATTCACCCCCTTTATGGCACTAACATATGACTTTAGAGGTTAACACATGGTGAGTTTGGGGAGATAGACCATATTCAATGACAGCTAAATGTGCCCAAGAGTCAGACAACACATAGGGTTGTGTTGTGCTGTTTCAAGCACAGGAGGCATCATGAGGATGTGGTTCATTATGCCGGATGGAGGTTGTAGAGGAAGGAACAGATAACAGGACAGAACTGAAAACATGGGGACAAATTAGAAACGTGTGGCATTGTTAGGTACTTTTATGAAAATATTTCCATCAAAACAACAAAAGGGAAAGGTAGAGAATAATCCAGAACTGCTTGTTTATATAATAAATGTAACCTGGGGGGAAGGGTACATGAGTTGGCATCTCTTAGCTACTCAGTGAAGGCAGGACAGTTCACAGAAACCAAGAGTGTGATAAACATAAGTAAGAGTGAGTTGAGAGAAGGTAACATGCTCCGTTTGAATGTTTTGGTATGTGTGTGTGCATGTGTATGCGTACAGGCATGTGTGTGTGTGAGAGAAAGAGAGAGCAATATGTACCTACGCACACACACTGTAGAGGCAAGACATCATTATCAAATGTCTTTCACAATTGCTCTCCCCCTGAGGTTTTGAGGCAGTAATTATCTGAGACAGTGCCTGAACCCAGAACTCCTCAGTGTGTTTTGGTGAGTCAGCCAGCACACTCCAGGGATTCCTCTCTCTCTGCCCCATCACTAGCACTGAGGTTCCAGATTCTCACTGCAGAGACTGGCCTTTAGGTGGGCATTGGAGATATGATCTCAGGTCCTCATGCTCAAGTAACAGATATTTCAACAACTGAGCCATCTCCACAGCTCCAGCTTTGGCTTCTGAGTGTGAAGATGATGGTGTTCTTGTGTCGCAGAAGCACATGTTCCTCATTGGTATGTCTGAGCAGAGAATTTTATCTGGAGGCCAAAGTGATCACGTTAGCTGGAAACAGCAAACAGGCAAAAGCCAACAGAGCAAAGAACACCAGACTCATTCTGAGACAAGAAACTAAGTAAACTGTGTTGTTTTTGTATCAGTTGGCTTGGGCTACTATTAAAACTTACTGTAGATTTGGCTTAACTTAAATCATAGAATGTTCTTTCCTCAGTTTAGGGGCTCCAATTTCAAGCTGGGTAACAGCATGATCAGGTTATTGTGTGTTCTCTTTGTTACTTGGGAGGAAGAAGCAGAAAGAAGAGAGAGATGAAAGGAGGAAAAGCTAAGAGAAACAGAGAGAAAGAGACAGACAGAACGGAATAGAAAAGAACAGAATAGTGGTGTCTGGGAGCATTGAGTTTTAGCACTGAATCTACAAGCTAAAAAACTCTCAAATATTTATCTGATCACTTGAACTATGCTGACTTTGCAGACACACAACACAACACAAGCACTCAGCTAGTCGGAATTGTGTTGGGTCTCCTCCTAATATTTGGAGAGCCCTGAGATTCCTGGTGTGGAGATTAAAGCACAAGCACTGTGATGTGAAAACTTGGTCAGTGGTGAGGAAGTAGAGAAAATAACTGTTTTAGAAGGTAGATTTATTCATTCGTTTAGAAAGCATTTTCTTGTTCCATGGCTGGAGATTTGGAGCTGAAGATGGGCTGTGCTGTGTGTGTAGCTGGGTGTGAATAAATCAATTTGAGACAAAAGGGTCTATTTTCTGGCCTGACTTGGTCTACACTTCTAATAGTATTGCATGTGTGCTAATAATATTGAATTTTTGTTTAACATGATGAAAAGGCAAATATGTTCATTTACAGAAGAGAGCCAAAGCACATTGGTTTTGGAGGGAATAAAGTTATGAGCAAAATTGCATCTCATCTCCCAGAATTGGTTCTTCTCTGTCATCTTTTGCCAAGATGGGCACACATACACTCATTAGCTAATACAAAAACACCAAGAAGGAAGCTATATTATTAAGACCTATGAGGAAAGAGGCTGATTTAGAAGCGGACTTCCTCCTTAAGGGAACTCGGTACTTGAGTCACTGCCAGTTACTTAGTGATGAGTCCATTTATTTTTGTGGCTTGTTTCCCAGAATGATTAATCTGAACTCAAATCCAACTAAACCGCGAAGGGGAGTTCACAGTGGAACAAGCTGTGAGCGCCAATGCTATCCTCTAGAAGAACGGGAGCTAACGGAATAAAATGCCCCCCCCCCCCGCCGCTTCTCAGCACCCAGCTGTTCACTGTAAAGGCTCCACACTCTACAGAGCGAGGAGGAAGGTGTTTTGACTCACACCATTGCGGACTCTCAGAACTTAAAGGGATGTGAGGATTTTCTCTATCCACTTCCTGGTTCTGCAGGTGAAGAGTTGAGGCCCAAAGGTCATTTTGTGTTTACCAGCAGTTGGTGGCTATTGGAACTAGAGGCCTGTGTTTGGACATTTGTCCCGGTCTTCTGCTCGCATCAGAGTTCTGATCTCACAACTGCCTTGTCCTGAGGAGGGCAGGTGCAGTCTGAGTGTGCTCCTTAAGGGTGTGAGATTAGTGGTCAGGGGAACCAAGTTCTAGTTCACCTCTGCTCTCGATTCCTTCCTGAGCTGCGGCAGGGTGGCTGCTGACCACCCAGTACCTGTGCTACACTATGTGGCTTTTCACTCTTTTTTCAGTAGATCAGATCTATTTTCTTATGTGGTGCTTTCCAAAAAGTAATTCAAGGCTAAGATAGTCACCACAAGATTTTCTGAAACCTACATTCCAAAACTTGAAAGATCTTACCTTTAACTTTCTGTTGCTGAAACCAAATTCCCAGGCCAAACTCAAGGTATTTTGAAATCAGCTCTAGATCCTGATAAAAGGACTGTGCGGGCTAGATCTTATTATTTGTAATTTTTGACGTGTGTAGGTGTAGAGTGTGGAGTGTGTTGAATATATTTAAGTGTGTGGTATATACAGCCTATTGTGTAGAGCATAGAGTGTGTTGAATGTATTTAAGTGTGTCTAGTGTGTATAAGCAGAAGTCAGAGCAGGGCATCTTGGTATCTTTCTCTATTGCTTTTCTCTGGTTACTTTGAAATAGGCTCACTCAGAGAACCAGGTGCTGTTGGTGTTTGGCTAGGCTGGCTCACAGGATCTGTCTGTCTTGGCCCTCAGTCCTGGGCTTATAGATACAAACAAGCGTACCTGCCTCTCATGTGGCAGTGGGGATTTGAACTTGGACCCTCCAGAGCAAGCACTCTTGCCAATTGGATCATCTTCCCAGATAACATTCTGAATGTTTTAAAAGAACTAAACATTTAAAAATTTCAAAGATTAAAAAAAATGTTGACACAGGCTCTTACTTTATAGTCCAGACTGGCCTAGAACTCACTTTTGTAGTTCAGGCTGGCCTTGAACTTGTGATCTTTTTGCTTCAGCTTCTCAAGAACTGGAATTACAGACATGTGCTGTCATGCCTATCCCACATAGAACCTGTTATTGTTTTGATCTTTGTAAATTAAATCTACTTGGCTAGAAATTTGAAGTTGACACAGGAATAGTGAAATAACTACAATGACTCCATTACACAAATGCACTTTGTGTAGTTGGCTGTTTTCATGTTGTTCACATAGTCATCTCTAGATTTTTGTACAAGTAGGGAGTCCTTGCAGAAAAAGTATAAGCCTGTGTATGAACCATATGTGTGTATGCACAGTCAGTGTCTATCTTAATATGATTTCTGTAAGAGTCACAGTTTTGATACGAAAGAATATGTTAATCTCAATGGAGAAAGTCTGGGTTCAAAAATAAGCTGGAAATCTGGGAAACAGAATAGAGCAGTAACACAGAGCCAGGCCTGGGGTGAAAATAGTCACTATTATATCCCCAGCCAGCTGAGACAGGCAGATTACAAACCTGCCTTTGAGTTTCCTAGGAGACACCACAGGGCTCACAGTCACATGGGTTCTGCTAAGAGGAACAGAAAATGTGGTTGACCACAAAGTCACAGCTGGAATCTGGAATCTACTAACGTCTTCTCTCTCTTACACTGATGTGGGCTTCCCTATACTTTTCCATACTAAGTTTCTTCTCTTTCCAGATACTGCATGTGTGTGTGTTTGTGTGTGTGTGTGTGTTTGTATTTGTATTGTGTGCATGTGTGTTTGTATGTGTGTGTTTGCATGTGTGTGTTTGGGGAGGGGTGTTTTTATGTGTGTATGTGTTTGTCTCCGTGTGTGCATATGTGGAAAGCAGAGATCATGTTAGATGTCTTCCTCAATGACTCTTTCCATGCCTCATTTTTTAGCTAGGTCTTTCACTAGACTTGGAGTTCTCTGAGAGGTCACACTGGCCACATAGTATCTTCCTGTCTGTGCCTCCAGAGTTCTGGGATTATAGGCATAGACCACCGTGCTTGGGTCTTTTAAGTAAGTGCTAAGGAGCTGAATTCAAGTCCTGTGATGGTTGGGTTTAACATTATTCCCCTCCCCTCACTTTTCACCCCAACCCTTCTATATATCCCCTCCTTGCTTCAAACTCATAGTGTGTGTTTGTGTGTGTGTTATATAATCTTTGCTCAGTCTGTATAGGGTATGTTTGTATATGTTTTGGGGGCTGACCACTTGATATTGGATAACTGACTTCCCCGACAAAGACATTTCTCCTTCTTTTAGCCTTCCTTAGGTGCTTTTAGCACTTTGTGTAGGATGAGGCCTCCTGAGTGCTCCCTAGTCCATGTTAGCATTGCCTGTTGGTGTTGTCCTCATCCAGCTCATGTTTATGCAGTCATGTTAGTGAGATTTTATGCATGTAGATCCTGGCGTTTTTTAGAGGCATAATCTTACAGCAACCCTCTAGCTTCTCTGGATGTTAAAGTCTTTCCACCCCCTCTTCCAATATGATCTCTGAGCCTTAGGTACAGCAAGCAAAAGATCCACTGAACTCTCTCCCAGTCCTTAAAAGTGAGGTCCTGTCCATGGTTCTGAAGTAGTTTGCCAAGGATGAATTCTTATCCAGGTTACTAGAAACATTTACGTTGTGACTGGCAAGAGTCAATTGCAACCTCTCATGTATCTGTGTTTTGGCCTGGTGGCTCATTAAAAACCAAACCAACCAAACAAACATACAGAAAAACATCATGCCATTGGAGATGTGAGATGAGCGAGGTGGTAATCCTAGCTCACTTTTCCAGGAGAGGCTTCCATTTGCTTTTTTTGTTCCTACCGTTACTTTCTATCTTATAGGCAGAGTTCATATCTTCCCTGGTACTTTAAAAACTTTTTACTGTTTTTATTTATATATGTGAAGTGGGGCTTGTCTATGCTACTCTGTATGTGTAGAGGTCAGAGGATAGCGTGCAGTAGTTAGTTCTCTCCTTCCACCAAGTGTACTCAGGGGTCAAACTCAGATCATGATTGCTGGCTTTACCCACCGAGTCATCTCATTGGCCTCCTGCTACTTCCATGTGAAACAAAATGGAGTTCAGTGAAAAAGTCTGTGGGCATTTTTCATCTTTTCAGATATTTCTCAGATTTCTGGTTTACAAAAATTTCTTTCTTTTTCTAGTAGCCTTCATCATGTGGCCAGGCTGCCTCTCATTCCAGGCTTGGCCATCTGTCTCCTAGCAGATATAATCAGCTTCTCAGATAATAGGGATTAATCTAAAAAGTTTGATTTCAAAACAAGGGCTGGAAAAGGCGGTGAGAGACTTGGAGATGGTACTGTAGACTGTGTCCTGAAGGGTTGTCTAGAAAGTGGGCTCAATCAAAGTACACTTTAATAGCTGACAACAAGAAGAAAATCAGCTAGGTGTGGTGGCATATTTTTGTAATCTCATCACTTGGTAGGCTGAGGCAAGAAAATTATAAATTCTAGACCAGCTTCGGTCACAGTTCAAGACCCTGCATCAAAAACTTAACAGCAATAAAAGGGTAAGGGTTCTAAGCTACCCAATTTGAATGCAGGTGCATTGTAAAAAGAAATTGTTGTTTAAATCAACCGAAAAGCCAGTTTTAATATATGTTCTAAAGGGAAGGAACACTATTCTTTAAGCAAAGAAGATCAGAAAAAAACAAGACAACACCAAGGATGCACAGGTATCTTCATCTTCAAACGGCTATTCCCACTGTCAAGTACTCATTGTAGCTACAGGAGCAGCATCCAAGACACAAAAGGACTCCACACAGCTCCACATGAGAGCCCATGAGACCATAATGCACTGGTGATACGGGAGTAGGGATGGAATTGTCTGGGGAACAAAAGAGAGGTGTGGAGTCCTGAGAAAGAAAGACAAGAGGGAGAGAGAGGGTCTGGACTCTGTCTCTGCCAAAGGATGTAGAGTCCTTGCATAAGCAAATGCAGAGGAAGGCATCTTCCCACCTGCACAGCAGCTCAATTGTTTCATACCAAGTTCTGATTATTGGATTAATTCCTTCTATTAAAATTAAATCCATCACTGAGGAACTCTTTGTGCCAATTCTGATTCTTTGATCTCCGGGAAACAAGTCATAATCAACTTCCATTTGAAAATACTTCAAATATTTGGTGAGAGCAGTCATTCTCGTGAGTATTTTTGAAACAAAATCAAAAGATACACTAAGTCCTTCGTGTTGTTTATCATTGTATGAAAAACATTCATGTATATGTATCCACATGCACACGCATGTTCATTCACATGCACCTACACATGCATACACACGCATTAATATAGACATGAACATATGCATGGACATACCAAACACATGAAACATGCGTGCACAGGCATAGGCATACCTATGCCTCACCCAGAAATCCCTTAAGTGACAAAGTCATGAAGACATCGAAAACCTAGCTCAGACTCTAAGCCTACTGGATTGAAATCTACTGCTCAGAGGCTTAGCTTCCTTAGACAGAATTGTTAGCCAAAATGTCATCCAGGTTGAGTGTGATAGTGCAAGTATGAACTCTCATCTGCTTGCGAGACTGATAAAGGATTGCAAGCTTAAGGCCTCCCTGGGCTTTAGAGTTAGTTCAATATCAGACTTTGAAACTTAGTAAAGTCCTGTCACAAGAAGAAAAAAAAAATTAAAGGCCTGAAATACAGCTCAGTGATAGAGCATCTAGCTAAACACATACAAAGCCCTAAGTTCAATTCCTAGCACCAAACTGAATAAACAAACAGATAAATATTCCTATCATCAGATGAGGAAATAATGGTATCTAATTCATAAGATTGTTGGAAAATGAGACTTAGGTTGTACACACATACATACATGAAGCTATGGACTGTCAACACTCCCCAGAACCACAGATTAACAAAAATCCCAGTACCGGTCATAAGAAGAGAAATGTCCTTCCCAGTGGTTGGCCAGGGTAGTATAAATGATGATAGGGTCTTGCTGTAACCGTTGGCTGGTTCTCAGAGGTTGAAAGTAAGTTTCTATTGCTAAAGACACTAAGACACATGTCTGGGATTATTTGAGCTGGAGCTAAATTGAACTCCTTCTTGGTGTCTAAGCTTCATAGTACCAGAAAATGCTATGTAAGCTGCCGAGGGAGGGAGACATTTAATAGTCCCTCTCAGCTGAGATGCCTATGATCCACAACAATGACCATCATGGCCTTCTCAACAAGAAAGAAAACCTGCCTGGTGCTAGAAACCTAGCCAATGTACTGGGGCTAGTGAGGTCATAATTCTTAGAGTTTCTCTCCAGTCAAGTTAATGTTGACTTGCTGTAAATTGTTTATTTTTTTAGGTCCAACCCTTGTATTCCTAATTCCTCTAAGACTTTTATCATGAAGGGGTGTTGGATATTGTCAAAGCCTTCTGAGGTGTCTAAAGCCTCTAATGAGATGATTAGTGTGTGTGTGTGTTTTCTTTTAATTTGTTTATATGCTGGATTACACTGATGGATTTTTATATGTTGAAACATCCCTGCATCTCTGGGCTGAAGCCTTCTTGATCATCGAGGATGATTTTTTTTTTTTTTTTTGAGACAGGGTTTCTATGTATAGCCTTAGTTGTCCTGCACTTGCTTTGTAGATCAAACTGGCCTTGCACTCACAGAGATCTGTCTGCCTCTGCCAGGGGATCATCTTTCTGATGTGTTCTTTGATTTGGTTTGCAAGTATTTTTGCACCTATGTTCTTGAGGGAAATTGATCTGTATTCTATCCTTTGTTAAATCTTTCTGCGGTTTGAGTATCAAGGTGGTTGTGGCTTCGTAAAATGATTTCTTTCTGTTGCTATTTTGTGAAATAATTTGAGGAGTATTGGTGTTATCTTTTCTTTGAAAGTCTGATAGACTACTGTGCTAGAACCATCTGGCTGTGGGCTTTTTGTTGTTTAGAGACTTTTAATGACTGTTTCTATTTCCTTAAAGTTTATAGGTCTGATTTAATTTTGGTAAATAGTACCTATTGATAAAAGTATCCATTTCTTTTACATTTTCAAAGTTTGTGGAGTATTTATTTAGTTAGTTTTTACAATTTATTCACTTTGTATCCCAGCTGTAGACCCCTTCCTTGTCCCCTCCCAATCCCTCCCTCCCTCCCTCCCCCAGTCCACTGATAGGGAAGGTCCTCCTCCCCTTCCATCTGACCCTAGCTTATCAGGTCTCATCAGGAGTGGCTGCATTGTCCTCCTCTGTGGCTTGGTAAGTCTGCTCCCCACTCAGGGGGAGGTGATCAAAGAACCAGCCATTGAGTTCATGTCAGAGACAGCCCCTTTTCCCCTTACTAATTTTTTAATTTTAAAAATTTATTTATTCATTTTACATCCTGATTGTAGTCCTCTCCCTTTTTTCCTCCCAGTTTCACCTTCTTCCCCTCCCACTTCCCCTATTCTTCAGAAAAGGGAGTGCCCTACCCACCCACCCCAGCTCATCAAGTAGCATCAGGATTGAGCTTTTCCTCTTTTGCTGAGGCCTCAAAAGGCAGTGGGGGTGGGGAGAGTGATCAAAAAGCAGGCAACACAGTCCATGTTGGGGATAGCCCCTTACTAGTGAATCCACATGAAACCCGAGCTACATATGTGTATGGGGCCTAGGTCCAGTCTATTCATGGTCCTTAGTTGGTGCTTCAGTCTCTACAAGCCTCTCTGGGCCCTGGTTAGTTCCTCTGTTGGTCTTCTTATGGAGTTCCTGTCTACTCCAGGTACTTCTATCCTTCCTCCCACTTTTCCACAAGATTCCTAACACTTTGCCCAATGTTTGACTGTGGATCTCAGCATTTTTTTTTCTATCTGCTGCTGGATGGAGCCTCTTAGAGGACAGATATGTTAGGTTCCTGTCTACAAGCATAGCAATTAATAGTGTCCGGGGTTGGCTCTCTCCTAAGGGGTAGGTCTCAGGTTGGACCAGGTATTGATTGGATGTTCCCTCAATCTCTGCTCTATCTTTTTTTTTCATTTTTATTTTATATTTATCACAGGTTATGTACTTTATATCCCAGCCATAGCCCCCTCCCGCATTCCCTCCCTATCCCCCCCTTCCCTTGCTCATCTCCTCCCTGTACCTTTCTAAGTCTACTGATAGAGGAGGACCTCCTCCCCTTCCATCTAACTCTAGCTTATCAGGTCTCTT